>CM073447.1:28757500-30007500 GCA_037074515.1 Mimosa bimucronata
TTCATTCCCTTAAATTCTAAAAGAAAAATCAACCAGATCTTTTATATCTTTTGTATACATAGTAACGGGAAGTAACAAAAGAAAGAGGAGTGATCGGTGCCTTGCGTCAGGACTTGCACTTCAAATCACAAGAGATGCCATTGAGAGTTATGCTCTTTTATACTCTTTGGTATCTATCAAAATTAATACCAAGATCCTAAACTGAACTTTTAATATGTAGTAAACTGAAATTCATATATTCTCTCCAACCTCTTCCGCCCTTTACCATACTAATAGTTGCTGAGCCTTCAAGCCATGAGAAATATCTTGGATTTGGTTGGATTGTTAGTGATTGGACACTACCTCAGGTGCTATATATAAAACTTAAGGGTAGTGTTTAGTTTCTTCTAACTGATTTTATGTTGTATGAAAATAAATATGTTAAAATAGTTTTCATCATTAAAACACGAAAGTGAATTTTGACGGTGTTACTATGCATGCATCCCCGTTTGTTGTTGGATGTCACATAAAATACCACATATACTCACATATTGAAGTCATGTCAATAAAAGTGCATGTGTAAAAGCTATTCCCTCTTGCCATTAATTATATATTCCAAGCATTTGTAGATAGAAATGGTGAAAAAGGGAGAATAAGAACTAAGTATATTCCTTAGCTTGTCCCTGAAAAAGGAGTGATTATGACTTTCTCTAAAGTTGATCAACCTTGAATTATATATTGATGATTTTGTGAACAATCGTTCCTGAAATTCATGTGATCAGTTAAAGAGACGGACTTGTACCATTATTCACAACTTTGCTAATTACATATAAAATAAACAGAGATACTGTACTACAAATAGTGCAGCAACTTCAACCAAATTGAGTTGGTGTAATGGTTCGGTATCTCATCCCTTAAATAAGTGATTGGGGGTTCGATCCCCAACTTGTGAATGGAGTAACTCCTTAACCAGTTCTTTGTTGCTTTGTGCGTCGACCCCGGACGGAGGATTAGTTTTATGACTTTCGGCTAATAGTGCACGCAGGAACTTCCTTTTTTTTCCATTTAGAGAAAGTTTCATATGCTTTCTGCATATTGAATACTGAATATTGATCTTATGCATGACTGGTCAGATAATAAGTTCCTCAAAATAGTATATAGATAAATTTGAAAATAAACCCATAATATATGTAGTTCATAGTATGAAGCTAAATGCGAGCCTTACAGTGTTTCTCTCTCTTTTTTTCTGCTGCATCTCCACATTGTCATCATCTTAAGTTGCATACACGAATCTTAGGCTCAGTATGTGTGTGTGCGCGTGCGTGTAACTCTTCCTTTTCATTTTAGGGCTGTACGTTTTTTTTTCCTTACCTATGAATTGCCTCAGGATAAGGTCTCTAAGGATTTCCCATCCAATCAACAAATATCCACTTTCAAACTGTTAAACTTTAATTACATATTGAAAGTATAGTTATATGGCACTGATCATAAGTATATTCCACATGAGCCCTCTGAATTTGTCATATTATGTCATTGCTCTGATATGACCCCCTATTCACACATCGAATCTTTTGCCATCATTTATATTGCACTGTTTCGTGGCCATATTCCATTTCAGACTGTGTATAAAATACAATACATATGAGATGTTGTCATGTAAATTAATAATTCCCATCGTAAAAAGAATGAAAAGAATTAATATTAATATTGATATTGAGTTGCACTTGGTACATATTATTAAATTCAGAGCTTAGACTGTTGGACTTTGTGAGTATATGTTCGCTCTTGATGGGATGTACTATTCCATTTTGATTGAGAATTCTGATCTGTGATTAGAAAATGTGAAAACTAATCGTTTAAGGAGATTAATTAGTTTAGTCTCTTATTTGTTTAAGCTAGAACAATCAACATTCATTGCAGATTGTGACTTGGTTTTCAAGTAATCAGTTTGTTAAATTAATAAGATTAATTTCCTTTTTGTTCAAAGAGATCACTCGACAGTTATTGCAGATTTTACAAATTCATCTTTAAATAATCAATTCATTAAGAAATTATTTAGAATAATTTCCTAATCCTTTTATTGGAGGGCAATAAAGAGATATTGCACTTTCCTTAATAGCGGTCACCCATGACCCTATAAATCTATAAATAAGAAGTGCCTCATTCTCTTTCAAACCATTCCAATCAATGCATTTTTTGGCTCTATAATCCGAATGTGGATCCGCCTAGTACATATATCCGGCACATCGCCCCTATTTCTCCCTCTCCCTTAAAATTCTCCTTCGTAGAAAATATTCCACTAAATATATAATTAAAAATATAGGACTCAATAAAAAATTTGAATATTTCCCATCGAACGCTATAGTCTATACACACTTCACACACAGAAAGGCTATTGTAGGTCTTGTCAAAATAGCTAGGGTAGTTATATACCAGTATAGCACAAAAGTATTGTCATTCAATCAATAAGCTGGTAAACTAAAACCCTAAGAACATTAGGTTTTACCTTGGAATCTCTAGGGTTTCAAATGTCTTCTCATTAGTTTTGTCTGATTGATAAGATCTGAAAAATATTATATGTGTATATACAAACGGAAGCACATATACTTCATATGTGTCCTTTAATATTTTTAACCAATAAATTAATCTTATTGATCAAAAGCTGGCTAAAATTAAAGGAAAATAAATAGTAGAAAGAATCTATTTTCTCCCACTATAGATGGCAGAAAACAGTAGTTAGGTATTGACATATCACGTATACAGATAAATATAGGTGCCGAGACTGAGAGAATATATATAGCACAATCTAAGAAAGCAGGGGCACACCATGTCGCCATACAAGTGCATGTCTGTTATAAGCTGGATTACTATATATTATCAAAGAAAGAAGACAATATATAAATAGATCGCATCATTACTGGTCTTATTCCTTCGGCTCCTTTAATTTCTTTTATCAATTAAATTAAATACTAAATAATTCAAAGTCGCCAGACGATGCTATTATATTTGTCATCGTTACCAAAAATAATTGGCCGGGTCTATAGAGATCCAACGAGGGGATAATTAAGTGTCAATATGAATAACCTTGTCTCCTTTGGCTCTATCCATTTAACGGTGTATTTAGACTAGTTTTTGGGAAATAAGATTTGGAAAATAACTTTTAAAAATAGGGAAAAACAACTTCAGAAAAAATTTATTTTTTTGCCGCAAACCATAGATTCACTACTACAGAAAACACTTTTCACGTCTCTTTTTTTGGACTTTTCACGTCTCTTTTTGCTGGGACGTAGATTAGGGAGACGTTGAAAGTTGGGACTTTTCACGTCTCATTTTAAAAATGAGACGTGGAAATATGAGACGTGGAAAATCACTATCCACGTCTAATATTTGAAAATGAGACGTGGAAAGTGGTCCCTGCCAACTTTCCACGTCTCAAATGGAAAAATGAGACGTGGAAAGTCAAGACTTTCCACGTCTCATTTTCAAATATGAGACGTGGAAAGTTGGCAGGGAACACTTTCCACGTCTCATTTTCAAATATGAGACGTGGAAAGTGAGACTTTCCACGTCTCATTTTTCCCTTTCAGACGTGGAAAGTTTTTTTTACGTCTCATTTTCAAATGTGAGATGTTGAATGTTTTTTTTTTAAAAAAAATGGTTCTGATCCAGTTTATATCACACATAGAATATATACATCTGCACTAACTAAAACGTTGATACAATGTCCAAGTCGCCACAAACAGAGGCGAATATTCAGAATTCACCAAAAAAGAGTTGTCTATATATATACATCACATTAGATTCATATGTCCTACGGTCAAAACAAGTAAGTTCTAATTATTCATATTTTGAAGAAACCTGGCAGCTAATTTATCCCGAATTTCATCAATTGCATCTTGATCAAAAGACTCTTCCCCATCATAAATCTGCACCATATAAGCGATAAAACATATATCAATTAGTTAATTATAATTAATGAAGCAAATTGAATTATGAAATGCAATAATGATAAGAATGAAACATACATATGACAAGCCCTCATGAAGTCCACTTATAATTATGTCATACATATATCGAGCTACATAGTACCCACATTCTGTATTGCCAGGTTGCTGAGGACACTGTAAATCAGACAAAAACAATTAAAACATATGAAAATAATTTATTAACGTCCAAGGTATTATTGATGGATATATAAGTAAATACAATCTAAATGACTTACTGTATTCCTAACAGTCTCAATCTTGTTAGCTGCACGTTTTGTCTGTAATGTGATATGCCAATGCAATATGGCCCTACAATGAAATTAAAATAAGAACTATGCAAATAATTTTCTTATGCTCATATTTACTAATTCAAAATGTCCAAACACTTACTTGGTGAAAATCCTTCTATGCAAACTGATTGGCCCACGATTCAAAGAATCAAACCAATAAATACGGTGTTCTCCAGGGCAGATAACAAATAAACCCCAATGTCTCCTGATTAGAGTATGCATTTAGAGGTTAAAAGATTCATGTGACAACAAATCACTACTAGTCAAATCTGATAGCAAATTAATCAGCGCACCATACAAATTGTGACACACAATATCTCAGCAAATATTTATTGAAATCAAGTCACAACCAGCAATATGACAGCTTGAATGCACAGCAAGTTCAAAGATGCAGCAAAATTCAAGTCCAAAACAACGACCTTTAGTGCAGCACAGTCAAGTCATGTTCAAATTTGTCAATGTAGACATACAAATGCAGAACCACAAATTTCAAATGAAATTTTCCTAGCAGATTTTAACACATGAACAACTGGATAGATATACGCATCTAATGAACCAAATACTAAGAAATTTAGTAGAGGCAGAACAAGCTTAAATGGTATGCATAGTGAACGAACTTGCCTATCAAGGATTGGTGCGAAATAACAGCGCTTTCTGCAACTTGAAATCTGGTATTCCACATAGGCCTCCATAATATTGTTGTATTCCTGAACTTCTTCCTTTTCTTTTGCGGTTGTGTTCCTTAACAGTGACATTGGACTTAGGAATGCGTAGTCTTTGAAGCCCTCCTGACGGCACATTTGGTGAAAGTACCTAAAATAGAACTTGAATGAGATCATAATGATTATATTGGTACATAAATTAAAGGAAAAAATAAACTTACTGAATTGCAAGTTCCAGCCATCCAAGGTCCAAATCATCCATAGTTAAAAATGCCACGACATCATTCCGCCCAAGTCCAAAGGGATATGACTTATCAGGTCCCACAACTCCTGGATCCATGTGGAAGTCGATCTTGTTAGGTAGGGAAGAGACAAAGCTGCATAGGACTGCCAGCGAGGTATACTTGTTGTTGTCATCATCATCCAGAGGGGCTGTGATTGGTGCATCGAAGACAAGTCGCCTAGGCCATAAAATGAAAAACCCTACTGCTTCGGCTAACGTGGCAACCTCTTCAGTAGGAAACGGAATATGTGTAGACCCCTCTCCCTCTACAAGAAGTCCAACAGATACCTTAACTTGGTCCTCCTCAATGGCTACATTATGGATGGTTGAAGCCCTTGGGTACTGAGTAGCCTTGGCAACTGGTCGGAGATTTGGGACATCCAAATGGAGGAAGCAGGGTTGTCCCTCATCTACTGAACTAGGACCAGGGGGTCGATAGGCATAGTGCAACTGCTCTTTGTGCTTCGAAAGCCAGGAGATTCCTGTAGTGTTTACGAAATTACAGAGATAATAAGTTCATTGAAAGATAAAATCTATACTAATTTATAAACAATATTAGATACTCACACGTTGTGGTGAAACACCATGCGGCATCATACTCCTCATCTCACCCCGAACTTGTGCTATCACCTGATCCCTGATTTTTTCTGCGAACTTGTCCAAAAATTCCTGACTTGGTTCATACTGGGCAGTGCTTCGGGAACGGCCAAAATATTTTTTCAGACCAACTGTCCCATACTCCCCTCTAACTCGCCCAGGGGGATCAGGCTTCCCAATTGCCGTAGCAAGAATGTCCATCCTACCGGTCTGAGAGAAAGACCCTTGAGAACTTTGCTCCTCAAGTTCATCCTGTAAGGTGCAAGAAAAAAACCATATGGTCTTATTTAGAAGAAAACGTTAGTATTGCAAATTATTAAACATTAAAATATAACTTACAATCTTTTCAGCAATTTTTTCTACTTCAGGGTTTACAAATTTCCCTCTACTCTTCCTTCCTTCCACAAATTTCTTATGACGTGGAATACGTGGGGGAGGTTGTACAACAATTGTAGGGTCTGATTGGGCTGCTTCCTCCATTGCCTTCAAATGTTCCTTAACCATTTTCTGTTCTAACCACAAATAACCCCCGCGAGACATTGTGTGTGGATACACATTTAGCTTTTGCTTCTCTTGCTGTTTCTTACTTGTTTCCTATGCAGAGAAAACAAAGTTAGTATAACGTAATAATTAGTAAACAAAGTTTATCTGAAACAAAGTTAGAATAGATATACCTGGAACTCCTCAGTTAATCGTGATGCCTTAAACTTGTTCCAATCCTCTCGTTTAAGATATGGCCACATGAGACAAGGATCTTCGTTGCTTTTAGGTCCTAAAACATACTTTCTAGTAAGAGTAGACTTGAAATCTTTCCATCTATGTCGTACTTCCCTCAGCCAATGCTTTCTAAATGCCTCGGTGTTCGGGACAGTGAAGTTTTGCTGCCAAATTATTAAAATGCTTAGTCAATTATATTGTAACAAATAACTCAAATCATCAATCAATTTAAATAAAATGTTTAGAAAATACCAAAATATCCGTCCAGACTCTGTCCTTAGTATCTTTCTGTATTAATCTCCAATCATCTGTAAGTATGCTTAATCTGCTTCGTGCTAAAAATCCAAGGTAACTAGCAAATATGCTCCTGTTTGGACCAAGTGGGATCATGTCCTCATTAAAATCAACATGAAGCGGTTCAAAATTGCTGGTTCCTTGCCGCAAAACGATCTCAGGAAGCTTGGTGGCGCCCCTGCCCCGCTTTCTTTCGGGAGGATCGACATGTGGTTGTTCTTCATCGTTTATGTGATCCTCATGTGAGCTATCGTCAGAATTGCTTTCCATTTACCTGTTACAAAATTGAAATAACTTCAACATAAAATATAAAAAATAAAAAGCATATTGGTCATCATCTATCAACATAAAATAACTTCAACATTAAGTTACTTACTTTATGTGTTATCCCATATACCCTCACAATGATCATTCCTAAAAGCATATTGGTCATCATCTATCAATTCTAATTCACCCAGTTGAGGTGGGTTTGAGGAGAAAGGTGGTGTGTCATCTAGATTTGAAGATGGACCACGGTCCTTTTGTTTTTTACTTTGTAGGACTATGGACAATTGGGGTTTTGCAGGATCAGTCACATAGAAAACTTGCTTCGCCTGACTTGCTAAAATGAAAGGCTCATCACTGTAAGCAACCCTCTGAAGATCAACACTGGTAAACCCAAACTGACGATCTATCTCGACTGCGTTTTGGCTAACCCACTTGCATTTGAAGAGTGGAACTTTGAACTTGTTGTAACTTACATCCCATATTTCTTCAATGACTCCATAATATGTCATGGAAGCCACTATTGGGTTTTTATCCTTTGAACTAGAATAGTGGGTAGCTTCGGCTACAACCTTTACACCACTGTTTTGCATAGTACTGTTATCGTCTTTAGTTTTTGTGTAGAAAGAATACCCATTTATATCATATCCGCTCCATGTGACAACCTCAAAACGGGGGCCATCAGCTAACCATTTAATTGTATCTGACACATCGGTCTTTTGTGCAATGCTTTCCTTAAACCACTCAATGAATGTCTTGTTATGCTCATTAGCTATTTGTCTGTCATTTTTCCTTGGATTCTTGTCCCTTAAACTTCTTTTGTGGTCATCTAAATAAGGCTGAACCTCTGCCATATTATTTAGAATATACAGGTGAGCTTGTAAAACATCTTCAGGTTTCATACTCTTCACTTTGAGGCCCCTTCCCTTACCGATCCCGTCTTCATGTCTGGACATTTCCTCTACATCTTTCAAGTATGGTTTGCAAAAGTCCATAGACTCTTCAATCACATATCTTTCCACAATGGATGCTTCAGGTCGATAGGGGTTCTTAGAATATCCTTTTAAGACTTTCATGAATTGCTCGAAAGGGTACATCCACCTGAGATAAACGGGGCCACAGAGTCTTATCTCTCTTACCAAGTGAACGATCAAGTGGACCATGATATCAAAAAACGCTGGAGGAAAGTGCATCTCTAATTTGGTCAGAATAATGTAACCTTCCTTTTCCAACTCGTCCAATTTCTCAGTGTCGATAACTTTGCTGCATACAGCATTGAAAAACATACACAACCTAGTTATGGTATTCCTTACATCATCTTGCATAATGCCTCTTATAGCAACTGGTAATAATTGTTGCATCAATACATGGTAATCATGTGATTTCATTCCCACCAACTTCAAATCATCAGACACAAGTCTGCTAACGTTAGAAGAATAGCCCTGTGGCACCTTGATCCCCCGCAAACACCCACACAAACTTTTTTTCTCCTGTTTGGATAATGTATAAGCAGCTGGTTCCATATAAAATCTCTTGCCATTATCACTTACTTTTGGATGCAGCCGTTGTCTTATTCCCATTTCCACCAAGTCCAATCTCGCATTGATTCCATCCTTAGTCTTTCCTGGAATGTGCAAAAGCGTTCCGACAAGACTATCACACACGTTTTTCTCCACATGCATCACATCAATACTGTGTCTCACATCAAGAAAACGCCAATATGGTAAATCAAAGAAGATTGACCTCTTCTTCCACATGTATAACTCACTCCCAGCCTTCTGTTTCTTACCGAATATCACTTTTACGTTCACAACACGGCTGTAAACTTCCTCCCCAGTCAATGCCTTTGGTGCCAATCCATGTTCTGGCGAACCGTTAAAATTCTTCTTTAGCTTTCGGTACGGATGATACCGATCAAGAAACCGCCGATGACCGAGATAAACGGTCTTCCTTCCATGCTTGAGTTGATGGTAGTGTGTGTTTGCTTCACATATAGGGCATGCCCTATGACCCTTCACACTATATCCAGATAGATTCCCATAAGCAGGAAAATCATTTATTGTAGTGAATATCATAGCGCGCAACTTAAATGTCTCTTACCTGTATGCATCAAACACATCGACGCCGTCCTCCCACAGCTTCTTCAAATCCTCAATCAATGGCGCTAAGTAGACATCAATATCGTTCCCCGGCTGTTTTGGCCCCGAAATCAACATTGAGAGCATCACGTACTTGCGTTTCGTACACAACCAAGGGGGTAGGTTGTAAATGACTAGGAGAACAGGCCAAGCACTATGTGTGCTACTTAGGCTTCCAAAAGGGTTGAATCCATCGGTGCATAGACCAAGGCGAAGATTCCTTGGCTCACAGCCGAAGTCAGGAAACATTTCATCTATCTTCTTCCATTGAGATGAATCAGCAGGGTGCCGGAGATATCTTCCATCAGAGATTTTCTCATCACAGTGCCATCTCAAATTCTTTGCTTCCTGCGCATTTGCATACAAACGTTTGAACCGCGGTACTATTGGCAGATACCACAGCACCTTCAAAGGTGACCCATTCTTTGCCCTATCACCACAGACATTCCTTTTAATTTTATACCTTGGGGTCTTGCACTTTGGACACTCCGTTAGTCCCTCGTATTCATTCCTATACAGCACGCAGTCATTAGGGCAAACGTGTATATTCTTATACTCCAAACCCATATTGTTGAGAACTTTTTTAGCCTCATACATTCGATTCGGAAGGACATTATCCTCTGGAAGCATATCACTCAAAGCTTCAAGCAACTCTGAGAAACCCGAATCTGCCCACCCATTACGTGCCTTTATGTTCAATAAGGTTAACACAGCGGTCAAGCGTGTATACTTACGACACCCAGGGAACAACGGTATCTCCGCATCACTCCGTAACTTATCATGTTCGGGAAGTGGTGTAAATGACTCCGCCCAAATATCATTAATCATGTCATTCATTTTATCGACACCCACATCATCCACAACTTCAATGCTTTGTGACATTGAAGAAGGCGTTGTTATTCCTAATTCACCGTGCCAGACCCATTTTCTGTACCGGAGATTGATCCCATAACAAATAAGGTCATCCCTTATATCATCAATGCTCTTTCGAATCTGGTTTATACACTTCACACAAGGACAAAAATACATCCCACTTTTATTAGGAGCGTTCCTTTTAGCAAACTCAAGAAACTCTTCCACTCCAAGTGCATACTCTTTACTAGTTCTCAACTTATTCATCCAACTACGATCCATCATATTCAAACCTTCACTACATTCCACAAAAGTCAAGTTTAGATCATCACTAACTGAAAGTGAGTGAATTGCTTACACATTTTCCAAAAATTTTGACAGCATTTCCCCATAAAAGTAACCATGCCAAAGGTGACCCTAATTTATTTTTAGGAGGAATGATGATAAGCAAATAACCATAACAAATAAGTTTAAGCCTTTCATAATATTCCATAAACAAACAAGCAAGTTGAAATTTCTTAACAACATACACAAAAGAAAATGAAAGAAGGAAGATTAAGAAGCCAACTCACAGTAGTAATAATGCAAGCAAAACAGAAGCACTGAGCAGCAACAAAATAGCTGAAAAATGCAGTCAATATGGAGCAAAGTTTCAGCCAAATAGCAGCACAAAGAATTAGCAAATTTCCGTCAAAATAATAAAGTAAACAAGAAGAGATGCGTATTAAACAAGAAAAACAAATATGAATCCAAGTGGGGTTTACAAAGACAATGGAAGCAAGTTAATACATTGAGAACTCACACTCGGACAATCACATCTATGATATTAAAACACAGGAATGTAACTAAAATCTTTAAAATTTATGAACTGATATACCAGAGATTTAATGATAAAACAACTACATTTCAAAGATATATCAACTCGTAGGCCTTATATAAATTTTCAACTTCCAGACATTAATTCAAGAATAGTTTCTCAAGCATTTAATCTTCCTTAAACCTTAATATTCCACTTCCTAACAGTATTTAAGCCTAACCAACTCTTATCAGCAACTTGCAACTTAAACAAAAAGCATTCTTTGGATCATCAAACCCTGTTTCGATTACTTAAGAAACATTATAGCTTACTGTCTAACCGAACAAGGAAGAATTAAATGGAAAACTTCTCATTCAGAGAAGAAATCAAACATGCAGCGACCATATCACCCTCTGAATCAACAACCATCTAGCTCCACCAAACTATCCCAACTCATGTGAAATTTAAATCACAGCTATTTGAAATCTACACACAGAATAATATGAAATGAAAACAGAGCAGAACACGGTTCCATCTAGAATCATCATCAACCTACATAATCTACATGAAAATGTCCTAACATGGTCAATATGCTAATTAACTCGGATTAGAATCAGAAACAAAAAAATCCGAAACAAAGAAACAAAGAAATCCGAAACAGAAATGAACAGAAACAAAGAACCAGAGAAATCCGAAACATAACAGATATTTTTTATTAATTCTCTAGACTCTAATTCACTACCAACAAAGTTAACAAAACAAAACTCAAACTCATTCGAGAGAAGAGATAAATTTGGTGACAGAGAAATTAAATTTATCTAGATAAATTTAACGAAGATATGAAAATTTAACGAAGATATGAAAATTCAATTAAATTAAATTATATCAACAAAATTCGATGGGCTTGAACCTGATGTGATATCGTGGACTTCATTAATATCTGGCTTTGTGCAGAATTTTCGACATGAGGAGGCGTTTTATACATTTAAAGGGATGTTGGATGTTGGAGGCGTTTTATACTCAAACTCAAACTCAAACAAAATTAAATTGCAGAAACACCCAATAACTTGGGCAGATAAATTTGGGTCCTCTCTCTCTCTCTCAATCCCGAACTGATAAATTTGGGCAGATCTCAGAAACGATGTTAAACCGGGAAATAGAGGGTAGAAATGGAAAGAGGAGACTCACCTAAGCTAGAACCCGGGCTTGCATGTACGATCGGAGCTCAACACCCACACCGGCAAAGCTCGAAGTGAAGCTCTTTCCCCCAATTTGCAGAAGTGAAGCTCTGAAGTCTGTGACACTGAGCAAAGAGAGAGAGAGAGCATTTTTTTTTAAATACTCCCTACTTTCAACGTCTCACAAAAAATGTGAGACGTTGAAAGTAGGTTTCAACGTCTCACATTTTTTGTGAGACGTTGAAAGTAGGCAGATTTTTTTTTAAAAAAAATTTGTGCATACTTTCAACGTCTCACAAAAAATGTGAGACGTTGAAACCTACTTTCAACGTCTCACATTTTTTGTGAGACGTTGAAACTAATTTTCCGCCTATATTTTCGCACATTTTTTTGTTTGGCGGGCTTTTTTCAGAGAATCCACGTCTCATATTTAAAAAAGAGACGTTAAAAGTTTTCCACATATTTACAATTTTGCCACCGCCTTTTTTTTACATCTCATTTTCAAAAAAGAGACGTGAAATGGGGACGTTAATACTGATTTTTGTAGTAGTGATTTAAAGATTATTTATTATGAAAAGGTTAAAAATGTTTGAGTGGTTTAAGTAAAACTATGGTTTAAAGGTTAAAAATTATTTAAAAAGCTGAGAGTGCATGTTAGTATGGTTCAGAAACATAAAATTATTGTTAAATCTCTGTCACTACTTGTGTATTTGTTTATTATACTTGTTTTAAACATTGAGATGAATTCCTCACCCCCACCACCCCCAAAGACCTCGTATATATAATAAGGCTCATGGTTCATGGGAAGGCACAACCATCACTGAGGTTGTTGCATATAGTGAAGTAAAGAGAGTATAGCTAGTAAGAGAGCTTCCTTCGGTCCACTCATAGGAGAGTGTAAGATTTAATAAGCTGCCGACTCATTCATTCAAATACTGAGTCATCTACAACACAAATCTCACTCAGTAAATGTGTGAATGATGCGGGAGATCATTTTAATCTTGCCTTTCCTGTACTTGGACTGAAGGGAGCTCCCTTCTTCTTCTCCTCCTTCTTCTTCATCATCATCATTATTGCTGCTTATTAATCTTCTACTATATATATATATATGTATGCAAAGAAAAAGGCATGCATGACTTTGTTTTCGTATGTAAGTTTCATCAAGATTTTGGGGCAGGTAAACCTTAGTAATTATTGTCCTTGTTTTATATATGCTGTTCAAAAGTTCGGTTGATACGTTTTTTTGTCCTGGTTGAAGCATCATTTTGTTCAGCCAAATGTATCATCATCAAGATGTGCTGAGGACCGGATCTGGTAATAATTTGTTCCAAATAAACCATTCTTTAATTCCGTATCAGTCTCTTTTTAAGACAATTTTTATTTTGTGATGAATTGTATTTCTTGAATATAACCTTCTGACCTTTATTTCAAGTTCAAACTGTGAAGGCAAATGAGCAATACAAGAGTGTTCAAAAGCTCAACGACAATAATCTTGGCCTTCCTAGCTAATCTGCAATCAGCAGGTCTTAGGCATGTGTGTTACTATTAACACTCACAGCATGTAACTCCACCGATTCACTCAGCTACAACAGATGGAAGATGGCCTGGGCTATATGTAACGCAGTCTCGAACCCGTAACCTTTTGTGGAATGCTCAATAAGAACATAACCAGAAAACCACAGGGGGAAACCGGTTGGCCTGGACTATATATATATATATATATATCATAAAACCTACCTTGTAATTTTGTTTTCTTTTTTACTATCTTTTTTAAGTTTTTTTTTTAAAAAAAAAAAAACAGAATTATGCCGAAAATTTATTTTTTTATTGATCTAGCTCTTGATTTGATTTATAGTTTTCATCCTATCATGCATAAATATGAACAATGTTATAGTAACATTTTCCAGTGTAACATTATTCAACTTATCACGTGGATTTGGCGAGAGTTTAACTAATTAAGGGAAAGTGACGCGACTTATAACAAATCGCCGTAATTGAGGGGTTCGACAATATTGTATGATGGTTGCTTAAAATAATCAAGGGGAAAACTTTAGAATGAAAAGTTTTATTATAGTTTTAGTTTCACACATGTTACCGTTTTTTCGTAGAGTTGTATAATATTTTCTCGAGTCTTCGATGAAGCTAAGTACTCTATAATTTTGAAGGTACATACACATATAACAAATAATTCATCTTTGACGTTGAATTTTTTTCAATAAAAAAATAAAGAGAAATTAATGCTGTAAAAAAGGTTAAATTTTCCCAAAACGAAGTGGGAAAGAATATCGATCATGTGCTATCAATTAATGTAGCAAAGAAGAAAACAGCCACCTTATATTGGGTTTAGCTTCCTAAACATTTTAAAAAAAAATACTAGTAGATGACAACTGCCAAGAAAAGATTGTCGTGTGAAAATTCAAAATCTGAAGAGCTCTATTTTTGTATGTCCATTTCAATTATAGACGCTCCCCTTTGTTAACTTTATTGAGATTTGTAAATTTTCAGTTGCTATGCAATAACTAATAATATAGTGGTCTCAGGGATGATCAAATAATGCCATAAATGGGGCTGTAGATTTGATCATGAATTTTGCATTAATAATTGCATTCTATAATGGAATTTTATAATGCCTAGTGTTTGATTTCCCTTTATTCACTGGGTCCATATGTTCCAATCCATTTGGAAAAAGGAATATATTTTCCGTGATGTGATTCCCTGTAATCCATTATTTGAAGAAAAGGTTCTAATTGCTCTTATATTACTTATCATAACTTATTTCTTCCCGCCTTAACTATTTAAGATATCCTTAACTAATTACCACTATGTTCCTTATTATAAATCCACACTAACTACTTCTCACATATCAAGGGGTGGAGGTTATAAAATTAAATATATCCTATTTTTTTAACTTTACTCTTATTTAAGAAAAAGGTGTTAAAATAATATTTTATACATTATAAACCTTCTCTCTTATCTTCCCTATTTCCAACACAGGGGTAAATTAGTCACAATAGCATTAATTGATCACAAACTAGACTTATATTTAGGAACAAAAAATTTGTGGTAATTGGACTTATAATAAGGAATAGAGTGGTAGTTCGTAAATCTAGCAACTTGGATTTAGCCTGAATATTTTTTTTTTAAAATTCAAGTTGTTGCTTTTTAAAAATTTAATTTTCAAAACAACGTTTTCAATTAAAACAAAATATGGTAAAATAAACAAACTAGATCTTATATTGTATACAGAAGAAAGAAGTATTTTGTTAAAGATAATAAATAACCGTGGCAAACCAAAGAAATGAACCTAATTAAAAGAATTCAAGTTGCTTCCTCCTGGGAGAGGAAAAGAGAGACTATAAACTGGAGTATATGCTATGCAATGTAGTGGATTCACTTATATAATGACGTGACATCAACTAGATTATCTTCCAACCCCAATAAAAAAAAAAGGAGGCGAGGTTATTTCCTTTCCCATGGCAGTGGGGGACAGATGGAATTGAGATAATTCATCTTTGTTTTCTTCCCCATCTGCTCATCAAAGTAATTCCTTTTTAATAATCTTTAAATAGTTTAATGGCATCTCAAAATCAAGTTTCAAAAAATCGGATCGGACATAGAATCGGACAAGTCATTAGTTTAAGGGTCAATAGTTAGATTAGGGGTCAACTCAAGGGCCAAGGGGTGGAAACAGGTCAGGCCCTTAACAGGGACAAATGCTTGGCCTATTCTAGGTCTATCCAGGTCAAGGCTTAACAGGCCACAGGCCTAGGCCCATGCTTTTTTTAAAGTCTATTTAACTAAATAGGTCAGGTCCAGACCTTTTAAAAAAGCCTATTAAGGCTAATAGGCCGGCCTATGCATGTTATATTTCAAAGAAATATTTTAGTAACATTACATTTGTACCCTTAATTCGAAATAAAATTACGCATGTATGTATCTATATTTTTTTCCACTTGCCATTCTCATCTAAGTGTTCTTACTTTTCATTAACTTTTAATGTTTTCCTTTCTCTTTTTGGCTGTATCAAACTATTAGTTTATTACTTTGTATTTCCTTTGTCTTTTAAAAGCTTGGTGTTTTTGCATCGGATTTGTGTTCTTGCATTGTTCCTGTGTATCATACCATTGTTTATCATGATAGGCATTTTAATAGGCTTCAGGCCAGGCCTTATCTGTGAACGGGCCAGGCTCAGGCTTAAATAAAATGCCTATTACAGGTTTCAGGCCAGATTCAGGCCAATCAACTATACAACAGACCATGCATATTTGTGACCAGACCATGTATATTTCCACCCCTAGGTCCAACCAATTATATTTAAATAATAAAATTTTATTAATATTAACATTAATAATCATTAATATTAAAATATAAATATAGATAGGTATGCATGATTCATCAAATATTTTAATGTTATTATAGAGAAAAAGAGAAAATATTACTTGACTACATATAAAAATAAATATTATTCTACAGACTAAAATATAACTACTAAAAGCAACAACAATTAAATATTAAACATATACAACTAAAATAACATTTAGAATATTGTAGTTTCCTGATTTCTAAAATTGAGTGAGGTAAGCATTAATAATTAGGTGAATTATAATAAAATAAAAAATCACTTTTTTTTTTTAAACCAGCGAGTTCAACCTCCTTGGTTTTTGACCGGGCTACACTTCTTTTGCCGATTCAACCATCTTTTACCTGTTGAACCGTCCCGAATTGGTACCGGTTTTCCGGCTGAATCAACGTGTTCTATCCGGATTTTTGAACATTATATTGCTCAGAACTCAAAAGTCTCCTTTTATCCGACGCGAGAAAGATGTTGCAACCTTTTAAATTGAATTTTCTTGTGAATCCGGAATTATATATCCTTGTATTGTATGATGTCCAATCTTTTTTAAAAAAATATTCTCTTTATGTGTGTGTAACATATATCGCACTAATTCATATCTGCTTATTTCATTCATGATTCTCATCGTAACTATTTAAAAAGCAGTGCTGGGCGTGCACGATGGACCCAAGAGCGAATTCCATTTTACATGCATATTTATATATTAAGCATATCATAACCTGTGTCCCATATAGCTTGCATCCAAATTAATAACCGAAAAAAAAAATTTTTTTGCTTAAGATCATTGTCATTATTGCGTCGCATCACAAGAGAAACTGTGAAGAAGTTGAATTGTAATTAATCTCATACACCATTGTTGTATTGGAGAGTATGTTACTTCTTATCTATAATATAAGAATTAGTTAGATCATACACCATTGTTGTATTGGAGAGTATGTTACTTCTTATCTATAATATAAGAATTAGTTAGAGAGGTTGAATTTGGTCATAAATATAAGATTTTCATTTACTTTGTCCCTGAAAATTAATTTTTTTCTCCAAAGCATATTGATTACATTACATATATTAAGAGGCTTCTATCTAAAAGTAGTCATAATGAAATATGGTATTTTAGGAAAATTAACATATGTTCAATACAGATAACTAACTCAACTAATTTATTTAAATTAGTTGCATAATCATTATATATACTAAGGAGCGGTTGCATGCGGTTGAGCAAATCTTGCATTTTTTTCCTTTTAAGTTGATTGAGCCAAGTGATATATTGGAACATATAAAAAATTTAAGGCACTTTTATTGGAGGCGGTTAATGAAGAGAGGCTTATGAACTTTTTGTGGATGAACTAAGGCACTCTATTTATTAGAGACAGAATTTTGAGGAAGACACTCCATGAGTTGAACTCTTCAACTTTCTATGTGGAAGGGGCACTAATTATGTTATGGGTGTAGTCCGTGTTAGGGAGCATAAAGCATGACAAGTGAAGCATGATTTATAAGTAAAGTATGTTTAGACATGTGATCATAACAAAAGTTAACGAATCATTTTAATTGTCTCGAGTGAAGTTGATTTTTGAGTCAACTGCAATGAGCTATATAATTCTGTAAATGATCTATGGGTAGCGATTTTAATTTACCCAGTCACTATCAAATACTACACCAGTCCTTCTTAATTATTAGAAGAGTACGACGATTAAATTGAAATTCTTAATAAAACTATTAAAAATTAGTTAAAAATCATAAATATATTTGAAATGGATTTTTTTTAATATTACGTTATTTATGTTTTACTATCTTCTCATTTAAAATATTGTTTCCCCCTCTCCTCATAAATATAAGCATCACCCATTATTTACTTAATGTAAGATTTCAAATTAATTAGATGTAAAATAGAAAAAAATGCATTAAATGGTAGGACAATCTAAGACGGACTCTTATATTTTAGATTAAGTCAATTCAAAATTAAGACTTTTATAATAAGAATAGGAGGAAGTAGTGTCTTGTATTTTACCACTTATTGCATTGGTGCAAGGAGATTTGGGATAAGATTAGATCAAGTACAAATTTGTAATAATAGTAATGTAACAAGATCAAATCGGGACAGATGGAACTAAGAGGATAAGATAATGTGAGAGCTCTTTTCTTTGCTCCCAAAAACAGCAGGAGAAATGGGAAGTTTCTGCGACGAAGGACTTGAGATGTTCCAAGTGGGACCTTGCGACAATGCTTACCAAATGGGTTTCTCCATAGGCCTCAGATTCTCCCATCTCATACAAAGCAGAGTCGCTAATGACACCATTCTTCAAAATCAGCTCCTTCCTTTTGCTCAAATCCCTCAATCACATTCTCTTCTTCAATCTCTCTTTCATAACAATCGCTCCAAATTCCCCTCTTATTGGGATGAGCTTTTGGGAACTGCACAAGGAAGTGGGGTTCCTTTTCTTCATGTAAGTTTTCACCTTTCCTTTAAATTTCACATTACTTATAGCTTCTGGTAATAGCAACTGGAATCTGTTTTACTGCAGATATTGCTCATTAACTTTAGGAAGGAGATTCTTGCTTTTATTCCCAAAGCAACTCAGAGTTCAACCGTGGATGTGGATCCCTCCGATGACTGCTCTGATGTTCTTGTTGTTGGTGAATCTATGGCCATTGCTGCCCACAATGAGGATGCAAATGTTGCATTGCTTGGCCACACGTAAGTTTAGTGATATGCTGCTTAGTACTGCCCCAACTTAATAATGTAAGAGCCAGATAACTAATTTAAGGATATCAAGAAAATTAATTTAGCTTATTTGTAATGAATGCTTGTTAGTTTCCCTGAAATGCCATTTTTAATCACGTACATTGGAACTTCTTCATGGAAACCCTCTTGATATGTGCAATCAATGAGATACCGTCGGGAAAATTTATAAATTTGGGGGACAAAATAGATTGAGATCTTATATTTATGTTTGGTGTAAACTTTTTGTCTAACTCATATATTTAAGACTGGAGTGAGTAGCTTTGAAATATAAATGGAATGGCTATACTATCCAGTGTTTCTCCTGTGGAATTGCAGTTACTTGATAAAAGGAATTCTGCCAAATGGAATATTCTTTGTAGCTTACACATATGCTGGAGAGCTCCCAAGCTGTGCCTTTGGGTTCAATAGCCATGGACTGGTAAGAAATTTTCATACATCAACATTGTCAAATTGGGATGTGGTGACCCAACATAATACTACTTCTGTTTTTCAATCAGTTAAATGTAGATGTGATCTTTCAATTTGTTTTCTTGAGATTATTTACAAATAAAGTGTAAAACAATTTAATCCTCAGGTATTCACTCTGAATTCAGTGCCCCCAATGGAAGATGAGATTGTGGCTGGTGGCATTGGCCGAAACTTTGTTTCTCGGGATATTCTTGAAGCCACAAGCATGGATGATGCACTGAGTGTTAGTAATCTCTGCTTCTTTTCTCTCTTTAGAAATCATTGGTGATTGATGAAATCAATATTTTCATACTATCTATCCCCTTGTTTCATCAGAGAATCCATTCATCAGAGGTTTCAGTGGGGCATAGTTATAACCTGATTGAAGTAAATACACGCAGGATTTTAAATGTTGAGACTGCATCAAGGAAGCGAGTTTCTGTCTGTGAAGTGGGCAAAACACCATTCTTCCATGCAAATATGTATCTCCATTTACGTATCAATCAGGCAAGTAGGAAAAAAGTATCATATTTTCCATATGTACATATCATAAGTAGTATCTTTGACGAAATCACTTGAGTTTTCAATGAAGAAATGTAATTACAAAAAGTCTCAATAACAAATGAGCAGTATGAACCTATTACTATTTCCCACACTGAAATTTGTGATTGCATGCTTCTCACTTGTTGTAAGACTTTCTAGTGATTATATCCTTTTTTGGGATTCATAGTGATTTTTCCAATTTTTATTCACGAATTGCTTAGCCATTTATTACCACAAGAGATCTGTCTCGATGCTTCATGTATGATCTTATTCTAAACGAGATGAAATACTAAATGAGAAGCTTTACTTTTGAAGGTACAAGATGAGAACTCGATCAGCAGGCAGAAACGAGCATCTGCCCTGGCAAAAAGCTCAAAGGATGAATTCCTTTCACTTCTTGGAGATACAGAGGACAGAAAATACCCCATCTACATGACAGGTAATAATATCTGGAGATATCTTTACTTATTTTATTATCTTCTTCAATCTACCCTTGATTGTTATCTTTTCTGCACTATTCTCAGGTCCATTACTTTACACGCTCTGTACAGCCGTTATAGATCTGGATGAACAAACACTATCAATAATTTCAGGGAATCCGAAGGAAGGAAATGTTTCCCATGTTTTTTCCTTCTCCCAATCTAGCTCGAGTTACCATTCCAACGACCCTAACATTAAATAGAATTGTAAATCGAAGAAACTTCAGCTAAAGTTCCGGTCTTGCAGTCTTGCAGGATACCAAATAATTGCAACCTTATGACGAGCTGATTTTATGGGTTCATGCATTCTTAAACAATTTGTACTTTTTGAGCTCACGTAGATATACAAACTTATGTCATGTCTCTTCCTCTTGTACTTTTCCCATTTCTTAAATATAATATCTAACTGACTTTTTTCTAAAGAAATTAAGGAAACTAAATTTGCCACTTAATTTTAACATATTTTGTGCATTGTTAGATTATGTGTTAATTTATAAGTCAAACAAACTAGTTTAAAAGAAATTCATGTAAATCAATCAACTTATAAGTACATTATTTAGTTTTCTTAGGATTTTCCGAAAAAATCAATTAGATTCTATATTTAAGAACGGAGAGAGTATAACATAATTCCTAAATAAAATACGGATTTATGCGTTGTCACAAAAACCTTGTTCATCGTTGACGACTACAATTGTGTATCTTGTTAGTCTCAATGCGAAAAATGGACTATCGGTTTGCCGCATATTGTTTTTGGTCAATCGAACTTAAAATAAAAACCCCATGTTGCAAGTTGCATTTCAGATACCGTAGATTGTACATTTGTCTTAGTTCTTTAAAGTTGATCTGGTTCTTTCGGCTATACGACAACACCTATACTAGTATTACAACGCAAAAAGTTACAGATACAGTATTAACACAACAAAATTCTTGAGCCGAGAGGAAGCTGCAGGGGTGCAATAAGTAATACCCAAAAGATTAAAATTCATAAGCCAACTCATAACGTTTACCAGAACTCTCAAACTTAATTCCTCATGCAATGACAATTCACATTCATTTACAGGGCAACCCCCTTCAAGGCTTTCAAGCGCGACCGTTGTCCCTTGGACCTTGCTTCGAGAAGCTTTGCTTTCAGTGTATTCTCCTTTAAACCTGGAGGCACTTTCGAAGACTCGGTGATTTCCGGGTTTTGGGATGGAAGTCTTGCCATCCACTGCCGCACGGGACTTGCTTGATTCCTCCATCCAGCATTACTGCAGGAAGCCTCCCCATAACTACTCTCTGCATGTATATCTCCACTTTCTGATGCCAAAAGTTGGCTTCTGATGAGATTGTCGATTATTTGATTTTTATTAGAGCTTTGCAATTCAAGGGGGCTATTCTTTCTGTCAAAATTTTTACTGTCTTCCCTTGCCTCACTGTGTTCAAACTCCTCGGTCATACTTCCTTCAACTGCCTTTGTATCTTGGGTCTTCTCCTGTTGTGCTTCTGTATCAACTGATTGGGACTTCTTATTAGAGTTATTAGGCATGGCCCAAGCCATCTGCTCTTCAAGCTTTACTTGCAAGCTAGAAGGACTATGACTTTTTATCCTCTCACGGCTTGTTTGCTTTTTCCTTGTTTGCTTGGTTTTCATTGTCTCATCAACAGTAGGGGCTATAATGTCATCTTGATTCACTATAGGTCCCCTGTTTCTAGGCTTTTTCAACTCAAAACAGTTTGAATCACTGCCTCCAGAATCATCATCCCCCACCTCTTGTGGTGCACTCACGGCATCATGCAGGGGAACAGATTCAAGAGAACTCCTTCTATCCTTTGCTACCAGATTCTCTGTGTTCCTATTATTGTGTTTAGCTTTGAGGAATGTCTCTATTTCAAGGCTTAGTTTATCCACGATTGACTTCTCGTCGGAAAAACCATTCTGAGCCGCTTCTAATTGCATCTGCATCCGTTCATCTAGCCATGATTCAGATATGTGAAGAAGTAAATTATCACGGTCGGCTCTTTCAGCCCAATCCTTGTCATATTTCTGCTTTAGAACATGCACTTCTTGTTCATATTCTTTGATTCCCCTGGCAAACTCATCACAGAGGTCCTCCAATAATCCCCTTGTGTTTCTCTCTCTTTCCAACTCTTTCAGAGCACTAGTAAAAGAGGACTTCACCTCAGACAGCTCTCGGGCCAACTTCCTGTGCAGGCTCTCTGACCGCTTTCGCAGTTTCCTCTCATCCTCTAGTTCATCCCTCACAGATTGAACAGCAGCATGTAGCCTGTCCTGATCCTTACTCTTTCTAACCAATTTATCTTCCGTGATTTGCTTCATCAACTCATCAATCTCATGTCGATCGGCTTGTCGATCTCGATGCAACTCTTTGATTCTGAGACGTGCATGGTCCAGCTCTGTCTTCAGAGCTTTTATTAGAGAAACATTAGATGCATGCTGTTCTTCCAAGCTCCAGATTCTGTTTAACACTTTAAGGAGTTCCGTGGATGTTTTGAGACTATAATGTTGATCCCCAACCCGACCCTTAAATTCTATGGAGCTAGTGGGAGTAACTGCAGGATTATAAGGTGCCATCTGCAAGAAAAGGGCAGCAACAAAATGCAACACTTATTGCAGTACAAAATAGACCATCATCCACAAGATTATGATAGCATGTTCAGTATTAGTATTATTTTTAAAAATGGTAAAAAGCATGTTATTCAATAAGCAAAGACTGGCCAACATGTATATCATCAAGATAAAATCCATAACAATCTGTTCTAATTATGAGTCATTAACAAAAGACAAGGAAATGATAGAAAATATTTACTCATTGATTTGATTTGAATCTGATATGTGGTATCATAACATAAATAAAATCACAGAATTTCTTGAGATGTCACATTTTGAAATTCAAGAAAAAAATATAATATAGGAGGGTGTTGTAAATCCTAAATCCTGATCAGTCTTCTACTTGGAAATTTTAACAATCAGTCCATCAGCATTACAGAAGAACAAAGACATGGAAAACAAACTGATACTTACCTCCATGGAACTACCGTAACTTGCCGGGGATACAGGTTGCAATGCATGATTGCTTCTTTCAATTGCTCGATGATGCTTCATCAGAGATGCCGCGACATGCCTCCTCAAACTGCTTGCACTAGCTGGCTGATGGGAAAACACCAAAACATCAGTTGAAGAACAGCTTTAAAGGTACTTTTATGCAATGAACATAACAAGCTCAATCACATGGACAAGATTCAGGAACAATACTAATTCAGAATTTTCAATAACTGAGACCAAGGTACTCATCAGTTGGTCTTCACAAAAGACCGCCTGCTTCCTTAAAAATCATTTCGATGTCTAACTAATGCAATGTATCAGCACGTAACAGTTAATACAACATATCAGCGTTCAATGTAAGCTACATCATTATGCTTGGTTTAGAAATTCCCCAACAATTTAATCATATCAAATTTGCCTAGATCAAATAACAGCCAAATACACTAAACTGCAAATAATACTAGCAGAATGTGAAAGCCTTGCCATGCTTTGAACAGGCAAATTGAAGGCTTGATGAAGCAGCATTTCAGCATCAATCAAAGAGAACAGTATTTCTAACTAAGAATCCACATATATATTAAAAAACATAATATGGGAGATACATATAATTGACACACAGATTCATCCACAGGCAACTCAGCTCCACTCCAATGCAAGGTTGGAGCCTATTGCAAGGGTCCACCACACTAATTAACCAGGTCCAAACCCTCAGATACAAAAATAAGAGAAAACTAAGCAAACCCAGAAAAGAAAAACCAAAAAAATGAAAAAGGAGACAGAGAGAAAAAAAGAACAAAGAAAGCGTGCGTGCCTGATCAGGGGAACTGGGAGAAGCATCAGGCAAGAAAGAGGAAGGTTGAAGATGATGGTAGTGATGACGACGGCGAAGTCTAGGATCAGAAGAAGCACCATTGTTAGAAGGGCGATGCATCGGAAAATAGTAATGGTGAAACTCCCAGAGAGCGGCGGCGAGCTTTCTGGCAGAAACTGAGGAGTGAGATTGATGATGAAGAAGAAGGTGATGCTTAAAGATGGTATCTTGAGAAAACCCAATTCTCCAAGAGAGCACTGGAGTAACAGGGCCCCCTCTTTTCCCTGCTAATACTTCTCTCTTCAACTTTTCCCCTAATCTTTCCTCCTTTTTCGCTTCACCTTCCCCACCTTTTCCCACCTTTTTCATCTCTCTCTCTCTTCAAGACTCAAACTTTCTGAATTTTTCATACTTAATTTACTCACTTTCATTCTCTCTCTTCATCATCATCATCATCAGCCACTATTCTCGGTTTCTTCTATTTTCCCCCCTTTTTCTTTGTTTACTTGTGGGGGTGGGTGAAATTTCTGGTGCTGTGTGCGTATCCAATGATATGTGTGAATTTTTTGTTACTGTTTTGTTTAGATCGTGTTGTCTGAGTACTTCATCGCCCTCTGGCTATGGCTTCACGACAATAGTTTTTGATCGCCTCTCTGTCCCGCATCAACAACATATATCCATTCATGTTTTTGTTGCTATTATTATTCAGCTAATTATTTGTGCTTATGTCCTCCAACATGTTTGATTTTCTCAAAAATATTTCGATTTATTCTACCAATTATCTCTGTTTTTTTTTCAAAATTAATCATCTTTTTCTATGGTAGTAAAAATAATTTTATTGATAAATAAAAAAAGTGTTATTGAACAATGAAAGTGTTTTTATCTCCTTAACAGATAGTTTTGTTTACAATTAAGTGTCTGTTTGAATTAAAGATAAGTACAATATATGAAATGAATTTTATCTTGATTTTCTAACGCTATTTCAGCGGTATGCCATAAGGGCACTAAATAGTTCGGTTTGTTGGATATTAAAAATAAAGGTGATACTTTTTTTTTTACAAGGTATACTAGGGTTGTTTTTTCGGCATAAAAGAAAAGCTAATTTTTGAAAAACAAAAACAAAAAGATAAACACAATAAGCTTTTGGAAGTAATTAGGGTGTTCAGTTTGAGTTGAGTTTTTGTCGGACATATTCATGTATATGCCAACAAAACCGACAATAATGATATCATTTGTGTAAACAATCAAGTCATCTGAGTTGAGTTGTCAATCCAACTCTTTAAATTGATAATGGGGTTCTTTGAGTTGTCACAAAACTGACTGTGATTAATTCTCTTATAATAATTTCTTTTTTTCTTTTTTTAACCTTCGCATAATGGAATAAAAGATAGAATCACGGAAAATAGAGATATTCAATCAAATAAAGAGAACAAATGTTTGAAAATAAAAAGAAAAAGAAAAATAGGGGTAATACCGTAATAGGCTATTGTGGTAGGAGTAGGAGGCAGGGAGTGGGAATATTGGGTAATTGGGAGAAGTGTAGAAAAGATAGGTAGCGTGCCTGCCATGTCTTGCCTTGCTTCATCCTCCAATCTGCACCTTTCTATGCTGGTACTCCTTCGTTACAAATTAATGAAATTATCATTGTTCTTGTTACAAATTTTATGATATATTTATTCCCTTATTTTATATGCCAATGCCAATAATAAAAGAGATCTAAATGTAAATTCGGTAAGTGTGGGATTGCGGGTCTTATATTACATATTTGTACTAACAACCAACATCATGTCTTGTGCTTGCATTTTTAATTGTTTTTAAAGAAAGTCTGAATAATTTGAACCCATTAAGGAGTTCAAGCCCGTCAGGATGAGGGCATAATTGCGCCAGGTCTGGGCTGGGTCTTTACTATTTCGGATTGAACCCGTTTACATGATTAGGCTGGATGCTTACCCATCTTAATTGGCCCACTCATGGATTAAGTTAACCCATGCTACACTTAGGAAGAGTGTCAAAATTATGGATTAAATAAGGGACAATTGCACTCTAATCCCAAGTAAGGGATTTAATTTCAGACAGGTCCATTGATAACCTTTTCACTTATTAACCAATGTTATTTCAATTTTCAATAGTTATCATTGACAATTCATTGGGACCTCTCTGAAATTAAATCCTTTACTTGGGACCGAATACAATTGTCCCATTAAATAACCCATTCTCCTCCTCCATGTGTTTCGAACTGTGGAATGATACATTCTCATCATAAGAAGAAGTATGTTCAATTCCCCTATTATGGCATTTGGGGCGGCAATCTAAAACAAGGGAGTTTAGATTCAAATTTGAGGGTTAAGGTGTTGCCCTGCCTGATATCATTTAAGACTTAATGGCCCGTTTGGTTGGATGGAAATGGGAGGGTGGGAAGTGGAAGTGGAAGTGAAACTCATCATTTGTATGTTTGGTGTGGTGGAAGTCACTTCTTTGGAGAACCCACTTCCATAAAAAATGATGGAAGTCAGTTCCATCTGCTCCCCCAAAGAACTCACTTCCACTTCCCATGGAAGTGGGTTTGTGACTCTTTTATCCTTGACATTTCTCCTTCAACAATGAATGATGATGAAGACAACAGATGCCACAAGAACGATGGAGAGGGTGGCGATGGCAGAGGGCGGCGTAAGGAGACGGACAGCGACAGACGATGACAGACAGCAATGGACGGAGTTGGACAACGAACTGAAAGCGATAATGGACGGCGGACGATGACTGACTGAAAGCAATGGACGGCGGACAGTGACGAACTAAGACAGGTAGAAAAAAGCTCCGATCTATGGCGATGAGGCAGAAAAAAAGCTTGGATGAAGGAGAGGTCATGATTTGTGGTTGAGGAGGTGACGGCTTCAAATTTGTGACGATGAGGAAGAGCGATTTAGATTAGAGAGGCTGCGATGGTGGTTTTCACCGAAGCTCTTCTTCATCCTCGCCATTTTCCCTTTCTCTTCCTCTTCTCCAACAATACCCCCACTGCTGCTCTTCTATTGCAACGATGGTGGTTTTCCCTTTCAATTGTTGTTTTGTTTTTTTTTTTCTGAGTTCATGGCTGATATTTGTTTGTATTTGATTTATACTTGAGATTGATTTTCATTGATTGAGTTTGAGTTGATTTTCATAGAGGACAGTTTTGTTGGACTCTGGTTATAGTGTTCGATCAGCTTGCTTTTTTGGTGGAAGAATTTTTTTGTTTGCTTAAGGGTATTTTAGTATTTTTCCTATAATTGATACATGTTTAAATTAAAATATATGTCTCGCTTCCCTAGTCATACCAAACACACTTAAAACTCACTTCCATCTCCACTTCCACCTCTACTTTCACTTCTATTTTCATCAAAAACTCTTCTATTATACCAAACGGGTATAAGAGTAACCGTGAAAGTGCTCTGCCTTGCTTTTAATTATGCCTGAATCCTTGACTTTTTTTTACCCCAAAAAAATAATGGATTTAATAATCGATTTTGTAAATAAAAAATAGAAGCTTAGTCGCACGTGACGCATGGATCATGAGTTTTCTTCTTTTTTTCAAGACGCGTGGGTTGTGAGTTTAATGCGTCAATGTCAAGCTACGCTTATCCTACGTGGCATTTAAACGTCCAAAGCAAATAACCTTAATTTTGTCGAAATTAAGATAAAAAATATTTTTAGCAATGAAGGAAGACATTCAACTCAGACACTCGGGTATGATGGACGATGACAATATTCAATATCGGACCGGAACTAATTAAAATCACGGATCTTAAACGTACAAATATGTTGTAACTGCAAATTACAGAACTTGCCTGAAATCAAGACCTACACATATGCTTTCCTAGTTCTATTTATAAATAAAATATACAAAATAAATTACAAAAAATAAATTATTTTTTAAATCATATTTATAATATCAGTTGATCCATTTTGAGAGATTAAATATACAAAATAAATTATTTTAAACAATATTTATATCTATCATTTTTCTTCCAATTAATTTACATAGCTTATAAGCTTATATTTGATCTAATAACATATAAATTATGTTAAATTTCTTTAACTTCTATAATATCTTCAAATAAAGTCAGTTTGACAGAGTTATATTAAAATTTGGAGTGAGTACTTAATAGTGGTAAAGTTATAAATTTGTTAAATGTTTAAGGCAATGTTAATGAGATTTAAGATTTCTTTTTTTGGATAAGATGAGATATATTAGAAATAACATGTAAAATATTAAGGTAAAATTAACGAGGTTTACAGTTAAATCACGTAGTTTATCCATGACTGAATATTTCTATGGAGGACTTTTGCCCAATTATTGTCCAATATTTTATGATTTGACTTTATTTATTTTAGCAGCATGACATTATTAGTGGATTTAAAAATAGAAATCTTAAAAAAAACCTTAAAATCCACGGGTTATAAATTATATTATGGATGGCCACAACTTGAAGTCTGATTGTTTCAAATTTAAGGCATGCGTGTAAAATTACACTAGGAATCTAGCATGGTATATATATATGTGTGTGAAAAAGAACCAAAATATTAAATTCAACGCTCAATATAAAATCCAAAATTTCGTCTTTGTTACGTATTAAGAAAACATGAACCATTGCACTTGCACGAATCAAATTGAAATAGAGTGATCCCACTATTATTGTACTCCTATAATTTACCCGTGTCTATTTGAAGTTACTTACACGTATACTATTGCATAAGAGTATGACTTTGGAGCTGGTTTGGTGTTTGTAAAACATGGATAAAAAGGACGGTATGATATTAAATGCAACGCAGCATAATAATTAATATCTAATTTTGTTCGCTAAATTAATATTAGAAGATGACATTAGCAAATGCAGTGATGACGGTAAACTAGAACGAAGAAAAAAGAACTGGCAAAAAAAAAAAAAAAAGAACGAAGAAAAAAGAAGGGGTAATTAATTTGAAAATCCTTATTGTTTCAATTTATTTTTAATTAACTCCATATAATTTTTTAATTAGGTCCTTGCAATTTTTTGTTAAAATTTTTAGTAGGTCCTTGTAATTTATCTAATTTTTTAGTTAATTGTGGTTTGGGGATTGATAAAAAATTATAGGAACCTGGTTAAAGACAAGTGCAACTATAAAAGTCTAATAAAAATTACAAGAATCTAATAAAAAACAATTAGAACTATAGTAGGATTTAATAAAAAAAACTACACATATCAAACTAAAAATCTAGTAAAATTATATTGTAACCAAAAAAAAATCTAGTAAAATTACAAATACCTGCATATTAATTATCTCAACATAATTGGTAACTTAGTCTTTTAGCAAGAATAACATCAGCTTGATCGTTTTTGGAGTAATCACACCTTAATTTACCTCATCAAAGAACAAAAATATAATGAACGTACATGCATGTGGAGAAGGGCGTGACACGATCAGTGTTATTGATAGAAAACCATTAAGGAAAAGTGATGCCGTTGATATTAGAAAAAAAAACCTCGATCTGTTTGGCACAAACTATTAGCTTAAAAGAAAATAATATGGGTGAGCTGGCATAAACTAGTATCATAATTAATTGATTGGAATGTTGACTATACATAAAACAAATTATACATTAAGACCGGCCATAGTATCTTTATTTTCCACGTTCGTGGCTGCAGATTAAAGTACGGAAGGTCCTAAAAAACTTTTTTGTAATTGAAAAATGACAAACCAAAACTTTGAATCAAGAAAATGTTAAGTCAGTCCCAAAATAGAAATAAGGGATTCCCCTATTTTATTAAAAGGCACAAAGTCAATAAAAGTTGATGCTAATATTTGCAAGTTTAAAAATGGGGATTTCTTACTTTATTATAATGATTTTTTATTTCACATAAACAATTCACAACTGACATCCCTCTTTTTTTTTTACTCAAAATCATTAGGGGTATTTATGTCTTTTGATAAGATATAAAAATCCCATATTTATTTCTTAAGGTTGACCCAAGATTACCCTAACTTAAAGATCTCACTGTCATTTAGCCCTTTTCAATTTAAAGGGATTTTTTTTTTAGATTTCTCTAACTTAAGGATTAAAAGTAAATCTAACCGGCTCTTATATTTAACACTATATATATATATTTTTTATGGTCTAAATTACAAGAGATAATCAATCATTTTACACAAACAAAATAAACGTAGTGATACAATTTATTATGGGTAAAATAAATTTGATCTTCTAATTTTACCATTATATTATTTATTATACATACAATCACCCTTCTTTACATTTAATATACATACAATGACAAAAATAGAAATCAAATATTTATTATCATAACTTTTTAATATTACCTCTTATAAAGTGAAAACAATTCTCATTTTACCTCTTATATATATAATATAGAGTATATGTAAAGTCAAGTATGTGCACGCATGAATTGACGCATCTTCACTCTCCGGGAGGGAAATCTTAAATTCGGGTATCGGGGCTGAATATTATTTTTTTTGTTTATCTTGTTTGGGTTTTTTAAGGACCTCGTTTAAGCTACACGCACAACCATTGGGGCTGAATTTTTTTTTTTTTTTTTGTTTATCTTGTTTGGTTTTTTAAGGACCTCGTTTAAGCTACACGCACAACCCCGGCAAAATAGGCATTGTTTAAAAAACGAAAATTAGACTTTTTCATTAATATACAAATGATCAGTGTTATCTCTTTGAAAAATACTCGTAATTATAAACATGGAAATGATATCGTAATCCCGTGATGAACTGATGATCCGTACGTCTATTTAAAATAAGCAGCAGGATAAGATATTCTAAAAGCTAATTACGATTGAGTGACCTGTCTTTTTGTGGAATTATCATGATAAATAAGCGAGCCTACAATCATTATCAATATTGACAATAATGAGATTGTGGATTTATCATTTATCCATCAAGGTTTCTGAATAATACTCCTTCTTAATGGGGGATCTCACGAGGATGAAATAGGCCTGCGATATTAAATTATTTGCTTATCAGTTGAGTACGCAGCCTTTTCTTTTCTTTTTCATGGGTCTGAAATTCAAATGAATACGCAACTTGACCAAAACCAACTATTCATATTTCATAGTTAATTTCAATAATAAAATATACACAATATAATTTAATGTGTGCATATATATGAAATATCTAATCTCAACAATCAACTAGACATTTTTTTAATATTTTAACTAACAATTAGTCTTGTAATCGTACTCAAATATAATCACAGCTTTTTCTATTACCAAACATTTTTTTAATATTACCAAACATTATCGCTACATTAGAACCATATCATCTAGACATCTATACATTGATCTTAATTAAAACTAACTATAACTTCAGTGACTAATTGAAAGAATTAGAAATATTTTGAATCAAGTTAATCACTCTCATTATCAAAACTTGTGTGTGTGTGTGTGTGTGTGTGATTATGTTCTCCGATCCATATTATTTTTTAAAAGTTCAAATTAAGAAGTTTGGCATCGAATAAAAACTAAAAAGCTCATAACTTCGTATAAATAAAAGTATATGAACCGGTTAACATCGTATAATTATATATATCTGGAAAAAAGGTGAACATGATCTTATCAAGGTTTCAAAATCCAAACTGGGTCTATAATAAGCACGGTGTAGTACATAGTTGTCTGCATACTTGAGTCCCATCATGTGATGAATAATAAATTATAGTATCACACTTTGATATAAGAATTAGTTGGAGATTGAATTTAGTTTTAAATATAAAATTGCAAGTAAATTTGACTCACAACTTTATAATTTTTTAAGCTATCCATGCTGATTAAACACATCAAGGAGATTTTATCTAAAGGGTAGTATAGTCATGATAAAAGATATTTCCGTTGCTTAATACGAGACATATTTGATTTTTTCTTAAAATCTAAAGAAAACTTAACAAACAACTTTCACATTAATTTGCTTCAATTTTTTAAGCAAACTAATTTTCATGACTAATACAAACAACACAGATTATTCCATATTTCAAAAAATTGAATCGACCCGGGAGGTTCAACAAGAAACCCAGTAAACTAGACGCGTGACCGACTTGGTTTTGTAAGTAGCCCAACCAGTGGGTTGACACGGTGCGATAGGATTGAACAGGCGTAAACCCGGTCAAAACACGGGGTGATTGAACCGGCCACTCCTTTTTTTTATTTTTGTTTTAAATTTCTATGCCTTTTTATTTTGTTAAGATTTTGTTTATTATTAACTTTCATCCACTTAATTTCAGGAACCACATATAGAAGACTATAATATAATTATGCTGATTATTCTTTTTTATCTAATATTCTAAATGTTATTTTACTTTAAGATGTTTAATATTTAATTGTTGTTGTTCTTTGTATTTGTATTTGTATATTGCATGGAGACTGCTATAGGATATTTATTTTCATGTGTGATTATTTTTTCTTATTCTCTCTTTACAAACATTAAAATATTCATGTTTAATGAATCACACATATCTATCTATATCTATATTTTGATATATGGTAATGATCAATGTTATTGTATTTTGTTATTATCAATAAAATTATATCATTTTAATAGGGTTGATTTGACCCCGATCCAATCATTGACCCTTGAATTGGTAACTTAGCTGATTCTAAGCCCGGTCTGGTTTTCGATTGAAATTCCTCTTTCAACATAACAATTATTTAAACATTTATATTTATAAAAATAATTGTAATGAAATCAAAAAATAATTCATATATATAAATATTTTTTTTTCAAACCTGTTCTTAAGTTTTAAAATCTAGTATTTCTAACTAAAATAGTAAAGTTATAAAATTTTATTTTTAAATCATTAAAAAATATTTATTTCGTTTCTTTTAAATTATTCATATAAGTTTGAGAGATTATATAATACATTCAAGTTTATAATTCAATTTTTTATAATTTGATCTGAATAAAATGTGTGTCATTGTAACATTAATAATATGATTTAGGGATTTATTAAAATGATGAGGGGTAAAATAGCAAATAAATTTATGTTACTACATACGAATTAAAAATTAATTTTTTAGAATATTTCTTAATGTTGCTAGTTTATTGGATTAAATTGTATATTATTAAGATAAATGAAATGTTTTAGTAATTGAAGCAAATTAAAGGGATAGTTAGAATATTTTACTCAAATTAATAAAACCTTTCATGATCTGTATGTTAATCATCACAACGACAGGTGTCTGTTATGTTTTTTATACTAAAAATAAGCAGCCATAACTCAAAAACTAAAACTAAAAAAAAAACACACACACACACAATTATAATGGTTAAAAACACGCAAAATTTTCCTTTATAATTGAGCTGATAACTCATCTGAGTTTTTTTCTTGCAGTAAAAAAAGACATGCGATGGTAAAAAACGAAAACAAAACGATGATACCAGGATAAATACAGATGCAGCTATAAAAGGAAAGTATGCATTAGTATCAATAGGTTATTTATTTGGTTAAGGTCCATTTAGTACCAAAAACCTTTTTTTCAAGCCGTATAGGCAGTTTTTGGAGCATTTAACATTATAAAAATATTTCTTAGGTGTGTTTAGAAGCTAAAAATATTTTTTTCAATAATTTAAACGTCACAAATTAGATGTATTTGAAAAAATATTTAAGAGTGTTGAATACACCATAACTATAAAACAATGAGCTCATGACATATGTAGTGAGAGAATGTAACAATTTTAGTAGTTATATGTCCAATTTAGAGTTCTTAAATTTATATTTGAGTATTTGGTCCTATTATAAATAAGGGTTAAATGTCATATTTGCCCCTGAAGTGTGCAAAATGTATCATATCTGCCCCTGAAGTATTTTTAGATTCAAATGTGCCTTCGAAGTATGAAAATGAATCAATTTTGCCCTTCAAGTATGAAAATGGATCAATTTCGCCATTTAACCATTAAAATATTAACGGTCAACGCCTACTATTTAACGGTCAACATGAGTTTTTTAACGGTTAAAGGGCGAAATTGATCAATTTTCATACTTCGAGGGCACATTTAGACCCAACAATACTTCAGGGGCAGATATAGTATACTTTGCACACTTTATGGGCAAATATGACCTTTTAGCCCTATAAATAATTACAACTATTGAACTTTTCTTCTATGAATGACATCCCATTTATTATATTTCCTAAAAATGATTATTTAGCTCAATTAACATTAATAACAATATCGTATATCGTTTAATTGCAGAATTATAAAATCATATACAAAAAGTATTAATTACATAATGTTATTTTTATACTGCTTATATAGGCTACAACATATTATAGGGTTAACAATTTATTTTCTCTTCAAAGTTTTAGTTCAGAAGATATTTTGCCTTGGAAGTATTTTTTTTGTGCATTTTTATCTTGGAAGTATTAAAATGGAGTAGTTTTGCTTTATACTATCAAAATATTATCGGTTAACGTCAATTTCTTAACAATTAACGTGAATTTTTTAACGGAATAAGGCAATATTACTATGTCATGAAACTTTCAGGGCGATGTTTATAAAAAAAATTCCAAAAAAAATAACTCCTAAGCAAGAATTTTCGGTATAAAATATATCCTTAACCCTAAATTATAAATAACTATTCATTTTATATTTTAATTTTAGCCGATAAAAGGAGGATACAGGATCATGTGCATTTGTGTGTGTGTAAAAGAGAGTGTAGTGGACGCAACATAATCAATTTATAAAACTATATTATATAAAAGTTCCTTTAACTTTGAGTTGATTGCACATAACCTTCTAAAACTTTAAAGTTTGAATTAAGGAACCTAGTATTTTATGTTTTGATTATTAACTCATTTACCATTAAAATTGTTGTTAAACGGTTTTTGCCATTTATAATCTTAACATTTTTATTATATATTATGTCATTTAAAAAATAACCCATAATATCTTACATATAGTGTAAGAACTTGTAAACATTTAAAAAATATGAAATATTTTTAAAAAATTCTAAAATATTTTGTTGACCATATATGTACTTTATAAATAACATGCCTTACAAATAACTAATACTTAAACCGTTAATTTTAATGAAAACTTTAACGATATAGGAGTTAAGACATAAAATATTAGGGTCTTTAATTTAATTCACGTTTTAAAGGATAAAATAGTTACATGCAACTTACACAAAGTTTAGATGGTTTTATGTAATTTAGCCATAAATTAATAAGAATGAAGGATGTGGCCATGCCATGGTTCTCTATAAATACAGTTATTAGTGTAAACTGAATCCCACATTCCCACTTCGCATCCGATCCACTTCATTCTGTTCTTTATTTCAAGGGTTAAATGTCATATTTACCCAGGAAGTATGTATGGTGGATCATATCTGCCCCGGAAGTTTTTTTTTTGTCCAATTTTGTCTCGAAAGTGTGCAAAGTGGATCATATTCACTCTTTACCAGTAAAAATTTTTTAACGGTAAAGAGCGAATACGATACACTTTGCACATTTTCAGGACAAAATTGGACCAAAAAAAGGTAAAGGATGAATATGATCTACTTTGCATACTTCCGAGGCAAAATTGGACAAAAAAAAAACTTCTGAGACAGATGTGATCCACCATACATACTTCCAGGGTAAATCTGATCTTTAACCCTTTTTTCAATCACTCGTATCTCATTCTTTCTGTGTATTTCTCGAACTTCACATATCGTCACTTTCTTCCAAACACTACTTTTTCTTTGTTCCAGATCCACCATCGTCCATCGCCACAGGTATATCATATAACCTCTTTTAATTCTTTCTCCGATCTGCTTTTAGTTTATTAATCAATTTTCTGCCAGATAAAATTGCATTGCTGAGTTTGTCTTTCCGGCTGCTTTTGTGATTTCTTTCCACGGGAAATTAAATAATATATGGCCATTTTTTAGGAATATTTATATCAGTGAATTGTTGCTATCCCAAACCGCGCTTCACGTATATATATGTAAAAACAGGTCCTTCTTTAGTTCGATGCTTGAAAAATTGGTTGATTTTTTTTTTTTTTCAATTCACAAATAAAGTGATTCTGCACCTATAAGAGCTAGGTAGTTAAATAGATTTTCACTTGTTTTATCATTTTTCATAATAATTTTGGAGAAAGTTTCAGAAAAAGACCACTTAAATTCCTAAATTTTAGTTAAAAGATTTTGACTTTTAGAGTAATGCTTTTGACTAAATAAATAACCATATTGATACTAATTTGTTTTTTTCTTTTTTTAACTGAATTTTTCTTGTCTTATAAATTGATAAATGATTGTAAGTAAAATATCATTTTTATAATGGTTAAAGTATGTTTTTGGCCATTTAAGTTTGGGTAAAGTCATGTTTTAGTCCTTTAACTTTGAAAAATGTGTTTTTAGTCCTTTTAAATTAACACCGTTAACTCCTCTAATGAAAAATGTTGATTGGATAAATTTAAGATGCTGACAGGTAAACATTAAAATGTTAACTTACTATTATTAAATTGAAATTGAAAAATATTACAAATAAGAAAATAAATAAAACCCTAATGATCATTAAGTGCCTGTTTAGGTGAAAAACAAAACCTAGGTTTTGAGTCCAAACCTAGGTTTGGAATGGTAGCCAAACACTTTTTTTTTAATAAACCTAGGTTTGAACTCAAAACCTAGGTTTGGACTCAAAACCTAGGTTTTAAAAAAGGTAAGCCAAACACTTGAAAAAATGTGAAAAGCCCTTTTGGATTGGAAACCTAAGTTTTGGCCACCAAAACCTAGGTTTTGAATAAGCTACAATTTTCCCCTTTTGCACAAAATATGAGGTAAAAAATGCCATCATTATACATGTCATAATGATCTACCAAAAATACCCTTATCATCTCTCTTTCCCAACACATTAAACTTATGTCCTTTTTAGTAATTTACACAGAAAAAGTCATTCTCTAAATAATCATCCAAACACTCTCATTTTATCAAAAGCCATATTTTCAGAAAAGCTGAAAAAAGCTATTTCCCAGAAGCTATTCTCTAAAAGCTAATCCAAACAGGCTGTTACTTTTTTAGCTTTTATGCGAAGTACGAGGTAGAAATATACCATAATACCCTTATCCTCTCTCTTTCCCAACACATTAAACTTATGTCATTTTTAGTAATTTACACATAGAAAAAGTCATTCTCACAATAACCATCCAAACACTCTCATTTCATCAAAAGCCATTTTTTTCAGCTTTTTTCTCAGAAACTATTCTCCAGAAGCTAATCTAAACAGGCCCTAAGATCCCGTCAATATTAAAACACCTATAATATTTGAATTGTTATATATATGAACTATTCTACAACCTCAACAAGAATGCGTTCGGCGGTTCTGCAGCCCCCCTTTATAATCTCTAGATTTGCTATGGTGGAGCAATAGCGACGGTAAGGAGTCGTTCTTGTTTCTGACTCTGCCAGCCTCCATGAAAAAGAGGGAATTAAAATCGGAGAAATGAAGGATGAGGACAAGACAGGGAGATGGAGGAATGGATAAAGAACATATATGAGGACGAGAGAGGCAGAGCAAGGAATGGATGAAGAACAACCATATATGCTTTCTGATTTTTGTTTTTTTTAAAAGTTATTTACTGATTATATTAAGAGATGTTAAAAATTGTACATGTCAACATTTATTTGGTGACTAAGCATTTTAATTTTGTCCAGTCAGCATTTTTTGTTAGAGGAGATAACGGTGTCAATTTAAAACGACTAAAAACATACTTTTCAATGTTAAAGGACTAAAAAAGTCTCTGCCACGAGCTCTGCTAGGGTTTCGGCCCTCTCCCTCCATTGGAGGGATCTCTCCATGGGAGAGTCGATGCATTCGGCATCGTTCTTCTGGCCAAGGTCGGGTGTTTGTGAGTGGTTCATTTACATGTATGTGTTGTTGATTTCTTGGATTATGGTGTGTGGATGGGCGAATTTGAGCTCTGTAGGTGGTGATTTGAGTTTGGGATTGGCCCTAGGAATCGATTTTCTGTTTTGTGGTGGATCATTGGCAAGGTTTGAATTGTTTAGTGCAGATCACAGATTCGAGTCGGATCTTCAAGGAATACCTTTAGATTTTGAGAAGTGGAGAACCGGTTCGTTTGAAGAAGGAGCTTCCGTAGACTCTGAAGCCATGACGGAAATTGTCAAATCCTTCAGTGATGAGAGTCAAAGTTTGGAAGAGCAGAGGGAGATGACTTGGTGGAGTCTGAAACAGTCAGGTTCGTTGGGATGGGAAGTGGAGGTTTCAAGGTGTAGGGACATGTTTTCTCTGTTTCTTCTCAACCTGATATATTGTTCCCCTGTATGGCATGTGTTCTTTCAGCTTTTTTCTATCGTATTGTCCAAAGATATGTTTTGGCTCAAGGTTTTGGATTCATATGCTTTTTACTGGTTGCCTTGGAACAAATTGGTTAAGCTGAAAATTATGGAAAAATTAGTAGTAATTCATGTGCTGATTTTCATGCTTGAGTTTATAATTTGGACTTATCATGGGAAAGTCGTTCTCATAATCATTGGAGATAAACGTTGGGTTCCACCAGGCATGAATTTTTGTGGTTTGAAGCTGCCTCTGAAGCATTTGTTGTTAAGTTCTGAAGTTTTTGGTCTATGTAGTTTTTCGAAAGGGTGTGTTGATGATCATTGGGAAAATGTTAAAATTGTATACAGTTGTCTTCCATTGGTTCATGAGTTTTTGATAAGTTTTCTTGGCCCAATATGGGATGATTTGGACCTGATGAAGGAATTTTCTGGACTTGTTAAAGCTCTTGGCCTTGGTGGCATTGAGCGGAATCCAAATGAACATTCAGCTGCATATTGGAATGCTTGTGTAGCTTGCTTGGGGAAGTGCTCGAAAGATTGGGTTAAACCCCCTTCTCCTTTGCTTAATATCCTGGCAATCAAGTCATTTAAAGCTAGGAAGTTGATGTTTCTAAGAGATATGTTTGTTTTTTTTGAGTTTATTTTGCTTCACTTTGCTACACATTTGTTTTGGTTTAGTGTTGGTTCATGTTGGAGTTTATCTTGTTTCATTTTGCTGCACATTTGTTTTGTCATAGTGTTGGTTTATGTTGGGCTGATGATGCCTTCAAAACCCTGTAATTGGTTTTCTTGATTTGGTATTGAAATATATACCTTTGTTGCAACAAAAAAAAGACCAAAAACATACTTTAACCTTTTTATAATTAAACCACCGCATCGTCATTCCGAGCTTCTGGTGGCAGGCCATAAAACTAAGAGCATGTATTTGTTTTCCTTAATTGCGGGGGCATTATATAAATACTTACATTCATATTTCTTTTAACCACTTCACGATAATTCAGTGGCATGTCGGCTATGACAGATTGACAGTCTTACCGCGGACTTATTCAAATCGTTGTATGTTCATTGCTTAAGAGTTACGATTGTCCATCTTACATTGAATTATCTAAAAGTCGGATATGTTATTTGGTTGCATGTGAGTGTATTTTGAGTTTTGACCAAACAATTTTTATGATTTGATTTTTAAAAAATGTTATTATATTTAATCTTAAATATCAAAATTTTATATTCATCAAAGATCATATGATTATTGTCTCAATAAGAAAGAGTATCTAAGATACTCCTTCTTTTTATTATAAATATAAAATATATTTATCTACTTTAATTAAACTAAAGATGTTAGTTAATTCGGTAATACAACATGATTTTTCTAAGGGTTAATAACATTTCTTGTCTTTTGAATCTTTACTCACTTCTAGTCTCATCCCTGAACTTTAAAATCGGCAGTTTTAGTTCTTTAATTTTGTATTTTTATAACCATTAGTTCTTGAATTTTAACAAAAAATAGAAAATCAAAAGCCCATGGTTGTAAACAACACAGAGTTTATCAGGGACTAAAATTACCAATTTAAAGTTTAGGGATTAAAACCAAACCTAAGTTTAAGTTCAATGATTAAAATCACCGACTTTTAAGTTTAGGGACCAAAACCAAAATAAAAAGAAAATCCAATGTTCAAAACTAGTATTAACCCTTTTTCTAAAGTAATCCATCTATCTTCTTTAATTCCCTTAATTTCTCTTCATTAATTATTATTGATGGTATCAATGGGGTCAATATAGAAAAAAAAATGACAAAATTTAACAATATGTTTTATAATTATCAACGATCAACTCTCCAGATAATCATTGAAAAAAAAACTTCTCCAAACAAAATAATATCAAGTGGGAAGACGAGGACTCGGGGAATCTTCTCCTTCTCCTTCTCCGTGGAATATTAGTTGAATAATACTCCTCTGGTCATATTTATAGGGTAGAGAGAGAAGGTTTTATTTGGTCCTATATATAAGTCACCTAATTAAATATTGAGTATAGATGTACAAGTTTACCCTTCATTTATTATGTGTTGACTTTATTTTCATGTGGTATAGTGGATATTTAATATGGGTAAAGTTGTAAATTTGTTGGATTTTAGTGGAAAGTTAATGAGTTTTAAGGCTTTCCTGGGTCTGTATGAAATATGCTGGAAGTGACTTATAAATAGGACCAGATGAGTATACTACTACTCCCTGTCCTAATTATAAGAGTGAGTTAACTTTTCTTGGAAATATTAAGAAAGCAAATTAGACCCCTAAATCTTAATATATGTGTTATGTAATTAGATTATATGATAGTTTATAAGTAAAATAACTTAGTTTTGAGGAAAAAGACAAATATAAACAATTTAAAGTGATATATTTTGTATCCTTAATTTTTCTAAAAAAGTCAACTGACTCTAATAATTAAGACCGAAGAAGTAATGAAAAGGAATCGCCTCAAGATTCAAAGTCAAACAGCAGATCGTCATCAAGGAAAATTCAAGGTAGGTTCCTACGTAAGTCTGAATTTTCAAACTAAGATTCCCTTCGAAAAATTAATTAACGCAACTAGTTAATTAATAATATAAAATACCACTTGATAATTGAGTTTGATTCCTCATGCTTTCGTATTCAAACCTTACTAATCTTTGCTTTAAATATGTATCTTGGCCTTGCTAATTGTTGTGCTGTACTGCATCAAACCCTCATAATATGGTTTTGTGACTTTTAATTAGGGAATTAGCAACTGAGCAGTAGCCATCGTATCATTTGGAAGCGGAACAATGGCTAATGGAAGTAATTGTTCGTCATCATTCATGAAAGCCACTTCCAATGGAGTTTTTCAAGGAGATAATCCTCTTGATTATGCTCTCCCTCTTGCCATATTACAAATCTGCCTTGTGGTAATCGTCACACGTGGTCTTGCTTTTCTCATCAAGCCCTTGAGGCAGCCTCGTGTCATTGCAGAGATTGTTGTAAGTTCCTCGTCATACTCTGTTTTTAATCATTTCTTCATCTTTTTGTGGTTTCTGCTCTCATCACTTCAGCCATTTCCTCATTTTTAGCCATCTCAAGTCCTAACCAGTTAGTATTTAAAACCATGTCAGTTTTTAATTTAATTTGCATCTAGTCATCATCAATATTTGAACATCGCGTCGGATTATCACAATATTTCATGCCCCTGTTCTGAGAGCTGCAAAGAGGGGTTTCCCCCGACGAATTCAAACATGTAATACTCCATCATAAGAGGTATCATTTTACATCATTAATGGGGTTTTCAATTTTATCCTTGTACTCCCTCCGTCCGTATTTTTTTTTAAATGATTTTGTCCTAAAATATAAAGTTTTATTTAGCTTTATTTGAATAATAAATGTATTTTCCCCCCATTTTATTTATGCATTAATTTCTCCCACACATTTTCTTCCATTTTCTTTTCATAATTACCCTCTTTCTTATTCATTCATAAATAAGGGCACTTTTAAAAAATAAAAGTATATTTCCTACACATTTATTGTTTTTACTTTTTAACTAACTTAAACTTATTTTTTAGGAAACCGTAATTTGGTTAAAATGACCTTATATTATAGGACGGAAGGAATATCATTTATTATACACTAACACATATATCCTCTTTACATTAATATGTAAAGATAAAAATGAAAATCAAACATTTATTATCTTGACTTTTACATATAATTTCTTATAATATAGACAAAAAATACTCACATATTATCTCTTATATTATGGACCAAAAGAGGTAAAATAGATATCAAGTTGATTTTTTTGTGAAGATTAAAATAGTCTAATACCCTGTCTTGTCAGTAAGATAAAATCATGTCTTGTCAATAAGATAAAATCAAGTTGACTTTTTTACTGTGGAGATGAAGGAAGCTAGATGAAACAATTAACTTTAACATATGTTAAATGTAATTAGACTATAAGTTACTCTATACGTAAGGTTAATTATTTTTTTTAAAAAATAATAAATATAAATACTCTAAAGTGATCTATTTTGCATCCTTAACCTTCCAAAAAATTCAATTTGATCTTATATTTATGACTGAAAGGAAAAAACACTTAATTATAACATATGGTACATGTAATTAAGTTATATATTAGTTTATTAGTAAGGTAGATGGATACTATAAACACTATAAAGTGATTTATTTGACTTCTTTAGTTTTTTTAAAAAAGTGAATTTAATCTTATAGAGTATTTTGTAAAACAAGGAGCAAATATTACTTCCTCTTTTCCTAAATAGAAGATCTAGTTAACTTTTTTATAGAGGTTATTGAAGTTGAGTAAACCACTTAATTATAAACTATTATGTGTACTAATAGATCATATATTTATTTATAAGTCAAATAACCTAGTTTAAAAAATCCAAACAAATCAATTTATGAATAACTTATTTAGTTTTCTTATAATTTTATAAAAAAAGTCAACTTTAATTCTTATATTTACATAGAGAATGACTATGATTTATGTCCTGTTTGAATTCAGTTTTTGATTAGTGTTTGTTAGGGGTGGAAACAGGCTAGGCCCTTAACAAGGGCCTTAGGCTTGGCCTATTTTAGGTCTATCCAGGCCCAGGCCTAACAGGCCACAGGCCCAGGCTTAAGCTTTTTTTTAAAGCCTATTTTCCTAAACAGGCCAGGCCCAGGCCTCTTAAAAAAGCCTATTAGGACTAACAGGCTGGCCTAGGCCTGTTATATATTTTTTAAAAAAAGAATTAGTAACATTACATTTGTACCTCAATTTGAAATAAAATTATACATATATGTATCTAGGGTGTTTTTTTTTCACTCACCCTCACTTTTCACTCTATCTCACCGTTTTCCTTTTCTCCTTCTTGCTAAGGACACAAATCCAACACCTTGGAACCAATACATCCATCTTCTCCTCTTCCTTTCCCATCTCTACCATCACTTTTCACTTTATTTTTGTTGGTTGTATCGCACTACTAGTTTTGTTGATATTTACTTACTTTGTCTTTTAGACTCTTGTTGTTTTGTATCAGATTTGTATTCTTACATTACTGAGTATCATACTATTGTTGAGTTATAAAAAAAATGCACTTTTAGATTTTTTAAGTCACAAGCCTGTTTTAAACTTATTAGGCGACCTGTTGATAACAGGCCTTTTAATAGGCTTCAGACCAGGCCTGGTCTTTGAACAGACCATGCTCAGGCTAAAAAAAAGGCCTACTACAGGCCACAGGCCAGGCTCAAGCCAATCAGTTACACAACAGGCCAGGCCCATTTATGGTCAGGCCAGGCCAGACCTGGACTATTTCCACCCCTAGTGTTTGTGTTTCCAACATAGGATACTACTTCCATTCCTAAATATAGGACCTATTCATGGAGCTGAATTTGTTTCTAAATATATAGCCTATTTCTAATTTTTCTCAACGTTTTCCCACATTATCCTACTTATATTGATCAATAATAATAAGTAAGAAAGGGAAAGTGGGAATAAAGATAGAATGTTAAAGTGTTTAGGTAATATAATGTGATTTTAACTTATTTAACTAACATCCTTAATATAATAAAATTAGATAAATTGATAACAAAAACATTGTTCTTGTGGCAGGGTGGAATTCTACTAGGCCCATCAGCGCTGGGGCGAAACAAAACATATCTGAACAAAATATTTCCCCAAAAAAGCCTCACAGTATTAGACACTTTAGCCAATCTTGGTCTTCTTTTCTTCTTGTTCCTTGTCGGACTTGAGCTAGACCTCAATTCCCTTCGCCGTACCGGTAAAAAAGCTCTTGCCATAGCACTCGCTGGAATAAGCCTCCCTTTCCTACTAGGAATAGGAACATCATTTGCTTTACGTGCAACAATCTCACAAGGTGTTAGTAAAGCTCCTTTCCTTGTCTTCATGGGAGTGGCACTTTCCATCACTGCATTTCCCGTTTTGGCTCGTATTTTGGCTGAGCTTAAGCTCTTAACCACTGACATTGGCCGCATGGCTATGTCTGCGGCCGCTGTCAATGATGTCGCCGCATGGATTCTTCTGGCTCTCGCCGTGGCTCTTTCTGGTTCAGGACGTTCTCCTCTGGTTACTCTCTGGGTTTTGTTATGTGGTTGTGGTTTCATATTAGGTTCCACTGTTGTCATTCCTAGAATATTTGATTGGATGGTTCGTCGTTGCCCAGAAGGTGAACCGGTGAATGAAGTGTACGTATGTGTGTCTTTAGCTATAGTTTTAGCGGCTGGTTTCATTACTGATCTTATTGGAATTCATGCTCTGTTTGGAGCATTTGTAGTTGGAGTTCTTGTGCCAAAAGAAGGGCCTTTTTCTTCTGCTCTTATTGAGAAAGTGGAGGATTTGGTATCTGGTTTGTTGCTTCCTTTGTACTTTGTTTCAAGTGGGTTGAAGACGAATGTGGCTACTATTAGAGGTGCTCAATCATGGGGTCTTCTTGTTTTAGTTGTGTTTAATGCTTGTTTTGGAAAGATGGTTGGCACCATACTTGTCTCCCTCCTCTGTAAAATTCCTGCTCAAGAGGCTGTTGCTCTTGGATTTCTCATGAATACTAAGGGATTGGTGGAGCTCATTGTCCTTAATATTGGTAAAGATAGAAAGGTAATTAATTAGGCTAAATTGTTCTTATGTCCTTAAGAGGTATGAGTAATGAAGAAATTCTTATATGAATTTGATTTGTTATGTCGTTTGTGGTATGCCGAATCACAAATAAATACTTTAAAAATATTTTAATCTGGTATGGAGAATTTTAATATGATGTGGCACTTGTGCGAGGTGAAACCAAAAATTCTATTTAAAAAATGCTTCATAGTGTCACATCAGATTAAAATTCTCTATATCAACTTGAAGTATTTGCTTGTGATTGAATGATGTGGCAAATTATGACAAGAATTCCTCTCGTAACACTGCCCAAAAACTAGTTGTTAAGGCCCTCATGCCATGAGCATCCCATTTAAGTGGGAGTTGATATGTCATTCTACCAAGTCTCTGACACGTTCATTCAAGTCTAACTAGTTTTGACATGAACCTATATGTACTTTATGTAGGTATTGAATGATCAAACATTTGCTATAATGGTTCTAATGGCGATAATCACAACCTTCATCACAACCCCTGGTGTAATGGCTGTGTATAAGCCTGCGAAGAGAAGGGTGAAAGCTGACTACAAGTACAGAACAGTTGAGAGGGAAGATCCAAGTAGTGAGCTTCGACTTCTGATATGTTTCCACAGTGGAAGAAACATCCCGTCAATGCTGAATCTTGTTGAAGCTTCTCGAGGCACTGGGAAAAGACAAGGGCTTTGCTTATATGCTTTACACCTCATGGAATTAACAGAGAGGTCATCAGCCATGTTAATGGTTCACAAGGCCAGAAAAAATGGTCTTCCTTTCTGGAACAAAGCTAGAAGATCTGGAACCAACCAAATCGAAGTTGTTTTTGAGGCTTTTGAGCAACTAAGTCGAGTTTCTATTCGTCCCATGACAGCAATCTCAGCTATGTCCACTATTCATGAGGATGTGTGTGAATCTGCAGAGAGGAAAAGAGCAGCTATGATAATCATCCCATTTCATAAACACCAGAGATTAGATGGAAGCTTGGAAACCACACGATCAGAATATAGAGCAGTGAATCGTAGGGTTCTAGCTCATGCACCATGCTCAGTGGGAATCTTAGTAGACCGTGGACTAGGTGGAAGCACACATGTAGCAGCAAGTAATGTTTCTTCTTCAATGACCGTTCTGTTCTTTGGAGGTCCTGATGATGAAGAAGCCTTAGCTTATGGTTTGAGAATGGCAGAACATCCTGGTATTTCTCTAACTGTAGTTTATTTCCTAGTTGAAACCTCAGAACATGGAGACATTGTGAGTGTTGATATAAACGAGGAGACATCAAGTAAGAATAAAGAAGGATTGTTAGGAGATGAGAAATTCCTCACAAGAGTGAAGCAGAATGTGTCAGAGAACAAGTCGGTGAAGTTTGAAGAGAGGAGAGTGAAGAATTGTGATCAAGTTATGGAGGTGGCTAGAGAGTATATTCAATGCAACTTGTATTTAGTTGGGAGGAAACCAGAAGGTGAAGTGGCAATAGCTTTGAAGAATAATAATAATAATAACAATAACAATGGGAAAGGAGAGTGCCCAGAATTGGGGCCAATTTGTAATTTGCTTACTTGCTCAGAGTTCTCAATATCAGCATCAGTGTTGGTAGTTCAACAGTATCAAGGCCAGAAAGATGTGAATCGTGCACACTCATCCTTTGCCTCTAGTAGGATTGCTTCTATAATTGCAAATAATGAAGATGAGGACAGGGATTCTAGTAAGTGAGTCGGGTCTCTTTTAAATTCAGCAAAGACAAATGGGTTTTTTGTGACCCAACCTTGTTCCACTTTGTGTATATGTAAATAGGAAAATGCAAGTTAAACTATGGGGTTTTAGTCCTACTTTGTAAATATCACATTTCACAGCTATTGTAAAGTTGTAATTTGTATGGTGTTTTTGGGAAACTTTTATATTCCTTTTTGAAATCATGTGTGTAATAAAATCTTGGGCCTTGTTTATATGTGACTCATTAATGGGTAACAAAGGCCTTGCATTGTTAAAGTTATTGTGTTTAAATTAAATGGGACAAATGATTTTGCAAATGGTTCCATTTTGTTTGTTGTTTCTAAATATCTTTGCTAAATAATGTGATAATTGAAGTCTCCTCTTTTATCACATTAAATACAATTATTTTTTTGATCAAAGAGTTTTAAGCAATTAAGTAAACAAGGAAGCATACTTATTTTTAGGCTCCAATATATTAATACTTAGTTATTTACATTGTTATAATCAACCAATCACCAGTTTCAGTTGGTAAGTAGTCGACTCATAACTCAATTAAAAGTCAATGCTGCCATGAGATCTTGTAAATACTCTTTGGACTGATAGGCATGCCTAATGAATTTCTAGAATCCAATTGATCTAAACTTTATATTATAAAAGATAATTCATCCGGTCTTATATATATAAGATCTATTCACCTAATTTGATTTAAGGGAAAACTAATCTTTTAGTCCCTATAGTTTTGACATAATTGTAATTCAGTCCTTATAGTTTGACTCAGCGTAACTCAGTTCCTGTAGTTTTGATTTGGTTGTAACTCAGTCCCTACATTTTGATTCATACAATTTAGTCCCTGCATTTTAGAAAATAAAATGGAAAAATTAATTTCCAAATCCCCATATTTTATGGGTGTTCCTTATCATCAGTTCACAACAATTTTATTATTATTTTCTAAATAATAACTCCTTGTTAGCCGTCAGCACCAGCTCATCCTGAAATCGTCGTTTCTGGGTCTGCGGTGGGCAATCAAAGATAATCATCAACAAGATCTTTGTTTGGGGGGAAATCATTCAAGTCAGGTTTTGTCGGAGGGGGTTTGGATGTGAGAATTTTGGTGATGAAGATGAGAGCGTTAACTCTGACGCCAACTTCGGTGGCCGTTTTCCGAATTGAATCGGGAGGCATGTGTTCCTCCACCACGAGCCGTCATGGAATAACAACTCCGAGACCTTGGGGTGGGCAAAAAGGTCAAAATCTCCCTTTACATACAGATACAACTCAGAACATACTGAACCCTCCATAACTCCCTCTTGCAGCGAAGTCCATGCTCTCCTACAAGCATCAACGTACTCAGCATCCAAACACTCCTTCTCATATGGATGACGAGACGAGGCTCTTAAAGGTTTTTCCATCTATTTAGCAATGCAAAAGTGTCAAAGCACAAACTGATTCCCGACTATTTCCAGAATGTTTACAAAAGAATGGCCAGATTCAAAAAAATAAAAATAAAATAAAAACTCAATAATCGGGGAAAACAAGTACTCCTGTCATATAAATATATAAGAGTACTTTAACTTTTTTGTGGAAGTTAAGGAAGCAAATTAGATCACTAAATTATAACAAATATCATATAAAATTATATTATATGTTAGTTTATAAGTAGAATAAATTAGTTTTGAGAAAAAAAATATTTTTTTTTGGACTAAAACTACCCTTTTTTTACTAGAAAAAAGAGTCAAAAAGTCAAAGTGATCTTATAATTAGGACCGGAGTATATAGTAAAACAATGGCAATCTTCAGATTAACTAGAAGCAAGTTTAGTTCAAGGAGGAAAGCAATTAAACATTAAAGATTAAAAATTTGTTCAAATTATGAGCATTCCCGTCGGGCAAAAGGTGCCATCCACTTCTGTCTCGTTTCATCTTATTTTTCACTTCCACATCTTCCTACTCATCCAGAAACCCAAAAACGTGGTGGTGGCCGGAATTTTTTAAACAGGGACTTATTTCAAAAAATAAACTTATAGTAACCTGATAAGGAACACCCATAAAATATGGGGATTGGAAATTAATTTTTCCATTTTATTTTCTGAAATACAGGGACTAAATTGCATCAGCCAAAGTTCAATGACTGAATTACAACCAAGTCAAAACTATAGGGATTGAGTTGCATCAAGTTACACTATAAGGACTGAGTTCCAATTGTGTCAAAATTATAAGGACCAAAAGATTAATTTTCCCTTGATTTAATTAAGGATGTTAGTTAAGTTAGTTAAAATCACATGATATTGTCAATCCACCTTAACCATCTACCTTTATCCTTGTCCTTCCTCTCTTGTTTGTATGTTATTAAAGAGCATTAATAAAGATAATTTAAGGGAAAAGTTGGGAACAAATAGAAAGAGATATTATATTTATGACTAAACCCATCTCTTCAATTAGGTTCCATACTTAGGACCGGGTATTTTTGTTTAAGATTTCATACAAATTTAAATAAGTTTTGGTAAAGAAAAAATAAATCTAAACAAGGTTAGATCCAAATTTCGATGTTGTTCACCTCAGATATTGATCACCAGAAGCACTAAAGCCATGAAGTGAATAAACTGGGTATTCTGAATAGGAAAAAAACACAAGTAGCTCAGATTCCAGGCTCGTCATTTATGATAAAAGAAGTAATCACAAACAAATGATTCCGTCAAATAATCCAAAGGCCGTATGAATCATAGGAAGCTCCACCATGTCCTCTAATTTTTCTGCGCGCGTCCGGCTCCGATCAACAGGATATAAAGCCCCAAAAAGCACAGAAAACTCATCAACCACCAAAAACCGAACAAAATCATAAACATGGGAAACGAAACAGTAAAACACTTCTCCCTTCTCTTCTTCTTCTTCTTCCTATCAACATTCCACTCTGCTGATTGTTACAGAAAACCATTCTCACCCCAGAAACCATGCAAGCAATTCGTCCTGTTTTACCACGACAAACTCAAAATTAGCGAAACCTCAGACGCGTCAAATGCAACATCTGTGGCAGTTGCTAATCAGACATTCCTAGGAGATCACCAGATGGGAATGTTGGTCATATTTGAGGACCCTGTTACCAGTGACAGAAGCTTCCATTCTCCTCCTGTGGCCAAAGCTTCAGGTTTCTATTTCTATGACACTAAGGATTCTTATAATGCTTGGTTTGCCTATACCATTATCTTTAATTCCAGTGATTACAAAGGGACTATTAACATAATGGGGGCTGATTTAATGGGAGAAAAGACTAGAGATCTCTCTGTGGTTGGTGGCACTGGTGACTTTTTTATGACCAGAGGAATTGCCACTTTTGAGACTGATTCTACTGAAGGTTATGATTATTTTCGCCTCAAGATGGATATTAAGTTGTATGAATGTTACTAGCATTTCTTGAATTACTCTGTTTTTTGCATTCTTCTTCCTTCCTTCCTTCCATTTCAGGGACAATGATGCCAGTTATTACTTCTTATGCCTTTTCTTTCTTTTCTTGCATCGTTCATTTGTCTCGGTTTCGATTATTAATTTGACTACTTTTCACTTAACAGGGTTTGTAGAAATAAAAAAAAAAGAAAATTAATTATAGGTCCACATAATGAACTTAATTAAGATGAAATCTCACGAAATCACGTAATTAATCTGAGGTCCCTGCCGAAAAGTTGTAAACGTCAGGTCAAAAGTTGTTAACGTCGGGTCAGAAGTTGTTATCATCAAAAGTTGATAGTGAGCAAGAACTAAATTCTTGGTCACTAACAACTTTTAACCATACAGTAGTAACTTTTTGTACTGACGATAACGACTTTGGGCTTGTCGATTAGAACTTTTAAACTCTATGTGATTAACAACTTTTAACTTGATGATAACAACTTATGAGCAAGCTATAATAACTTCTTGGAACTTATGATTAATTAAGCGATTTCCCTCGAAAAAATCAAAGGGTTAAGATACAATTATGTCATGACAGTTTTTAATAAATATTGTGGATATTTTGTTGGAAACAATGTTGGTCTGGAAATATTAAAATTGAGTATCTTTTTCCATTAAATTATTAATGGTTAATGTTAATTTTACATCGGAATAGGATATTATTAATACGTTTCAAAATTTTTGAGGCAATTTTAAATCTAAATAAATGTTTGAGGCCCAAAACTTTTGGGACAAATTTGTCTCTTAAAAGCTCCTCTTTGTTTTGTTACTAAAAGTTGGGCTTCAAAAATTGGTAAAATGGGCCAAATCACGGGCCTATGTTTCATTGTTTGTTGTGACAATTTACGTGAGGCCTGTTATTGTGAAAAAATTTTAAGTGGATTGGATCCTGAAAACTCACTTATACGTGTTTGATTTTACCTAAGAAAGCCATCAAACTACCAAAACTATTAGAAGCCAATCACACTCTAAAAAAGTAAAATCAAAGTCCAACTTGCAAAAAGGACTCACTTTGAAGGGCACTTGGAAAAGTATTTTTCTCATCACCTTCATAAATAAATAGATAGTGCTCATCAAATCCATCTTAAAGTTCAAAAGAGTTTAGTTTTTGCCAACCTTAGAACTTGTTTTTCAATCAAATATTTTCTTCTAAGTTTAGTGATTAGCTTGAAAACTTTATATTAAATGTAAATGATTTCAAGTTATAACTGTTTTTCAATCAAATGTTTTCTTCAAAGTCTTAGCTACAACAGATTTGGTCAACAAGGGCTGCCTTCCTTCTTATAGCTTAAGACTCTGGTGATTATAACAGATATATTGTACGCCTTCACATACTTCTATCAGCCAATTTTTAACAAATATATAACAGGTAAAAGTTTATTATATGATGCTTCATTTTAAAAACCAGATATTCCAAAATCAAATATTTATTATGTTCTTATTATAAAATCTGGAGAATAAAGATATAGAAACTCTATGTAGACATATTTAGTAATTATAAGTGTAGGAAAATTATCCATGTACAGAATATATAGATCCTTTGGCTCCTTGATTATAAAAAAATGAACATCACGTTGCGAGGCTAAATATTAAAAACTTAAGTGTGCTTCACATTATGCCTACCACTCAAATAAAGTAAAACAACACTCCTATTTAGGTAAAAACTAAATACACACAGACAAGGAGTAGTGAGATGTAATTATAATATGAGGAAAGGGAGATGTAAGCCGTCATTTGTCTTTACAGTTGTAGTGGTCAACAAATAAATGGGAAGGATGAAATTATAGGTATTTTCACTACAAGTTCAATAGATTTACAGAAACAGCAAAAAAGATGGGTCACTAGCAGTAATCAAATGAAAATCTTGAGACAGTACAATGACTCTCAGAAATTGAATCACAAGATCAACATAAAGAAATCAATTATAAAACAAAATTAATAACAAGACTAGAAAAGCAAAAGCTTCAGTGAACAGGATCAGTTGAATGCTCTTGAATGACTAATGATTTTTTTATGAATGATCAAATCCTCCTCTTCCTTCGCTTCCTCTTCATTTATTCCCTCGTCCAGGAATGACGTTGCTGAAAGCCTGCAGAAACGGATCTTCCTCTCTTTCTTGTCCGTTACTTCCTTGTTCCTTGCTTGATTTTAATATCCATTTATTTGCCGTATTGATGGATCTACTGCTCTGTGAGTTACTTCCTTCTCCAGCTGCCACGTAGCCTTTATTTAAAATATTTTCATTGAATCCGTTATTTGATCTCGTATGCATCTGCTGGTAATACAGGTCTTCTTGTAGTCTCGCGTTGCTTGTTCCAAGATGATACCTTCTTGGTTAGGTCCAGGATTGTCACGTTTATGGATGTGAATAGGCCAGGCCCTTATAAGGGGCCTACGTCTTAGCCTATAATAAGTCTAACCTAGCCTATTTAGTAAATAGGCCAGTCTCATAATCATGCCTATTTAAGTAAACAGGCCTGGCCTTTTTTCGTAAGGCCGAGCCTACAAGCCTTGCCTATTTAATTGCTTTGTAATTTCTATGATGATATATAATAAAAAATAAATTATTTAAATTAATTATAACAATACTAACTTATCTAGTTTTGTAACCATAAAATATTTTTGAGGCATACATATGCGTTTTAATGTGTTTAAAGGGTAATATATGGAATTATAAGTATAAACTTTTAAGCCTATTTAAGAATATACATTTTAAGAAGGCTTTTAAATAGGTTTTCAGGCCTTGTCAGGCCTTTTGAAGGCTCAGGCTCAAGCCTAAAAATAAGCTTACATATAGGCACAAGCACATGCTTAATTTTTACATTTTTAATTAGACACAGGCCTATTTAGTTAAAGCCTACAAAAGTTTAGCCTATTTCCACCCCTAGTCATATTGCTTCGCTATATGGGCTAGCTCTTTTAGACTCGTCGACGTCTCTCTTGAAAGAAAGTAGGAAAAGAATCTTTGGGCTTACAATAATTGGACTGTACGATAATAGAATAATAGTTTTCTTAAAGTTACTGGACTACTAATTGGACTGTAAGATAATAGACTAATAATTTTCTTAAAGTTACTGGACTACTGGTTGTTGTCTTCTCCAAATGTACTTAAAGTTACTGGACTATTGGTTGTTATTTTGTCCAAATATTAAATACGAGTATATGTGTGTTTTACTTGTGTTCTTCTTCTTCTTCTTTTTTTGGGAACAAAAGTGTACTTGTGCTCTGTGTAAGCTCAATGTTAGACAAATTAAAGTTCAGATTACGCATTAAATATTACTCCAAGGTTTAAGCACGGTCAAAAAAATCCAAGCTTAAACTGAAACTCAAATAATGCCAACAAAGTATTATAATAAACGTGAGTCATTTTCAAAGTTTAGTTAATTATATATGTTAGATTCTCGCTAATATGATCTTACATGTGCGCAAGTCACATGTGAACTTTTTTCCACAACTAATAATAGATAGTGGTAGCCACTTAATTAATCAAAAGGGTCGGGGTGGGTCATAATTTGGTGAGGATGCACCTAACTGCAAAAAGTTTGGTCATGGAGCCTTGTTGGGTGGAATATTCTGAAGAGAAAATTATCGTGAGGTTATAAAAAAAATAAATGTAATCACCATAAAGTTACAAATTATGAGTTAAACCCGGAATAAGGAAATTCGGTTTATGATATTAGCTAGATTGGACTATTCAATATCGTGCAGAAATAATCCAGAGATATTTCTGGGGATCTCTTCTTTTCATAAATTTAAGTCAAAGTTTATTTCAGGCTTGGTATTGACATCACATTCTGAGTGTTGAGTTGGGCGAAAGTTTCTTGCCCATTTTTTTTTTTTTTTTTGCCAAGAAGTTGTGCGAAAGTTTTTAAACTGACACCATCATGCATTGAATTCTCTAGAAACACATGTTAGATTATTATTAGATATTAGATATATTATTAATATTATTAATATTAGTATAATATCACAATAGATATATTTAGGATAATAATAATATCTTTAGGTGGCCCGTAGTCAACATTAGGCCCAATAGTCAAGGTTAGGGTTTCATATCTAGGTTATCTATATAAAGGGGGTTTTCTGATGGGGAAAGCACACCAACACCTATCATATTTGATACGGCAGATAACCACAACAAGAGAGCGTTTCTTCTCTCTGAATTCCGGATTCCCTAACTGGTTAAGGCTATCACAAACAGATACCATCACTGTGCCGGACTCCAGTTAGAAGAGCCTTTGGGTTATTTCTGACAGTTTCTGTTTTGCAGTTACAAGTAGATTCTTCTCTGATCAAACAATAGCAATGGCAAGAGGTATATCGACTTCCGCTGTATTTTTTATTCTGATTAGATAGCATATTTGATTGTTATATATCATATCTAAGGCTATCATAATCTTGCATGTGGTATCAGAGCCATTAATTTTCTCTACCTTGCTTTTTGTTGTTGATCATGTGAAATTAATTTTTGTGTGGTAATTTCGATTTTGGATCTGTGATGATAATTTTTTATTGATCAAATTTTGGTTTTCAATCTGGGTCTATTTATTCAATATTGTTGCCCATATATTTTGCACTTAGATTCAATTTTCGTATCTGGATTTTTGCTGAAAATCATAGCCCATTTGTTTTGCCTTTGTTTGCTCTTATGGTGAGAGAAAAACGGGTTTTTGTTGTTGAAAAACTGAAGAACAAAAGGAATCAGATTTTCGCGTTGCATATCCATTTGGATTTTCGAATTTATGAGCATTTTAAATCATGGAAAAATCAAGGAGATAAAATCTCCATTAAGTTACAAGAGAACCCGAGCTTTTTCCAGTCATAACGGTGCCGTTCATGGTGCTTGAGGTCGCCGGAATCGTGCCTGAAATTTCAGATCGGCAGACTGAGGAAGATGATGAAGGAACCGGGTTATATTGCGTTTGGGCCGGGTAGGGTTTTTCAAAACGGATATATGTGTGTTGTTGCTTTGGGCCTATGTTATCTTGGCCCATTTCGTTTTTCAGAAGCCTTTCATTAAAAAAAAAAAATTTCGGTGTGGACAGGCAGCATTAGTGAAACGCTGCGTTTCACTAATGCATTTTGGGCCTGCTCACCCATTGGGCTTTTGTGCGTTCTAGGCTTTTATATTAAAAAAAAAAAATTTTAAAGCCATCTGGGCCGACGCATCTTGGGCTAAATAAAAAAAAAAAAGCCATTTTTTTTAAATTTTGCTTGGGCCGGTTTTGTTAATAGTGATTGTGGGCTTTCTCATTTTGGGCTGCGAAAAATTCCACTTTTTGTCCTATTTTTATTTCTGGAATTTTATTTTAGGCTTTTCTAATATTTTAAATTATTAAGCATTTATGTTTTAAAATTCCAGAAATTATATATGGCTAAATATATTGACCTTTATAACTGTTTTAATTATATATGTCATATTTTAGCATGTGTGATTATTTTAGCATCATTTTTAATTGTTTAAATTTAAGAAAATTAATCTTGGCTATTTCACATGTTGGAATTATTAAGTGAAATATGCTATAGATTAATTATTAAACAATATTTTTGTGGATGCTATAATTAGTGGGAGTTTTATTAAATTAAATAAAGGTTGAATTGATTTAATAATTCCCAATAAAGTATGTGCATATAATTGAATTTAATGATTGCACATTATGATATTTTGTGATATGCTTTTGCCTTAAAGGAGTAGCCACAGCATCCTTTTCTTAAGTTGCATACATCACATATGGTTAGAAAATATCAATTGTAATTAAATATGCAATTATAATTAATCTTTGCCCACAGGTAGATAATTATAAGAGTATATTTAATTAGGGTGGGATAAAATGACCTTATTATTTCCTAAGTTGCCCACAGGTATTAGGAGATATAAATGTGTTTTAGTTCCACCATTTTGAGATAAATACATGCTATGCTAATTTCTTTGCCCACAGGTAGATTTTAGTGATACGTATTTATATTTGTATGCTTTTTTCTAAAGCATGCATGGCACAGTGAATTGTGATTGCCTCAAATTATATATCTAATTTCTGTTTTGATTCTATGAATAACACAGCTAATATTTCATCTCAGTTACCCACTAACATGTTTCCTACTAGCATATTGGCTCAAGCCGGTAGGAATGTGTTTTTGGATAACAACAACTTTTCTGAATGGAAGGATGATGTCCTTTTGCAATTGGGGTGCATGGAGATGGATTTTGTCCTTGAGACTCCAAGGCCCCCTATGCCTGCTGATTCAGCAGATGAGGAAACTAAGGAGTACCATAGCTATTGGGAAAAGATTAATCGTCGTGCTATGCTACTCATAAGGACTAGGATCCAAAAATGCCTTCAGGAAGCAATTCCGAAGTGCGAGACCGCCAAGGAATACTTGGAAGCTATTGAGAAACAATATAAGCCAACTGATAAGCAGATGGGTGGTTCCATCATGTTAGAGTTGTGCTCTATGGAGCTCCAAGGTTTTGGCAGGGTGCGGGAACATATCATGAAGACGAGCATGAAGATGAGAGATTTATCCTCTCGTCTGAAATCCTTCGATATGGAGCCAACTGAGCAATTTTTGGTGCAATTAATTCTGAAATCCCTTCCAAAACAGTATGAAACTTTCAAAATCTCCTACAACACACATAAGGATATATGGACAATTGATGAGCTCATGTCCATGTGTGTGCAAGAGGAGACTAGACAGTTATTAAAGGGAAAGGGTGCACCTAAGGAAGCTCATATGGTGGAAAGCTCCAATAAGGGTGGCGGCAAGAAGCAGGAAAAAAGGAATGATAAAAAGAAAAATAATAAGATTCCTCCTGCTAAGGCCGACACGAAGAAGGATGTCAGGTGTTTCTTCTGCAAGAAGAAAGGGCATATGAAGAAAGATTGCCATAAAAGAAATGCTTGGTTCGAGCATAAAGGTATGCCAATGTCCTTTGTTACTTTTGAAGCACATAATGTTAGTATCCAAAAGGATACATGGTGGATTGATACCGGTGCTCAAATACATATTTCTACTACCATGCAGGGCTTTCTAACAACCAGGCCTCCTCGTCCCAATGAGACTAAAGTCTTATCAGGAAGTGGGAAAGGAGATTCGGTGAAAGCAATTGGAACTTTTCGAATTGTTTTTTCAAATAATTTTGTTTTGGACTTACTAGAGACTTTTTATGTACCCTCTTACAAGAGGAATTTGATTTCAATATCTAAACTTATTCCATTTAATTATGGAATTTTGTTAGAAAAGGATTTTGAAATATTTAAGTTTGAACTCTACTCCAATTGCTGAGGTTGTTATGATTGATGGTTTATTTAAAATTGTCTCTGGATATTCAAATGTTTTTTCTGCTATGCATGGTGTTAAGAGAAATATGATGAATGAGAACTCTATTAGCTTGTGGCATAAGAGATTAGGTCATATCTCTACTGACAGGATCAAGAGGTTAACTAAAGAAGGAATTCTTCCATCTTTAGACCATTCGGATCTTGGTACCTGTGTGGACTACATAAGGGGAAAGCAGACCAGTAAGTCACATAAGGGAGCTAAAAGAAGTTCTGAATTGCTCGAAATTATACACACTGACATATGTTGCCCAGACCTAACCGCGCACGGTCAAAAGTACTTTATTACCTTTATTGATGATTTTTCGCGATACACGTATATCTACCTGCTTTATAATAAAAGTGAGGCACTAGATGCCTTTAAGGTATATAAGGCTGAAGTAGAAAAACAGGTTGGGAAACCAATCAAGATCGTGAGATCTGATAGAGGTGGTGAGTATTTCGGTAGATACACTAGTGAAGGACAAGCGCCAGGTCCTTTTGCGGATTTTCTTCGAGAGCAAGGTATAGTTGCACAATATACCATGCCTGGCTCACCTCAAATGAACGGTATAGCTGAAAGAAGAAATAGGACCTTACTTGACATGGTTAGGAGCATGATGAGTAGCTCCAAACTGCCAATTTCCTTGTGGAAGGAAGCACTCAAGACAGTCGTACACATTTTGAATAGGGTTCCAACAAAGGCAGTGTCTAAGACACCCTTTGAAATCTGGAAAGGTTGGAAACCCAGTTTAAATCATTTTAAGGTGTGGGGCTGTCCTGCTGAAGTAAGAGTGTATAACCCACAAGAAAAGAAATTGGATCCTAAGACCATTAGAGCTTACTTTGTAGGCTATGCAGATAGGTCTAAGGGTTACAAGTTTTATTGTCCTCCACCTTCAGTGCGTTTTGTAGAATCTAGGAATGCCAAGTTTCTTGAGAATGATGTGATTAGTGGGAGTGATCAGATTGTAGACGATCACATAGAGGGATCCCCTAGCACAATTGAGGAAGGGACATCGGCTGTTGGCGACATTTCTACCACTAGATATGTCACGCCAATTGAGACTGTCCCAATACCCATAGTTGATCATGCGGGACGTATGGAACATATACCTGAAGGTCCACCTGTCACAAATACAGACTTACCACCAGTTGTGACAGAGAATGTTCCACACGAGCAACCTGACCCAGCCCAAGAGGTTGAGTTAAGGAGATCAACAAGGGCAAGAAAACCGGCAATTCCAGATGACTACGTAGTGTATAATACTGAAAATGACTGTGATATTGGCATTGATAATGATCCATTAACGTTTACTCAGGCTATGAAAAGTGAGAACTCCAAATTGTGGTATAATGCTATGATGAATGAAGAAATGAACTCCATGGCAAACAACCATGTATGGGAACTTGTAAAGTTGCCTAGTGGGTCCAAGGCCATTGGCTGTAAATGGGTTTACAAAACCAAAAGGGACTCACAGGGTAACATTGAGCGCTACAAGGCAAGGTTGGTTGCTAAGGGTTTCACTCAGGTGGAAGGAGTTGATTATAAGGAGACATTTTGTCCTGTTTCAACTAAGGATTCTTTCCGTATTATCATGGCATTGGTTGCGCATTTTGGCTTGGACTTACACCAAATGGATGTTAAGACTGCTTTCCTCAATGGTGTTCTTGAGGAAGAAGTCTACATGAAGCAGCCTGAGGGTTTTGTTGCAAAGGATAAGGAACATTTGGTATGCAAATTAGGAAAATCAATATATGGCTTAAAGCAAGCTTCCAGGCAGTGGTATTTAAGATTCCATGAGGTAATCTCTTCATTTGGTTTCGTTGAGAATATCGTGGATCAGTGTATATACCATAAGAATAGTGGGAGCAAATCCATATTTTTGATTTTGTATGTCGATGACACATTGCTTGCAACCAATGACTTAGGACTGTTACGTGAGGTGAAACAGTTTTTGTTTAAGAACTTTGATATGAAGGACATGGGTGAGGCATCTTATGTCATTGGCATTAAGATCCATAGGGATAGAGCAAAGGGTCTTTTGGGCCTTTATCAAGAAACCTATATCAACAAAGTTCTTGAGCGTTTCAAGATGAGAAACTGTTCATCTAACGTTGCTCCCATTGAAAAGGGGAATTTCTTCAGTCTAAGTCAGTGTCCTGACACAGAATTAAAGAAAAAGGAGATGGAAAAAGTTCCCTATGCCTCTGCTGTAGGAAGCTTGATGTATGCACAAGTCTGCACAAGACCTGACATAGCTTTTGCAGTAGGCATGCTAGGGAGATACCAATGCAATCCTGGTAAAATGCATTGGGAAGCTGCAAAGAAGGTGTTTAGGTATCTCCAAGGCACCAAGCACCTTATGTTGACTTACAAAAGGACAGAGAATCTTGAAGTGACGGGTTACTCAGATTCAGATCTGGGAGGATGTGTAGACACCAACAAGTCTACGACAGGTTACATCTTCCTATTAGCTGAGGGAGCTATTTCTTGGAAGAGTGCCAAACAGACACTCACAGCTCCTTCTACTTGTGATGCTGAGTATATCGCGTGTTTTGAGGCAAGTTCACAGGCTATCTGGATAAGGCACTTCATTGCTGGACTGAAGATTGTAGAATCAATCTCCAGGCCAATCAAGATGTATTGCGATAATAAGGCAGCAGTGGCCATAGCAAATAAAAGAAGGAGTGGAAGCAAAAAGTTTATTGAGCTGAAATTCCTTAGCTTGAAGGAGTGAATTGCTGATGGTCAGGTCACTGTTGATCTCATCGGAACAAGGGAAATGCTAGCTGATCCTTTGACTAAAGGGATGAGACCAAAAGAGTTCGCTATACATGTACCTCATATGGGGATTGTAAGTCTTTTGGATAATTGAGGTGTGCAATGAGTATTTTGGGATTTTGTTTATTATCTCTATGGTTGTTGTGTACACTTTTGGTGATGATGAGATTAATGAACATTTAAGTTTTTATTTTGGAACTGAATAAACATATAAGTTTTGAAAGTTTATTCATTGAGCAATACCCATTAGGTAAGGAATACTGTTGGTAATACATGGAAGGTAATACTTTATGATAAAGGACTTATCGCCATGATTCTTGTAGTATGACCTTAATTGATTTGACTAAAGGGAACAGTTGACATACAGAGTACGGGCCAAGTGGGAGAATGTTAGATTATTATTAGATATTAGATATATTATTAATATTATTAATATTAGTATAATATCACAATAGATATATTTAGGATAATAATAATATCTTTAGGTGGCCCGTAGTCAACATTAGGCCCAATAGTCAAGGTTAGGGTTTCATATCTAGGTTATCTATATAAAGGGGGTTTTCTGATGGGGAAAGCACACCAACACCTATCATATTTGATACGGCAGATAACCACAACAAGAGATCGTTTCTTCTCTCTGAATTCCGGGTTCCCTAACTGGTTAAGGCTATCACAAACAGATACCATCAACACAAGCACAAATAATCAAGTGTTGTCTGTACTCTTCTAATCTTATTTATATGTTATTTATATGATAGAGAAAGAGATTTTTTTCTATTCATAAGTCATATTGTTAAGATTTTCGTACGAATGCAAAATTTCTTCCTTTATTATGGTGTTGTCTTTGCTCTCGTTAAATATAATATATATATTAAATATAGATAAAATTAAGAAAATATTGAATTTTAAGATATAATTAATGTAAAGGTCGGCCCTTCACGGGGTCGGGCTTAAAAGGGCCGGCCTTTTAGGCTTAAGTCCAAATTTTTTGTCATTTTTTAAAGGCCGGCCCTTGAATGCTTGGGCTCGGACCTAAAAGGGCCAACCCTTTTAACAAAATAGATTATTTTATTCTTTCAAAAAAAATAAAGTCAAATAATAAATTTTTTAATTTAAACATAAATATTGTCAAAATTAAGTTGCAAACACCACATAAAATATTAAGTCCACAATCAAGTAATAATCATAACATTATCTTTTTTTTTTGCCAACCATAACATTATCTTATTAAATATATACATAGTTTACAAATATTAACACACTTAACATAAATCAAATCATTATATGAAATTTAAATGAATAAAATATTGTTTAAACCTACATAAATCATATTATTTTATGAATTTGAATCTTATAAAAAGATAAAAGTAACAAAAGATTTGTAGAATTTTTAACCATTAAGGTAAAAAAATCGATAACATTAACATTATATGACAATTTTAAATAAAAAAAATAAATGGTTAAATATCGTTTTTACCAATAAACTACTCCCTCCAGTCCTAATTATAAGACCACTTTGATTTTTTTGACTTTTTTTTTTCAATAAAAAAAAAGTAGTTTCAGTCCCCAAAAAAATCTTTTTTCCTCAAAACTAATTTATTCTACTTATAAACTAACCTATAATCTAATTTCATGTGACATATGTTCTGATTTAGTGGTCTAATTTGTTTCCTTAACTTCCACAAAAAAAAGTCAAAGTGGTATTATATTTAAGACCGGAGGGCGTATTACGTAAGTATCATCTGGTACAAGTATTAATAAACGACATCATTTTGGTTAACTAAATTTTAAAATTGAGCAAAATGGCCAACACCGTCAAATTTAGCTAAATGGTGTTATATCCCTGCAACATGTTGACACGTCACACATCCACATGGATTGCCAGCATATCAAAATAATGCCGTGGACCAGTAATGTGTCGACATGTGGCAGTGATATAACGACCGTCCTTGCTACATTTGATGGTGCTGGCCATTTTGGTCAATTTCAAAATTTAATTGTCCAAAATGATGCATTTATTAATACTTGTACCAGATGATACTTACGCAATAGTTCATTGGCCAAAATGATATTTAACCCAAAAATAAAAGGGCTTAACAGGCCAACCTTCGGCCCTTTAGGGCTAGCCCTCTTAGGTCCTCGACCTTTTAGGACCGGCCCGTTAGGCCCGACTCTTTTCGATGGCTCTAAAGTCAACTCTTGGCCCTTCGTTTAAACGGGCCTAAAGAGGCTCGACCCAACATTATTGGCTCTAGATATTGTACATCGCTCATGTGGGAAAAAGTAAGTTTAATGTGTGTTTTATAGGGTTAATATAACTTTTGATCCCTGAACTTTCACTTAATTTTGGTTTTAGTCCCTGAACTTTAAAATTTTTGGTTTTGATCCTTGAACTTTCGGTCAATTTTGGTTTTGGTCCCTGAACTTTGAAATTTTTGGTTTTGGTCCCTGAACTTTCGGTCAATTTTGGTCTTGGTCCCTGAACTTTCTGTAATTTTGGTATTGGTCCCTCAACTTTAATTTTTTTTTTAATTTTTTTTAAACTGAGGGACCAATACTAAAATTACAGAAAGTTCAGGGACCAAGACCAAAATTGACCGAAAGTTCAGAGACCAAAACAAAAAATTTTAAAGTTCAGGGATCAAAACCAAAATTGACAAAAAGTTTAGGGACCAAAACAAAAAATTTTAAAGTTGGACCAAAACCAAAATTGAGTGAAAGTTTAGGGACCAAAAGTTATATTAACCCGTGTTTTATACTTTGAGGGACCAATACCAAAATTACAGAAAGTTCAAGGACCAAGACCAAAATTGACCGAAAGTTCAAGGATTAAAACCAAAAATTTCAAAGTTCAGGGATCAAAACCAAAATTGACGGAAAGTTTAAGGACCAAAACAAAAAATTTTAAAGTTCAGGGACCAAAACCAAATTTAAGTAAAAGTTTAAGAACCAAAAGTTATATTAACCCGTGTTTTATACTTCTTGACCAATAAAAGTGATGATCACCTTTCTACTTCGAAATTAGATCCGTTCATTCTCTTGAACCTTGGTATTAGCATATTACCCGTAATTCGTAAATATTCGAAAAATGTAACGCGTTAGTTATTACAACTGGTCATGAATATTTGCATTGGCTTATCCGACCACAAGTAAATACTCCCTCCGGTCTTAAATATAAGATCATTTTAACATTTTTTTAGAAATTAAGGAAGCAAATTAGGTCACTAAATTATAACATATGTCACATTAAATTAGATTATATGTTAGTTTATAAGTAGAATAAATTAGTTTTGAAGAAAAAAGATTTTTTTAGACTGAAACTACTTTTTTTTGGACTGAAAAAAAAAGTCAAAGTGGTCTTATAATTAAGACTGGAAGGAGTAGTATTTTTTACATTAACATTAAGGGACACGTTATTTATGGTCAGCCCAGTTACTATACATCAATAAAAAGATACAACAATAACTTCATATCACATACAAAGAAAAATGACAGGGAAAAAGTCTGGAAATGCAAGATTCTAAATCAACTGTTTTTATAAATGAATTGTGAATTGATTATCAAGCGCAATTAATGCAACATCATTAATGGGAAAATTAATTACAGGTCCCATGTAAAGAATTTAATTAAGGTGAGATCCATGAAATCACATAATTAATCTCAGGTCCCACAAAGTTATTATCGCTTGATTATAAGTTGTTATCATGAGGTCTTAAGTTATTGTTGAACAAGAGTTTAAAAGTTGTGATCGTTAGGCTCCAAATTATTATCGTCAGACCGAAAATTGTTATCGTCAGGCTAAAAAGTTGTTATCGTCCGGTCAAAAGTTGGTGAGCAAGAATTAACAACTTCTGACGGGACGATAACAACTATTTGGTCCGACGATAACAATTTTTAGTCTGACGTTCACAACTTTATGGCAAGGACCTCATATTAATTAAGTTCCTTAAATGAAGTTGTAATTAATTTTCCCAAAATTAATATAGGATTTTATAGTTTTTAACTTTAATTTTCTAGTATTCTCCCTTTATATATTGATAAATTGATAATGATGAAGAGTGTGTTTGTATCCATCTTGAACGCCTTGACACATTCGTACTCTTTACATGTGTAAAAATTAAAAAGTACGAACATTATTTTACCCTTAATTGATGTTTCGATCTCATTTTTCTACATGGCCATGTGACCAGTCCATTTTCCATTTTCTGAGGAGACGCCTAACCACCCAAAGTTGACTTTGTGATATGTCTAGATTTAATTAACTTTACCTATCCGTTAAATGAAGCAGCCAGAGGGATTGGTTCTTGAAAAGGAGCATTGTGTTTGTTGCTTTAAGAAATTTTCATATGGCCCTAAGCAAGCTCCCATGTTGTAATTCGAAAGGGGTCTTGACGCTAAGTTCGAGCAGGATCCGATTTGCTGGGATGAAATCTACATCATTTATACACAAATTCAACGGTAGTCTACATTTAAGATTTTTTAGGTAACAATCTTTCTTTAAAAAATACATTTTTATAAAACTACTGTAATAGATAAAAAATAATCTTTATTTTCGATTTTTCTTACAAATTTAAATAATTATTTAACAATTAAAATTAAAAAGCTAAATTTGTACCATCTAGGTTAAGTTTGAACCGTATAGATTATAGGTGTTCATCACCCCAATTCTGAATCTGTTCAACCATTACTTGGGCTTGGTTAGCATCCTCAGCATTTTGGTTGTCCTTTAAGGCTATTTGGCAATGGTGATTGGTGAGCATTACTGAATTTGAGTAAGAGAGGACACTGTTGAGATTATAACTCATTTTATTAAACATGCATTGAGATTATTTTTGCTAATGTATTGGGCTATAGAATTTAGTACGTCTCTATATATCAAATTGATAATTGAGATTTTTTTTATTTATCCATCGATTTCCACGTTATTAATAATCGACTAATCCGATTCGTGAGAATGTAGGTCAACAATGGGGGAAATCTCACCATTCTCAAGTAACTATGGCGATTGCAAACCCAGGATTCAAACTCAATAATACTGGTTAAGACGGAACATTTCACAACCAACCAATCTATCCAAACATTTGATTGGTGATAATTAAGATTTTAAGATATTATTTATAATCCAATTTAATAATTAATTGAACCTTTTTAGAAGCTCAATGTTCATACATCGAGCTTTTTTCTAATCAATGATTTCTACGAGTATTTAATCCTTTTCTTATATCCCCACTTCCACAGTTCTCATCAAAACTAAATACGAGCTATTCCCCTGGCATGAACTGTTCTGTACGGTTTAATGCTTATGGCTTTATACAAATTGTATGTATCTTTTTTTGGTCAAAGTACAGATTGTATGTATCACTAATAAAGAATTAATGATATATGGTAATATCTTTGTTGTTCAACTATGGTAATATCAATGATGGAGAAGTGAGATATTATAAATCACTCTGTATTTTTTTAAACAGAGAAATATATATTGGTAAATTGACATACAAGCCAACTTATAAACCCTATTTATAAGACCGGTCATAATTAAAAATACACTTTAAAAGAGACATTTAAAGGATGGGCTCAATTTAAACTAAATTGCAAAACATGAAAATACAAATCACTTTTCATTTTATATGCATATTCCAAGTCTCGTACACACCAATTTTCAGCTACGACTTTCAGCTGGTGACAAAAAATGTCGCTATTGAAAGTTATAGCTTCAGAGGTGACATTAAGGGTTGTCGTTGAAGAGATACACGTTCAGCGGCGACAATATAGTCGCCACTGACAATATAGTCGCCGCTGAATGTGTACGTATTAAAGGCGACTTTTAAAAGTTGGGAGAAGAGCATGCATTAGAGCGAGTAAAGATAGAAGAATAACAAGCACAATTTCAACAAAGAATGAAGCAGAGAATGCAAACTCAGCTTACTTCCTTTATTAAAGATATGCAAGCAAATGCTCATACCTCTACTCCTGTTTCTAGTGTCCTGGTCATCCGTCTTGATATCCATGTTGATCCCTATTTTGTATATTATGTTTAATATTGCTTTTAAGACTACAATAGAGCTTTAAAACACTAAGGTGGATTTTATTAATATAATGTATTGATGTTTCCCATCTTTATCTTTTAAGTGGTTTATTTATTTGTTTATTAGGACATACATTTAATTAAATAATAATAGCAGTTATATAATTTTTTTTAAAAAGAGTTTCAGTGGTGACTAAAAGTCATTGCTGATTCCATTAGCTTTAGTGGCGACAGTAAGTCGCCGTTGATACTAGAGGCTTCTGCGGCGACAATTAGTCACCACTGATCTTTAAGCTTCAACCTCGCCGTCTGGAATTTTTTGTAGTGACATGTACTATATACAAAAAAGTCACATACATGTACTATATTGTCCATATATAACTTGTAATGGTATGGTATAGGTTACCTCGCTAATTAATTATTAAGGGGTCATGATATTGTGACCTACCAAAAAGTGTTGAATGAGGAATCATCTTTTGCAGTGTGTCTCCTAATGTCTGTTTGGATGGCCAGTTGAAGTTATTTTTCCAACGTAATTTAAGAAATACAATGTAAATATGTGATATGATTTTTGTTTCGATTTGTGTAAATGTGTTTTTTTTTCTTTCAAATGAATCCCAATATGCTTTTAAAACGCTAATCTAAACATGTCTGTAGATTCTTTAAAGTGAATGAATGATATAGAAGGGGCAATTGCTTCCTCTTGTGTCTTTTATAAGACATATTTTAGAAATACCTTTTATTTATTTTATAAAATCTCTTGGTTATTTTGAACGTTTTTCTTATTGATGTCTATATTTAATAAGAATTGTTTGATTTATTTTATAAAATCTCTTGGTTATTTTGAACGTTTTTCTTATTGATGTCTATATTTAATAAGAATTGTTTGATAGAGTAGAAATTAATATGATGTTAAATTTGATATAGTTAACAAGAGTAATGTTAAAAGTGTAAACTGAATGCTTTTAATTTTATATTAATACATGTGAATTACCAAGAAATGGTGATATGAGAAGTACAGGGTTGGCTTTTTGTGTGGAATATGTATTTCCTTTATCAAAGTATATTCGAAGCCAAAAGTAAATTGACTAGTCAATGTCACAAAAAAACTCCCCGACCATTAGATTGACCATTCAAAGCTAAAATCAAATTACCCAGCAAACTCTCACCAACCTTATTTATTTTCTTTATTTTTTAAATAAAATGTCTTTTTTTCTAATTCTTCGTATTCTCGCAATAATTAATCACCAGAAAATAATTAATTAAATTAATTATATTTATTACTATTATGATATTATTTATTTATTTTTGAACAGCCTATGATATTATTTATAAATCACTATCATTATGTCTCATCGGAATAAAGATTAAATCTCATTAACTCTGATACCTCAAAATATAATAACATTTCAATTTCATCCATATTTAATATACATTATATCTCAGATAAATAAAATAGACACAATAATAAATTAAGAGTAAAATTACTTAATTTGTTAAAAATTCATGGTCTGCCATATAAATATTGCAAAAAAGTTCTTCTCTTAGCCTTATAATTAAATACCATCAGATCAGCATATTCAAATTCTTGAAATTATCAATCACGAATTTAGCAAAATGATATAATTAGAATTCCAACGCCCCAGTCCCTACCATCACTTGTTCTTTCTCCAAATTATACAAATTACTGAATTAGTCACTGGTCCTAGTCGTCCCTCCACTGGTGACGATAATGCGTTACAGCCTACAATCATTTTCTTCTTTTGCAATATATTTAATTATCAAGTAGTGGCCTGGAATTTATGAGAATGCCAAGAAAAATACCATATATAATATCCTTCATCAAAAGATTGTGGCTTCAATCCAGCAATGTGGGTGAATGTATGTATATCTGCAGCTGGACCTAATAAAAAAACACAAACCAACCTTAATTTTTCACCATAATACTACTTCTATGATGAACTAAGAAAATGGTCGTTAAGTTATTTTCATAAGTAAGAAAATGAAAATAATTTAGAGCCATCTTTCGTTTAAAAAAAAACACGTTATAATTGGTCATTGTACCACTACCAAATACCACTGCCACCACCCACCATCAGCCATCAGCCATCGTGGACCACCAATAATGGCCAAATTTCTAATCTTAAAAACTACTCTATCTCCATGTTCTCAAATATAAGATCCAGTTGATTTTTTTTTAGAAATTAAAGAAATTAAATGAACCACTTAATCATAACATATTTTATATATGATTAGATCATATGTTAGCTTATAATTTAAATAAGCTAGTTTAGAGAAAAAAAAACTCAGGAAAATAATTTTTTAAGTAACTTATTTAGCTTTCTTAGGATACTCCAAAAAAGTTAACTAAATTCTATATTTAGGAACGGAGGGGGGAGTATTACAAATCAGCATATATATACATATATCTAGACATATTTTTTATTTCTACTTAAAAAACCATTTAAAAAATGTCCTAACTTATTTAGCTTTCTTATGATACTCCAAAAAAGTTAACTAAGTTCTATATTTAGGAACGGAGGGGGGAGTATTACAAATCAGCATATATATATATATACACATATATCTAGACATATTTTTTATTTCTACTTAAAAAACCATTTCAAAAATGTCCTTTATTTCCCAAATACTTTTCAAAAACGAAATCAAAATCAAACAACCTCGCAAGGTTTTTCCAATTTTAATTTGTTTTTTTCTTCACTCAAATACTTTTCTTTTTCTTTTCCAGAGAGAAGAGAAGCCTTCTTCGGTCCTTATAAAAGGAGACACACACACTGAAGTAAGTCAAGTCATCTCGGCAAAAAAAAAAAAAAAAAGTCAAGTCATCACTCTTCCTTAGCTTCTAGCTAGCTTCGAAATTTCGAAGCTCCTCCCTTAATTTTCCCTTCATCACACTCTTTTCTTCTTATTTGTTTATCCCTTTACTCAAAGTTTAAGTTCCCCAACAATGGCTGCCAAAACTTCCTTCACTATCATCTTCCTCGCGTTATTTCTTTCCCTATGTTCTGCTTTCCCTAGAAACATGAAGCAATATAAGCCATGCAAAAACCTGGTACTATACTTTCACGACATTATCTACAACGGAGAAAATGCTCATAATGCTACTTCAGTAATAGTGGCAGCTCCAAATGGTGCTAATTTAACCAAATTAGCACCACAATTCCACTTTGGGAACATCGCAGTTTTTGATGACCCCATCACACTTGATAATAACCTTCACTCTAAACCACTTGGGAGGGCTCAGGGTTTTTACATTTATGATACTAAAAATACTTTCACTGCTTGGCTTGGTTTCACTTTTGTCCTCAATAGTACGGATCACCGGGGTACAATCAACTTCGCCGGAGCGGATCCCATTATGCAAAAATCGAGGGATATTTCTGTCATTGGTGGCACCGGAGATTTCTTCATGCACCGTGGTGTCGCCACCATAGCCACCGATGCTTTTGAAGGTGAAGTCTATTTTAGGCTTCGTGTTGACATTAAGTTCTATGAGTGTTGGTGATGATGTATGTGCGTACGGAATGCTCAGGGTATTTAATTAAGTGTTTTATTTGTGTCAAGTCATTATTATGTTCTAATACTATTTAACATGGAAGTGCGATTGGGGTTAATTACTCAAAAGTTTTACCTCAAGCATGGCTCATGTATTAAAAGTAAATTCCTTGTGTGTCTTTAACATTATATGTATAATAATGTATGCTTCAAACCAAGTCTTGATCAATAAAAGTCATTTTCTATTTCAAATCGATGTTCTTTTTTTTTTGTAAACGTACCTTCAGGCTTGTCCAACATTATTACATTATAACAAAATTATCCTACTCAGCTCTTTTGCATTGTCCCAACTCCCAAAAGTAAAGAAGTCTCTTTTACATAGAGGAGGTGGTAGGTTTTATCCACAAAGATTAGCTAGTCAATGTTTAAGCTAATCTTTTAAATTAAGTTAATCAACGTTTTTTATTGACAACATGGTTAATCAATGGTTCACTCTTAATCCTACCCTAGATGTCTATTTTCAGAGATTCATGTGTCATATAGACACCTAACCTCCAACATTAATTGATTTGTATACTAGTGGATTTCCGGTTAACTCACAAGAAGTAAGAAGATGATCACACAGGTAATTAAACCCTATGAGCAGAAAACAGATAAACGTTGATGAATTAATCTTGTTAATTATATTAAATAATACTTTTGTCTAATGACGAAAATGAGTTGTTAACGAAATTTCTGCCTCAAATTTTTTTATCAATTAATACTGAAAAGTGTACCTTTCTAATTTCTATTTATGGGTATGTATAATGTGGAGAGTACCGTAGCATATTTGAACCATACTAAGCCAGGACAATAATAAATATCACTTTCTTCTTCAAAATTTTCTTCCCTATAGGTAGGATTACTGGAACAACTTACATATATTGACTAATACCAGAGTTCCTTCATTTGCTGATCATATGTAGATTTCCACACCCTGAGCATGAGGGCTATCTATTACTCATCTTGTCCCATTTATAAGTTATTTTTCAGTATGTTTCACACAGACAAAGGAAAACCTTAAATCTCATTAATCTTCCACTAAAATCCAACAAATTTCTTATTCTACCCATATTTAATATCCACTATACCACATAAAAACAAAGTCAACATAGAATAAATGAAGGGTAAACTTGTACATTCACATGAAATATTTAATGAGGTGACTTATATAGGACCAAATAAAACTTTATCTCCCTACCCTAGAAATAGGACCAGAGGAGCAATTACTAAAGTTATGTTATTATTTTTAATTGATTCTTAATTTTATACTTTATATAATCATAAATATTATAAGACCCATATACCTCATTTGATTAGATTATTAAGGATACTGGTTAAAGTAGTTAATATCATTTAATAGTACATTTTTTCCAGTCACGAATAGAATGAAACAGAGTTCTTACTATTTAAAGAAAAGAATGAAACCGAACAGAGTTCATTTTGAGCTTGTAAAGGCAGTAGCCACAAAGGCAGGCCTTGTTAGTTAGGAGGTCTTCAACCTGCCCAATACCCTTTCGGCCAATAAAACCAGCCCAATGCTAGAGCTGTGCATCAGGGCCGGTCCGGTCTTACAGGGCTGGCCCTTCAAGGGCCAGGGCCTTAAAAGGGCCGACCTGAAAAACCCGGGTAGTGCAAATATCTCTATTTTTCAAAGCCCGGCCCGGCCCGATTAATGCTTATACATTATTTTTTAATCTTTTTCTATAGAAAAAATTAAAGGAAAAAAATCCTTATCGTCAACATAAATATCAATTTTAATTTACAATACAAACACCAATAAGCAACAAACACTAAGAAATTATCAACCAATGATAAATATTGTCCATATTTTTATATAAGTCTCAAAACCCGGCCCTTCAAGGGTCAGGGCCTAAAAGGGCCGGCCCGAATTACCAGCTCAATGCCCATTGTAACATAATGAGTTCAAGAAAATATAATATTAGTGCTTTTTCTATCAGACTATTTGTGAATCAAGAAAAGGTAGGGAGATGCATGGTTAAAATTTAAAATAAAAACAATGAAATTTATTAAATTTTCCATAAGAATCAAGTGGTTTTTAGAATGATCTTTTTTAATTTTTAGCATCACGCTAAATTTTCCCGTTTCTCTATCATTATTATAAATGGAATATATATGAAAGAAAATATATAATACTTCTAAAAAATTAAAAATATTGAATGCTCTATAGTTTATAATTAGGAACAAAAGCTCTTTATAGAAAATACCCTATAAATAGGATTTGGGTCTTTCTTAAAAGATGCCCTGATAATTGTTTGAATGATGCTATGTTGACTTAATTAGGTCAAATTAAAGAGAGTAAAAAAATGAGATTTTTAATTAATAAAGTGGATAGTGGGTAGTTATTACTTATATTTTAGACTCAAATAATTTTATTTTTATACAAAAATAAGAGGAAGTGATTTTTTTTCTTCGTATACTTTATGAGGATGTAATCCACGCACACTATAATCTCCCCGGAATGAACAAGGATGCCCATGGCCATGTGGCTTCGCTTTCGTGTGTTTTGACTTTTGAGATTTGTCTGCTTCATAATGAGGAACACACACTTAATCATAAAATCCTGTTCTTAATTAAAATCTTATTAACATGACAAGGATATTTATTTTGCTTTAACAAATAAAGTTATAGAAAAAGCTTGGTATAAAGTCCGAGTCTCTAATATGCATAGCAACATTTTCTACCTATAAATTCAATTATACGCTTTTATGAAATCAGGCACCATTTGAAAAATCTACCTATAAATATGAAAATCTAACATACAGTGTGTGTGTGTGTGTTTTTTTTTTTTTTATTCAACATCATTTGAAAAAAAAAGTATTATTCTTTTTCCAGCAGTAGGCACCAACCGAACTGAGGAAAGCTGATTTTGCTTAAAATGGTATATGGAACAATGAAGTGGTTGAAGCTTCAAAAGTCATAAATGTGGGCCAAATAATAGCATAAGCTAAGGCATGAGTTTATGCTTCAGCCTACAGTCTTGGAAAATGGAGTGGGTAGTTCCTAGTTGGGCCTACTTTTCTTCGAAAATGGAATTTTTAATGTTTAATATTGTCACGCTATATGACTGTATTAAATTTAATGTTCAGACAAGAGTTTTTTTAGTAGTAAAATATTTTGTTTATAGTAGTATAAAGCAAACTGATTTTTTGTTCTAATCATATTTTTTGGGATATAAAAATTAAAAATTAAATCCACACATTTGTTTAGAGAGAATGAGAGCTATAATCACTTATGTTATCCAATATTTTAATCTTTTTTATTGTTTGTTTCTTAAAATTGTAGTAATCACTTTGAAATTTATAAAATTTTACCCTTACTAAAAACAGTATATCTAATTATTTTAAGTTAATAAGTCAACCGTGATTGTTCCTTATTATTACTAATTAAACATTAAGTCTCGTATATGAACTCACATTTTTTTAACCAAACAATTAAGCCCTTGGTTAGGTGATGATTTTTTTAAAAGAAAATTGATCACTGATACTTATATAATTGAAACAAGGATGCATGGCAATGATATTTTAATTTAAATCGCTCAGAGGACTTCTTTTTATAATGGAATCATAGAATAATGCAGTGTTTGGTACAAATTCTACAAGAACTCTTTTATTAAAAAATTTCAGAAAATCCAAAACTCAAGGGACAAAAATCCCACTTAAGCGCGACATTTACAAAACAGAAAGGCTGCCATCATTTTCATTTTCTTTCTACAAACGATGGAATTTAGGGGTGTTCAGTACCAATAATCGATCTGAAAAAGAAGGATATGACAACTGAGCAAATCAACAACTAACAAAATGAACCTCATGAATTCCTGGTTAGTTAGGTTTTTCATTCATTGATTTAATAATTTAGTGTTTGGTAAAAAAATTTAATAACTTAGTGTTAGCCGTGGAACGAGAACATTACTCAACCACTCCATAACCCTATATGTCGGAGGCGTCGTCAACTCAAAGATGTGATTAATTTTCAGAATAATGGTGCATGCACCTCTGTTATTAACAACTGCCCCACCAGTTATACATTAATAATCCATTTTAAAATTCAATTCAGTCAAAAATATAAAGGCAAGGCTGCTACTCAAAGTCACTAGCTACCTTACGGATGGAAAGAAAGAGAAAGATTACCTGTTGATCAAGTAACTTCCTATTTCGCAAGCTTTCTTTCAGTTCTCGTTGGCCTTCCATATTATAAAATTGTGAATTGAGACATTCTTATCCTCTCATAATAAGAAAATGGATGTGCTAACGTGCGAAGTTTGCCTTTAAGAAGAGCTTCTCTGGTTTCAAGAAGTCGAAGGCCGATTGGATTAGCTCGGGGAGATCACAACACTGCCTATTATCAAGCCAATGAGGTGAAGCAGAGGCATAAAAATAAAGTCCAATTCTAAGAGGTTAACTTGTTGGATTTGGTCTTCTAGCTAGAGTTGGTCCATAGAAATCATTTTCCACTTGCAATCAAGGGAAATAAATGTGACAGACAATAGGTGCATATTTTAAAATTATAGGAGAGTTATTCTCTCCCTTCTTTATTATAAGAGGTGGTCCAACTTTTTACACATAGTAATAAATATGTTGGAATCATTTATTATGGGTAGGTTTAATAGAGTTTTTCATTTTTACCTTTACTCATTTATCAATTATCAGGCACTCTTTTAAACAATGACAGAAATAGAAAACATGCATTTATTATTCTGACTTTTGCAAGTTAACTTTTATATTTTGGATAAAAAAATTTGTCATATTACCTCTTATATTATGAACCGTAGGGAGTATTTAAGAAGGGTAAAATAGATAAATTTTATCAATTTAAGGCACAGTAAATAACTTAACTAACACTTATCAATTCGTATCAATTAGCTAACAACATCTTATATTATGGATAAGAGGGAGCACAAGAATTCCTACTCCCTCCGGTCCTAAATATAAGACCACTTTGACTTTTTTGACTTTTTTTTAGTAAAAAAAAAGTAGTTTCAATCCCAAAAAAATCTTTTTTCCTCAAAACTAATTTATTCTACTTATAAACTAACCTATAATCTAATTTTATGTGACATATATTATAATTTAGATGTCTAATTTGCTTCCTTAACTTCCACAAAAAAATAAAAATCAAAGTGGTCATGTATTTAAAATCGGAAGGAGTATCATTTATGTGATATTAGCCTCCCAATGAGGTGCCAAGATAGCGACAGAAATTCGGGAACCTAATCCCTAAGAATCAGTTCGTTGGAGGGGTAGGAAGAATCCCAAAAACTTATAGATCTCATTTACTTTGTAACATTCCTCAATATGAAACTCTCAACACAAAACTATATCTCAATCGTTCAAAACATTAACCATAATCCTACGTTTTTTACCATATACCCAAGAAACAAAATATACAATTCTACAAAAGAACCATGTATTTCCATCTGATTCTGAAAGCATAGCAAGGAGCATTTATATATACAAGTTTTCTGCAGTTGGGTTTGCGTATATATGCGTCGTCGATATGCGTAGACAGCGTAATGGTAACTATATAGCACCAAACGCAACTTACCACCTTTGGTTGCACCAAGAAGAGGCTTATCCAGATCTGGTCCCCTCATTTCCAAAGGCCAATGATTCCTTTAATCTTAGAAATAAAGCCAAAACAAACCCAAAAGCCATACTTTTTCTTTGTTAATTCTCTACCACACCTGGACCATCACATGACATACATGCTCCCTTTAAAGTGAAGCTTTTGTGTGTGTTTTTACATTTTACAGCTTCCTTTTGTTGACCCATGAATTAATTAAAACTTCAACTTGTAATATAATTATACATACTTTTAGAATGTTGATACATATGCGTAAAGTTAAATTCCACACCAGAACTATTGTTGCAAGTGACATCGGAACAGATCTTTTTGATCCATTAAAAACATAGGAACCGATGCCTTAAGTAATTCATATATCTTCTTTCACTAATAAGCATAAAGCAAACTTGAGTTTAAGCACGAGATCTTGAGTTTAAATTATAATAAGTGTAAAATAAACTTTCGGGAGGGTTTCACCCAATTGGGTGCACAATACTCTAATCCGGTACAGCCAGATAGTAATGTCAACAAAGATTCACATATCCTTGTTTTTTTTACACACATATTTTGACTTGGCTGGCAGGGTGAGGGCCTTTTTCGAAGGTCAGTGGAGTGTGTGTTGACACACATGTGCTTTCATAGTCTATACTAGCAAACCAAATTATATACAACAATGTTAAAGAGTATAATTGAATCTAAAGTTATATACATGATGATGTCGCATACATTATTGCCACACGCTTATGCTTACCCTATAGCTTGGATAGCAAGTCTATATAAGTGTGAGCTTCTCTTCTCACTTGTCAAAACACCCAGCCAAGCTAGGCAACAACATAAAATCACAAAAATGAGGCACATTGCAATAGTTGTCTTCCTGTTTTTTCTGGTGTTGGTGGGATCCTCTGCTTCACCCAACAGGTGGAGAAACAGAGTTCGTGAACCATGCAAGAGGCTTGTATTCTTCTTTCACGATGTCTTATACAATGGCCAAAATGCTAAGAATGCTACTTCCGCCATTGTTGGAGCTCCAAGCTGGGGAAACACAACTCTTTTGACCGGTCAGAACCATTTCGGTGACGTGGTTGTGTTCGATGATCCTATTACTATTGACAGCAATTTTCACTCTCCTTCAGTTGGAAGAGCTCAGGGATTTTACTTGTATGATAAAAAAGAGATCTTTACTGCTTGGCTTGGATTCTCTTTTGTGTTCAACTCAACAGAGCACAGGGGAAGTATTAACTTTGCTGGGGCCGATCCTTTGATGAATAAGACCAGAGATATTTCTGTGATTGGTGGTACTGGCGACTTCTTTATGACTAGAGGTGTCGCTACTATCATGACTGATGCTTTTGAGGGTGAAGTTTATTTCAGGCTTCGTGTTGATATTAAGTTGTATGACTGTTGGTAATTATGATTTGTGATCCGGATTCAGCTCTTGAATAACTTGTGTTTTTGTTTCTGATTTTGCTGCTATAGTTCTTTTCCCCCCACTGTTGTAGCTACATTATTGTATTGGAACAAGCTGATCGAACCAAATTGATGCCTTAAGGCCAGCAGGTTCATGACTTTCAAATTATGTCGTTTGTTTTCTCTTGTGGTTCAAAATCTGAGCTTGTGAGAAATAAGCTGTTTCATGAATTAGTAAGTTTTGTTAAGGTCCCATACGTGTGATATTGTACTCTTTAATTAACTTTAACAGAGACTGTGGAATTTATAGGATTGTGATCTCCATTATTGTAATGTCTCAAATAAGATCTCATTTTCTTTTTCTTGTCTGTCTTCTCAAAGTGGGGTACAAAACAATTGATTGTGTACAAAACTTCGAACCTTTAAGCATGTTTGGTTTGGTACGAGGGATTTAAAGGAAAGGGGAGGGAAAATTTTTATAACTTGACCTTTAAAACAAAAATTAAAGAAATGAGTTATAAACTTTTAATAAAGATTAGATATAATATGAAAGAATATGAAAATTTAATTAAAAATTTTCAATTCTACTTCTTTAATTTTTGTAAATCCTATTCAGAAAATTGTTTTAGGCACTTCATTAACTCTAAAAAGAACTACAGAGAAACCACTCTTTAGAGGTGTTGGTCAGGTCACTGTCAATCCTTAAGTTAAACAACGGGGTTTGTTAGTAATTTAGTATTAGTGTCGTCTTTGGTGATTGATCAATCAATCACAACTAATTGATACTCCCTCCATTTAAATTAAGGATTCAAATTTAATCACTTTAAAATGTCTACACTTATCTTTTTTCCTCAAAACTAATTGAACTTACTTATAAACTATCGTATATATAATACAATTACATATAGGATACGTTAAAATTAAGTGGTCTATTTGGTTTCTTTAATTTTCACAAAAAAATCAAAATGATCTTATATTTAGAACTAGAGATAGTAGAAAACAAGTCATCTGTTATAGTTTAATTTTGGTGACGAATAAAAGGAACATATGGCCCCAAGAAGATTGTCTAATCGTGATGAATTTAGATGCCCTAAATTATTTTATGAGATTAATTTAGTAAAAAGATAAATAGGAAAAAAATGAATTTCACTAATGAGTTTGTACGTGTTGCTGTTTTGCTTCTGTCTCTTCAACATGTAGTCGTGAACTGTGACAAGGGTAAAATTGGCCAGTGGAGTAGAATTAGAGGATGCAAATTCATTTTGAAGATATAATGATCACAGCTGGACCTTTCAATCAACAGTTGACCCTTCACCATTTTATTAGCATGAAGTTTTCCCTTCTTTTTTTTCTGATAATTATTTAAGATCTCAATATATTTTATATATAATATTTATCATTTTTTAAATTAATTCACCTAATTTATACATTGATGTATCATATATATTCTTATATAGAGATATTTGAGCTAGGGAGGTCATATTACATTTTTTTTTAAAAGTGAGTCTGATACCATACTAAAATTTTAGTGTAAAAATCAGAATAGATATTGATTATAAAAAAATATGTATAGATATTTGAAAATGGGGTAAAAGTAGAGTGATAATTACCTTCACCAAATAGTCATTAAGTTTTTTGGTCAGACTTACGCCCATATTCATGTGTCCATAAATTTATTACCTCCTCAGTACACTCCCCAATGAAAACATAACAAATTTCACTCAAAAATCTTATATTACCCCCTTATAAAGATATTCTCACTCAATGGCAAAATTTACTTTAATGACTTTGATCTAAAATAGAAATGCAACTGTTGGGACAATTGACCCACTAAAAAAATGATAACAGAAGTCATGGCCAGTTAATGGCTTTGGCATTATTGGACTATTTTATAGTCTTTATAGGTATTTTGGTACCAAAATTTTATAATATGATGTCAAATACACTTTTGACAAACTATCGAAAATACTTTTGCTCTTTCACCCTTAAATAATTTACCTGAATTCTTATAATCTAACTAGATTAGTTAAGTAGCGGAGTAGTAGGGAGTCGTACATATTTGACTAAAAGCTACTCTCATGTTTTGATATATACTCCCTCTGTTTGTAAATATAAGACATATTTGAGGATGCGAGTTTGTTCTTAAATCTACGATTTCTTTATAATTTTTTTCAAATTATCCTTGCTAAGCTCCTCAATAAAAAAACAAATGAGTGAGGGAGGATAGAAGAAAAGGTAGGTGCTAAGGGTATTTTGGTAATATCGTATGATTTTAACTAACTAAACTAATATCATTAATATTATCAAAAATTAGGTAAATAGATCTTATATTTAGGAACAGAGAGAGTATATAAAAAAAAATAAGTGAACACAAACGCATAAGAACCATGGTTATCTAACTCGGACCGGCCCTTGCCGGGTCAGCTTGGAACCCGTCGACCTGTCCATAAGACTGATCCGAGTTGATCACTAACCCAGGTGTCTAGCAACCCGGGGTGACCTGGAGTAACCCGATATAACCCGGTGGGTTGCTGGGTTGACCCGGTATCCTCTCTTTTTTTTTTTAATTTATGAATATGAATTGTAGAAAACAATATTAATCAAAGTTAAGATTATTTTGGTGTTAATAACTATTAGTTTAATGACTAAATGACTGTAGACATGAATATTTTGTTATTATCTATCTATTTTGATATTTTACGAAGAATAATATTCAATTATTACTTTTTATAGTATCATTGGATGGTTGTTTGTTACTATAATGTCGATATATCAAAAAAATTGTAAACTTTTTTGAATAAATATATGATTATTTTGTTAGTGATTTAATGTATTAAATTAATATTTAAGGTAGAAATTATTTAATGTCAATATGATATGATGTCAATTTATTAGACCAACTGTAAAGAATGTAGGATACTATAATGATTTTTTAAAGTGATTCAAGTTGATAAAATGAAATTTATTATTTAGAATTTTGGAATGTGTGATGGGATTTTAATGCTATTGTGACTAATTTATTACCGGGTTGGCCCTCCGAGTCGACTACGGGCTAATCCACTAACTCTTAACCCACTGCCTCGAACGAGTCAGTGGCCGATCCGGGTTTGATTAGCTTGATCAAAACACAAAAATTTGAAGCTATCACTAGTGTGGGTGTTTTAACTTCCAAGCAATGAATTGTGTGTCCCCACAAATCCATTTTCAAACGAAGCTGATTTGCCTTTGGTATCGATAGATGCATGTAAAATCTAAAGACAGAGTCTTATATTTTAAACGTTATAAAGTTGAGTCACATGGGTTGGTTAGTATTCTGATTGAACACAGGCACTTAGGCATTATTTGGATCTAGTTAGTCCAAGTGAAAGTAGAATAAACGAAGTTCTATAAAACAAAAAATTGGTTTTTATTGACATCAATAGAGATATTAATAATTCCTTTACTCTTAGAAATTAAGCTAAAACAGACGCAAAAGCCTTATTATTTTTTGGCTAAATTTCTAGCACATCAGGACTATCACATGGCACACCTGCTCCCTTTAAAGCAAAGCTTATATATATAAATATATTTAGCTTCTTTTTTTGACCAATCAAATAATTAATCTCCAACTTGTAATATAATTATAAATACTATAATACTTTTAGAATGTTCACACATCGGCGCAAAGTTAAGTTCCTACACCAGAATTATTGCAAGAGACATCGGAATAGGGATTTTCCTGATCCATTAAGAACACAAAAACGAATGCCATCTTTCCTCTGTAAGAATTTATATACTCCATCCGTCTTAGATATAAGACCTATTTACCTGATTTAATTATATTAAGGATGTTAGTTAAGTTGATTAAAATAACATGATATTATCAAAACACCCTAATCACATATTATTATCCCCACCCTCCCTCTCTTCATTGTTTATTATTGAGAAGTATCATTAAAATTAATATGGGAAAATGTTGAGAAAAATTCGAAAGAGGTCTTAATTTAGGAATAAGCTCACATTCCCAATTAGGACTTATATTCAGGAATTAGGGAGTATCTTTCACCACCCAATGTTAGTCCAAGTAGAAGATGTTTTAACTGCTTAAATATGAGATCCTGAGTCGGAATAAATGTAAAACATGTCTTTAGGAGTCCTTCTGCAATCAGTTGGTGCACAACACAATCATTGGTGTGTATTTGAGATATATATACCACTCTGTTCCTTATTATAAGTCCAACTACCACAAATTTTTTGTTCCAAAATATAAGTCAACTTTGGGATCAATTTATGTTATTATGACTAATTTACCCTTGTATTGGAAATAGGGAAGATGAGAGAGAAATGTTAAAATGTATAAAATATTATTTTAACAGCTATTCTTAAATAAGGGTAAAGTTGAAAAAATATGATATATTTAATGCTATAACTTCTACTTCTTGGTATGTGAGAAGTAGTTAGGGTGGACTTATAATAAGGAACAGAGTGGTATATACACTCCTCTGATCCTATTTATAATGTAGCACTCTGTTCTTTGTTATAAATCCAACTACCACAAATTTTTTGTTCCTAAATATAAGTCCGTTTGTGATCAATTAATGATATTGTGACTAATATAACCCTGTGTTGGAAATAGAGAAAATGAGAGAGAAGGGTTATAATGTACCATTCCGTTCCTTATTATAAGTCCAACTACCACAAAATTTTTGTTCCAAAATATAAGTCCACTTTGGGATCAATTAATGCTACTATGACTATCTTACCCCTATATTGGAAATAGGAAAGATGAGAGAGAAGGCTTATAATGTATAAAATATTATTTTAATACATATTCTTAAATAAGGGCATAGTTGGAAATTTTTTTGAAAACATGTCATATTTAATGCTATAACTTCCACTCCTTGGTATGTGAGAAGTAGTTAGGGTGGACTTATAATAAGGAACAGATTGGTATTTCCAATATGTTTCACACAGACCAAGGAAAACCTTAAACCTCATTAATCCTACCTTGAAATTTGAAAACTTTCCAACTTTGCCCCTATTTAAAATCCACTTCACTCTATGAAAACAAAGTCAACACATAATAAATAGAATGTAAAGTTGTATATTCAAATACAAAATTAAATGACATATCTTATAAAAAAGACTAAATAAAACATTCTCTCAGCCTTAAAAATAGGACGAGAAGAGCATATTGACTTGGTGGGCAGGGTGAGGGCCTTTCTGGAAGGTCAGTGGTGTGTATTTGTTGACGCATGTGCTTATATAGTTTATAGTAATGAACCTAATCAGTCCAATAATGATAAATAATCATATATTTGAATCTCAAGTTACATATGATGTCACATATACATTATTGCCACACGCTTATATTTGCCCTTTAGCTTGGATAGCAAGTCTATAAATGTGAGCTTCTTTTCTCACTTGTCACACAACTAACAACACACAGACAAGCTAGGCAACAACGTAAGATCACAATAATGAGGCACATTACAATAGTTGTCTTCCTCTTGTTTCTGGTGTATGTGGGATCCTCTGCTTCACCGAGCAGGTGGAGAAACAGAGTTCCCGAACCATGCAAAAGGCTTGTCTTCTATTTCCATGACGTCTTATATAATGGCCAGAACGCTAAGAATGCTACTTCCGCCATTGTTGGAGCTCCAAGCTGGGGAAACACAACCCTTTTGGCCGGTCAGAACCATTTTGGTGACTTGGTTGTGTTCGATGATCCCATTACTATGGACAACAATTTTCACTCTCCTTCAGTTGGAAGAGCTCAGGGATTTTACTTGTATGATAAAAAAGAGATCTTCACTGCTTGGCTTGGATTCTCTTTTGTGTTCAACTCAACAGAGCACAGGGGAAGTATTAACTTTGCTGGGGCCGATCCTTTGATGAATAAGACCAGAGATATATCTGTGATTGGTGGAACTGGTGACTTTTTTATGACTAGAGGTGTCGCTACTATCATGACTGATGCTTTTGAGGGTGAAGTTTATTTCAGGCTTCGTGTTGATATTAATTTGTACGAATGCTGGTAATTATGATTTATGATCTGGATTCATATCCTGAATAACTCGTGGTTTTGTTTCTGGTTTTGCTGCTATAGTTCTTTCTTCATGTTTTAGCTACATTATTGTATTGGAACAAGCTGGTAGAACCAGTTGATTGATGCCTCAAGGCCTGATTCATGACTTTCAAATTATATATGTCGTTTGTTTTGTCTTGTAATTCAGAATCTGATGAGAACTTTGTAAGGAATAAGTTGTTTCATGAAGGGTCGATGTGTGCTATTTGTACTCCTCACTTTTTCCCAAGATTATGGAGTTAGGATTGTGACTATTTTCGGTTTTATCGAGTCTTAAATAACATCATTTTCTTTGAATCTTATCTGTCTTGCTAAAGTGTGTCAACAAAATCTGATTGTGATGAGTCTAAAGAACTACGAAACAACTCTTGAGAGGTGTGTCTTAAGTAACACATTGGGAAATCTCATGTGCAGTGAGATTTATAAGTTTAAATGGGTTCTCTTTTCTAATAGACTAGTTTTCTTGGGTGCACTCTCATTGAAGGTCAATGTTCACGGAAATTGCTATCTACGGAAGGTTTTGACCAATAAGAGAGGTTAGGCGGAATGTCATAGTGTGAAGCCGTTTGGGTTTGGGGACATCCACTCTTGAGGGGTAGCAATGTTATTAGTCTTATATTAAACATTATCACAAATGGAGTGATGTTTATAAGTTTAAATTATTCTTCCTCCTTTTATGTCAGATTTTTGGGGGGTCTTTATGCTATCACTGCCATTTCCTTCCAAAAAGAGGAAAAAACACGGTGTTTGTTAAGCACTGCTGATGTTTATGTCGGCTGGTCCTTGGTCAATTAATCACCCAACCATATTTTACAACTAACTTCTGAAAACAACTATCATAGTTTAACTTCAATTTGACGAATAAAAGGAACATGGCCCCAGGAATCTTGCATAATCGTGATAAATTTGGATGCACCGGATTATTTTATGACATGAAGTATAAAGCGAAAAAATGAATTCCACCACTGATGAGTTTATACATGTTGCTGTTTTGTTGTTATCTCTTTTGCAACATGGTCGAACGTGACAAGGGCAAAGATTTCAACAATTATTAAAATTCTTGGCTTGGGGAGAAAGAATTGGAGGATACTGTTTCGTTTGGAAGACATGGCTGGACCTTTCAATCAACGGTTTACCCTTCACCATCTTACTGGCAAAACATTGTTATTAAAATTAATGCAACTAAAACACTCGAACTAAGAAAAAAGATACTCGCTTCGATCCTAAATATGTGACATATTTATCTAATTTGATTATATTAAAGATGCAAGTTAAATTAATTAAAATTATATTATATCACCAAAACACCCGAACCATCTACCTTTATTATTACCCTCCCTCTCTTGCTTATTTAATGTTTACTATTGATGAGCATAAATAGAAATCATTTAGGGAAAATGTGAGGAATAATATAAAGAGAACTTATATTTAGTAATAAGCTTACATCTTTAAATAGGTCATATATTTAGGAACAGTGGGAATAACAATTAAAATGCATGTTTTGATCTTGGTCAAAATTATATCACATATTGACTAAAAGTCTAAACGCTACTCTCCCATTTTGATAAATCACGGTCACAATCGCATCAAGGGGAAAAAATCAAAATTTGAAGTTCTCACCAATGTGATGTTTATTTTCCAACACCGAATTGTGTGTCTGTAAAAATCCATTTTCAAGTTTAAGAAAACAGATTTGCCTTTTCTTTATACACCAAAAGTTTAAGCTAGTTTTTCACCCAAAAACAAAAAAATAAAAATAAAGGTTTAAGCGAGTTTGGTCCTGTCGGGGCCAAACCATACCTACCTTGAGACTCATATAACACTTGTAAAGATAGTTATAGTTCAGCTATCAACAATTTCTTCATATTGATAGAATTTGAGCTCACAGTCTTATGATTATGAAACAATTCATTTACCAACCTTCACCGGCACAAACCAGATTTGCTTTTAGTATTGATCCTCATTTCTCGTTAATTTGATTGAAGGCTATTGTACTACAATACTGGAATAATCTAAAAACAAACTCTTATCTTTTCAATTTTTATTAAGTTCTGTGTTATGTGGGTTGATTAGTATTAAGTAGTGTGATTGAACTGTACAGTCACTTGGGAACTATTTGGATCTAGTTAGTCCAAGTAAACGAAGTTCTATAAACAAAATTGGTTTTCATTAGCATCAAAGTAGATATTAACTTGACCCCAATTTTTTCATTCATTATATCCTCCTACATCTGGTAGCAGCCTACTTCTCTCTTCATCACGAACAAGTACGGCCTGAGTTAAAATATTCTTGAAATCACATAACTTTTGTTGAAAGAAATTACATAAAAGTGTCAAAAAGCATTTCTATATCGATATGAATAGAAAGGAATAATTATCAATTGCCAAATGTACCAAATCAAAAGTGGCCCTTATGATGAGCTTCACCGTGAGCTTGAAGCAATCGAGAAAAACAGAACAGCAAAACCAGAAACAAACTGTATCGATCTGTAACTCACCCATTGGCTTTGAAGTGAAGCTTGAGCAATCAATTCCTACAAATCAAATCACTAAATTTGCATGTGCACTCACACTTCAAATAAAGTTCAATTTTTTTTTTTTTCTACCAGTAGAAAAGTTCAAAATCAGAAGCACCAGTAGTATCATATATATATTTATAAACATACCCCCTCCCCCCCAACATACACCTGCATTATCACTGTCTAGCCTGAGAATTCAAAAACCAAAATGGCGAATCAAAAACTAAAATCTCCAATTTTGCTCTGTTTTCTCATTATGATTACATGTGAAGGAAAGAAAATGATGGGAGCAGAAAGAAAACCATGCAACAAGTTGGTATTTTACTTTCACGACATAATCTACAATGGCAAGAACTCAAAGAACGCAACTTCAGCAATTGTGGGTTCTCCTTCATGGGGAAACAAGATCAAGCTATCAAAAAAGAACCATTTCGGAGATTTGGTTGTTTTCGATGACCCCATTACATTGGACAACAATTTGCACTCAAATCCAGTGGGCAGGGCCCAGGGTTTTTATCTATATGATAAGAAGGAGATATTCACGGCTTGGCTTGGATTTTCTTTTGTGTTCAATTCAAGTCGTCTTCGGGGAAGTATAAACTTCGCCGGCGCCGACCCTTTGATGAACAGAACGAGGGATATCTCCGTCGTAGGTGGTACTGGTGATTTCTTCATGGCCAGAGGTATTGCCACTTTGGCTACTGATGCTTTTGAGGGTGAAGTTTATTTCAGACTTCGTGTCCATATTCACTTGTATGAGTGTTGGTGATTGTTTTTGTAGACTTTGTTTTGATTCCCCTTCCCTTTTAAAATTTTTTTGGAGTGATTTTAATTGATTTCAGGATATTTTCTTGATATGTATGATCGAATATTTATTGTATTGTTACATTTTTAAGTAATTGAATGTTATTGATATTTATATTTCATGTAATCTATATACTGTACCAATATATATTTTTTTTAAAAATGACTAGTTGCACTCTTCGTTTACTTTTTTTTTAAACCCCTCTTTGTATGCTGTAATGCAATATACATATTATTGTTTGGGAAAATTTCAAATAAATACCCCTCGAATATTAAAAGGACAAAAAAATACCTCAAATATCCAAAAGGATATTAAAGGGATCGTTCCCAATTAAAGATAAACAATTTTAAGGTAAAAAGACTAAAATATCTCTGTCTCCATTCACTTTCAAAGCGAGGTGGTTAATGGCTATACTATAGTGGTTAATTGTTATACATGAGTGGTTAATAGCCATACACGAGTGGTTAACGACTTTCACAAACATAAGAGTATTTGAACCCAACTAATGAATTAGCGAAGTGGTTAATGGCTATACTAGAGTGGTTAATCGTTATACGGGAGTAGTTAATGGCTGTACCCAAGTAGTTAATGGAGACAGGGGTATTTTGGTCTTTTTGCCTTAAATTTGTTTATCCCAAATTGGGAACGATCCCTTTTATGTCCTTTTATATATTAGAGGTACCTTTTTATCTTTTTGATATTTGAGAGGTATTTATTTAGAATTTTCCCTTATTGTTTCAGTTTTAAATTTAAGTTTTTTTTTTTAATTTTATCTCTTCTATTCATATTTTTATCAAATAAATTTTCCTAATTTATTAATTGATATATAAGCTAATGTTACCCAAAAATATTTTAAAGTAATATATCACATAAATTATAATTAAAATAATGATAACATTCATAAAATTCAAATATCACAAATGGATATAATTCGATTCAAATTGTTATTTGTAAATTGTTGGGACTTGGTGCAAGCACTTCGGGAGTGTTGGAATGAATATTATTTTGAAAGAAATACTTATTGAAATCCGTACCTAATTATCTAGAGATTGGGATGTGGATGTGGAGTGGTGTAGTGGAGACGCTGATGGATTGACTTGCATATTTCCAAAGGAAGTGTTGAACATTGGAGAATGTATTGTTTTCTTATGTTCATCATCATATTTCTAGTCGGACGCCCTTAAGATAGATCTAAGATGTTAACTTCTAGTGCTTTACTGTAAATGTAGAAGAAAAAGAAAAAGAACAGCTTGCCCATGCTTAAAAAAGACGGAAGGATTAAAGGCCCGATAACCTAATGGTATATGACATCTCCCTGATAAATGGGAGATTGTGGTTTCAATCTCAGTCTTAAGTATATCCCCTTTAATTGGGGAAAGCCATGGGGGGGCTCAATCATCAAACCTTGGGCTTGGCTTAAGGAAATACTAAGCCCAAGACCACAATAAATAGTCAGGGGCAATCTTAATGGGCTACTTTTTCCTCTATATAGTCCAATAAGGACCACGAATTTGCAACAAAAACTACCGTTACCGTTGTTGGCAAACGGATAACCACTAACCGATTTATTCCAAAAATAAAAAAGTAAAAAAGTAAAAGAAAAAGAGATAACCACTAACCAGTGTGTGTGAGAGAGCTCATTGGTGGCGCCATTGAATAGCTTTCTGTTAAGCTTATCCCAATTCCCAAAACAAAACCAACAACAAGACATCTCTCCATTTCTAGTGAAGAAGAAGAAGAAGAAGCCTTCACTTGAGCACACAGTGAGTGCCATAAGAATGCGTGGCCTTACTCTCTCTGAGAGCATTTATAGGCCACATTCACTTCCTTCTTTTCCCTCCTCTTTTCTTCTCTCTTCCATCAACCACACTTCAAAGGTGCTCGCTTTTCCATTCCCCACTTCCAATTCCTCCAGGTAATCACTGTATATCCAATGGGTTCTGCCGGAATAAATTTGTGACTATCTCCTTCTTTATATCATTCAACGTGTGTGCAAATTTACAATGTGAAAGTTGATCTCGCAGATATTCGCAACGGTGTGTAAATACCTTCAGGCAGAGGGCTTGCTGCAATCTACAACAAGGTTTTCAAAAATTGAGGGATCCCGGGGTAATTCTCTGCATCAGTTTTCCTTTCAATCTCAGCTTTTTTCTTCTAGTGGGAAGAGAGAATTTAGTATGTTGGAAAGAGGGAAGAGGCGTGTCTTTTCTAGACTAAATCGATTTAGTATTGGTTGGATGTATTTCAAAGGCTATGAGTTTACTTGTTAATTATGAGTTTAGTTGTCTAACTAAATGTGTTAATTATGTGGATATTGATTGTTAATAAAAACGCTGCAGTTGTGGATCAAGACACTATAACTTGATAATCAGACCACTGGATTATTTGCCCTTCTTGGGACCTGAGTGCAATTTTCCCAATTTAGTTGTCAAAGCAGTCCCAATTGCTTTTCACTTATAGCTTCAAGCCTTCAACCTATATGATCCTTGGTTTCTCCAACATTTTTTACAACTGGCCTGAAAAAATTAATTTTAAAAGCTTCTTATTGTTTTTACTTTTTCTGCTTTGCATCTTGCAGTTTTCTGTCAGAGAGGCCTGTTGCACTGATTTATAATTTTTATTAGCGTCTGTTGTCATTGTGGATGTGTCGTATTTGATTTATGTGTATCTTGACACAGAAATTGAGTCATATTCACAAGAATGGTGAATCAACCAGCAACTGCAGTAATTCAAATAAATTGGTTGTCGAGAAATTCAACCAGGAATGTCGTCACGTAGATACGGATGTTTTTTCTGATAACTCATCCAACGGACTCCTGAAGTTTATGCTTTTGTTTGGGTTGCTCACATTTCAAGACACCTATCCAGCTGCTGCTTCAGATTTGGCTAGTGGGTTCAATTCAATTCCTATATTAGGGGATTTGGGTGACTTAAGCACAGGTTTTGCTTCTGTTAGTAAGATCTCCCTGTCACTTTTATGGTCAGACTTCTTTAGGTACTTTAAACAAAGTAATACAATTAGAAGGGACAGTGGAAATTGAAGTTTCTGGTTGCCGTCATTTAAGATTAAACAGTTATTCAAAATAGATTATGATGGACCTGCGATGTTTTCTTAAATTTAATCTTAGTCACTTGGATTCTAATGACTGCAGCTTAATGGCTGATTATCACTTCCTGCATACTTTATTACAGGCTTTCCTCCTAATTTTTTTCTCAGAACTAGGAGACAAGACCTTCTTCATTGCAGTAAGTGCACAACACTCCATGGCTTGCTAATCCTCATTCAAAATTGGAATAACAGAGAAATAAAAGTGTAGTTTACTAAATAGGGTAACCTGTCTGTTAATTTTCATAATTTTATTTCAAAACGCGTTTGTTGGCAATGGCATAAATAAATTCTTACTCTGAATAAAGTGCGCCAAAGGGCACAAAGTATCTTCACACCTTTTTAATTTTTTGTGTTCCCATGCAATATATGATGTTTATGCTTGGGTATGACAATGATATATAGTATTATTTGGATATACGATGTCTTGCGCAGGCATTATTAGCAGCTAGGAATTCAGCGGTGGTCACTTTCATTGGGACATTCGGTGCACTTGCGTATGCTTTCTGTTTCAGAGTGACTTAGATATTCCTTCTGGTTTATACCTTACTTAAGTGGAGTTCTTCATAATTACTTGCTTTGAGTGATAAGTTGATTAAAGTCACTACTGTGAAAATATTGACAGTCTGGTACAATAATAATGGGAGGATAAAATCCTCTCTAAAGTCTAATTAATGAGAATAATCAGCACTAAATGGCCTTCTTTCCTTCCGGAGAGAACATGTATTTCCCCTGTGTTGTTGCACTTAAGCATGTGGTGTGTCCATAAATCAAAAGTCTCAGTTGCATTGGCTGTATGTTACTAGCATTTAGTTGCTAGGTTTAAAAAATCTGGCTGTCATTTTGTTATTGATAATATATATATATAAGCAAGCATTCTTCAATTATACGTCATTCTTTAGATTGCTAATATCCGTCTGTCATTCTCAGGGCAATGACTATCGTGTCTGTTGTTCTTGGACGAACTTTTCATTATGTTGATGAAATATTGCCATTCAGGTACTTGGTTTATTTCAAGATTATTTTGGGCTAAACTCTATAATATGGCATGTAGAGACGGATTGAGTGTATAAATTGAAATCCTTCTGATGATACCATATTTTCATGCTAAGTTTCTAGTTAACAGGATACAACATGATGGGAATTGTATAACATTTAAAGCAGAGAAAAGACTAAGCTTGCACCAAGCGAATGGGAAATGATTATTTTTTAACTCCCTCCAGTCTCTTTTATAATATTCAATTTTTTTTAATAAGTCTGGTCCTCTTTATAAGATACAACTTGGGGTTGTTTGAACATTAAATGCATTTTTACCAATTTTACCCTTAATTAATTTTATATATTCTCTTCCATCTTTTTTCTTACCATTTCTCTCTTTCACCCTTTTATAAATAAGGGATATTTGGATAAATAACTACATTCTTACATATTAATTACTTTGAACTATTTTTAACATATTTCTTAAACCGAGCAATTCGGTTAATTGGATCTTACAAAAAGGACCGGTGGAGTATATCAAACTATCAATGAATGATATAATTGTTATTTTAGATATCAGGATTTGTTTTTGATCATTTCCTGCATTTTGCTTTTTGATAGTGGAGTTTAGAACCTTATGACCTGAGAACTTGGTCAGACTGACATGTTTATTGAAAAATTAACTTGAGCCAGAACTTTAGGGTGGCTTGCACATGATTTCTTATATCTGTACTTTCACAGGTTTGGTGAGACTGATTTACCTGTTGATGACATTGCTGCTGTTGGCCTTTTGGTAAATATCATCTGCAGATGTTTTTTACTGTATCAATGCATATTCTGGGGCTAACATGTATAAGTTACATTTTCCGTTCTTACACAAAGTCATCTCTAAAATTTATGCTGTGTTAATTGACCTAAGGTGTATTTTGGGGTCTCTACCTTGCTTGATGCATCATCCAGTGATGGTCAATCAGATGATGAACAGAAGGAGGTAATATCGGCATTAGATTTATTGCTGGTCCCAGCACAATGTGTGCTATGGGGATACATGAATTCTGATGCGTTGAGTTTCTTGATTTTGAAATGGTTTTGAAGGAGTTACGCTTGTTCCTTTCTTATCCAGGCAGAGTTGGCGGTTTCAGAATTTTCAGGAAATGGTGCTGGCATGCTAGCTGCTGCCAGTACAGTAGTTAGTACTTTTCTCCTTGTTTTTGTTGCTGAATGGGGTGACAAATCATTCTTTTCTACAATTGGTGAGTGGCTAAGCAAGAATTGCTGGCCGATTAAACATATTGTCAAATATTTATTTTGTATAATGATAAGTCCGTATGCTTTTGTTCTTGTTCATGTTAAATTTTGGACAGTTCTCTTACTAAAGTGAAATTGGCGCATAAAAACTTGATAAGACTTGGGTTAAATAAAGGTAGTATCTTTTGGTATCTGTCAGGCTAAAGATGGTGTAGCATTTAACCTTGTTAAAGTCCATTTGAAAAGGGTAAGAACAAGATGGTTATATAGTCTTATCTTCATGAAACAGAAATATGTTGCATCTGAATAAACAAACCAGTATGCAAGTAAATATATAGAATACATAGATACATGAAACCTACAAGACCATAAAGCTGAGTTTTCACTCATTTATATGCATGGTTCAATAAGACTTAACAAGTTCCCACTTTCTCTTCCCCCTTTGCAGCCCTTGCAGCAGCTTCTTCACCCCTTGGAGTCATTGGTGGAGCTCTGGCTGGTCATGGCGTAGCAACCTTGGTAATTCTCTGCTTCAAACTTGACTAATGAAAGATGCATCGTATGGATATGAACATAACTCATGTTTAAAAGAACCTTAGATGCATTGTTTAATGTTTACAAAGGTCAAATGAATCTATATATTTCATGTGGAAAGTTTCCTGAACAATACTAAGCACCCAATGTCCAAAAATGTTCGCCTAAATACTGGAAATCAATCAATAACCTTATTGTAAACAATAGTTTATGCTTGGGCCCGCGCCTAAATGATATGTCACGCACGCATAGTGGATTTTGAAAAAAAAAAAAAAATTCAAAGAATCTTTCCGCTAGGAAGTCTTCGATATTTATCACTGACAAGTGCGGTAAACAATAATAGGCTTTAAAAATACGTTTCTAATATTATAGAAAAAATTCCTAATTAAGAAGACCTTGAATATCAAGAAACATGCGTACCTGGTCCAAGTCAAAATATGTGGGTGGAAAATAACAATGTGTTATCCACGATTTAAGTCCAGATACATTGTCAATTACCACCTTCTCACTCTCTCTCCAATTAATCACACAGTATGATTATGTTATTTCTATTTCTTCAACAAGTCGATCCTCCTTTCTTAACATATTTCCACCATGATTATGGGCTACTTTTGGCTCACTGTTTCTTTTAAATGCAGCTGGCAGTACTGGGAGGCTCTTTGCTTGGCACATTTTTATCAGAGAAGGTAACTTTTGACCTTTTGCCCCAATTCCCGATGGGCTGTGTTCTCTGTGATATTAGTTTCACACTTCAAAGTTCCCTCAATCGTACAAGTAGACCATATTACATAAGTCTGGAGCCTCCTAAATCAATGTGATCATGATAATTAAAATAATAACACAATTCTTCAGACAGAAGGGTGTGCATCTACTTATTGGGATAAACAATAAAACTTTAGATATGCCCTATAACTGCTTTATTGAGTTAGTGCAGAGTGTGGAATCCAGCGTGCAAGATCTTTTCCGTGGTTAATTTACAGCCAATAAAGAATGCGTATAAAATCTAAATTGGCTTCTATGAACAAGAGCAACATGGTATACGTTTATTTGGAGGCGCCATTATTGGAAGGAACATGTTCGTTCAACCTGATAAGACATAACCAAATGGAAGCTTCCCTTGTGGGGATGGCTCAAAGTACCTTACATAAGAATAAGAATATATGTTTGGACTTCCTTCCACTCTAGCTTATATTCTGTAGATATCATAGCACTATGGGTGAAGAATGGGACTGGTTTTGTTATTATTATGATACGATTTTGTGTTTTTGGGAATATGCCTTATGCAGCGAAAAGCTAAGAACGCTCTTATTATTCCATTTTGAAGGTCATAGCATACATCGGAGGTGTTCTCTTTCTTGTCTTCGCTGCAGTAACCTTATTCGAAATTGTGAACTAGAGGTTAAGCCTTCACCTAAAGTTGGTTATGTGAAAATCCAAATTCACAACCAAGTCACACTAAGATAAATACATCAAGGAAGGAGGAGCCTCTGGAGTTATTCTTCAGTTTTATTTTGGGGTTCAATTTTGTAAGAACAATGTAATTCTAGTATACAGGACACATGTAGCATGGCTTTTATTTATCTAACATTTTACATTCAACATTCTATCTTAAATATAAGAGATAGTTTAAAAGTACTTTCTGTCTTAAATACGAGTACACAATTTTTTTCATTTTATCTCTCAGATTTATCATTTTTTATACTAATTTGTCTAACATAGAAATTGATACAATGTGATACACAAAGTATTTTAAAGAGATCGTGTAATATATATCATAATTTAATAATTTATTTAACTTTCTCAATTTCTTTAAATTAGTTAACTAGTTTGTATGTTAAAGAAAAAGTAGGTAATATTTGTTATGTGATAGGTTAGATTTGGTTTAAAAAGGCAACGTTTTATATTGATTCGGATACATTACATAATTATTTGCAGATTATGTTGTAACAACAGAGGTATAAAGAAAAGACTTGAAAATTAAATGAAAAGATTCGTTACACTCAAATTTCTGGGTGGTTCTCATCAGAGGCTCACAACATAGGATTTGATTCAATCTCATACCAGCATGATTAGCTCTGACAATAGCTATTAAATATTAATCCTTTACAATGTGACAAATAAAGTTTCGAATACCTTAGGAAGAGGTGTGTATTTAATAACTGATACAATTTTTTTTAATATGATTTACTTCAGTAAAAGAATAAAGGGGTGATTAATTATAGGTCCCTTGTAAGGGACTTAATTATCATGAGGTCCCACAAAATCGTGTAATTAATCTCAGGTCCCACGCGAAATCGCGTAATTAATCTCAGGTCCCACGAAGTTGTTATCGCTGTCCATTCAGTTGTTATTGGCAGCTCAAAAGTTGTTACGAATAAGAGTTAAAAAGTTGTGATGTCAAGCCACAAGTTGTTACATATGCTCATTAAGTTGTTATCGTAGACCAAAAAGTTGTTATTGAAAGCCAAAAAGTTGTTAGTTACTGAGAATTCAGTAACAAGTTTTTTACCAGACGATAACAACTGTTTGACATGTGATAACAACTTAATGAGCATGCGTAACAACTTCGTGGCAGGGACCTAAAATTAATTACGCGATTTTGTGGGACCTCATGATAATTAAATCTCTTCCAAGGGATCTATAATTAATTACCCCAAAAATAAATGTTCCTTAAAAGACCTTCGGTGAGACGGTGCATAGGCTGATGTTTTTGTAATGTGTGTTGTAAATAAATAGGGAGTAAAATTCATGGGAATATACAAATTGGAAGGGAGAAATGAAGTATAGAATGGAAAGGTTGAGACTTGAGAACTGAGATGCATGTGATGTGGGTTGGGAGACGTGGCAGTGGCAAGCCCACTGGTAAGAATAAAAAAGCAAAAGTAGGGAGAAAAATAAAATCAAAATAAAAAGGGATGAATGTGCAAGTGGACACGTCATCACGCTCCCCGATATCCCCTTTTCCCCTCCACTTTCTCTCCCTACGGCTGTAACTGTTGTCCAACTTGGTTGTTACCGTCATAATTCGATACTCTCTCTTGGATTTAGTTCAATTTTTTTATAAAATCTAAGATAATTAAATAAGTTGTTTCTAACTTGATTTGATTATTTTTTTTAAATTAATTTATTTGACTTATAAGATAACAAAATATAATAATACACCAAATACAACAACCAAACCTTATCCCACTATGTGGGGTCAGCTACATGGATCGCACGACGCCATTGTGCTCTATCATTAACCAAATCCTTATATATATTATTCACTAAAAGATCTCGCTCTACAACTTCCCCTAGTGTACGCCTGGGTCTCCCTCTTCCTCTCTTAACCGGACTCCAGATTGTTTGATCTACCATCCTCACTGGCGTATCTAATAGCCTTCTTTGTACATGTCCAAACCATCTTAAACGATTTTCTACCATTTTCTCACTGATAGGTGCCACTCCAATTTGATCGAGTATATAGTTATTCCTAATCCTATCATTTATTGTATGACCACACATCCATCTCAACATCCTCATTTCAGCTACTGCCATTTTACGTCCATGTTGTCCCTTCAAAGCCCAACATTCACTATCATATAAAACTGCTGGTCTTATAGTAGTGCGATAAAATTTCCCTTTTATCTTATGGGGAAAGGTTGAGACTTGAGAATGTCTCATTTAGTTTATTTAATTTCTCCAAAAAAGTCAATTAAATCTTATATTTAGGAATTGAGGAATATAACATAAAGTTGAATTTCTTTGAGAGCTTATAGATGTTAAATAAATCACTGTTTATCATTTATTCAACAATTGAATTTAGTTTAATTATGAACTAATATATTATCTAATTATATGTAACATATATTATAATTTAGTTGTTATTTTGTTTCCTTGATCCCTATATAAAAAATCAATTAAAAATTATATTTACAGTCGGAGGGAGTATTATATTCCACCCACTTTTCTTTTTCTTTCCTTGCTGTGCATATATGCTCCCTCCCCTTCGATGTATAACATAAGATCCATTTCAATGAAAAAAATAAATTATGAATTTTATATCAAAGATTAAAGATAGTAGCACATAGGAAGAAAACTTTTTTCCTTCGTGTTAAATAAAAGAAAAATTTGGGGGGAGGAGTTAAAGTAAATTTAAGATATAAATTAATTAAGTTCGTGAAAATGAGATGGTATGATGACCCTATAAGTAAAAATTGGTAAAAGATGTATATGTGTGAATGTTTTGTTTACCTGAGTGTGTGTCTGTTTTTATGATGTATCGGTATATTCTTTTGTTATTGTTTATAAATCACTTCCAGTATATTTATATAGACGAAGGAAAATCTTAAAACTCATTAACTTTTCATTAAAATTCAACAAATTTCTAATTTTATCCATATTTAATATACACTATAACATTTAAAAATAAAGTCAACACATAATAAACGGAGGGTAAGCTTGTTCATTCACATTAAATATTTAATGAAATGACTTATGTAAAAGACCAAATGAAACTTCTCTCTACCTTATACATAACACCAGAGGAGTATGTAGATTAATCTACATTAATTATGCCTTTACCTTGTTTACGGATGAGTGGGACAAATTTGAAGGTATTGGATGCATGTTTGGCTTCACATTCGCCACTATAATGTGATGTTAAACCATGGTTTTAAAATCAGAATGACTTTCAAATATTTTAAGATAGAAGTAACTTTTAATATTCAATATTATAGATTACCTAAAAACATCTTCAATTTCTTCAAAATAAATTTTAGGGACAACTGTACTGAAAACCCAAACAAGGGAACTAATATCAGACAAGTCCCAATAAAATGTTAATGGTGTTTTCCATTTTAAACAATAGCATTTTTACTTGTCAATGTTGTCATTAACAACTTATTTGGGGCTTACCTGATATTACTTCTTTTGTTTGATACCTCAATACATTTGTCCGTAATTTTTATGCTCAAAACCATAGTCTGCGATAGAAAATTACGAGTTTCATAAGCCATTTTTTTCCGCTGAAATGATTGAGAAAATATTTTTCTAACGGCACTTGACACATGCCACTCAATTGCGATTTATAATTATTTTTAACTTATTATCACATACCAGGGAATGATAATTATACCATTAAATATGCATAACGTTGACTAATCTAATTGAATTTTACCCTTATATAAAAGTGAGTGTTAAAATAGCATTCTATACACTATTTTTCTGCATTTATCGACATTTTCTATTTCTAACACATCTAACAATGACAAAATTAAAAAAAAAAAAATTCATATCAATTACTATCAAAATTTTCTTTTTCACTAAGCAAGGGAATGTGATTGGAGGGAGCAAGGGGCATATGCTTGACAACCACCGGTCCGGTACCTCTCCATTCAATTTTCAGTTTATTTACCTCCACTTAAATAAAACTACTTCGTTTTGTTTAAAAAAACTATTATCCAACAAATTTTCTGAAATTAATACTTTTTCTTTTAGAGGTAAAATATTATCCTATACAAATTTTTAAACAAAATAATGTGATTTTATCATAGTGGAGGTATGTAAACAAAAAGTTAAGTAGAGAGGTTCCAACCGCATAACCACATGAGATCGCCCTCCCTTACCCAATGTTTTATAAATAATTATAATAATATTAATTAATTAACGGCGGCATGGAGTGAACAGTGGCACGTGCCTCCTAGGCTACCGAATCTCTACTCGCATATTCTCTCCTTCCATTTGACTTTTGTTGGATCACGTGGTGTCACTATCAGGGACAGAGTGGATCCTCATGGGACCACGCGCCCCTTGATCCCATCCAACGGTTCCTAAATGGACACCTCTCTGTGATTCATTTCAATCTCATCCCTTCATTTGACCTCCTCTTTAAACCGACGGTTGGGATCCACAGCCAGTTGACAACTGAAGTGTCAAAGTGATATAATATAATAATAATATTAAAATGATATGAATGTGTTGGCCGTTTAGCGATCTCGTTTCGCCACGCCACCCTTTCAATCAAACTCCTTCAACCTCACGCCTTCTCATCTTCTTAGCTTTCTTGTTATGTTCTTAACGGTGTAGTCAAATTAGATATTGTTAGCAGGGAAATTACATCTCTCGTCAGGAAGTTTCTACTGTATAATTTACATTATTGTACTCTAATCCCGTACTCTTTTGTTTTAATTTTAAAATCCTGTCCTACTTTTGATTTAGCACAGTAAATCCTCTTATTATTAATATAATTTTGCCTCTTATATTAAAAAAAGTGTAGTTGAAGTTCAAGTCCTGGTTATGCAGCTACAATAATTATTTAGAGGAAGCGAGATTCCCCTATTGTATGCCTACATTCCCAAAAATCAGATTAGTCGGTTGCTAGTAGCGATGGATAAATAAAAGAAAATAGTGTAGTCAAACTAGGTCCAACTGGGTCAACCTGAAACTATGCGACCTAGCATAGAATTAGTCTTAGTAAGCATATAATTTGAGGGCACCAACAAATAGGGGTGACTTGGGATAAACCGGTGCAACCCAGCTTTGACCCCCGAAAAACCAGGGATTGGTAGGTTGACCAGTTTTTTAAAGAAGATGTAAATATGTTTTTTATGAGGATATGATTTGTAAAGTGCAATATACATTGGACGGACGTCAAAGTTAATGATAATTTTTGTGTTAATAACTATTAATGTAGCGATTAAATGATTATTAGTGTTGATATTTTATTATTTCATCCGGTTTTAAATATAAAACCTATTTACCTAATTTGACTAGATTAACGATGTTAGGTAAGTTAGTTAAAATCACATAATATTACCAAAATACCCTAACAATCTACCTTTATTTCCACACTCACTATAATATTACCAAAATACTTTAACCATCTACCTTTATTCCCACCCTCCCTGTTTTATTTGTTTATTGTTGAAGGGTATCATTAGGGATAATTTGGGAAATAGTTGAGAAAAATTAGAAAAAAGTCTTATATTCAGGACCAAATGTATCTCCCAAAATAGGTCTTGTGTTTAGGACCGGAGGGAGTACCCTTTATCCATTTTGATATTTTATTAAGAAGAATATTATTGGTTATTAATTATAGTGTCATTAGATGGTAGATTAATAGTATAATGTCAATATATTAAAAAAATTGTAAAGTATGTTGATTGACTATATAATTATTTTGTCAATAATTCAATATAATGTATCGAGAAAATAGTCAAGGCATGAATTATTATTTTTTTTTATTCCCACCCAGCTGACACATTACCTCAATTAGTTCAGAGCTTGGTCTGGGCTTCATTTATTGGTTCTTAACGTCCATTTCTTTTCCTCTATTTGATCACCACCTTTTAATTGAAACTTGAATCACGTATTTTTTGTAAAATTATTAATAAATACTAAAATTTTTAATAAATGAATAAAAGAGATTCAAACTACTAGATTTTAGTTATAATGGTTGAAAACATCAACAAAAAAATACATAAAATATAACTTTTACAAAATTTTGAATATGAGCAACTCGAATTTCGATCAAATGGTAAGGATGAGATGAGGAGGGGAAGTAGACGGTAAGAATAGAGGAGGAATGGCAAGTCCCCTTTTCACCCTTTTATTTTTTAAAAAAAAAATAATTTTTACCTTTTTTGTTGTTCTTATTAAATATGAATGAGTATAAAAGATAAATATTCAATATTCATTTAAACTATCAAATGTTGCATGAAAATAATTATGAACAGACCTATAAGAGGCCTTAAATATGAGGTCAAATAGAGTACTTATTTTTCTCTCGCCTCAGGTATCTTTTGTTGGCAGTGATAACTAACCCCCTTTTTTTTTTACCATTTATAACTAACCCCTTCACACTATAGATTTTTTTAAGGATCTTGATACAAGCTATAAGACCCTCTCCATAGACATGATTGAGAATCAAGCCTCTAATTAAATGTCTAAGAAACCCAATTAAATGTCAATTGTGTTAAGTTTCGTGGTTATATGGAGTATTATTGTAAGTTTAACCAATATCATTTCGTTTATAATTATAAGTGTCACTTCTCGAACCTTTTATGTTTCCACTACTTTATAGTTATACGTCTCATTACAAGTTTTCAAGTGCGATTAAAACATTTTTTAAACATCCCTTATAAACCATTAAAATTACTTGGCTCCTTCAATAGATATGCCCTTCCAATGGTGGCATTCAATTGAGGGCATAATTGAAAACAGTGAAACATATACATAATTTTTTTAATTAAAATTAGATACAGGTAGAGTGAATTGATTAACTTGAATAAGTGATATTTATTTTTACCATAACTTGAATAAGTGATATGATCTCCATTGAAACAGCTCTATGCACATTAAATTATATTTTACTTTAAGTTAGATAAATTAATTTAAGAAAAATGATATGAATATAAGATAAAATAGATTAAAATATTATATTTTAGACTGAACTATCCTCTCAACTAGTTCTTATGTTAATGACAATAGTTTATGATGTCTCACAGATGTTTAGTATATTAAATTGTTATTTATAGAACGCTGTTTTGACAATCCATGTAGGTTAAGTCACATCGTTTATAGGGGTAGTTTAAGTCAATGGAGCCCATTGAAATATTGCAAATCCATTTCTAGACTTGTTCTCTGCTAGGATAAAGAAACATATAAAACCATCCTGATCCCTTTTTAAAATAGGCATATTAAATTCGTAATACCAAGCTATCAAGATATCTTACATAAAATTTAAATAATAAGACATGTATTCAGCTAATGTCCTTCAACTTCACAGAATTAATTTTTTCGGCATCGCAAAAATTGGATTAAACAGTGCACAAAAGTGAAGACATATTTTATTTTCACACAAATTTATTAAATTAATAATACTCCTCCGGTTCCTATTATAAGAGGTAGTCAACATTTTTACACATAACAATAAAACATGTTGGAATCATTTATTATAGGTAGATTTAATAAATTTTTCCATTTTTACCCTTACTCATTTATTATACACACTTTCTCCCCCCTCCTTGCATTTACTAATAAGCAAGGGCATAAATAAAAATCATGCATTTATTACTTTAATTTTTGTGTATTACCTCTTATATTTTAGACCAAAAAATTTGTCATATTACCTCTTACATTTAGGCTATGTTTGGTATGCAGGAATGGGGGTGAGGGATTGGCCGATTGGGAATGGATTAGGGAATGAATATTTTTTATTGTTTGGTAGGTGGTATTGGAAATACCTTGGGATTGAACATTCCCACGTATGTGGGAATGGGCAAACTTACATCCGCCCCTGGTATTGCAATTTCAACACTGGGAATGAAAATTTTTAGGACAAAAATATCCTTGATTATAATAATTTCTAACAACATTACCCCTCTTATTTTGACCTAATTATGTTAGGATAATCTTCTCATTACCTCTCATCACTCTTCCTCACCTTTCCCATCAGGAGTTGCCGCACGTTTATTCTTTACTAGTAATCTATTCCTCCCTCATGTGTCGTTCTTCTCTACCGGCGTATGTTGCTTTTCTCCACTGAATATTTCTTGAGAATAGTGAGAGACTATTATTGATTGAATGAGAAACTAAATCTAATTCTCCACTATTCGATTTTTTTTATTCATCTATATTTGGTTTATTTGTTATTGGATTGTGTCTAGAAAAACTTTGTCTTTATACCTTGACTTTGTCTCTTGTTTTTGCACTAGACTCAATCTTATTACATAAAAGACAAATTTTAGCCTCATATTATTTTCTGTGTTTTGTCCTGCTTGTGTCTAGCTGTCTTATTTAAAAGAAAAAAATCAGATTCATTTATACCACAAGCATTTTTCTATTATCCTTATTTCCTAGAGCGTGGTTAAGCTACTGAAGCATAGGATGCATCTTTTTGAAGTGTAAAATGATGTGGAAATTGGGATTGGTGCTTCATAATATTCTGCAAGACAACGAATGAAGCTTTCTTCCATTGGAAATGAAGTTGACAAAACTAGAAAGAATATGCAGAACTCTTTGAGGGGTGGTGTCAATTTTGATTCCATTGGTTTTTTTGTGTTTACATCAACTAGGATGAGGAGGCATTTTTAATTCCATTGGGTATTTTTTAAGAGGGGTATTATAGTACTTTTATGATTTGTATATGGTTATAAAATAAATTTAATGCATTAATTCCCCCCAATATTGTCATGTACCAAACATGATTTTAAAGTCTCTTTCCCAATCCTACTTCCACCCCCAATCCCATTCCCATTCCTACTCCTAGTCCTTCAAATCCATTGCTCCGTACCAAACATGGCCTTAGGACCGGAAGGAGTCATCAATAATTCCATCTTAACTATGATGATGTAGTTAAAGGGTTATTTGATACAAAGAGAAGGAAAGAAGAATAATTTTTTCATGAGTTAAATTTAAAATATTTAAAGAAATATGACTATAAAATTTCACCGAAAAAGAAAGAGACGTGAGAATATGAAAAATTAATTAAAATTTTTTAATCACATTTATTCAGTTTTTTCAACTTCATCTCATAAAAATTTTCTCCCATTTCCTCTCCTTAAATCCATTATACCAAACAATGTTGAAAAGTATTGTTGTTAAACTTGTAGACTTTATGATTTTACTGTTTTTATGATTATACCTGATAAAAGTTAATTAAGCCCATACCGGTTGTGAGCTTACTCGAATTTACCATTTTTACATTTTTAACTTACAAAATAATCGTGTCAACCTACACTAAATTTTATGTTGGCCTTTTTTTTATCTTACCGTATTCAATGTTTTCATAGAAATTTTTTCATTGAATATGAAAAAATATTCATATTTAAAACAGATTTAAGTCAAATTATTGTGATTTTTATATTTTTTATCTAATTATATATTTAAAGCACATATTTATTTTAAAAAATAAATTCTTGCAAGTATAAAACTCGATTTCACAATCGAGTGATACATTCTTATTACTAAGTAGTATAGTTACCCGATGCAATTCACTGGTCAATGGTTAAAAAGGAGGTGGATGTGAGAAGTGGGGATGAGTATAGCAGAAAGTGTATGGTTATATGAAGAGTAGTTTAAAATGACAGTTGCTGGAAGGAAGAGAAGGAACGTGTCGTATGATTAGACATGCCAGGTGTCAGACAAAAGGACTACCAATGTCCTTGGTTATTATATAATATACAGATACTCCCTCCGGTTATAATTATAAGAGATAAAAGACTTTTTTGTGAAGATTAAGGAAGTAAAATAGACCACTAAATTTTAATATATTCTAAATTCAATTAGATTATATGTTAGTTTATGAGTAAAATAAATTAATTTTAAAAAAAAAGACTAATATAAATAATTTAAAATGATGTATTTTGTATTTTTAATTTTTTTAAAAAAATTAAGTGACTCTTATACTTAAAAAAAGGAGGAGCACTAAGTAGGAGTCTACCTTTTTTTATCACCAGCTCTTATGAGTTTGCTTTAAACTCATGATTTTGACAAGTTTACAGTATATGTCTATCCGAATTCCGAAACTGCACAACCCACATGCCACAGGGCCAAAAAATGTTGGAATTTTAAAACGTGTGAATAGAAAAGGAGGACATTGAATGATAGTCATATGAAATAGAAATAGTAATAATAATAATAATAATAATAATAATAATAATTTTTGGGGGGGAAAAAGATGGAAACGTAACCCTAGTTTACTAGTTTCCCCATCTCACAGAGACAGCCACGTTTAGATGATACATAGCATGCGCCGTGTCTCTCATTTCGCCATTCTCATCCCTTTTTGCAATTGCCTTCACTCCCACCTCTCACCTCACCCCTTCTTCTTTGTCTTTCTCTCTTTCATTTCATTTCATTTCTTATGCCAACCACACCCTTCTCCTTCTCCTTCTTGCCGCCTCTCAAAACCCTAACTTGTCCTTCTTCCCCATAATTCCCAATCAATCAATCATATCAAATCGATGAACTAGGTAACTCTCTTTTGAAGGTCAGATGTGTTAAATCTTAAAATCCTGTTTTTTTTTTTTCTGGGTTTCAATCTGATCTGCAATGAGTTATTGTCATCCTATTATGCAGAGCTCTTCTGTTTTCAAAGATATTCTCAATTTCGTTTTCGTTTTCGTGTCCTTTCCGTTATCATCTTCCTTCCTTGGTTGCTCTAATTGTGTGAATTGGAAGGAGTTTGGACTTTGATTGATGGCTGCAAGAGTATAATCTTCTTTTCAACTCTCAATAACGCAGACCTTTTGGTGTTATTGGAAAATTGAAGTTTTTTATTAGTTCCGCCAACAGAATGGTGAAAGGAACAGTCTTTTTCTTTGTCCGGTGCCGATGAATTTGATTCACTTTGCGATTCCAATTATTACTCGCCTTTTCAATGCACAATTTTCGGTCTAAATTCCTCATTCCAGCTTATTGAACTTGCTGATTCGATTGATTCTTATCTATACTTTTTTTTCTTCTGGTTTTTATTTTGTCTGGGTAGACACAGTCCCTCAGTTTTATGCATCTATCCCTTATTTCTTTGACGATTGGTCTCTGTCTCTTTTATACCATTCAATCTATGTTCAGTTGTGTTGTTTCTTCTTATCGATTTGGTTGGTCTTTCTCTTTTGTTTTATATCGTGATATTTCTTGGGACTCGTATTTAGAAGTTGGAAAAGAAATAAATTTTGTGCTTGTTACTTTTTCTCCATTGCCTGTAATTATTTTGCACTGTGAAAGTGCGAACTTTCTCCTGCTTATGTTTTGAGTGTGCTTTAACATATTTTAAGCAATAAAATCAAATTAAACACGCTATTCACATTTCTAGTTCCGGTCATCATATTGGTACTCATTACTATGGTCCAGCTAAGCCTTAACCCATCTGATCAGGGGGAGAGATGATAAGGATTGAAGAATAGGTTATGTAGTACTTTAATCTCCATTCCTGTCGTTTAAAGTTTTAAATAATTTGGAGAATGAATGATGCAATCTTACTGTCTGCTACTCCATTTTTTTCTTGATAGCCAAAACGTCTTGAATAATTACTTTAGAATTCATGCTCATATGTCAGATATTGAAGTTGAGTTATTGGCAAGCACTAAGTTTGAATACTTGGTACATTTTCTTGTGTATTACTGAATCAAAACTTCGATGTTCCGGAGTTGGTTTGTGTTGTGACACTTTGGTGCACTTTAAAATTTGGGATGATTTATAATGTCTCTGTGTCCATTACTAATGTGATATTTTTCTAATAGGATGATTGGCACTCAGTCTGAACTTTTGAAGGAATTAGATCTTGTGGGATTAAACTGCTACTGCAACAACTCATAAGCTCAGCTGCTGCTTAAACTTCCATTAGATGGATCGACGTGATACCTCAGGATTTGTCAGTGGGGGTGCATCATTCTCTTGCAGATACATCTAACCCTGATTTTGTAGAAAGAAGTATATATTTACATATTCTTATTCACCCGGAAGTCAGGAAGGCTGTTCTCTTTAAATTAGTTAGAGTTAGGTATTAGTTCTGCGATTGATTTATGGACAGGAGGTTCCAGAACTTGGGTTTCACTGCTAATCATTCTGTTAATGCATTCAATATCTTGGGCAACTCTATGCAAGTTGATCGAGTTGGAGTGGGCTATGGCACAGATACCATCCTACGACTTGATTCCCCTTGTTCATCAGTTCCCTATATGTCTTCCTCTAAGGGAACAAAAAGAAAGTGGGATTCAGTAGATAGATGCATGGGCCAGAGAGTTGGCTCTTCTTTGTCTCTTGGGCTTGGGCGTTCAACAAGTTCCTCAGACAGCAAGGGAAGTTCAACTACTGCTTGCACTGCCATGTCTTCAGCCAAAGAAAATGATGAGGAGTCCTCGATGGATATTGAACTGGACTTTACTCTTCATCTTGGTTCTGAAAAGGTACAGACTCTGAAAAAACCTGCTACTTCAAATTTGAAGGCCTTGCAATTGCCGCCCAATGTTGATTTGGAGTTGAGCCTTTCCACTGGGCCCTCTGAGTCTGACATTACTAGTGTTCATCCAAGTCCCTCACCTCTTCCATTGAGCATGGAGATGCCATTAGCATTGAGTGGGGCACAAAATGCAGATGAGGGATCGACTTCTTGCAGTTGGAAGGAAGCCACTGTTTTACTATCATCGAATACTTCCTTTAATATGGGCGCTAGCTTCCTTCCAACCCATGCTTCAAATAAGTTCAACCATAATTCATTTGTTTTGGACCTCCCATCAGATACACCAAAAAGCTCAGTCACCTGTACTTCCGAGGTAACACAGCAGCAACATCCACAACAGCCACATCATCGCAGCAGTAGTTCCAAGACATGTCAAGTTGAGGGATGTGGAAAAGGAGCCAGGGGTGCTTCTGGACGTTGTATATCCCATGGTGGGGGTAGGAGATGTCAGAAACCTGGTTGCCACAAAGGAGCTGAGGGTCGAACAGTGTACTGCAAGGCTCATGGGGGTGGCAGGAGATGTGAATTCCTTGGTTGCACTAAGAGTGCAGAAGGTCGTACAGATTTCTGTATTGCTCATGGTGGTGGTCGGAGATGCAGTCATGAGGGTTGTACTCGAGCTGCCAGAGGAAAATCGGGACTTTGTATTCGGCATGGTGGTGGCAAAAGATGTCAGAAAGAGAATTGCACCAAGAGCGCAGAAGGACTGTCAGGTCTTTGCATTTCTCATGGTGGAGGGCGCCGATGCCAGGCTGTAGGATGCACAAAGGGGGCCCAGGGGAGCACAATGTTCTGCAAAGCACATGGTGGGGGGAAAAGGTGTACAGCACCAGGGTGCACCAAAGGCGCTGAAGGGAGCACCCCTTTTTGCAAGGGCCACGGAGGAGGAAAGCGATGTGCATTCCAAGGTGGTGGCATTTGTACTAAAAGTGTGCATGGAGGCACCAACTTTTGTGTGGCACATGGGGGTGGAAAGAGATGTGCTGTGCCTGAGTGCACCAAGAGTGCTAGAGGACGGACTGATTATTGTGTTAGACATGGAGGAGGTAAGAGATGCAAGTTTGAAGGGTGTGGGAAGAGTGCACAAGGCAGCACTGATTTTTGCAAGGCTCATGGTGGGGGAAAGAGATGCTCTTGGGGCCATCCTGGGTCAGAATATAGCAACCATCCTGGTGGTCCTTGTAACTCATTTGCAAGGGGCAAAACAGGTCTCTGTGCACTTCATAATGGGCTAGTGCAGGATAAGAGGGTTCATGGTGGTGTGTCCTTGGGATCAGTTCAGGATCCTCATGTTAGTAAACCAGATGAACTAAAGCAGTTAGTAGTTGTCAAAGACATGGATATGGATGCGAAGAAAATGGAAACTGCTGCTGTAAATGCTCGTGTCTCAGCCGGTGAAAGTAGTCACATGCCAATGCCAGTTGCTATTCCTGAAGGAAGGGTGCATGGTGGAAGTCTGATGGCAATGCTGGCAGGGAGTTCTGGCCCTGGTTCAACTAGCAGGAGTGGTTTGGTTAGTGATCCATCCGTGCCAAACAAGCCATACATGTGGCCTCAGAGTTGGATCTAAAGGCTTTCTATTGCTGCTGTTGTGAAGTTGGTCTCTGGAAACGGGCAAATTTCATCGCATGTTTTACTCCCTTGCATGTTTTGGAGGACCCCAGAAGTTGCTTGCCTCTCTCATGGATGGGACAGTGTCGAAGTAGGATACTTCTAGTACTTTGGTATTTGGCGTTCGTTTGCTCATCCTCTGTAAATATTAATATTTGATAAAACGTTCAGCAGGTTGTGAGTTCAGGTCCCACCTGTACGTTCTGTCGGTGTGCTATGTATTCTACATGCAATAAAAGCCTTTCCTGAAACCCTCTTTGTTGATAGTGTTCAATATTTTTTTTAAAGTCATTCTTTGCATTGATATATGCTTGTCAGGACTTCGTGGGGTAGGTTGTGGTTCACCTTTGGCAACGCTTCTGTTGTAGATTTTACAAGGCTGCGTTTTGTATGATTGTTATTTTCTCTTGTAATTTTTTTAGGCTATGTTATCAAGTTGAAGAACAGACAATGAAACAGATAAAGACAATTTGATTAGGTGTAATGATAGTGGACGATAAAGTTTCAATTTTGAGATTGTCATTTGGTTAAAGATGTAAACAATCAATAAGTTTTTCCTTCTATCCTTGATATGAGAACAAATTAAGGATACAAGAACAAAATAGGAGACATTAAGAAAATAAAATGAATTACTTTTAAAGTATTTATAATTATCACTTTTTTCCTGAACTAATTAGCGGTACTCAAACTGATATGTAATTGAATAACATATAACATGCATTGTAATTAAATAGTTAATTTAGTTTTCTTAATCTCCCCAAATAGGGTCAGTTTGATCTTATATTTAGAACCGGATGGGGTATAAGATCAAGTTGACTTTATTTGGGGAGATTAAAAAAGTTTAATAATTACTTAATTATAACATATATTACATGCTATTAAGTTATATACTCTACTTTATAAGTCATATGTAAATTGGTTAAAAAAATTGATAAAAATAAATAGTTTAATGTAGTTAATTTTGCTTTATCAATGAGTGGATAACTTTCAACCAAGTCTCATAAGCCTGGACATGATTGAAGACAAAAATTAACAGTCTCCTTCAGGGCTCCCATAAGATGCTCACAAGGGCTCATGCTTGAACTTGGCCATCTTGGAAAGCTTATCCACAGCCTGAATCAAGTGATCAAGCCTAGCCACAAACTCAACCATTGTTGAACTGAAATTGGTGAGTGACAATGCAGCTGTACTCTCCAATGCTCTCATTCTTGGCAACAACTCTGAGGTTGTCCCATAATCTCCTTCCAAATCATCCACCTCTATCGACGGCCATGAATACATTCTCCTTAATTGCCCCCTCATCATCATCATCATCATCATCTCATGGTCACACTCTGTCTCTTCTCCACCACTGTTCTTGGCCTTCATATTCGAGTTCTTTTCCGATGACATTGACAGGGCACGATAGAGTTTTGAAACTGTAAGAGGGTTAGATTCCAAAGTGGAAGTGAGTATATAAGCATGGAGTTCTGTGGAACGTTGGAGCTTCTCGGTGGAGTTATGTAGCATCTTGATCAGTGAGCTTTTAACATTCCACTTCATGTTCTTAATGTCTCTTCCAAGTTCTCTCACTAATTCTGCTGCTTGCTCTGACACTTCCTGGATTTCTGACCCGAATGTTATTCGCAGATTGTGTGGTGCCTGAAACATGTTTAAAGTGTTTCTTGTTTGGATATACTAATGGCACAGCAAATGTTCTTTTTTTGATTGGAAGAAGTGGTTGAAGAACTCCCAAGTTTTTATCAGAGTTGTTTGTACCTGAATTTGAGAGTGAAGAATACTATGCATTGCCATTACTTCATAAGCACAGTATCTTAAAGCTGCTCCCACTTTGTTATATTCTGACCATGGATAGAACAAGTGTAGGAATCTTCCATGAGGTGGCTCCCATTTTGCTGAATCAGCCTTCCAAATCATATCATCATACAACAACCATAATTATCACTCTTTCTCACAACTCTAAAGCTTAATCCAAAAACCCATAATCCTATAAATATTTTAATTAATACCATCAAGCATTTAATTAAATTTTGGTTTAAATTCATGTAGATTCAAATAATAGTTTTTAGTCTTTATAATGTCATAACGACTTAATTTGAGCTTAACAAAGTTGATTTTAATTAAAATCATTAAGTATGAGGACAAAAAAAAATCGTTAAGTTGATTTTAATTAAAATCAAAACCATCACTTTTGGTTCTTATATTTATCAAAGTTGACTATAATTAATATTTTAAACTCAATCCAAATTTTTATGAAACTAAAAATAATCATTTGAAACTAGAGGGCCAAAATCAAAATTAAGTAAATCTTAACAGTGGTATTAACCCAAAAAATAACATGAAATAGATACCAGATTCTCTAGCTTTGTCCCTGAGTTTAAGGTGTTGCGGCATCTGGTATACGCTGGTTCGTCTGGAAACTCATCCATCACGGTTGTACTGAATAATCTAGACTGCTCACACCCACCATCGTCTTGTAAATATTTCTTGACACACTCTGAGAGTTTTTAAATACAGAAACGAGAAATTCAATTTGGTTTTGAAAGCAAAGTGAATGAATTGAGTATTTATATAATAGAGCATCATGGTATTATGAAGATTCCTTACCCTCAAGTGAATCTGCAACAGAATCAAAGTTGGTAACGAGTTCTTTATGGAGCAAATCTCCAGCCCATATAGGAAAAACAATGACATTGACCAAAACTGAAATGATTCCACCAATCACCATTGAATACAATCGATCCACTGCTGCTTTAATGGGGGTTCCCATTCTGTAGCCAGACACTATGATCAAGCAGTAAGTTAATAGTATCACCCTTAAGCAATACTCGTATTGGTCGAGCCTTGGCCACATTTTCATGCATGAAGTTAAAGTCGCTTCACACAGGCAAAAAAATCAATTACACAGACAGGTTTTAGGTGGGAACAAAAGAGGAAAAAAGAAAGAAAGTTTGAAACTTTTAACATATATACCGATCATGAAGATACTAAAGCCAATAATAATAGGTTCAGCGACATGACCACAAGACAGAGCTGTCTCAGCAACAGCAACAGCCAAGATTCCGGCAAGTAAGCTCCCCAATGTTCGATGAAATCCTCGATTGAACGTTGCTCCTTCATTCAGATCAACCGAAGTCAAATACTTCCTCTTATTAGTACAAACGTCCTTTGATTATATTCAGGATGTAACTATCAATAATTTTCTACGTTTAAGATGCCAATATCAATTTTCCTTAGAACACCCCAATAATTTTCTTTAATTTCCTCATTGACCTTTTTCACTTGATCATTGTTAAGGGTTTATCAATAGGTAATTTGGATAAAAAAATAATGACAAAACCTTAAATTATATTCTACGTGTAAGACTGATATCAATTCTACAAATAGGCATACATTAAAGACATGATATATTGTGTTGACATTTCATGCTAGATGCCATGCTAATCTTTTATTTTATGTGTACAAGTGTTTGTTTGGAGATGTTTATCACAACTCACAAGTATGTTCATATAAAAATAAATGAAGATAACACATCTCACTTACTTATCTCGTATGTGAAATGTTAATGAGACGATACGGTATGTGACAGCCCTATTCTGTGTCCTAACCCGTAAAAGTTTTCGGGACAACAAAATTGTTTCATATCTAGTCTAATTCTCAACTTTATTCTGTCCCATTGAGATCGGGACGGGAACAATGTCATAACGGGATGTCCAGTTTAGTTTTTAAAAGGATATAAATATGCTTAATGAGTTTTCTTGTTTCTTTTTTCAGTATATTCTTATGAAAAATAAAAATAAAAATATTATATATATGAGATATATTAATTACAATTTTAGATAATTCTAATATTTTATATGAAATATATAACCATTATGATAATATCCTTTTATATGAATAATATCTATATAAATTTACATTAATTACATCTTTGAAAATTATCAATTGTATATTTAAAAGATAAATATTTGGGACACATGACAAAAAAATTGAGATGGGACAAAGCTCATTATGTGTTCCTGTCCTACTTTTGTTCCATCTCAAATTTTTTTCTGAACGGGATATTACCATCTCAAAATGGCGGGAATTGGAACATGATAATCGAAACGGGATGAAAATGAACACCCTACTGTTTGCCATATACCACGGTTCAAAAGTTAGTTTTTAAATACGCAACGGAAATAAATTCTGATCACATATACTTTCTCTGTTTTTAAATATAAGATTCAGTTGATTTTTTTTTGAAAAAATTATGGAAGTTAAATGAGCCGTTTAATCATAATATATTTTGTATATTATTAGATTATTTTGTTAGCTTAGAAGTCAAATAAACCGATTTAGAAAAAAAGAATTCAAGAAAACTTATTTAACTTTTTTATGATTATAAAAAAACACAACTATGTTATGTATTTAATAACCCCTTGAGTAAGATATAACATACCTACGGTGTACTCGAATACGAGGATGGCGGTTAGAATGGCCCAAATGGAGTCGTTGCCAAGAATTTGGTATGGTGCTTGAAAGAGTGACAGACTCGACACAAGAAGAGTAGTTATTCCAACTTTGACACCAAATATTGCTTTGCCCTTATCGTTCTTGCACATATCCCATACATTTTGTGCCCAAGCTGTCCACCACCCTCTACTTTCACATTCCATCCCACTTTTTGTACTTGTAGGGATGCTTATTTCTATGCTTACCTTTTTGGCATTCATTCTGAAAGAACTTCAAGCTTCTGCAAGAAAATATTTTGAAACAGAGAAAGATGGCAATTTATAGTGAAGAATGGATCAAAGTTGTTAGTGCAAATGGGGAAAGAAAATTGTGTAGTCGAAGTATGCGATATATTCAATGAAAGAATTGATGCGACAATAATAGAAGAGGAAAAAAATTGGGAACTAAGACATTAAAGAAACCTGATGATGATAAGAAGATGCTCATATATTCTCAATAATAATTTCATCTGTTGAGAATAGGAATATATAAGAAATTGTCAGACAAATGCATTCAGATGTGTCTAAATTAATTACCGACAGCCGTTTGTTCTTCTCAAGTTGTTAACATCATCTCATTGGAATGTAAGAATCTGGGGTTTCTTACCATGCTCGATCATTTGTTTTCTGCTAGGTGCTCTGTTTTATACACTTTCTCCTCAACAATATATAATCAATAGCTTTTCCTTCATGGAAGATCTTAACTTAAATTCACTATTCATACATGGGACATGATGTCACTTATTCCCAACATATTCGTCCTATTCTATGTATCCATGTTAATCTTAGATTTGAATGCATGCATGAATATTATGCCCCATATATAAGCCCTCCATTTGAGGAATTTAAGTGCTGTCTGTGAATTCTTGAAGGTACAAGACAGATGGTATAATATTACACTCATTTCATGTACGATTTTCCGAAATATAATAACCATACATTTTGGTAACTTAGAGTTGTTGATAATTCCGAACTGGTGGTTACTTCAATTTTGTTTCATTTCTAGGGAACTCTGATGTTACTGTGGAGAATTATTCTGATTTTCATTCGCCATATAGTTGGAAACAGAGAGAAGAAAGAATATATTATATTCTGCAAACAAAATATTGGTTTATTTGGCAACAAGTTTATTAATAATATATAAGATCATCGGAATCACTTTCAGTGCTCGTCAGGAAGATGAGGAGAGGGGACTCCTCTACTTGGAAGTTGGAACCATTCAGATCTGATCTCAACGTTCTATATTTAATATTTTTATGTTTAAGATTGTTAAATGAAAACTATATTTTTTGACAAAATGATAGTTAAGAGATTATTTTTTAAGATTTTGTAACCATTAAAATAATTTTTATTTAAAAATCATGAACTTTAAAATATTAAATCTGAATTATTGAAATTAGATCTGGACGGTTTACAATAGAAGAGGGACCCTCCTCATCATTCTGACGAGCGCTCACTTAAAATAATTTTTTTTAAAAGTATGCATTGTAAGTAGGCCTTTAAAAAAGCTCCAGGCCTTAATGTTAGAGGGAGAGCAAAGGAAGATGAGGAACATACGTAAATATGTAGGCTCTAAGGCCTATCAAAAGCCTACATCTATATAGGCTATACTAGACTTGAAACGAACTTATAGCCTTTACGGTCTCAAATGTGAATTTTTTTTGAAAGCATGCATTGTAAGTAGACCTTTAAAAAAGCTCCAGGCCTTAATGTTAGAGGGAGAGCAAAAGGAAGATGAGGAACATACGTAAATATGTAGGCTCTAAGGCCTATCAAAAGCCTACATCTATATAGGCTATACTAGACTTGAAACGAACTTATAGCCTTTACTGTCTCAAATATGAAATTTTTTTGAAAGCATGCATTGTAAGTAGACCTTTAAAAAAAGCTCTAGGCCTTAATGTTAAGAGGGAGAGCAAGAGGAAGATGATGAATAAACGTAAATATGTAGGCTCTAAGGCCTATCAAAAGCCTACATCTATATAGGCTATACTAGACTTGAAACGAACTTATGGCCTTTACGGTCTCAAATATGAAATTTTTTTGAAAGCATGCATTGTAAGTAGACCTTTAAAAAAACTCCAGGCCTTAATGTTAAGAGGGAGAGCAAGAGGAATATGATGAATAATAAACGTAAATATGTAGGCTTTAAGGCCTATCAAAAGCCTACATCTATATAGGCTACAGTAAGCTTGAAGCAAACTTATGGCTTTTATGGTCTGAAATGTGAATTTTTTTTAAAGACATGCATTGTGAGTAGGTCTTTAAAAAAGCTTCAGGCCTTAATAGGCCTTTCGAAGGCTCAGACCTGACTCTAAAAAAAACTGCGTTCAGACTCAGGCCAAGGCTTAATGTTTATTCCCCTATTGTAGTTTCAAGTTTATTTAACAAAAGCCTAGCCTGGCCTATCTCTATTCCCATTCCTACTCGCAACCCAACTTCCAAATCCTATTTTTTTTTACAAGAAAAAAAGTAAGTTAAGACGGAGATCAAGAAGAAGATGAGGAACATACGTTGGTAGAAAGAAAAGATTTTGGGTTTGATTTCCTTATAAGAAACGCTGCAATAAAAAGAAATAGAAAATATTTATTGATTGGAAACTTGGAAATAATGAACTTTAATGCCGTAAAATGTGAAATGTTCTCAAGGGATATAAAACCAAGGAAGAGAAACAAACATAAAAATCAGTGGATTTAATTGGTAAAAGGTTGGACATTTAATTCTCTTAGCGAGCATTTGATTCCTACATAGTTGTAATTCCAGTCACGACGTTTGGGAAAGTATGAAAAAAATGGCTTGCTAGTCATGCTTTAGAACGCACAGAGACAAATTCCAATGGATCATTAGTTATGAGCTCTAAGTGGGTAAGCCCAACCCCTTGTTCCTAAAATTGTGTATATAAAAAAAGAAACTAACAAAAAACATTATATTCCATTGGATGTAGTTTAATAATGCTGGTCACTTTTGATTTAATCAGCATATTTATTCCCTTCTTCATTACCACTCGTTTACCCAAGGGTAAGCATACAGAATAAACTAGTTCAGTACGTAAAAAATTAAACTCAAATGAGGAAAATAAATTCTGAAGTTTTGTATTTTGAAAGTGTCGAATAGGTAAAATTACCGCATCAGAAGAGAAATTTAATCTTGCAAACTCTTCTAGAACAAGGAATATGGATTGATCACAAACACAAGGAATATGTTTCTGAATAAATCACATTTCAATCTCAGAAAGATGGACTTTTATAATTACAACATATTCTTTTAGATAATGTGTTCAAAATTGGAGGGTGAATATGAGGGGCGTGCATATCACACCCTAAAAGCTCAAGGGGCAAAAACGGTTAAAAGAACAAGAAAGAAAAAAGAATACTAGACTGATCTCTTCTTATGTTATCCCCATAACTCAAACTGGCGCCTGTATATTCAATGTTAAGAAATATGATTTTCATCAAAAAAAGCCAAAAAAATATAATATGAAAACTAAATATTATGCACACATGAACTTTGCAAAATGAAGCTAAATATGAATCTGCTGAGCTGAGATGTCTCTTTTATTCTTTTTTCGAAGTTAAAATAATTTATTTGACTCTTATTTCAATTTACTTGACTCTTCCTACCGGGAAAAAAACTACTCCCTTCAATCCTAGTTATAAGACCGCTTTAACTTTTTTGACTTTTTTTTCCAGTAAAAAAAAAACGCATTTTTAGTCCCAAAAAAAATATTTTCTCCTCAAAACTAATTTATTCTACTTATAAACTAACTTACTCCCTCCGGTCCTAATTATAAGTTCACTTTGACTTTTTTTTAAAATAAAAAAAAAGTAGTTTCAGTCCCCAAAAAAATCTTTTTTTCTCAAAACTAATTTATTCTACTTATAAACTAACCTATAATCTAATTTCATGTGACATATGTTATAATTTAGTGGTATAATTTGTTTCCTTAACTTCCACAAAAAAATGTCAAAGTGGTCTTATATTTAGGACCGGAGGGAGTATAATCTAATTTTATGTGACATATGTTATAATTTAGTGCTCTAATTTGCTTCCTTAACTTCCACAAAAAAGTCAAAGTGATCTTATATTTAGGACTGGAGGGAATATTTCACTCTTACATTCTATCGCTTAAAGAAATAGTACCAAAGTCTAATGCATGTAAAGTGACATAAAAAGACAGCACAAAAAAATGGCAAATAATCTTCTGAGAGTTTTAAAAGTATTTTCAATGCTATACAGCCGGGCCGACAAACACTATGGCCATGTTTGGTACACTGGAATTGGCCACATGGATATGGAAATGGAATTGGAATCCATATGGTTGGGTTGTTTGGTACAAATCTGAGGGCTTGGATTTGGCTTCAAGGTGGAATCCAAGCCATGCTAATTCCACCTCTTGGGCTCCATCCAAAAAGCTCAGATTTACAATTCCACCTCTCATATCTCTACATTGCCCTTCCTGTTTCAACCTCAATCATCAGCAACCCCTTCGTCCCCCCACCAACCCACCGACAGGATACCATCTCCCTCCCCAAAAAAAAAAAATCAGCAACCTTCGCCGGTGACTTCCTTGCAACCACTGCCAGAGACCTCTTCCCCACCCACCGGCGCTCGACAACGGCGGCGTGACAATGGTGGCACAAGGTACAGCGGCGGCAACCTTCTCTAGCCCTCCAAAGTTGATGGACGAGAAGCTGGTCATCAATGTTGTGGTTGTGGTGGAGGCCGAAAATTTTGCAGGCACAAAGCAAGATCTGAAATTGAATCTTGCCTGAAAGTGAACAGTGCAAAATCAAAGAAGTAAGGAGGAAGGAGCATAGTAATCAAACCCGGCCCAGCCCGGCCGGGTCAACCCGGAACCCGCCGACCCCGGCCATGGAACCAGGCCGAGTTGGTAAATGACTCGGGCATCCAGCAACCCGGGATGACCCGGGGTAACCCGGCTCAACCCGGGCTAAACCCGGCTAACCCGGTGGGTTGCTGGGTTGACCCGTTTTAGTTTTTTTTTTTAAAAAAAACAATTTTACTTTTTTTATGTATATGAATTGTAGGAAGTAATATTGGTCAAAGTTAATGATGATTTTGGTGTTAATAACTACTCCCTCCGTCCCTTATTATAAGAACCAAAGAGAAGAAATCACACAGATTAAGAAAGTGGTTGAGAGAGATAAATATGTCTGAAATTATTTTGTTTTCCCAAGTTTGCCCTAATTTATGATTGAGTATATAAGAGAGAGAAATGTGATAATAGTGTTATAAATGAGTATGAAAGAGAATGTGAATAGAGAGAATAATGATGGGTAAAGTGGGAAAAAACTCATTAAATGCTTTGACAAATTTGGTTTGGCTCTTATAAAAAGGGACAAAACCATTCAAATTTTTGGCTCTTATATATAGGGACGGAGGGAGTATTAGTTTAATGACTACATGACAGTGGACTTGAATATTTTGTTATCATTTATCTATTTTGATATTTTACTATGAAGAATATTTATGATTACTTTTTATAGTGTCATTTGATGGTTGATTGTTATTGTAATATTAATATGTCAAAGAAATTGTAAAGAATTTTGAATAAATATATTATTATTTTGTTAGTAATTCAAGGTATTTGATTAATATTTAAGGTAAAAATTATTTAATATCAGTATGATATGATGTCAGTTTAACAAACCAATTGTGAAGAATACATGATACTATAACGATTTTTTGATAGTAATTCAAGGTGATGAAATGGAATTTATTATTTACAATTTTGGAAGGTATGATAAGATTTTTTAAGAATTTTTTATTTTTATTTTTTACCGGGTTGACCCTCCGAGTCGACTACGGGCTGACCCACTGACCCTTGACCCACTGTCTCGACCGAGTCAGTGCCCGGTTCGGGTTTGATAACCTTGGGAAGGAGATGAAGCTGTTACCTGAAAAAATTGGATCTTGCCTAGTAGCTTGTGCTTGACCATAGATATGCAATCTTGCCTTAAAAAAATGGTGATCTATGCTTGATAGTTTGTTCATATTTGATGGGGGGAAGGAAAGTTTCAGGTTTGGCGTTCGAGGGAGGGAAGCTTTTTTGTTTTTTTGTTTTCCTGCAAAGGAGGAAGGGAAGCTTTGGAAATATTTTTTTAATAAAAAAAATAAGAGGATATTTTGGCCTTTTCATATGAAAATTATATCTCATTTCCATCACATACCAAACACACTTTTATACCTCATATCCATTTCCATATCCATATCCATATCCATCAAAATCAATTCCACTGTACCAAACGACCCCTATGGATTCTTTATTTTTTTTCAAGCAAGTACAAACTTGAAGATTACAACTGCCTCATCAACAGTTTGAGGCCTGTGTTTCGAGACTCAGCATATGGTCTCTATAATCCTGATACATTAGATCTAAACAACCATTTGGTGGCACCTCTAACTCTCTCAGCGAGCCCACTACTGATACCCTGGGCTTCTCTAGCCAAAAAATCCGCAGTTCTCAAAGCTTCTTTATGATTATGTAAAATCTCCACATCCCAGCCAGCATTGATAAGTTCTCTTATTTCTAATATTACCTCCTTCAACGGGTGTAAAGGGTCACAATTTGTAAGGACAAAGTGCATTGCATCCATCGAATATGTGTATATCTTGACCTTCCCTAAGCGCATATTTCTGCATATATACCCGAAGTCCAGCTCGAATGGCTATTAACTCCGTTGTAGTTGAGTAGGCATAGCCAAAGTTTTGCTGAAAGCCGCCCATCCATCTTCCCTGATCGTCTCTTACTAGCCCACCCCCTGCTGCTTGATGTTGAGCATTCACAAAGGCATCTACAGCCATTCTTGCAAAGCCTATTGGAGGGCATATCCATTTCCTAGAATCACCTTTTGGAAAGTTGAGGATTGCAGGCTTATATATATTGGTCTCCCTCCACCTCTTCATAAAGATGAAAGAAAACCCGATGCACCAGAGTCCGAGGAGGGTCCTCTTGTTGTTCAAATACTCTCCTACAACGATTCTTCCAGATAATCCAGCAAGCTGTGCTAAATACTTTGCTCCAAGCCCATTGTGTTACCTTTCCTTTACCCATTTCACTTGAGAGGTTCCTCTTAAGCCAATCTAGGGGTGAGCAATGGGCGGGCTGGGTAACCCGAAGCCTAACCCATCACCCACCCATTTAATATCATATGGGTATGGGTTAGCCCATACCCAAGCCTTAACCCATTCAAACCCGAACTAAATGGGTTCGGGTTAAATGGGTTATGAGAAAACCCATTAATCTCTTGACCTATTTTTTTATTATTACAAATTTCTAAATTTCTCATCAAAGTTAATAATTCAAGCATCACATTCACATATTAAAAGTGACAGCAAGATCTACAACTCTATATCCATGTTTACATCATAGTTTGTTGCACAAAAGAACTTAAATTTAGATAAATACCATAATTACAGGAATGTTACTGACTCACTCTCAATACTCATGGATAAAATTAAAACAAATTGAAAAAATATATATATAAATGGGCGACCATGGGTGTAACACCCCAAATTTTAGAAAATAGGAAATAAGGAATTAAATAAGATTTAGGAAATATTATTAAAATATTAAAAAGCATTAAAAATGAAATTATGATGTTTTAGATATTTTTAATAATTCTAAAGATTATTTTCTTTAGAAAATAAAGAAAAATAATTAGAAGATAAATTTTGATTTGGGAACTTTAGGAGAATTTATTTTAAGGCTTAAAGAAATTATGACTAAGAAAAATCTCTAATATGATATAAGAATTTATTTTAGAAAATTATTTTCAGGAAGGGACTAAACTGAAAATAATAAAAAGTTGGTTTTAGGGATTAAAACGAAAAGAAGAAAGTTTTAGGGGTCAGAACTCTATTTTTCCCCTAACCCTTTATATAATACTCCCTCATCCGAATTTCTCTCTCACTATTTCCTCTGCCCTTACTCCCTCTCCTGCCTCGTTCCTCTGTTCCTTCGAAGCTCGCAGCGACGGACGGCGGTGAATCAGGCGGCGGACGGCGATGAAATACGGGGAAGGGACACGCAACACTTAGGGAAGTTATGGGTGAGACTTTTCCCCTTCATTTTTCCTCTCTTTCTGGTCCGATTCGAGTGGGGTCTTGGGAAGGGAAATCAATTTGAGTTTTTGATTTTTAAAGTTCCTGAATTCATAAAGATGATCCATAGGCTCCGATTTTGAATTATTGGGAAGCAATTTCTGGTGGGGAGTTGAATTTGGTTGATTCCATCTCTGACCCCAAATCGGGTCACTGTTCACCCGTCGTTTTCTTCATTTCTGCACCCAAAATGAGACTAATTAATGTTTAAACGATGTTAAGTGTTGATTCAAGATGTTGTTCGAGGTTGCACGTGTGATTTCTGAATTTTTGGAAATTTTCTTCTTCTTTTCCTGTCTAACCGATTCCTGTTCTTCCTCTTTCTGTTCTATTTCTATTCTTCCTCTCTGTAATGTTCGTTTTAGGCATAAGTAGGAGGATGAAATTGATGTTTAATAGTGTAGGATTGAAGTTGGATTGAGTATGTGAATTTGTAGCAAATTTTCTGTTCTGTCCTGCTGGCCGAGGGGTTCAGGGGAAGGAAATAAGAAGTAGAATTGATGTTTGATTATTGATTTTCTCTTGCTCTATGTATGATTGGCATAGGTGTTAGTTATTTAATTTTCTTCCTTGTTGGTTGCTCTGGCCGCTGGCTTTAGGGGGTAGGAAGAAAGGAAAAAAAAAATGTGATGTTTAATTGAGTGGAATTGTTGTTTAACTTGATGTAGGGGATTGTTGTAACTTCTCTTTATTTTGGGTGGTGTTGTGCGACTGTTTCAGGAAGAAGGAAGAGGGAGTTCAGTTGGTAATAATTTTGATTAGGGGTATAATATATGTGAAGGAGTATTGTGATGATAATTAGGAATTTCTGGCCCTTCTTTTACATATATGTATTCAGGTATGTAAGGAGTTAAACTTAGCTCACTCAATGTCTCTTTGTAGGATTAGAACACACTTCTAAGTTTGTCAATGGATATTATGTTGTGAATTGAAGAAGGGTGGAGGGTTTGAAACAATTATCCAATATTTAAGGTTCCTAAGTAATAGGATATAGTGTATATATTTGATAGTTAGACATGTTCATGGTATTCAACTGATGGGTAAGCAAAGTAATTTAGAATATGATTTATTTGGTTGTGATGTTAGTAAGAGTTAGAAGAAGAATGGTACTAAGGAAGTGTATACTCCATTTATGTTTGAATGAGAGACTTGATTAATTCCCTGTTTTGTTTCTGCTGATGAATCACCTGGGTTTTTGAAGATAAATTCTATGAATTGGAGGTTAAAAATTTATTAGAAGAAGATTATGTTGGAGTATGGGAATCTAATTAGAAGCATAGAAAGTATTTGATTAGTTTATCTGGAAATTGGAATTAATAGAAGCTCTTATTTTATTTAAGTTAGTGTATGTTTCAGTGTTTAGTTTTGATATTGGCTTTGATAAGATAGTAAAGAAGTGATTGAAGGGTATTTATTTCTATAAATTCCGATTGAAGTTTAGTGGTGGATGAGATATAGTTGCTTAGCTAAAGGCATTGATCACTTTAAGATGATGGGTTGAGATGCAAGTGTTTAAAGAAATCAAGTTCTATTTGGTAAGATTGTTTATCTTAGTGAAGTTGTAAATCTTTATTTTAGAAATTGTTCAATTTATGTAAGGGTGGAGAAATAAGCATTTAGACTATTTGAAGTTAAGGATTTTTATTAGTTTATTCATGGGATAATTGTAGAATGTAAGTTAGTGATGTTTTTAAGATTAATGATGAAATTTGTTTAATGGTGTTAATGATAGAAGGGGCACAACTAGCTTGAATTATGAGAGGATCAATTTCTTTATTTTGGAGTTGGCTAAGATTTAGACAAAAGATTTGAATTGAATCTGGAATATTTTAGAAGAATTTAGAAGTAAAGAGTAGATAGGAATCTGATGGATAAGAATGTATGGATTAATGAGGTTATTGATCTTAGTAAATTTGGAAGTTAAGTTTCAAAATTAGATAATAAGTTTGTTGATAAGGAGAGGTCCAAAAGCTATAGGTTCTATAAATTAAACATGTCATGTAATACGATTTTCATTTAGTACCAAGTTTAAAATAGTGTAGGATACAAATATTTTAAAGGGTAGTTGGGAATACTAGATTGTATGAAGTGTATTGTTTGTGATCGAGAATTAGTAGAGTTCTTGAATGGATTGAGTTATTCTTGAAATTTTGTGATAAAGGGAAAACATAAGGCTGTATGTAGGTGTGTGTGAGTGTAATATATTTCTGTTATAGAATTACTAGAATATAAGTGCTAGAATTCTTTTGTTTAAATGAGTGATGGGTGCAAAGTAAAATAAAGATAATAAAATGTTATGTTAAAATCTCTGTTCAATTTCTGTTCTCTTAAACAACATTTTCAGTGACAACAGTGAATTAATAGTAAGCGATAATTCTGATAAGATTAAAGTTATACGGTACAAAAATAAAGAATTAACATATGTAATAGAAGATGATAATGTTTAATAAGTTAATTATGATTAAGTTATTAGGACTTTTCTTTATATTTAATTCCGGAAAAGATGATAATAAGAATCATAACTATTAATTGAAATAAATTATATTAAGTGGCCTTTTAATTTTAAAAAGGTCAAAATATTTAAAGTGAAACATATGTATATAAGATATAAAGCAAGGGGTAGTGTTACGTATATTAGGACCCTGAGAGGGACGCTGAACAATTATATAGAAGTTTATATATTAATTTGTTGTTTATATTAAATGTTAATAGGTCTTGATAGTAAAATAAATTGAGAAGATCAATAGAAAGGAAAAGGAGCAGATAAGGACTAAGCTTGGAATTCAGGTAGCAGTTTATTTCAGTAACCATTAAATTGCATGTATTATTTTGTAATAACTGTTGCATTTAGTTGGTAAGTTATTATTCCTCAGATGGAGTACTCCAGGCTTAGGTGATTAGCTACACCTTTGCGAGATTAGTTACGTTTTAGCCTTATGTGCTTTAACGAGAAACCCTGCAGGTAAAGCCTCCACTATAACGAATATATTGTTATTAGTGGTTGGCAGGTGCTTTTAGCACACAGATTAATAGGAGTAAAACTATCATCATTTGCACAGCTTTATGAAATATATACATGACAATGCTAGCATGATAATATATGTTAATGAAAGAAACTGTTATTGGGATTTCCAATCTCACCCCCTTCCCCAAACATTTCCAGTTTAGCAGGTTAAAAGAAGCTAGCGGGGGAGAGGACTAGACGAAGAAATTAGGACTAGAAATTGAAAAGTCAGAGGTAGTAAATATTTTTAATAAGATTATTTGTATATGTTGTAAAAGTAAAATTATTAAATTATTAATAGAGAGCCCAGGAAATAAAATTACTATAAATGTATTAAGGGAATTAAATTTTCTAAGAATTTCTAATTATGAATAGATAATTTAAAAGGGAAATGTATGTATTATCTTAATGTCGCTGCGTATTCTGGTAGAAGGGTTATCAACCGAGGTAACCCCAGCGTTTTAATATCGGAAAGGTAGAAACCCATAAATAGATACAGAGAACCCATGAATGGGTTTTCACTCCCCACACACTATCATCAAGGGGAGAAAATTATAAGGGAACTTAAGTAGTTTAATTGTTTTATGCACCACTTGGTTTTATAAAAAGTTTTAAATTCTGAGTTGTTCGAAAAGCCCATTCCAACTGACAGAAGGTTGGATAAATATTTTAAAAAGAAAAAGTTTTAAATTTTCCGTATTTTTGGGCTTCGAATATTTATAAAAGTGGTTATAATTCAATTAAATTGCTATAATATAGTAGTAAAAGTCCAGGTGTTACAATGGGCAGCCCGAGGGTGTGCCCATCGCCCGCCCATTTAATTTTTAAATGGGCTGGGTTTGCACCTGCCCATCATGGGCTTTAATTGGGCGGGCTTTAAATGGGTAAAAATTGCGGGTAGTGGGCTAGCCCATCGGGTTTCAGGTATTTTGCTCAGCCCTAAGCCAATCCTGCATATTACCACTAAAAAACACATGTAAATATATGGGGTTAATTAGTGAAAGCCATAATCTTTTTGCTGTCTCACAATCTCTCAAAGTGTGTATGATGGTTTCCTCACAGTTACACTCAAAAGGACACTCAGGGTTATTTGAAGGTAGTTTGTTTGCTCTCAGAGAGTTGGTAGGAGGTCTCTAGTGAGGGCCTGCCACAGGAAAAATTTTGTCCTTTTCGACACCTGCTCCCGCCATACTTTCCTCCATATGTTATCACGGCTTCCTGAAGGAGCTTCTTTAATTATCTTATAAGGCAAGCTTACACTGAAATTCCCTTCATTTGACGTTCTCCAGAGGTATCGGTTCGCCTGGTTTTGCCTTGGTGGAGGAATTATTTTAATTCTATCAACCACCCAAGGTGGGAGAAAATTGCCCCATATTTCGCCACATCCCAACTACCGCTCCCCGATAGGAAACGGTCAACACTTGCATTGGATTGTAAACTTTCCCTATTTCTTTAAGGGAAAATTTCATTTAAGGACCACTGTAGACAATTAATGTAAAAGAAGGACCACAAAAATCTGAAATTTCACTGCAGGACCTAGGTCCTTAAATGAAAAAAAATTGTTGTTTGAAAAGACCTAAAAGCCCTTCCTCGTGCATATGGCGATTTCCTTGTGCATATGGCCATTTCCTTGTGCATATGACCATTTCCTTGTGCGTGGCCAATTAATTTCAAATAAGGACCTATGCAAAAAGTCTTCTGACGCTGACACTGACGCTGACAGGCTGACGCTGCGTACTTCTTTGGCTGACAAAGTACTTCCTCGTGCATATGGCGATTTCCTTGTGCATATGGCCATTTCCTTGTGCATATGGGCATTTCCTTGTGCGTGGCCTGGACATAACACATTATAAGGGATTTTCAGGCCACGCACAAGGAAATGGCCATATGCACAAGGAAATGGCCATATGCACAAGGAGTAATTAATTGGCCTTATAATGTGCTATGTCCAGACCACGCACAAGGAAATGGCCATATGCACAAGGAAATGGCCATATGCACAAGGAAATCGTCATATGCACAAGGAGCAATTAATTGGCCATATGCACAAGGAAATGGCCATATGTACAAGGAAATGGCCATATGCACAAGGAGCAATTAATTGGCCATATGCACAAGGAAATGGCCATATGCACAAGGAAATCGTCATATGCACAAGCAGCAATTAATTGGCCTTATAACGTGCTATATCCAGGCCACGCACAAGGAAATGACCATATGCACAAGGAAATGGCCATATGCACAAGGAGTAATTAATTGGCCATATGCACAAGGAAATGGCCATATGCACAAGGAAATAGCCATATGCACAAGGAGTAATTAATTGGCCTTATAATGTGCTATGTCCAGGCCACTCACAAGAAAATGAGCATATGCACAAGGAAATCGTCATATGCACAAGAAAATCGTCATATGCACGAGGAAGTACGTTGTCAGCCAAGGAAGTACGTTGTCAGCGTCAGCGTGTCAGCGTCAGTGGTCAGCGTCAGAAGACTTTTGTTGCATAGGCCACGCACAAGGAAATGACTATATGCACAAGGAAATTGCCATATGCACAAGGAAATCGCCATATGCACGAGGAAGTACGTTGTCAGCTCAGTGGTCAGCGTCAGAAGACTTTTGCACAGGTCCCTATTTGAGATTAATTCACAAGGGCTTTTAGGTCTTTTCACACAACAAATTTTTTTCATTTAAGGACCTTGGTCCTGAAGTGAAATTTCAGATTTTTTTGGTCCTCATCTGACATTAAATTGCTACAGTGGTCCTACAATGAAATTTTCCCTTTCTTTAATTTCCACATATTTCTAAAGGAGCCCATAGCTTACTCCAAGAGTTTGTTGATTGTGCCGTCACCCAATTTCTTCCCGACATTATTCTTGAAGATGTCCCACACTATGGATTCTTTTTTTTTGATACAGTAAGCACAATAATTACATATTAGTGTCCGCAGCCAAAAGCTGCAAAATATAATCTAACGGAGAATGAAAGAAAACAAGACCCTCAGCCACCGAAAGAGCCCCTTTAGCAAGCCTATCCGCAACCATGTTCTTGTTTCTTGAAACCCAGGTCAGAGTAACACCCCAGTCCCTATGGATAAATTCCTCAATTTGTGTCAATAATTGATCACAATCATGAACTTCATTCCAGCCCGATAATATCGCTTCCACCGCTTCCTAGCAGTTAGATTCAACTACAATCCTCATCCATCGCAAATCCCAGGCACGCTTGAGACCCCACAGTATGGCCCATAATTCAGCTTGCAAACTACTTCCCACTCCTATATTAAACATGAATCCCTCCACCAAATGTCCTTCATGATTACCGACGACATCAGCACAGGCTGAAACAGAACCATCACTACTGCAAGCTCCATCGACATTGATTTTTATAGCATCTACTAGAGGACAATCCCATTTCAAGCACTCAACCACATTATTATCTATCCCATTCGACAAGCAATATTCTGTTTCACCAAAACCCGTACTTTAGACAATAAAGCCACACTACCCATAATTTTACCATCAAAGATGCCTGAGTTCCGATTCATCCATAAGACTCTGCTCATGAAAGTGAACCATACACTCCAAGGAATATCACTAAAATCAAATTGCTGTCGTATATTCATATCAATCCATTTACTTGCCACATCAACCTGAAAAAACCTTATTTAGAAATCTGCAGGAATTAATTTAGCCCAACAAACCCTTGCAACAGGACAATCCCTTAGAACATGTAACAAGTCTTCCTTCACCCCGTCACATCTATAACAGTTATTCCCCTCCAGTAAACCTTTCCTTCGCCTTACACAATTCGTTAGAAGCCTACCCCTTCGGCAAAGCCACATAAACGTCTTGTATCTCTGAGGCACCTGCAACTTCCATAACTGACGCCAGGCATGACGATCTCCCCTAACAGAAATATTGCTGCAAATATTGTAGGCCGATTTAACTGAAAATTGGCCATCATGAGAAAATCTCCATCTTGGTACATCGCGCTGCCTCCTAGAGCATTTGGTATGCCCTCCCAATGGATGTTAGAATCTAATGAGGAAGATAAGAAGCAAGACGATTCCATTCCCACCCTCCCGAGGGTGATATGTAATCTGATACAAACTCTGCAAGCAAATTTGGGGGTAATGGCCTTACCACATAGTTTCGAAGTTTATCATAGTTGGGCACCCAAAAATCCATCCACATTTTAACGTTGACTCCATCACCAATCTTCCACCCTATCCCATTCTAAACCTTCTCCCAACTGTCACGAATCCCTCTCCAAGATAAAGAACCTCCTCTGGATTGACTTATCTTTAGGATTATATCCATACCATATTTGTATTTTTCCCTCATAAATTTAACCCAGAGCTCATCCCTCCGATTCACCAAACCCCACCCAAGTTTCATCATAAATGAAGTGTTTTGAGTCCTTGCATTACGAAGACCCAAACCCCCTCCTTCCTACGACAAACATCATCCCAAGCTACATGACTCATCCTTCCTCTAGCCGTGGTAGAACCCCACAAAAAAGACTTGCATTTTTTATCAATATCCTGGCAAGTGGTAACAGGTAAAGATGTTGTTTGCATAGAGTGCATTGGTATGGCACTCACAACTGAAGAGATGAGTGTTTGCCGGCCTGCTAATGAAAGAGAGTTAGCATTCCAATTTTGCAACCGGTTATCCATGTTATCCAGAATATACTGGAAAGTAAATCTTGATTCCTTCTTATGCAAAATGGGAACCCCCAGATATTTTCCAAGATCAACTGTTGGTGTGAATTCCAGAAAGCTACATATCTGTTCCCTTCTTTGGTGACATACATTATTGGAAAAGAAAATACGAGATTTCAAAGGATTAATCTTTTGACCAGACGCTGCACAAAAATCATCTAAACAAGCTTTGATAAGACTTGCCTGATCAAGAGACGCCTCAGCAAAAAGAAACAAATCATCAGCAAAAAACAAATGGGATATCTTGGTACCATTCCTTTTCAAACTAAACAGCATCCAATTACCCAGATCGACTTCATTACGAATTAAATGAGCCAATTTCTCCATTATCAAGACAAAAAGATAAGGAGATAATGAATCACCTTGTCTAATTCCTCGCATAGGAGAAAACTTGTTACCTTTATGACCATTCCAACACATTTGAAACTCAGCTGTGGACATACACTGATAAACTAGATCAATAAACAATTGAGGGGCCCCAAATTCTTTAAGACATTGAACCACAAAATCCCATCTCACTCTATCATATGCTTTTTCTAGATCAATCTTCAAAGCCATGAAACCCTTCTTTTTCTTTGTGGTCCTCATAGAATAAAAAAATTCTTGAGCCACCACAATATTATCAGAAATATACCTACCAGGAACAAAACTACACTGGTTTGGAGCAATGATAAGAGGCATTATATTCCTTAGACGGTTCGCTAAAATTTTTGTCACCACCTTATATATCACATTACAAAGGCTAATAGGTCTGAAATCCTTAAATGTTTGGAGGGCATCGACTTTAGGAATTAAAACAATATTTGTACTATTCACCCTACCAATTTCACGTGGAGAATAAAACATATTCTCAACCATTTTGAGTACTGAATCACCAACTACCTGCCATTGGTTTTGATAAAAAAGTCGATTAAGACCATCGGGTCCTGGCGCCTTTAAAGATCCCATACTGAAAACAACTCTCTTCACCTCCTGTAACGAGACTTTTGCCTTCAACATATTTAGATCCATACTACACACCTCGGGAAAACACAAAACAAAGTTCACACTATCAGAGAAAATCTGATCAACCTTATACAGATTTTGGAAATAGGCCGTCTGTAACATCCTAAAAATTAATTTAGGATTAGTGGGGGTAAATAGGAATTGATTAATGAGAAATGATGGATTATGAGGATATTTTAAGGATTTTGAGGTATTTTTGAGGATTTTAAAGGCCTAATTTCTCCCTTATTTGGACGATAATAATTTTGGGAGAGATCATTTTTAGGCTCAAAAGAGGTTATTGTGGGAGGAAATAAGTAAAGGGTATTATAAGGAAAATTTTGAAAGTAAAAAGAAATTTTTTGGTTCAAAAAGAAATATCTTATTTGAGGATTTTAGGGCTAAGTAGTGTATTTTTCCCTAATATTTTTCCTATTCCACCTAATCTTTCCCGTGACTTCTCCATTTTCCCACTTTTTCTTTCTTTTTATTATTTTATTATATATTATATTATTATTAATATTATATTATTTAAATATTATATTATTATTATATATATATACTCCCTTCCCGTCCTCTCTTCTCTCGTCTCACGCCTCTCTCTCACTCTCGTCTCTCTCTCTCTCTCTTCTCTCGTTTCTCTCTCTCTCTCTTTCCACCACCAATATTCCTATCACTGGACTTATCAGAGTTCGTTGACTTAGGAATAGTGAGTTTTTCGGCCAACTAAGCACATTTTCGGAACCCCGTAAGTCTCCTCTACATCCTTATATCTTTAGTTTCTCGTTTTGCTATACTTGAAAAATTAGACTTTGTCTAAATTGGTATTTCTGGGAGTCCTAAAATTAATAAATTGAAGCTTAGGCCTCGATTATGAGTTTCTCTAAGTAGATTTTTCATTGAGGGAGGTTTTTCTTAATTATTGGAAATTTTTGGATTTTTAGATATATTGAAAATTAGGACTTTTGATGATCTGAGGTGTCTATAGTTAAATTAATAATTTTTAGATGTTTATTAAGGTTTGGAAAATAAATTGTGGATTAAAGAATGGATTTTTGAGGTTGAGAAATAATTTAGGGATGTAAGGTTTAATTTTATTTAGGCTTGAATTTTTATAAATAGTTATTGGAAAGATAAATAACTTTGGATATATGTATAAATGGAGTAGAGATAAATTTTAGAGATAGAAAGGGAGAATAAATGTTAAATAGAAATTTAAAATAAGTAAGGGCAAAGAAATGGTAGTAAGTAATTTAATTTCCAACATATGAAATTGTTGGATAAATAATTAATTGTGATAGTATGTATGATTGTGTAGTGCTTGAATTGCACTGAATTAGCACGGGGGAGCTGCACTATTGTGAGATTGGTGCCAGCTATCAGGTAACCGCTTTCTGCTTGTTTATGTGTGTGTGTGGTGTTAGTAAGTAATTTAAAATATAATTATTTGATAATTATGATGTTATATGGAGATGAGGTTTTGAATCAGAGTTGAGATATAATTATCAATTGATGATTGATGAGATATGGAAATGAGATCTTGAAATACTAATATTTTTCATAATATAATGTCCTGTGGAATATTATTTTGAAATGGCATAAATTTGTGATTTGAAATATTTGGAACTGAAATATATATGATTTTGGAAACTATTTCATATATATATACTCCCTCTGGTCCTAAATATAAGGGGTAATGGGGCAAATTTTTTGGTCCAATATATAAGAGGTAATATGCAAAAGTCAGAATAATAAATGCTTGTTTTCCACTTTTACCCTTATATATTAAATAATAAAAAATAAATTTATTAACTGGCAGAGTTCAATGGGGCTCCTCGTAATCTGTTTTTTCTTAACCCAGTACTCCATCCACTCATTTGCTTCAACTTTTGATCACCTCATTGAAAGTCACTCTTTTATTTTATTAAAAAAAACGACTCTTCAAATATCCATTCATCTCACAGTAACTTGTGTCGTCTCCTCCACTACCTTGGTTCATTCATACCACCACCATTGATTTGGCTTTTCTAATGGATGTCGGGAAGGATTCTAGCCAAAGTGATAAAGTTTTTGATTGGGTAGTGCCGGATTCCTTGGATCAAGATTTTACTATGCCATCAGAGGTACCAGACATAAGAAAAGAAATAGAAGTGAAGTCCTGGAATAGAAATATCAGTGGGCATAACTGCAAAATAAGTAATTGAAATTTTATTTTAACCGCCAAATTTTTCTAAAATAAAGTACTCCATTTTTTATAGAAGCTTGGCGCCACATCAAATTTTAACTCTTCTTCACCGCTGCATGCTCATGACAGGAAGGAATAAAAATATTGGTTTTTAATCCTTAAAAAAGTTTGGCTTCTACTTGTACACCTTGACACATAAAAGGAAAATGATGAGAGAGAATTTTAAATGAAAGTAGGATAGAGAAAATGTGTATAATAAATGAGTAAGGGTAGAATTGGAAAACTTTATTAAATATACCCATAATAAATGCTTTTCAATATGTTTTATTGGTATGTGTAAAAAGGTTGACTACCTCTTATAATAGGGACCAGAGGGAGTATGTATATCATGAAAATACTGGAAGGCCTGGTGCCTGATTGTGGTGTTGCATATCTATGTGTTTGTGAGAAATTATTTGAGTATGTGACACCGGTGAATTGGAAATTGTGCCATCACGTGATGAGGTACCCTGTTGCGCCACAGGGACTAATTGATATATTATGAGAAATAAAAAGGGGAGAAAGACGAAAGAGGGGAGATCGCCCCTCACGGATTCAGAAAGGACAGAGATCCTTATAATCCGTGGTACTATTCAGGGAGGGTAGAAAGTCCCTCGTGAACTGTACCGTGGTGATCAGGGGCGGGTGGAAGGTCCCGACTGGTCCCACATGTTTTCCCAACATTTCTAGTAAGATTTGTTTGGGTTGTCTGAAATTATCAATGATATATATACTATTCTTGAGGATGGATTGTGATGGGTTATTCCACAATTATAAACGATGAGAAGAGATTTTGGGAATAAGACGTGCATTATATGTGAATACCTGAGCATGCTTCTAAATTGATATATATATACGTATTCCACTGGACACCTTGCTAGCACACACCGCACTTAGATGAGTAGTCAGTGGTTGCGTTTTGGGGCTACCCCCGTTGATCTCACTTTTGCAGGTCCTAGGAGTGAAGTAGGAGGTCAAGGGAAGGATCCGGGAACTTCTCACTGATATCGTGAGATATTCTGGACCAGAAGGACAGGAGGTATTGCCACATTTAGGATCATATTTTGTATGATGTTTCCGCTGAACATTGTTATTATTCTGGGGGAAAAATTATCGTATAATACCTATTATGGTATGGTATTTTGAGAATGATGTGTGGAGTTTAATCATGCATAATGAAATTCTCTGTTATTGTACTGGGAAGGAAGTTATATTGTGAAGACAGAGATTGTAATTGAGGTTTGAAAAATATACATAAATATTATGGAAAGATCTTTTTCTAACTATGTTAGCTGTTTTACTCAGCAAGTTCCTTTTCCAACATAGTTAGCGTTTATATTATGAGTTAAGTTGATTAAGTGTACTTAAAAGTGTATTTGGGAGTAATTGTTACACCGTCCCTTCTTGCTGCAAAATAAACTGATCATAACACCACGTCCCATCATCCAGTTGTAAGGCTTCAATAAATTTATGCTTCTGCCTGCCATTAGCTACCATATGGAAATATTTTGTGTTCTTGTCCCCATGTAAGAACCAATTACACCGAGATCGTTGTACCCACATGAGCTCCTCCTGAGTAAGTCATCGTTCCAATTCAGACCATAATTTCTCACGCTGCTCCGCCCAGAATTTAGAGTCCCCATTCATACCATTGATCCTATCCAATTGCCTTAATAAAATAAGATTTCCTTCTATGAATATTTCCAAAAAATTTATAATTTTATTCTTTAACATTGGCAGTGAAATTATGAAATTTTTCTTCCCAAGAGCTACTCTCCATCCAACTGTTTCGAACCACATCCGAGAAACCTTCATGGGTTACCCATGGAGCAAAGAAACGAAAAGGCTTATCTCTTTGAGAAGACTGGTAATCACGAGACATCTAAAGCAAAATCGGACAGTGGTCTGACTGATATTTAGGCAGGTGAATAATCGATGCAGCAGGGAAAGTTTCCATCCAATGAGAATCAACCACCACTCTGTCTAACCTACTTGAGGAACTTCCCCTAGACCATGTATATTTTGGTCCATGGAAATCCAGCTCAGAAAGATTGCATAGGTGAACCAGACTAACAAAATCCTTGTCAGGTCTCACACAATGAGACGAGGATGACTTCCTTTCATTTAAATGTAAGGTAGCATTGAAATCTCCTGCGATACACCATTTTTTAATACTAGATCTCGCAATACTACGAAGATTACTCCATAACTCTCGACGAGGAACAGGATTTGGGTGACCATAAACTATCATGAAATTCCATTCATCCCGAGAACCTTCATTAAAAATCCCATGTAGTAATTGGGACTCCTTCCGATGAACTGAAAAATCAACAAAACTACTCCAAAAACACCAAATACCTCCACTAAAACCATTAGCTTCAACCACATCAAAGTTCTGAAAACCCAACCTTCTGCTTATCGGTTGAGCTTTCCTACTGCTTTGCCTAGGTTCAATCAATGCCAGAAATTCAAACTTATGTTTTTTCTTTAACTCCAACAACAAACCAATAAATGATTTACTACCAACTCCCCTTGAATTCCAAACTAAAATATTTTTCTTAATCATAATATACATTAAAATAAATTAGGACAACCAATCAAATCAGTATGATAGGTCTATGGAACCATTCTCCTCTAACACCTCCATATTATCATCAACATCGTCTTCAGATAAAAGGTTTGAATGGACTGTGAAAGCACCCTCTTTAATAACACCTGGATCAATGGGATCATCTGATTCTAAACAAGAAATAACCTGCATTTTTTGATCAACTTCATGTCTAAGGTTACTAACCTATCCTGCGCAACCACCTAATGGCACGTTAATAGTTGCATGAACAGGCTTGATGACATTCGACACCTCTTTACTCGCTACTTCTCCTAGGCCTCTGACTGATTTCCTAATTTTTGGCTCATTTAGTTTCTCCTTCACACTAAGCAGTAATGTCATACCTTCTGGCCTACCCTCCTTATTTTGGAGTTTATTACCTTTTGATAAGCCTTTTGCCTTAATTGACCCAATTGTTGCATCTAATGTTTTCTTCACTTCCGGCCTGTTAACATTTGATCCATTATGTTTCTTTAGCCCAACCGGTTTTTTAGGAGCAGTAGCAACACTTGGCAAATTTGAAAAACCATTCAATGAGTCTCGCATAAAAGAAGAGTCAGTTATATTTTGCTTTTCAGTAACTTTCTCCACATTCAGAGCCGCAAATCTAGAGCCACGTGTATCCTCAACTCTAACTTCCCCGGGAACTCTCCGCGTACCCGTAACTGTAATCTCAGGCCGTCGGACTCTCCTAGGACGTTAAACTAACATCCACTAATCAAATTTAACCGTCTCCTCGACTTTGCCACCACTGGTACTGGCCATCTTTGATCCAACTCCACTTCCCGACTGTTGCTCCGACCGACCAGTGTACACAGAATCAAGGCCCTCATTGTTTTCCACTGAATCATTAGTATTAATCGGATCATATTTTTTATATGGGCAGTGGTTATTGTCATGACCATATCGGCCACAACTAAAACACACCATATGAATTCCCTCATATTGAATCCTTTTAGCATGCCCATTCACTAAAATCAAAGGTTCCAAAGGAGAGTTTGGGTCAATTTCCACACATAATCTTGCAAATCTTCCTTTCTTTCTTTTCAGCGTATTTAAGTCCACTTTCAGGACTTTTCCCACTTGGGAACCCAAAACATACAGGATACCTTTATCATAATAATCCAAACGCAATTTAGCAATTCTGATCCAAGCCGCAATCTTCATAATAGTTTCATTGTCAGGGTCAAAATCCTCTTTCCATAGTTGAACAGCAAGGTAATGATCAAACAATAACCAAGGACCACCAGTCAAAGCCAAGTCATAATCTTCTTTACTGGTAAAAGAAACCACAAAGAAGCCTGCACCCACATCAATCATACTAAGCTCTCCGCTCCTGGCCCGGAATTGAGTAATCTTCTTCTCCAAATATTCAGCATCGATCATTCGACCTAACAATTTAATAATTACTGCATTATTCCAAAGAGCCACCAATCTTGCTTTCTCCTTTGGTGGCACAATGACGTTAGGACCCTGATCTGTCTGTAACACATCAACTCGATTTTTCCATCCATCATTACTCCACCAATCTTCCTCCTCCTCCTCTTGATCGACAGGATGCTGAGTGAACGCCTCTTTGTAGGACGTCCATTTTGGCCCTGTCTTATCCTTCTCTGATGCCCCCTATTTAATCTCTCCTAAGCGAGGAAATTCATCATGCATCCAGTCCTCATCCCTTGGTTCTAGACTATGTTCATTCGAGAAGCAAGCATCATCTGAACTAGAACTGGAAATTCGGGCGGGCCGGGCTTAAACGGGCCAAGCCCATGAACAAAAAAACACTCTTTTATTGCAGCCCGGCCCTTAAGAGGTCGGGCTCGGGCCGGCCCGACGGGCTTTCAATCTTTTTTTTTTTAAAAGTGAAGGGCTTTAACTTTCTTTGATCAATGAAATTGCACTGCGAAAAAATTAAAGAAACAAAGATGAGTAATTGAATATAAATTGTGCAGCAAAGTTAAGTGACATAATTTGTCAAAAATGGTATATATAAAACTTAAAAGGGAAGAACATGCTAAATTTATGTGGTTTTTTAATTAACAATAGCAAATTAGGCAATGTTACACAAATAATTAATTAATTACTAGATAAAGACAACAAAAGTAAAGATATATCACAATTCAAAAAATGAGATTAAATAGAACAAAAAAAAGTAGTGACATGAAATAGTTGTTCATTACTCCAAATATTAGACAATCAAAAAACAAGGGACCAAGCATAAATAAAAAACATAAATACGATCCATAAGTAGCAAGTCTAGAATTAGAAGTCATACACCACATCTAGAAGTCATACATCACAACTACATAGAATATTAGAATGTTCCATAAGGACACAATGTCCACATAACACAATACATTTAAAAAAACTAGTTCACAAACTACAAAATAAACCAATACATAATAACATAGTACAATTTGCCTTTTTAATTTTTATTTCCTGAAAAAAAAAACTTCTTAGACGGGCTTAAACGGGCGGCCCGTGGGCCGGCCCGTCAAAGCCCGCGGCCCGACGGGCTAGCCCGTTTAAGCCCGTTCCCTTTTTTGCCCCCAAAATCAAAGCCCGACCCTCCTCGGACTTGGGCTTAAAAGGGCCGGCCCGAATTCCCGGCTCTAATCTGAACACACCTTCTTCCTGCTACGCCTCAATGCATCAGTCTCATCCTTCGCCGGTTCCGTGTTTCGCTGTTCGCTCTCGTTTCCAGTCATGTTCGCTCTTTCACACTATGGATTCTACCATGATAAATTAAATGACGAAATCTTAATTTTTTTGAAGCTTATAATGTTGACTCGATTTTAATTCGAGTCTTTAATTTAATATAACATAGTTACTATAGTTTGTAGAGACAATATTTTTAACTCGATTGCTGTTTAATTCTTAAATTTTAACTTACACCACATTTATCTGTATAATTACTATCATTTAAAACTTTAGTCTATAAATTATGAAATTAAAATTTTATTTTAAAAAACACAAGTGACATTTTAAATGGATAAACAAAGTTATATGTGTTAAGTTGTACTATATATGATAAAATTTCAAAACTAAGCTATAAGTGAGTTAAAACTTAAAAAAAATTAAATAAGAAAAACTATAGGGATTGCTTAAAATTAATTAAAATTTTGGGATTAAATTATAGCTGATTCAAAAAGTAAGGATAACAAATTTATTTTCTCCTACATGTAGCGTAGTTTATAACATGTAAGAAGTCACCCATAAAAAGAGTGCCACAAAGCAGTCACGTTAGAGGGCCTTGAATTAAATTAAATAATTAGATAAGTATATGAAAAGCAGCAGATTTACATGATAGATTTGTAAGGACTCACATGGAGTTGTCGGGACTCGTGTTGTGGAACCCTTGCAAGGATATCACTTGTTGGAAAAAAATAAGTTTAGAATTTGAATTTTAAAAAATTGACATTGAAATAACCATATTTGAAGTCTTAAAAAATCTATTTTTTTTTTTGGGAAAAAGACAAATAAATACCCTCCAATTTGTAAAATCCCATTAACAACTTCATGATAGGTATTAACAACACAACAACCTATCATGAAGTTGTTAATACCTATCATGAAGTTGTTAATGGGATTTTGCAAATTGGAGGGTATTTATTTGTCTTTTTCCCATTTTTTTTTATACTCTGGAGTTTTGAGTGTTTTTAACTTTTATCAACATATCGATCAGGTAAGAATTTCAGTGAAACTATGATGGAGAGCGAGGTTTTTTTTTCCCCTATAAAAGGTATATATTCCTTAATCAATAAAACCAATCATAGAATTATTAAGACAACATTAGCCCAACATAATCTAGCAAGCAAATGAGCAGCAAAATGAACCAAATAAACTCAGAAAAAACAAACATAAGTCTAAAATTCATCAACTTTTCAACCTTAGATGTCTTGATTGTCAGGACCTTAAGTAATAGGGAACGGTGTTCAACCCAATCTTTCGAACATTTTCTCAAATAAACTGCACAAACATTCTAATATGTAATTGAATATCTACTTAGATTCCATTCAAAATCACAAGGGGTAAGATCTTAATTTGTCAAATCTAAAAAATTGCTCCACTAGGTTCAAATCATCCCATATTGGCCCAAAGTAAATTTAACAAGATCTCATGAACCAATGGAAAACAGCAATATGCACCTTTAACATCTGCACAAGTATAATCAGCCCACCCTTTCATAAAACTAGATAGGCCAAAAAATTGAGGGAGTTAAGTAAAATTGGAATAAGATTTATAACATAACTAAATGTATTTTCAGACAGATGAGATAAGTGAAAAAAATACACTAATCTAATTAACTTTTTTTGAGTAAATTAGCTACAGCCCCTCCCGGGGGGTATTATTTCTCACATTTTGACATTGCTCTTTTAATCAAGGGGTAATTAATTACAAGTCCCGTGTAAGGGACTTAATTAAGATGAGGTCCCATGAAATCACCTAATTAATATGAGGTCCCACGAAGTTGTTATTGTAGGTCAAAAAGTTGTTATCACAAGGTCACAAGTTGTTACAGACCAAGAGTGATTTTCAGGCCACAAGTTGTTATGACAGGCCAAAAAGTTGTTATTGAAGGCCGAAAAGTTGTTATTGCAGGCCAAAAAATTGTTATGGAAGGCTTAGTCACTAACAACTTTTTGGCCTGCAATAACAACTTTTCGGCCTGCAATAACAACTTTTTGGCCTTTCATAACAACTTTCTGGTAGGGACCTCAGATTAATTAGGTGATTTCATGGGACCTCATCTTAATTAAATCCCTTACACGGGACCTGTAATTAATTACCCCTTTAATCAATAAAAGGATGCTTAAGAAAATGCTGGTGGGGTCTTGTTTGGGATAAAAAGAAGTGCACCAAATTCGTATTATCCAACGTTGTCTTTTATGGGATTATTGTTGGCTGGCGGATTAACATCCATCATAAACTTCGTAGCTCCCAAGCTACCACATCTCTATAGAGTATAGGGCATATAGGCTCGGTAAATTGTAGTAGCTTCCAACTTTCAAGAAACATCTTTTTGTGTTGCCTTTTTACTTTCAAAAGGTCAACTTCAATACTCTGGACTGGACAAACCAAAATTGAGTTTTTGAACTCCCAAGACATCCCAAAATTGTCTTGATTATTTGATAAGCAAAATTGTCTTAACTCTAACCACAACAGAGGTGACTTGGCAAAGGCTTTATAGCTATCTCTATTCAACCAGTATCATTCTTACCTATCTCTTCTCCCTTTCTTTCTTTTTTCTTTTTTAATTGTTAGAGGTTGAATTTGGAAGGTAATGAGGAGACTAATTCTTCTTGCAGACTAGAACAGTAAAACAAACCGTTCATTCAGGCAATGGCAGAGTGGTAACTTCAATCAGAAAAAGCGTTCACAGATTTACCAATTGTTTGGGCGAACCCCATAATCATTTTTTCAACTTTATTTTTTACTTACTCCCTGAGGTAAATGTAAAATAAATAAATTTAAAGTATTTATATTTTAATATTCAAAATTAACTTATCTATAAACTAACGAAGGTATAATCAAATTAAAGACCTCTTCTTCTTCTTTTTTTTGAATAGAAACTAGATATCATAGCCTTAAAACAAGATTACATCAAGATAAACCCCCATCAGGGGAGCATCTATCCTTCATCAACTCCCTCCTGGTAGATGTCAGGAGGTGGTTGATCAAAAATAGCAAAATTACTATCTATCCTAGTGACTACCACGGGCTTTTAAAAAACCAAATAAGATCAGTTGGCAAAAAAAAAAAAAAATCAAATAAGAATAGTCAAAAGAAGAAAAAAAGGTGAAGCGTTTTTTTTTCAAGACATTAATATATCAAGATAATAAATTAAAAAAATATGATAAAAAATGATTTTTATAATAGCTAACAAAAAGGAAAAACAAAATCAGAATAAATACATACTTATTACTTATACACAAAGAGAAATTCTTACATCAACTCTATTTATCACGTAGTCAGATTAATAAAAATACAACACTTCAACAAATTTTTAATCTTCTTCGCACCCAATCCAGTAATATTTTCCGAAAAATCAATTCAATTTCCAATGGAAAAATTGAAAGAAGAGAAAGTTGTTCTGATTTTTCAGCTATTATTATTAGGTATGAACGGCAATTAATTTTTTTTTAAGCATTACTTTCTCATTGATCAGACTATAAATAATATGATAGAATCAATCATGCAAAAATTCTTCTATACATAAAATTATTACTAGTTTTCTAAATTATTTCTAATTCTAATTCCATATCAGTTCTTTTTTTAATAAAAATGGTTCATCATTCTAAACTCTACTTCCCCTATCCCTAAATATAAGATTCAGTTAATTTTTTTTTTGAGAAATTAAGGAAGTTAAATGAACCATTTGATCGTAACGTATTATATGTTTTATTATATTATATATTATCTTATAAGTCAAATAAATTAGTTTAGTAAAAAATTTAGGCAAATCAATTTATAAATAACTTATTTAACTTTCTTAAAATTCTAAAAAAAAATCAATTAAATTCCTATATCTAGCAAGGGAGGAGTACTTTTTTTTATTATTATTTTTTGGGAAAATAGTCCTTTTTGGCCCGAAAGTTTTAGTTTTAGAGCAATTTTGGTCCGGAATTTTTTTTTTTTTTGACTAATTTTGATCCAAAAGTTTATAAAACGTAGTAATATAGACCAATTTTACAATATAAAAAGACTTCAAAAAGTCTAATATACTTTGTTTTATAAATTTTCTGATTAAAATTGGTCCAAAAAAAAAAAATTCCAAACCCAAATTACTCTATACCTAAAATTTCGAACAAAAAATGACCCATTCCCCCTTATTTGTCCTTGTCCTTCTTACCGTAGCAATTCAATTCAAACAAACCATACCTACAACAAGTCTTCATGTTAGTCGTCGTCGTCATCATCGAGGTCGCCGCCGACCAAAACCATTCTCTCTGCAACTTCCGTTGACCCTCCGTTGACCTCCTTCCATGGGCAATTGCAGTGGCCACCCTTCCTCCCATAACCAACTCACCTCCCCACCTCCCAATCCTTCCCTCTCCGTCCTCCCCCCAAATTCCGACCCCCCTCCGCCTCCGCAAGAACCGCCTCTCTCCTCCACCGTCGGCCGCGTCCTCCGCCGCCCCATGGAAGACGTCCGTACAACCTACACCTTCGGCCGCGAACTAGGTCGCGGCCAATTCGGCGTTACCTACCTAGTCACTCACAAAATCACCAAACAACAATTCGCCTGTAAATCAATCGCCACTCGCAAACTCGTTAATCGCGACGACATCGATGACATTCGCCGTGAGGTCCACATCATGCACCACCTCACTGGTCATCGCAACATTGTCGAGCTCAAGGGAGCTTATGAGGATCGCCATTCTGTCAATTTGGTCATGGAGATTTGTGCTGGTGGCGAGCTTTTTGATAGGATCATTGCTAAAGGACATTATTCTGAGCGTGCGGCTGCTAATTTGTGCCGCCAGATTGTTACTGTTGTTCATAGTTGTCATTCCATGGGTGTGTTTCATAGGGATTTGAAGCCTGAGAATTTCTTGTTCCTTAGTAAAGATGATAGGTCGCCTCTTAAGGCCACTGATTTTGGTCTCTCCGTTTTCTTCAAGCCAGGTTTACTGATCATTCTTGTTCTTTTTTGGTGGTGGTCCCATTGTAGCTTTTTGGTGCACTAATCAACTAATGATGGTTTAAAACTGCTTTCTGTTATGTATCTTAGCTGTGGTTAGTTACATATATTTCATTGGATAAATACCAGTTATTGCGGTAACAAGGATAAGCTATTCACTTTTACATTGTACACAGCCACATGGTATCCAGAGTCTAATGGTTCAAATTTGTGAACAGGAGATGTATTTAGGGATCTTGTTGGGAGTGCATATTATGTTGCTCCTGAGGTGCTGCGTAAAAGTTATGGACCAGAAGCTGATATTTGGAGTGCCGGTGTTATATTATACATTCTGCTTAGTGGTGTCCCGCCTTTCTGGGCTGGTAAAGCTACTTCCTTTCCTTTATAATAAAGCTTTTTTTATTAGATTGACCCATTGAAATTCAGATGTTAATCACTGTATGTCTCATTATTGGCTGAGCTTTCTACCCGACTTTACGTTTAAAAGTTGTTGATCACTGTTTCACCTTGGAAATCGGCTTTTTTGTCTGATATCAGACATATCAACTCGATGTTTCTTAGCCTATTCTTTACTTCTCATATTCTCTTCTAATCTTCTATGTGAAGAAAATGAACAGGGAATCTTTGATGCTATTCTTCGTGGACATGTCGATTTTGTGTCTAAACCTTGGCCTTCTATATCAAGTAGCGCCAAAGATTTGGTAAGAAAGATGCTACGAGCTGACCCCAGAGAACGGCTATCAGCCGTTGATGTCCTTAGTAAGTTCGATTCTTCTCATTTTTGTCGAACGTAGTCTCATTTTTTTTTTATCGTGTTGATTCTGAGACCAGCCGCCGTTTATCCTGTGTAAATATCTATATGTATGTCAACGATATTATAATGTGTGTGATGGATCTCAGATTAATAGGATTTTACGTTTTCAACTAAGCTTTCACTGGCTCTTATTGCCACATAATAATACTGTTAAAAAAGTATGGGAGTGCCCTCTCTTTCTATAAGATGGAACAAAGAATGCAATATGTGTTCACATTGATTTAACAGATGTCTTCAAATCCCCCCTCCCCAAAAAAAGAAAAGAAAAGAAGGGGGCTGCGGGTGGCAGGCTAAGAAAGGAAAAGATAACATAGAGGGATGACGTGCAACAAGTTCTGGAACAAATGTGTCTGTCTGCCATCTCGTCCTATTGCAGAGGTGATAGGAGATGTGCAACAAGTTTTGGAACACAAGCATGGTTTACATATCAGTATTAAATCCTTTTGCATCTTAGCATTGTGTCTACTAATTACTCAACCTTTCATCTTCTCCTCTGGCCAAAGAAAAAATAAAAGAGCCTTAGATTAATCCTTGCCTAATGCATGGCTTGCTCTTGTTTTGTCTCTCACCAGCTTCTGCTTGAAACTCGCACTGATACATTCCGATATTTATCAAAAGAGTAGTGTGCATGTACTTATTCAATGATTTACGCCTTGGTTTAGAAGTGATTGTTACCTCCATCTTTATACTGGTTAGCACGCTTGTTTAAGAAACATAATATATTGTACAGTTTACGCACAGTCGCACACATTATACATTACATGCATGTTTATTATTGTCCTATTCTCTTCTCCCTTTTATCTTATACATCTTGAAAAGAACATTGGGGCTGTTTTTTTCATAGCATTTTGCTTATTCAAATCATCCAATCATAATAAGAAGTCTACATATACTCCAGATCATCCTTGGATGAGAGAAGATGGGGATGCATCTGATAAGCCTCTTGACATTGCTGTTTTGTCTAGAATGAAACAATTCCGAGCAATGAACAAACTAAAGAAAGTAGCTCTGAAGGTAATTATCTGTTATCATCATTGTTGTTTGTATTGGTAATACCAAAAGATTGTAAATAATAAGGTAGCCGTAACTGAACTAGGTCAAGGTGTAAAAGCTGTGAAGCACCTGCGCTTAAATGGCATCTGCTTTGTCTGTTGGAGTGTCTGGTTTTTTATTTGCCAAGCTAGCCATTGATGTGCAAGGAAATTTTTTTTTATTGCACAAATAAGATTTTTCTGCATTTGTCAAAAAAAAATTATTCAAAGATTTTGTTGTTCATAGAACACAATGATGTGTGCGATCCATGTAGTTGACTCCACTTAATGGGATAAGACTTTGTCGTTGTCGTCGGAAAGTAAATAGACTTGCTCACCGGAAAAATAAAAATAAGAAAATAAAAGCCCAACATGGGTGCTACCTTTTTTTGGCCAGGAACATGTGTGCTCCTCAAACAGTATGCATCCTTACTATAATACTCTCATGCAGACATTTCTTCCACCCTTGGAGGGCCCAGTCTTTGGATTTTGTATAAAATGATTTATGAAAAATCTTCCATTTATTGCAGGTAATTGCAGAAAATCTTTCTGAAGAAGAAATCATTGGCTTGAAGGAGATGTTCAAATCAATGGACACAGATAACAGTGGAACTATAACTTTTGAAGAGTTGAAAGTTGGTCTCCCCCAATTGGGTAGTAAGCTTTCTGAGTCTGAAGTGAGACAGTTGATGGAAGCGGTAAAATTTATTTTGTTTCCTTGTTTGACTATACCATAGCGTTGTTTTAACTGGGGCAAATGCTTGGTGTGGCAAAGATTGCATCCAATTTTAAAACATTGATCTAAAACACCAATTAGGAATAGAATCTCAAATCCGAGGAAATTGTTATATATCTAGTGTTGAGAATTTATATTCAAACTCATGCTCTGCAAAAAATGATGTACTATGTAAGTATCGTTAGGGCTGCTTTATATCACCAACGCCACTTGTCTTGACTTAAATAATTTTTTTTTTCCAGTTCACCATTGTAATTTTATTTTTGGGTTTACAGGCTGACGTAGATGGAAATGGAGCCATTGATTATATTGAATTTATAACAGCTACAATGCACTTGAATAGAATGGAAAGAGAGGATCACCTTTACAAAGCATTTGAATATTTTGACAAGGACAGGAGCGGGTAATTACACTTTCACTGTTGAATTTTATATTCAACTTTTGGCTCCCTCCCTCCCTCCCTCCCTCCTCACTTCTGTTTTTATAGATATATCACTAAGGAAGAGTTGGAATATGCGCTGACGAAGCATAATATGGGTGATGAAAATACTATAAAGGAGATCATTGCTGAAGTTGATGCAGACAATGTGAGTTCGTCCTTCTGAATTTTGTGTCTACAGCTTCATCAAGCACCACACTCCATTTTATTTCTATTATAATTATGTCTCACTCGAGAAATTGAACAAAGTATGGACAAGTTTAGGCGCCATCCTATACAACCCTAAAACAACCCGGGGAAGAAAATACTATCAATATTTCTGTATGGTATCAGGTGTTTAATATGGGTCAAAGGCAATAGCTCAGCAGGAGACCTAATTAGAAGTTTCCCGCTCTGGCTGTACCTTTTTTTTTTGGACATTTTGGGCATAATTATTGGGATGCTGAGTTGCTGATCATAAAATGATTGTGGAAATATTTTGGACCTAATTAGTAGTTGGTGCATATTTTGGATTATAAGCTTGGTTCATCTTTTTGGGCGGCTTTTACTGTCAATATTTAAGGTTTAAGCCAATAAAAATGGAAAGGACATGTCTTAAAATAGTGGTGAAATATGCAGAAATATGGAAGCAAACATTGTTGGTAACTGATAATCCTTTATTCCATCCATATCCAGTGAAGCCTTATGTCTGTATATAGTTAAGTCATCCTTCACTGAAATCTCATCTCTCTTGCAGGATGGAAGAATCAATTATGAAGAGTTTGTTGCCATGATGAGGAAGGGCAACCCAGAAACGGTGAACAACAGACGTCGCAAGTAATCTCTTCTTGAATTACTTATTTTTTGGTCAGAGGCTTGACACGTGCGAGTAATATTGACTGTCATTGTATCATATTATTATTAAGAAGAATTTACTTACCCGTCATTTCAAGCGAGTTCTTGCTATCAGAAAATAGAGTCTGGATCTTCTAAAATGTAAAGCTTTTAAAGGACTCATGCAGTAAAAAGAAAGTGATGCCACGATAACTGAGAACTGAGGTGAGCTGGGAGAGTGGAGAAGGGTCGTACGGGGGGTGGAAAGAAATTTGGGCCGTGGGTATGTGGGCTTGGTCTGGGTGGGTGGTTTTTTTTTTTTCAAAACACTTGTGGTTGTGGGCTGATAATAACTAAAGGCCTCATATTTTCTGTTCTTTTTTTCAAGCACTCTTTCTCCGTGGCTTCGGCTGTTCCTTCTCTGCTGCGACTTCCAGGGGCTGAAGACGCCATTATTCGCAGGAAAGGGATGGAATGCTGAAGCTGTGATGTGATTTTTGGGCAATCTTACCATATAAGAATTATTCCACCCTTTCTTTTATTTTTGGTCCAAGCCTGTTTATATTATTTACGCTTCTAATCTTATTTTTTATGCCATTAGTGCTTCTCGTTTTCTAGCCCATTCATATCATTCCTTATATTTCATTTTTTAAGGAAAAATATAGGGGAGGGAGTGACGAAACAGATATTTACAGTGAAGGGCTTAAAAATTCTAATTATTTGGAAAAACAATTAATTCGGCCAAGCTCCAGCTCCCTCCTCCCTTCCCTTTGATATTTCTACAATTTTTATTATTTTGGTTTAATTTAAGTTAAATGTATAATAATTTTGCTGTCATCTCCGTAGTCATTCCGCCAAAAAACATTGTCCATACATCGCACCAAAATCTTCAAATCGATAATGATTAATAAATTAAAATTAAATGAGTAATTAATTGTCAAGAATTTTAAATATAACTAACAAGAAAGCTCTCCAGTAAACAATATACAATCCAAATTTATCAACTACAATTTCCCAATATTCTTGTTTAGGCAATGTAAAGAGATCACTATGGCTTTTTGTTACCTTTTGTTTTTTAAGCTTCATACAATACAAGTGTTCATTCTTATACCTTAATTTTAAAAAGTATCATTTCCATTCTATAACCTAAAAAAATACTTTGTCAAAGCTAGCATCTCAAGTTTAATTTTCAAATTAACAATGACTTGTCATTTGATACTAATAGTAATAGACAACTGAAAAGAGTTATAAAAAATAAGAGACCAAATTCAAACTTATGATATAAAGTTAGAAGTAGAGATGAAATGTACACTTGGTTACTGTAAAAAATTTAACAATATGAATTAAATATAAGGACAAACTAACACATGATTTTACGTCTACTGCATCACATAGCATTTAGAACGGGGGAATTAAGTATATAGACCATCAATGATTTTAAAACACTATCGAATTGTTTAAACCCATGAAAATAATAATTGTTCCAATAATGAAGCAAAATCTTAAAGAATTTAGACCGTATAAATCCTAATAGATGTGGAATGTGTTTGATTAGGTGGCCTACAAAGTCGAAGGAAACTGGTGGACCCCATGTCTAATACCAAATCTTAGGAATGAAAACAAGATCGAAAGAGAATGGTGGACTCGTGTCTGATATTGAGCCTTAGGAACGAAACACAAAGTCGAAGGAGAATCATGAATCCATGTCTGATACCATACCTTAGGAACGAAACAAAAAAATGCTTACTCAAAACAGGAACTATACACTGATTTGACGTAAATACACTAAAGCCATGTGCTTCCATTTTTTTTCACACAAGAGCAATAAAAAATTAATGTAAAGTTTAAACCACACTTATTTCCACAGCTTTTTTCAGTTCAAGAGAATCTGTTGGATGTGGTATCTATTGATAAAATCCGGTTATTAAAGGCCTATTTGGAAACCTGTTCTGAGAACAGTTTTTCTATTTTATAGAATAAATAAACAAAAAACCTAGTTTGGCAACCTGTTTTTAAAAACAAAAAATCAAATACCTGTTTTTAGAAACAGAAACAAGGAAACAACTACAAGATGCTCTCTGAACTTGTCCTTTTGTTTCCCGATATTTTCCCCTCTCTTCGATATATTTCCCATCTCAAATTTCTGCTCTCACCCAAAGCCATTGCTCGCCATCTTCATCCCATTTTTCTTCCATCACCTTTGTGATCCCCGACGGTAGAAGCTGACCATCACCGGCGACTGTCTTGTCTGAACCCTAATCACTTTCTCAAAATCATTCATCTTGTTTTGAATCAAATCCTTCAAACTCAATTAGACTCACTTCGTCTTCTTCTTGCTATTTATATATATATATATATATTACAGTATGTGAGCTTGCTTCAGAGATGTTAAAACTTCAAATCCACTTTAATATTCATCTTCCATTACAGGTTAGATCCTCCGATTGACTTTGTGCTTTTGTGGGGTTCTTCTTTTTGCTTTAACTTAGTTCTGGTTGAATATAGGGCTTTGCTGGTTATAATCCATTCTGTTGTATATGATCTTGAATATGGAGTTTTGTTGCTCATAATCCATTGTATTTTATGTTTGTGTTTAGGGTTAATTTGTGTAAATTTGTGCTCTTGGTGTTTTAAGTTAATAGCATCAATAGTTGATCTTTTTCAGATGAGATTTCTATGTTTCTCTCGTTGACTAAACTAACTGCAGTAGATCACAGAGGCTTGGGGTTGTTGAGAGATTAGATTTGGTTTGACCAATTGTGGAGCAGCTAGAGTACAAATTTCTTGAGGCATAAGGTAAGGGATTTTCTGACTTTGAATTTACTTGTTGTTTTGTGGGATCTAGTCGGTGTTCTAATAAGTTTTATTGGCAATTTGGTGTTGAGGATCACTAGTTGATGTGGGTTTTTGGGGAGTATCTGCCTTCTTCTATTTTATTGAAACTTGGACCTTCTTAGGGACTGTAGATTTCCCGTGACTTTTTTCATTTTAGTCGCTTTAAAGCTCTAGAAGTTTGACTTTTAAGAAATTAGAATACAAAGGCTTATAGTGGATTTGGATTAAGCTTCTTCTCAGTACTATATTTGGTTATTGTGCTTGACAATAAATGCTTGAAATTGAATTAAAACGGGTGACTCATCTAAATTATTAAGCACCAATGATTACCTTATTATGGGAGAGATATCTAATTTTGAAATCTGTTTCTTGGGGATTTTTAAGGAAGAGAATTACATTGTTAAAATATTAATTTAATCACACATCTTCATGTCCATTGCAGTGTCATTTATGGTGTCAAAGGGGAAGTATATGTTCCTACCATGCCCTGATTTCATAAGAACAACTCTTGAAATTACATTCTTGAAATAGGAAAAAAACATTATTGATATATGGAGGCTTAATGAGTTTTACTTAAGGGTGATAGTTTTTTAGAAACAAATTAAAAGTTTAAAAAATCTGTTTCTTATGAGTTTTTAAGGTTTACTGTGTGAAAAACCTATGCTCTATTCATGGTTTCCATGTTATGAGGATTTAAGTTTGAGATGTTAAGGTAGATCAAGTGCATTTATTAGAGATCAAGTCTGAAATTTCAGTGAAAACTGTGTTACTGTTGTTTTCTCTGTGGCAATTTGATAAAACTGATATATATATTCGATTTCCTCTTAGTGGAGATAATTTTCATAATCTGATTTATGCCTAATGCTTCAATAAAATGACCACCTTGTTATGGTAATTTCTAGAAATATTTTTGCATCCCTTCATACTTAATAATACATCATTTAATATGTGCGACTTTTGATATTAGCCTGCTAGGTGGCCAAGATTGCAAGTACTTGATGGATAGAAAAGCTGAGACTTGAGGGTTTGGTAGCTTCTTCTAAATTTTATTGTGTATCGAAATATTTGAAGTATGCATCCTTAAAAAACACCCAAGTGCTCCTGTTATTAGGTCACGCAGAAATAAATCCTTTACAGTATTCCTCATTTTTTGTCCTTTTTGTTGCAAAATTGTATAAACAAAGCATGAGAGCATTTGGATTTCTCAACCATCTTTGAAATGACATTGATGCATAGTTTTTTATTTCTTATTTGAGCAGCTGAGTAGGAAAGGTCTAGAACACTTACTAGTTCATATTAACGAGGAGCTCAAGGAATAATCATGGGTGTCTTGATTATCTCCATCTTATAGCTATATTTCTCATCAATGTTTCTTGAGTATGATCTGCACGCTTGTTAGAAATTGATTGAACTTTTGCATCACCAATGACTCGTTTGATTTGATATATGGAGCTTGAAACTACACTTATAAGATTGAATTGAAGAGTTTTAAAACACAAAATTTGGCCGCTCTATTCACCCTCGAGAAAGGCATTTCTCGTGTTTTTAAAGAAAGTGTTGTTCAGATTTTTACATGATATAATATAGTTTATCATGCCATATGGTGCACAAAGCTGTTTGGAAGGCATTTCTCTTGTGTTTTTGGAGAAAGTATTGTTCAGATTTTTTACATGATATAATATAGTATATTGTGCCATCAGGTGCACAAAGCTGTTTGATTAGTTGTGTGTACATGTATTTGTATGAATGGGTAATAGAGCAAATAGCCTGAACAAGCTACTTGAATATGGAAAGTTATATATCTGTTAGTGAAGCAGAGGAAGTGCACTTTTATTAATATGATTACCCTCATGCTTCTCTCTTTCGCAATCAAGATTTTACTTGCTTCTTTTTGTTTTGGCGCCAAATTTTTATTATGCTTATAGCTTGGCTTAAACTCAAGGCTCTTTTCTAGCCAATTTCCTCAGTTAGAGCACATATATATTTCTTTGATTTCAATATGATGTTCACTTATGTTTATTCAAGATGGGAAGATAGTGCCCATGATGCCAAAGTTTTGCTTGATGCAATTACCAATCCTGAAGTAAAGGCAAATTCCCCATGGCCTCCAAGAGATCGTCGAGTTAGAAGTGCTAAAGAGCTTTTTAATTAAAGGCATTCTTCATTAAGAATCACTAATGAGCATTGTTTCGGGGTTTTGAAAGCTTGATTTCCAATTTTGAAATCAATGCTACCATATAAGTTTAGCCCTGAAGACAATGTCTTATAGTGGTGGCATGTTGTACTATTCATAATTATATACGCAAGTGGAACCGGTGTGATATGTTATTTACAAAGATCTTTTTTTTTTGTTAATAGTGAGATAATTTTATGTTATTTATTGGTAATTTTATTTGATTTTTATTAAATTAGGTTATTAATGAGATATATATCAAGTAATTATATAAAAGTAATGTTAATATGGGAAAGTTAGAAAATTTGTAAGTTTCTTATATCAAGTAATTAGTAAACTCGGAAATAATATTAATACAAGTAAAGTTGAAAAATTATTAAATTTTAATTAAAAATTGATGATGTTTGGTTTTTTTAATGAAAAATATGTTAAAAATGACATAAGTATAATTATGTGTGTATAATTTTAACTTCCAAATGTGATTTTTGAAAACAACTATCCAAACATGTTTTTTGTTTTTTTTTTTCAAAACATATTTCAAGAAATAATTTAACCAAACCTGTTTTTCTGTTTTTTGGTTTTCAAAACTTGTTTTTAAAAACAGTTTTTGAAAACAATTTTTGAAAACAAAAACAGAAAATAAATCTAAACAACCCCTACATCTTCATGTTCATCTCTAAATATCCCTGCTATTTCTCTTGGTCCTCTTTTATGTGGACCACTATCATCTACATTTAGTTTTATCATTTTCTCTGGAGGGGCTTCCCAGATAGCCCTTTGACTCACTCCTCAGAACATATATTTATAAGCCCTTTTCATTTGATCGACAATCGCAATTGGAGAACCCTCCTAATCATATGCGTAAAACTCTTTTTTAAAAGCATTGATTGCAGTTGTTGATAATCCTTCGAAAGGATGTGGACCTGGTAGGATTTGTTGTGCCACTGTGAAACTATTTCTTTTGGCGCACAATTTTATCATCTTAGTATACAAGATTCAGAATCTCAAATTGATATGCAACGAGAATTCCTACTTCTTGCTTTGCATGGGTAAATCTTGGTGTAGAGGATGATATGCACCTTCCAGATTTTACGCTATCTTTTAACATGAGAGGCAAATGAGCTAAATAACCAATTTATGGATATCATAAAAATAACTTATACTCCCTCCGTTCCTAAATATAGGATCTAATTGACATTTTTGGAAAATCCTAAAAAGCTAAATAAGTTACTTATAAATTGATTTTTCAGAATATTTTCTTTAAATTAGTTTATTTGACTTATAAGCTAACGTATAATCTAATAATACATAAAATGCGTTATGATTAAGTGCCTCGTTTTACTTCCTTAATCTTTCAAAAAAAGTTAAATGGATCTTAGGCTACGTTTGGTACACAGGATTGGGGGTGAGGAAGTGGGAATGGGTCAAGGAATGAGTATTTCATGTTGTTTGGTAGGTGGTATTAGAAATACCTTAGGATTGAGCATTCCCACATATGTGGGAATGAGCAAATCCACCTCTACCCCTGGTAATGCTTTTTCATTCCCGGGATTGGAAACTTTAAAGACGAAAATATCCCTATTTATAATAAATTTTATACATTACTACCCCCTCTGAATCTCGCCGTAAATTAAATTGACCTATTTCTTGTAATAGATCTACATGACCCTCTATCCATGTCGAATTTGTTCTCCCTCTGAGAACGGCCCTTAAGAACAACCCTCTCTTAATTACAGGAACATTACCTTTGTCAGCTATTACAGTAGGCAAAAAAGGAAAAGGTTCAGCAATTCACTAGTCTTTACATACTAATTCTCATATGCCTCACAGGAGGAGATGCATGCATCGAAGACGAACCCCTATAAAACAACAAATAGACTCGAAGAAATAATAAATTAATTCTATAATTCACTAAGAGAGATCACGTTCTGCACAAAGTGCGAAACGGTGGAAGGAGTAAAAGGGTGGATGCAACATGGGTGGTTGGGAATAGAAGCCAAGCCACAAAGTGAGAAAGTGTTTTGTTTTGTTTTTATGTTTTTTTTTACCTGGGTTTTATGTTTGCTAATTTATTAAGAAGGATATTATAGTCTTTTAATTTTTTATTTGATTATAAAATAAAATTAATACATCCATTTCCTTGAAATATCACCACGTACCAAACATGATTTTCAAACCCCATCCCTACTTCCAATCCCATTCCTACTGCCAATCTCAATCCCAATGCCAATCCATCAAAATTCATTACTAGTTACCAAACATGACCTTATATTTAGGAATGGAGGAAGTACTAGTTACTTGTAACAAGCATATGTTGTTTCCCATAGACTACTTTTTTTTAATCATATAGAGGGTGAGCCTGGAATGAGAGTAAGGCTATTGTTACGTGATTTGGAAGTTATATATACAAATCCTTGAAACCTGTAGAGGCAAAGACAATTGGCCATCTTAGCGAGTGTTCGATTCCTGGGGAGTACCACTTAGTTGTGGTTCTAATCGCAGTGTTTGAGGGTGTATCTCCATAATTAAGTGAAGCTTGGCAAAACCAACCTTTGTGGACAGATAAAGGACTTGCTTGTCTTGTTCTAGAGCCCACAACGATAAACCCCAGTGAATCATGAGTTAGGAGTTTTGCCGTTGAATTATGGGTGAGCCAAACCTCTTTTCTAAAATTTATTTATAAAAGAAAAAAAAATTGGGTGCATCTATCCCAATTCAATTTTTATCCCACGTAGGGTAAGTTGGGATCCTTGCCTCTTGATTTTTACCTTTTTAACGATACGTTGTGCAATGTATGCATCATTGATGGGCATCCCCTTACAATATACAACTTATATGGACATTTTAAGGAAAAAAAATCCATAAATTTAGAATACATGATGTATTCAGCAATGTTATTTAAAGAGTTAAATACTAAATCCACCCCGAAAGTATACCCCGAATCTCAATTTCGCCCCGAAAGTTTTTTTAGTTCAAAATTACCCTGGAAGTTTCACAACGTAGCAATTTTGCCCTTTTTTCGTCAAAATATTAACGGTCAACGTTGAAAATTTAACGGAAAAAGGGCAAAATTGCTACTTTTTAAAACTTCTAGGGCAATTTTGAACCCAAAAAAACTTTTAGAGCGAACTTGAGACTGGGGGTATACTTCCGGGACGGATATGATATTTAACCCTTATTTAAAAGATTAGATGACATCATTTCGCTGCCTCTGTTTTCTACAGGGAGTAAGGATTTTATATATATGGACTTTGACCATTTACCATATTCAATTCCTAAATCCTTGACACGTACACCCCCAATGGCCCCACCAAGCTGTGCTTATCCACGAGGCGTTGTATGTATATATATAAATATATTGTACAGTAATAGGAGGCCTTCCATGACAATCGGCAGCGGGGTTTGAGGGATGTTGCCAAGCTGTCACTCACTCTGATATCGATCCCATTTTTTCTGTTTTCTTTCGCTCTTTCTTGTCCTTTTATTCTCCATGTCATGTACAAGTCATTCCAATACTGTTGGCTTTGAGAAAAAAATCCCAATGAAAGCTCTTTCCTTTTCATTTTGACGAAGACGACGACGTGATCACCATCTTCCATACCCTCACCCTTGTTCTGAGCATGCCGCCGCCGCCGCCGCCGCCTGCCGGAGCAAATTTTGGTGAAATCGGAATCCAACATAACTACTAACCAGAAAAGGGAAAAAAAAAGTGAGAACCCAAATGCCACAAACCATGAATGAATGAATATTTTGGGCAAGTGAAATACATGAGCTGATTCAACGTTGAACGCTTCATCGCCAAAGCAACAAACTTTCTCATTCTGATATTATTGTTTCGCTATGAGCTCTGAAGATTCGGACAGAGAACGAGGCGTTCCCACCATGGTACACCCTTTTTCCTTCATCGAATTGGAAAGTTGTTATCTTTTTAGCATTTCAACCCTAAAAGTTTGCTGCTTTCTTTTTTAAACCCGCCATGGTATATATCTAGCTTTGGCTTTTTCTGTATGTTCGCTTTGAATTCTTCTACCGATTTGATTTTCTTTGCTTTGATTTGAATGACGTGTGTGAATATAGTTTTGTTTTCGGCACTATTTTGTCTGATTTTTATCTCCAAAGCGAAAATGACATCTGTCGTTTGAACCTTGGTCATCTGCATAAATATGGGGTTTCAACAGGGGTAGAAGCGTTATTAAAACTCGAGTGTGTTTGGGCCTTTACAGCAGAAGAAGATAGGTTTGGTGTGTTATTTGTAGAAGCTTGCTGTGTATGGGAGACGGGAGCACATGTATCTTCAATAATTCTGAAAACAAAATAGCTGCTGGAATTTGATTCTGCAGACTGTGAATCTGTCTTTGTAAGATTAGGACGTCTCTCAAATGATAATAAGCTTCTCAAGTATCTGATGCCCTCTCTGTCATCATGCATTACTCTTACTCTTTCTTTTACATGCAAATTGTATGACATGCACACTTGTGCACGGAGAAAAACAGAGAAGAAAAGAAGCGGCTGACTACCTCCGTCTATACTACAGTCCTTACTTTCTTAATTTTCTGTCTTTGGCTATACTTTTGGACACCTCATTGTGAAATAGAAAAGGAACGTCTATTTTCTACCTGAAAATAATTAAGAAATTTTATTTACAATCTGATTCATCTGGAAATGAAAAGTATGTTCAGCGCGTTTGATGATTGTCTGTAAACAGGTGGAGTGCAAATATCAACGTAAAGCAGTTTTCTTTTTGGCAATCAAGAGTTTAGGCTTTCTGATTGGTGGCCTAAGCATCTCCCCGCTTTATGTATATCAAAGTATATTTTCTGGTAGATTGCAGCATATTCAGAATGAGGATGCTATATTTGGTGCATTCTCTCTTATTTTTTGGACTCTCTCTCTTGTGTCATTGTTCAAGTATGCCATTGTGGTGCTGAATGCAGATGATAATGGAGAAGGTGAGGGCTGACGGTCATGATAATGCTGTGGGATTAGTTCCCTCTTTTCTCTCTCTTGTCCATTATGGTTTAGCTTGTTACTAATACTTGCAGCTCCTGTGCAGGGGGGATTATTGTTTTGTATTCACTTCTTTGCAGAAATGCAAAATTTTGTCTTCTACCTAATCATCAGGCTTCTGATGAGGAGCTGTCTACATATCATAAACCTGGTTGCACAAATAGAAATATACTACCCTCACCTTTGAAAAGATTCATTGAGAGACATAAGACTGCAAAACCTGCTTTGCTTATTTTCGTTCTCCTGGGTGCATGTATGGTTGTTTGTATTGGTGCACTGACACCTGCTATTTCTGGTAATGGAACATTCATTACATTATCTGGTATAATGTTTCTGGTTGATTTTCTCTGTAGTGCATTTCTTTACCACTCATTTCTTACCTTCATAAATATCTATACTGATTGGAATCCAATTCTTGCAGTTCTTGCATCTATCAAAGGGCTGGAAGTCCAGGCAAAGGTTGTGAATAATAGTAAGTTAAGAAAAAGCTGAATCTTCTACTTAGCATTATAATAATCAAGGTCTAAATTATCTGAACAGAATAGATCAACAACTTTTTATTTTCATGGGTATACTTGTTCTTTAAATTTATTTGTTAGTTGGAAAGTTTCTGCCCATGACTTACAAGTTAGATTGTGAGGTGAAGTCATGAAATGGTGACAGCAACTGACGGGAAATTTGATTTTTAATGTCTTTAACTTTGATCACTTCCCTCTCTTTACCTATCAATCATACACCAAGCTCATATGTTATGCTAGGGTGGCAACTGACAGCAAGAAATAATTATGATCTTTTGTTAAAGTTTCCAGTTGTGGCATACAAAGCAACACTTCCCTTGGCAGTATCTATTGCAGACTATTGTTAATTGCAATTGGAGGGGGAGGGAGTAAGTTGAGTGAAAAAGGGAAGAGTAGCAGAAGTAGATATTCCCGGGAATTTAGGTATTCTTAGTCTATATGGTGGATCAAGGTCTTTCTGACCATTGATTCTCAGAAAAATGGAATTCATAAAGATACAATGCTAGTTTAATCCCCAGAGTTCTTAAATTTTGACTTTTTTTGTCCCAGAGCATGTATTCGTTTAGCCCTATGTCTCTTCCTTGAGAAATATTATGCCATCTATGTAGTTTTACTATGAAAGCTTACATGTATACCGCTAAACAGGTGTGTTGCTTCTAATTTCTTGTGTCCTATTGGTTGGAGTCTTTGTACTGCAACATCGTGGTGCCAACAATGTGGCCTTCATGTTTCCAACTATCGCAATCCTGTGGTTACTGCTTAATTTCACAGTGGGCATTTACAATGTCATCAAATGGAATCCAAGACTTTATCAGGCTCTATCTCCATATTATATGTATAGGTTCTTTCAGGTTACAGGAAAAGATGGTTGGGCTAATCTTGGAGGAGTATTTTTGTGTGTTACAGGTCAGTGCATCTTCTGATGCTCAAAATCAACTAGACCTTTATACCTATCAGATTCATTGTGTGGTCTCTTGGTAAACCTCAGGTACTGAAGCTATGTTTGCAGACCTAGGATACTATGGGCAAGCACCTATAAGGGTATGTATGGGCGATAATTGTTTGACTTTCAACCCAATAATTACCTTATAGGTGGCATTGATCTGTCCATGAATGTCTGTTCTACATATTATAACCCAATAATATTCAATTTATTGACTGCCAGGTTTCCGTTAGGGGGTGAGAGATATCCTTGGATCTCTATGCATGTTAGTGTGGCCCTCATTGTAATGTTTTTTTACGTTTTGACATAACAAAATCGATTCATCTGAGGGATGCGCACTAATTTATATTCCGCTGAGATGCAGCACTGCTGAAGTTGAACATGAATCTAAGAAGATAATGCTCAGAGATAGTAAAAGTCTGCTAAACTATAGTAAGAAGTAGTGGAGGGATTGAACGGTGAGATCTTGTGTAGTGATATTTGGAAAGGAATATTTTGTCTGTACTATGACAAACCCGTAGGTTATAGCAGAAGTTGTAGAAGAAGTCTTTCAATTAGTTTCCAGTTTCCTCCTTAAACATGCTATAGTAATTATGAGATTGCTTCTTTTGAAATGTTTGTTGCTATTGTGTGCTTTAAAGACTCTTTGCCATGCAGGTTGCTTTTTGTTGTGTTATTTATCCATGTCTAGTCCTTCAATACATGGGGCAGGCCGCATTTCTTTCCAAGAATTTGTCTGCAGTTCGTATAAGCTTTTATGCTTCCATTCCAGGTCAGAGAATTAAAATACTAATATTGACTGAGGTCTGATATACCATCTCATAAAATCCTAAAATGCATGCATAAAGTTGTTTGCATTTGAGTAGGCCAATGTCTGGCAGATGCTACTGTTTGAACTCTTTGGCCATAACACTGTCATGGTGATTGTCAAATTGTCAAATCTGAAAAAAAAAATACAATTCAAGAACTAGTTATTGTCCCTGCTGCTTGGTATGGATCCTCAGGGAACTTGTCTAGAGAATCTTAAAAATACAGAATATATTTGATTAAAAAAACTTGAAAACACAGAATATGATCAGCCAAAACTCTAGAAGAGCTTGTTTTAACTATCTTACCTTACTAGCTAGTGAGGCAAATTAGTTGAGCTAGCAAAAGTGTCACGCAAAACCAGATTCAGTCTTCACGACAATTTTTGGTCTCTTTGATTTATATCTCCTGACTGGAATGCATTTCATGTATTAGTTCTTAAGGTTAATTCCTCTACAGCTGAGTTAATGTATTTCAGGTTTTGTTGTTTTGTAGATGTCCTATTTTGGCCAGTATTTGTGGTGGCTGTTTTGGCAGCAATTGTTGCAAGTCAGGCTGTTATCTCTGCAGCATTCTCAGTTGTCAAACAATGCCATGCATTTGATTGTTTCCCTCGTGTCAAGTTTGTTCATTCTAGACGGTGGATCCAAGGGCAGACATACATACCAGAGATGAATTGGATTCTTATGATTATCAGCCTGGCTGTGACTATTGGTTTTGGAGATCCAATCGATATAGGATATGCTTACGGTATGTTATATTGAAACTTGAAACAACCTGCAAAATCCTTATTAACATATTATGTATACAGATTTCATTGTACTTATTAGGCTGTTTATTTTCAGATTGGTTTAGTTTTTAAGAGAAGGTTTTTTTCCTATGATTTTGAAATTGGATTTTGTGCATGGAATTTATAGTGTTGATGTAATAAAAAGATAGCCATTGCAAATGTTAACATACTTTAAGGCAGTTTCTTAAGGTTGCCCCCGATAATTTTGTGTGTATGCATGGATATCACTTTGGATGCATAAGGAGGGATGTCAGAGTTGATTAGTAAATTTTTATGCTCCAATTGTTTTTAAATGTAGAAATATATAAAAGCCTGCCCATCCATCAAGTTTCTTTTGATAATCTGCTTGTGGTGTAAGTTTAGGAACTCATTAGTCAGGAACTGGAAGTTAGCCTGCTTATGCATTTCAATCATGAACTATTGCAATTTCTCAATTCATATTTGTACATAACCAAGTTGGTGTAAAAATTGTCTTCCATCATGGTATATTCATTCCACCCGTTGCATTTGATCCACCAACCATTTGACTTGTCATACCAGCTCCTCGACATATTGATGGTTTTCACAAGCAACATTGTCACTTCAATTTTCTGGCCTGAATAACTAATTTCTGGTGCATTTTGGTTTCCAATTTATTTTATGTTAGAAATTAAACCAAGTCAGAGTTACTTTATTATGTCACTACCTCTGGTAGTTAATATAAGATCTAGTTTGTTGTGCAAATTGCTTTAAAAACTAGATCTTATATTAAGGATTTGGAGGTAGGACATTATAACTTGTTTCTGTTCATTGCTGATAGGAATGTCTGTATTGCAGGGATTGCTTGTCTAGTTGTCGCATATGTGACCACATGGTTGACATCACTAGTCATCAACCTTGTATGGAATCTAAGTATTGCAGCTGCTCTTGCATTTCTTTTATTTTTTGGTTCTATAGAGGTTCTCTTCCTTTCCTCTTATTGCATGAAAATCCCTAAAGGTGGCTGGGTTTCGCTAGTGCTCTCTGCAGTTTTCTTCGTGGTTATGTTTGTGTGGCATTATGGCTCAAGGAAAAAGTATTTATTTGATATGCATAACAAAGTTTCCAAGAAGTGGATCCTTACACTGGGACCTAGTCTTGGGATTGTTAGGGTCCCAGGAATGGGCCTCATCTACACTGAATTAGCTGCCGGAATACCAGCGACTTTCACCCACTTCTTGACCAATTTGCCAGCCTTTTACCAAGTGGTTGTTTTTGTTTGTGTTAAGACTGTACCTGTACCTAGTGTGCCACATAAGGAACGTTACCTCATTGGCCGAGTTGGTCCCAAGTCTTACCGAATGTACCGGTGCATTGTTCGAAATGGTTATAATGATGTTTACAACAATGAAGCTGATTTTGAGAATGACCTGGTGCTTAGCATAGCGGAATTCATCCAGTTGGAAGCAGAAGGTGGTTCAAGAAACCTAGAGGGTTCCGTTGATGGCCGGATGGCAGTTGTTAAGACATCTGGAAAGTTTGGGAAAAGGCTTTTAATGTCTGAATCTGCTATTTCTGAAGAAGGAAGTAATCTGAATTTTTCTGGAACTTTGACAGTAAGCAGCAGCAAGTCACCCGTGCTGAAGAGGTTGCAGGCCATGTATGAACAGGAATCGCCTGATCTCATCAATAGGAAACGGATTCGATTTGAGTTGCTAAACACAATGTATCAAGATCCACGTGTAAAGGAGGAGCTTCTTGAGCTTGTAGAAGCCAAGCGTGCGGGTGCAGCATATGTAATAAGTCATTCCCACGTAAAGGCCAAGTGGAACTCATCATTCTTAAAAAAGTTTGCCATCAACCTTCACTCTTTTCTACGTAAGAATTGTCGAGCCCCTGCTGTAAGCTTGAACATTCCTCACATTTATCTGATCAAGGTAGGCATGAATTATCATGTCTAAAGACCATTCTTTGGACTTTGGGCATGATATTTTGTCACTGGATGGATATGCAAGGAAGCCGGAATATTTATGGGGAAGTCTGTTTGTAATACAGAGTCAATACACACCGTATGTTACTCTAGGATTTTAGCTTGGCAAGTCTAGAGGCATAGTTTCATATCAACACGTTTAATCTTGTAATGAAATGGGGGTTGGTGCGGGGTCATGAACTTGCCAAATATAAGCTTCCGCTTCCTTGTGCTAGTTTTGGTTTCCCATGCGTCAGTCACTGTTGTGTCACAGAATCACATTTGCTGCTACTGTGCTTGGTTTTCCTCTTCTCCTATGGTTTTAAATATACAGTCTCACACTCCTTTTGTGTCTGTATTTAGAATGAATTTTTTCTAAGGAAACTGTTGAGGAATTAATTTGAATTTTTCTCTTTATATTTGTTCATTTTGACTTGTAAATTTTGTTGTCTAGTATAATAATGAATGAAATTTTCCACAATCTCGGTTGGCTCTTTTCTGGTCCCTATCTGTGTACAAAAAAAGATTTTGGTCAGAAACTATTTGTGAATTTATGCTCAGTAGTTACAAGTACCCTTTGTATTTATTTGGTTAGATATGAAAGATACAGATTATGCCACTATGGAATAGTATAGATGCTGACCAGGTGTTATTTTAGGAATAGATAGATGTTATCTTTTGCAAGGTTTTATGTTACATCTATACCTTTGGCCAAAAAAAAAAAAAAGATACTCCTATACTGTTTCTAAATTCATAAAATTCTTTCAAGACGTTCCTAACTGAGTACAAGAAAGTCATAATTTAAATGTGCTGAGATGACTAGACTTTCCCTCAAGCAAATTATGGGGAAAATGACAAAAAAATCCCTTCCAATTTGTAAAATCTCAAATAAGGAATTTTGAATTGTTAATGGTTGTTAATACCTATCATAAAGTTGTTAATACTTATTATGAAGTTGTTATTGGGATTTTATAAATTAGAAGGGATTTTTTTGTCATTTTCCCCAAATTATACCTGTAGGGTCTTTTGGTTGAAAAATTCCTCACTCTAACGTGCAATCTTTAAAAATTAGAGTCAAAATATGAAAAGTTTTGACGATATCTCTTGCACTAATTACCTTTTTTATTATTTTTTTTTTATCTTATCATACCCCTCCCTATAAAAGGGATTATACACACCCACCACACACATTTTTCCTAAACCTAGGAATTGATCCCAAACCTCCTCAATAAGGGGTGGGATTGATGCCATTGAAGCCAATGCTAGAGATAAGTACAAACCATATTTGTCTCTTTTTCTTTTTTTGGGACTGAGAAAAGAAAAACTTTCCATGGATTCCACGAGGAACTCAAATTTTATTGGCTATTGATATTTAATAATATCATAGATGAAAAATAATTATCATAACTCATAAGCCTTCTATAACATTTATTACATAGTATCAATATAACACTCATAGTCTCATACACAGATAAATTCAGGTAAAGAATGATTGTTATTATTATACCCTTTTTCACACTCGCCGTTTGTGAAGGTTCCATGTTTCAATTTATAAAACATTTTGAAAAATATTAAAAGTCATTTAAATTATTATCATAGTTATACTACAGTATTTATTCCAAGAATTTTTTTTTAGTAAAGAATGTATTTATTACAGTTGAAACGTTTAAAAGATAATAACTAATCATATTAATTTTTATGAGTTAATTAAAAAAATAAAAACATCTTACAACACTAAAAAACGATATGATCAGGGTTTAGTGTTGTTGGGGTTGTTATAAAAAGAAATAATTTGATGAACATGATTCACTAATATGAAATCAATCACACGTAAATATGTAACGTCTGTCTAACATGAAAATAGTGGAAATTTTAATCTAATCAAACACCTTAAAACAATTAGCTGATATAGATAAGTTTATTTTTTTTCAACTTGTAAAATAATAAAGTCATTGAAAAGAGGAGATAAATTTTTTATCGGTCAAATAACTATTATTTTAGAGCTTTCAATTAAATTATAATCTTTTTGGATTATATAATAAGAAAATACAACTATTTACTGAAGGGTCTTCCTCGACCCCTGCCAAATTTCCTCGGCCAGAATTAAAATCCAAAAAAAAAAAAAAAATGAAAAGAAAAACCCATTTGTTTGTTGGCAATTGAATTCCTTGTTCTCTTTTGGGGCTCTGGCCTCAGGAAGAACAGCTTGACTTGAAGCTACCAAATCAATCATCTGCCTCCAACAACAACAAAAAACTCATGCTTTGATGTTAAAGTTTGAACCTTTTTTCAGGGTTCCCTTCTAATTAGCCTCCATGTTGAGTGCTTCTTCCTCTTCCGCTGTCTTCCCTCGCTTCTTTCTTCCACCCCCATCCTCTCAAATTAAGGGTTTTCGCGGAGTCCCAACCCTCCGTCCTATTTCTCGACCTTTTCGGATCTTCGAATCGAAGTCACCAAAGAACGTAAGCAATATGTCTAACTAATTGAAACATCTTTCCTTTGGTTTATCAGTTTATGTGACATCGGAAATATTATTATTAATGCCTTTTTTCTTGAGTTGCTAAGCAATTGAGTGAACCTTAAAAGATTGTAATACAAATCAGAATTCCAGATATAAGTTTTATTTCCTGTGAATATGGTGGCCAAACTTTTATTTATTGTGTGCCTGATGTAGTTTTCATTATGCCTTTTACTTGCAGAAATTGAGTATATTATGCTTTAGGCACGAACATCATTCTTCAGAACCCCCAAAGCCTGAAGTTATAAGCCATTATCTTCCCGAGGAGTTGGTGCAATCCGAATTTAGTCATTCAAGTGTCAACAAAAGAGACTGGGATTCGAGCCTTCAGAGGGTAACTGTGTTATTTGCTTTTTATATTATGCACCTTATTGTGTGAATGGGTCCTATTGTGCTTTCAATGTTGATATTCATCACGATATCTGTGCTAATTATTGATAGTAAAACTTTGAATCATGTATTGCATATCGTAGGAAAGTGAAATTAAACTTGCCTCTTCAGTTGGCCCAACTCGAATTGTGTCTCATACTCATTACAAATCAAACATGCTTCATATATGAATATGCATACACAAATGGTAGACACATCCCTTTAGAGAGATAATTATTACTAAAACAGGTGCATTTATCTGAAATTTTTTTGCTAATGATGTTATCCAATGGATTTTATTGCTGCTTTGAGCTCCGTTGGACCCTAAATCCGTTTGGCTTTTAGGATTATGAAGGTCTAGGGTTGATGGTGAGCTCCTCCTCGGATAACACAACTGTGTCTGATAGGTATTTGCACGGTTCAGTGACATTGTAGTCAATCTGAAATAGTTGTTACAGAATTCTATGTTGAAACATATAATCCCATTGATAACCTCATATATCATTTTGATATGATGGGAATATCTGTTCTTCTGTGTCTGATTGATGGAAACAAGAACAAATGCATTTTGTATTTGGATGCTGTTGATTTCCTGTACAGCAAATGGAAAATTAGATTTCCATTTGAGTTTGGTTGACATATGGATACATTAATTTGTCCATGGTCAATATATAACTGTAACATGAACATCTTGTTCATGAACAAGTGCTACTGTTTAGATATTGTCTAATATTATGCTGACTGAAAGGTTTGATTCTGTTTCAGTCTGCTAATACGATATTGACAATATTTGGCAAACAATGGGTTGTACCGTGGGCTGCTGGGACCATATTACAAGTAAGTATTTTTCCTACTTCAAGCTAGACTAGATGTTGATTCATAGCATTGCTTAATCTTAGCTATAAAATCCTTTAGAGTTGAAATTTATGGTGCTCTTGTATGAGTGGAAGTGAATGAAGTCTAGGGAGTGAAGTGATTTATGGTGCATCCTTCTTGATCTTCACTATATCCCTTAATTTTTCCCTTTCTTCTCTGTGATAAAGCACACCTTGGTGGCTAAACATTCCTAGAATTGTTCATTAATCGTTTAAGTTTTGAAAAATGGCTCAATAGCCTTCTCCTTGACCACACATGTTAAAGAGATAACAACTTGGTTCTCCAACCTTTCTTGTGTCTTCTTTGCTGAAATTGGTTTTAGCTGAAGCCATGTTCACGAGCCTGGGGCTTTGAAAAGTATCGTTCACACTCAAATAGAACAGATAACAGAATACAATTGTGTGATTAGTTTAGAGCAATAAATGACATGCACGTCTAGTGTATTTTAAGATGAATTTTATTAATTTCATCGCCGACTATTATAAAATTAACAAAATACTTGGACATAAAGTAGAAAACCAAGACTTCCAACTTAGCTTTGGACAATTGAATGTGTCTCCACGGATGATGTGACCCAGTGGTGTCATTAAAAGTGCAGGAAAGTAAAATCTTAACATGAGAAGCTAAATTGCAAAACAATGTATCATGCAGGTTATGCTTCTTTGGACAGCAGCATTTTGGTTTATAGGATCTTGGATGGTTCCTTGGGCGGCTCATGTAGCTGGTTTCAACAAGGAATCATTAACATTTAGAGGACAGGCACTATTTAGCCTTGTTACTGATGTAACTGAAGGACTAGCCGGTATAGCAATTCTTCGGCTCTGCCTATCTCGGTATCGTCCTCTCCCGCCCGATTGGTTCAGGTTTAGTCTGAAAGGGAAATGGCAGTTGGATGTCATCTTGGGATGTCTCATGTTTCCCCTGGTCAATCGACTCTCACAGTTCAACCTGGACCTCCTACCACTTTTGCCTTCTACGCCTGTTACACTTTCAAGTGTTGAGCAATCAATAATGGCAAGGGATCCCGTGGCCATGGGATTATATGCGATAGTGGTGTCAATCTGTGCCCCTGTATGGGAAGAGATAGTTTTCCGTGGTTTTCTACTCCCATCTCTTTCCAAATACATGCCTGTGTGGTGTGCAATACTGGTTAGCTCAGTTGCATTTGCTCTTGCTCATTTCAATTTACAACGGATGCTACCACTTATATTTCTTGGCATGGTGATGGGTGTAATATTTACCCGATCAAGGAATTTATTACCGTCCATGCTCTTGCACAGTCTTTGGAATAGCTTTGTCTTCTTGGACCTCATGAAATAGCTCCCAAATGAAGACATAATAGTTTAGCAAGTGATGCGGGGTGAGCCTGCTGTAAATGTATGTATCATTTGCTCATCGTCTTCTTGAGATTAAAGATTAGTGTCTAGGAATTCAATCTTGGGATCCTCCAAGTGCCGGCAAGAGGAACTGGGGACAATGCCTGATGATTGTGTGTTGTTCATATTGTTGATGAATAGGAGGCATAATGTAAACTTGAAAATGTGGAACAGTTCATCTTGGATAAAAGAAACATGCTGTAGGGCTATTGTGTATGTGTTCATCCCACATTCCCACCGAATCATTATAGCAAATTTCAATGAGGTTTCTAACATTGCCGGCTCTCACTCTTGCTTTGTGGAATTCAACTCTATTTTACAAGTGTGGAGTGTGTCAATTTTTTCACATTACATTTCAGTAGAGGTAATACTGTTATGCCCATCATTTCATTGATGTTAAGACTTCAGAGTGCTGAAGTGGCGCAAACAGATAATATAACTTGAAAATTAGGAATGGGTTATATTGTACGAATTTGTCCGGCAACATTAATATCGTGGCCCTGAAGTTTGATTAAATTGGAATGAGCAGATTCCCTGCTTTGCAGTTTTAATTTATACTGCTCTGTTTAGTTATCAGTCTCTTTAAGAAATTTTTTTTTCAACATGCATTCAATTCTTATCCCCCAGTGGGCTGCTGTGCTGTGATAGTACAATTGATTTCATGTCAGAAACCACGACACAGTTGTGAACGTAAAACAAAATCGATTATATATTTGTTTGTTAAAATTGTGTTGTTATTGTTATTACTGAAAAATCGAACACTTGTTATATTTTTAATAAGAAAACGTCAGTTAACACTCTTTATAACCAAAATAGAACAAGATATAACATACAATCATATATTGCTGCCTCCGGTTCTAAATATAAAAACTAATTGATGTTCACTTTTAGTCTTAAATAGGTTTATCCCATTTATCCTCTTATATTTATCATTTCTTTCAAATTAATTTTGTCAACTTATAAGCATATGTATAATATAATTATATTTAATTGATGTAACATATGCTACAATTAAGTAATTTATTTAGATTTTTAATCTCATTAAATTAGTCAACTGAATCTATTATTAAAGACCGGCTGTATTTTTTACAAAAAAACCGTTTCATACTCCAAATTTGATCCGTCCATCATAAAATTTAGGTTTACAAAGATTTAAATTCAAAGTGACTGGTTTCGCACTTGTTGATAGATGATAACTTTTACTCTACAATGGCTTTCATTGACTAGATAATATGTATAAATTTTTTTGGCCATCGATATATATATATATATATAACTTCTCATTACCCTTACAAAGCTTTTTGTCATTATCTATTAAAAATACAAGCTAAAGTGTATATGAAATCTTTTATTTCCTTTATATTTGAATCAAATTTTATTTTGATCCTTTAAATTTTGAAAGATGCATTTTTACTCATTTTTTTGATAACACTGTTATTTTCATTTTAAAAAAATGCCAACTCAAACTATAACTACACTTTTCAAATTTAAAAGACTAAATTGAAACTTCATAAAAACATTTAGAACCAAACATATATACTATAAGTTAGATACAATTTATCATATATAATTGAAAATTATATTCATATAATGAACATCATCCCTTACATCGAGATACAAGCCAATAACACACCTAAGGCATCGTAAAAGCTCTTAAATCAAGTTGCACACTTAAAAGCAAGTTGCATACGATCAATTACATTAATCAAGGTGCATTATTATGCTCTCTCAACAATTTTTCAAATATACCATTCACTCAAAAAACACACAACTTGACAATTCGATTGAATTCAGCTTCAAGTAAAAAACGATATGTCCCTAGTTTGCATGGACAGCTAACAATACACATTTAACAAACTTGACTGAATCCCTAACCCACGGCTCGAGAGTCGAGAGCCGAAACAGGTTACTACGGACAGATTTAAAAAAAAAAAATAAACATATAAATCATTAAATATAAACTCGATTAAGAGACGTTTCCTTTTCAAAACATCACTAAATAAAAATTTAATTTAATAATTAAGAAATTAAAAGTAAAAGGTCACTTAACAAATATATTCTATAAAATATAGCGTACCCAGCCCCTTAAGACGGTAAAAGAGGGTTAAAATTCAAATATTAACAGAGTTTCAACCTTAATGGACCAAAATAAAATGCCGTCACGTCTACTTTAGAATTTCCGCAGAATAAAAGCCCATCATCAAACAAGAATATACCTCTTATTAAATCTGGGAGTTGTCAATGTCATGGGCCATCAAGGCTTCAACTTAAATGGAATGGTACGCATAAATGTACATAAAACACCCCCCAACCCCATCTTTACCCAAAAGGGCAATATTAACATAAGAACGAGACATCCATATATAACGTAGAATTCCAGCAACATTTATGAAAGCAACTGAAACAAAAGTATACTAGATCTTTTCCCCTGTACTAAGAAACCCTAGAAAGATATAAACTACTAGAAGGTAAGGCTTTGACAAATAAAAGAGTCCAAATACTAACGGGATATTGAAGAATGGCCAACTCTGTCGCACATGTCAAACACTTCAGTCCTTCTTTCTATCTTTCAGAGGTCCCTTGGGAATCTTACTCAAAACCTTGGCATCAAACACTGCATACTGCTTCTTAAGCTCCACGGTTGCCTTCTCAGCAAATGCATCAACCTTATCTTCATATTTCTCATAGAGAACCGGCACAGTGTGAAGCAAAACAAAGGCTGTTCCACACGTTTGAATATACAAATCACAATGACATTTCAACTTTCAAAGCAATTAGCGATTATCTGTAGTATCAATCCCATTGGAAATACAAAAATATTCATTACCTATATAGAACAACGTCAAGAAGTTGCAGCAACCCCCCACAATAGAGAAAACCCATAATCCTGCAATTACCTATCACATAATACAAAACAGAATAAAATGCCTGCCAAGGAAGTAAGTCGAAACAAACACAACCTACATTGGTATTTCAGGACACACATTGTAGCCACCCATAACTCACTGTTAAACAACCACAAAATTATTGGTCATCTAATCAACAAACAGGGTATACGGGAACAATGTTATGACATGCACCCCACATCCCTTTAACCCAGTCATTATAGCCACCCATAACTCACTGTTACTCTACCACTAAATTATTGGTCATCTAGTCAACAAACAGGGTATACGAGAACAGCGTTATAAAATGCATCCTCCATCCCTTTAAACCCACTCATTATAGACACCCATAACTCACTGTTAAACGGCCATTGAATTTTTTTTATTGGCGCACAAGCACCAGCTAGCACCACATTCGTGATATCACTACAAAACTGAGTTATAAAAGGATATCAACATACAGAAAGAAACTTCTTGAGATCTCTTCCTGATGCAGTATCCCTCAAAGTAGCAAACAACCAATTAATCTCCATTCTAAGAGCAGAAGCAAATTGGAGAACAGGTTCCTCCGGGATGTGGACTTCCGGGATACGTGGTGGAGACCTGATAGAAACAAACTATCAATTCCAAGCATGAAAAGGAATTAAGTCTCATAAAACTTAAGCATTGTCTCTAAAACTTTACTTGTTGATAAAAGCTGAAGCATTGGACCACAAGAACAAAATAGCCAGTGCAAGTATTAGGAAGTGGCAGACTAGAGTGAGTAGATGGTATTCAAGCAATTCAAACAGAACCCATATAGCCGTTGCAACACCAAGGGCAGAAGCTGATATCTTCTTATTCCTCCATAGCATAACATCTGCCGCTGTTACACGAACAAGCAAATCAGCAGCAGACAACAGCAAATAAAGGATAAAAGGAAAGAACCTAAACCGTGGTGGAGTGCAAATCTAGGCCCTAAATGCCAAGGATACCACATAAAATGAAGAATTTGCACAGAACATGACGAATCGAGAAACTATAACCATGTAACAGAACCTAGCCCCAAAAACTACAACTCGACATCACAGATGAGTAACTATTCATCCGATATGACATTAAATATCTTTTCTCACAAATCAAGACTATGATTTCGATTATGAATTATGCACAACATATATTATATAATCTACAAATACAACATATCTGGTTCGGTACTTCTCAACACCTTAGAACACAAATCAAGGCGATATTACCTATACTTGATGTATGTACGAAATTCCGAAGGAGAAAAGGGTTTTACTATGCCAAATGGTATATATTCACAAATCCCATCCTTGTTTAAAGAAAAACGTAAGCAGCTGGAGCTGTAGTTATGATTTGACTTAAGCTGAATCACTCAAAAGAGGGCTAAAAAAAGCATAGAAAAACTCGATCCGCATATTAGGGATAAAAAAAAAAAGAAAGTAGAATCGAAGCATAAGAATAACAGTACACTAGATCAATTGGAAACCAAAGTTTTGTAATAAAAAAGAAAAAGAAATAACAGTAGAAAATGAAAATCGTACGTTTTCCACCACCGAGGACCTTATGAACAGGCTTTTCCCTTCCAAAAAGTCGGAAAATCTTGGACTGAACGGAAGGAGAGGAGGGGCTATGCTTCTTGTCGTCATCTGAATCAGAGGAAGACGAAGAGTGATGATCGTGAATCTTCTCCGATATCTTGTCTAACAATGACTCGGACTTTGGTTCTTCGTGCTCGTGATGCTCAGCCATGATTTACAAGCACCGAATTTGGGGTTTGCAGTAAGGTGATCGACAAAAACCCTAAAAGCTTCTGGAAGAAATAAGAATGCGAAAATGGCCGAATGCTTTATATTAAGGAGGTTGATGACGATGGCAACTGATTGAATCTTGGCCGTTCAATTTACGAGTGACCCGAATTCACTTTATAATTTTTTGCAGTGAATATTGATTAATGTACCATATAACTTCAAAATATGATGGCATTTTTGTTGTAATTTGAATTTGATGGTAATAAAAATACGAATTTTTTGTGCTTTGATTGAGAGCTTGTTATTGAAGTTGTAAAATAAATCTTACTACATGAGAGATAATCTCAAAACCTTCAAGGTTGAAAAAAAAAATTAAAATAGGTTGCAAGCATTTTTTTTTCCTAACTACTCCTTTATAACAAACTCCAATTGACTTATCTATCATAACAAAAAAATATATTAAAATATGCCTAAAATTAATTTTTTTTTTTCAACTTTACTCATTAAATGTGAGATTTTAAACGAGAGAGAAAAATACAAAAAGTCGTATTTAAAGCATTAGTTGCTTACTACTCCCTCCGGTCCTTATTATAAGGCACCAATTATAAAATCTCACAAACCAATAAAATTAGTTAAAACCATTAAATATGTCTTAAAAATCAAGTGATTTACAATTTTACCCTTATCAATTGTACCAAACTTTAATACCATATTACCCCTCTGTTCTTTATTATAAGTACACCCTAACTACTTCTCACATACAAAGGAGTGGAAGTTATAGCATTAAATATGGCATATGCTCAAAAAAATTTCCAAATATGCCCTTATTTAAGAATAGGTGTTAAAATAATATTTTATACATTATAAGCATTCTTTCTAATCTTTCCTATTTCCAACATAAGGGTAAAATAGTCACAATAGCATTAATTGTTCCTAAAGTGGACTTATATTTTGGAATAAAAAATTTGTGGTAGTTGGAATTATAATAAGGAACAGAGTGGTAATTATCATTTCTCCCACTACTCTTATTTAATATGGGCATACATGAAAAGATGTAATTAATACTCATTAGAAACTACCAAGTGCCTTATAAAAAGGACAAAAGAAAATTGATAGTCGGTGCCTTATAATAAGGACCAGAGAGTAATTGACTTTAAGATGTGAACCAAAGCGTTACTCCATCAAATGTTAAATATAATATCATATTAACTTTTTCAGAGAAATTAAGGATGTTAAATAAATCTTTCTAAAGTATTAATATGTATTACTTTTTTTCAAAAATTAATTTACCATTTTCATAAGCTAAGCTAAGGTATATCTAATTACATGTAACATGTATTAAAATTAAGTGATTTATATTTAGGACATGATGTAACATTCTACAAAAGAAACTTGTATGGTAAACATGAGGGAGTATCTCTCTGTTCAAATCAATCCTTGGGAAATGTTAGCCTCGTGATCATTGTAATAATGCGATGATTAAATATAACAATGCCTCTCCCATGAAGACGAGGGCTAAATACAAAGATAGTAGAAGGCTGAGACATGGAAAATAAAGACGACTAGTTATGTATCCTACCTACCCAAAGCCAAATTACTACCAGACAATGAGCTAAGACATGGTGAAAGTCAATCCAGTGGCCCAATACAAGCTCTAATTTACTCAATACAGTTGTAATCACCAAAAAAGAGCTGAGAAAGAAACCAACCCCATCTCTACATTACTAAAAAAATTTCACTCTTTCTAACCCAAACCTAACAGGAAAATGGAAGACCCCACCCACCACACGTTGGATAAGAGAGAAAGAGAATCGTACTGAAATGAATGTTGAGCAAGAGGTTGCTTGAAAACTGCTCAACCACACTTGGACAATAAATAAGGATTGTGGACAAAAGGACAGGACAAAGCAACACTCGATGCAGCCAATTACTTTCTTAAATAGCTGGAATAATGACCCCCCCAATTGTTACCCCCAAACCAAATATGAAAACAAGTGAGGACTGAGGAGTCCAAAATAATGCGTCAAATTATGAATTATGAATATCCAATGGACGGACGGGTAAGTAAATAATTGGACGGAAACTAATCACAACCAATTAAAGCAGACTTCATATCATGATCCAAATTCCAATCAGGCAGTTCTGGATGCAAGATACAAAATAGAAGGCAAGTTTGCGTCTTGGTAATACGTGTCCTAAGTCGTCAATTTGATATACACACACACATATATATCCCTTAAAAGTGGTTTGTAGAATATCATCACATACAGAAAGAAAGAGCCCCCAAGTTGTGGGGGAAACCAGAAATAATAGCAGCATCAATCAAAAGACAGAGATGGTGGGGAAGTAACAGATTAAATTACCTCGTGTGAACGGAAAGTGTAAAAATGAATGGCAGTGATGAAAAGCGAGGGAGTGATTTGCGGAAACATATTTTGGTGAGTAAGAAGAAGAAGGAGCTAGGAGCAGAAGGATAAAGGTTTTGATTTGCGTCTTTGCGATGTTGGAAGGAAGAATATTAGGAAAAATTGAACAATGGGCGAGATTGGTCGTCGTCCGGTTCAATAGAGAACACAGAACATTCAAAGAATATGCCACTTCGGCTATTATACAGGGGTTATTTCTTGAGGCTTGCCAGCACTTTCGCTGTCTCATTAGGTATGAAAATTAAAGACCCAATTTGTCGTACGTGCACTGATAAATGATTCTCGTGCGTTCGTTGACAGACTCTACAACGTGGGCCTTTGGGCCGTTCATGTTGGGCCACTCAAGGCCTTGAGAAAATAACTGGCTTGGGCATCCAAGACTATGATCTTTTTTTGGAGTGGATCATCCTAAGATGAGGATCCAGGGATTCCTCGAGTCTATGGTTCCTACAGTAGCCTGTAAGAACGGATGAGTGTGAACACTCCTGATTCCTGAAGAATATCTTCAATGAATACGTGGCATAATGTAAACGTCAGCTTTTAAAAAAATAAAACAATGCAAACCTAAAGTATTGACACAACTCGTCTTCGATAAGGATTACGTGGCATGTAGAAGAGCTGTTGTATTTGAATAGGATTATCCCGCTTCACGGATGTCCAGTGAGTTCCAGGAACTTTATAAAAAAGAACCAAAACATCTCCAAACTGTTTTATATTTGAAAGTTGAAACTAATCTCTTTAGGGGTTTAGAAGGAACAGAACTTTTGGAGGATTAGAATACAGAGTTTTTGCCCAAATATACTTCCCAGAATATAAACTTTATTATCCTCCTCAAAGACAAAATCGCTTAGTGACAATTACCGTACAGTTGTTGGTTTATAAACATTATTTAACCTTCAATATAATAATCCCTCCTTATTCGCTTTTTAAGTTGTGGGATGCAACTCATGCGACTTTCACTTTCACACATTGATTGGTAAATGGGAAAATACAAAATCTTGTTGAAGATAATTAATTACAATAAGGACCTTTAAAATCATCAACCTATATTTATTTTCCAAACATCTTAGTCATCATTGATGATTTTTAATACTCCCTCCGTCCCTATATACAACAACCACAATAAAGTTTTTATCCCACTAGGCGGGGTTAGTTACATGGATCACACGACATCAATGTGCTCTATCAATAGCCATGTTTCGTGATAAATTATTGATCCGAAGATCACGTTGAATAACTTCGTTAAGAGTTCTCTTCGGTCTCCATCTCCCTCTTTTGGGAGGACTCTACATCATTTGATCAACTCTCTTCTGTCCCTATATATAAGAGCAAAAAAAAATAAATTGTTTTGTCTCTTTTTATAAAAGTTTGGCCAAACCAAATTGGTCAAAGCATTTAATCAATTTTTTCCCATTTTAACCATCATTATTCTCTAAATTCACATTCTATTCCATACTTATTTATAACACTATTATCACATCTCTCTCTTATATACTCAATCATAAATAAGGAAAAACTTTTAAAACCAAAATTATTTCGGACATATTTATCATTTTCAATTACTCTCTTAATCCACATAATTCTAGTTGATACCCCTCCAGTCCTATTTATAGGGCAGAGAAAGAATGTTTTATTTGGTCCTATTTATAAGTCACTTTATTAAATATTTTATGTGAATGTACAAATTTAACCTCCATTTGTTATGTGTTGACTTTATTGTCATAATGTATAGAGGATATTAAATATGGGTAGAATAAGAAAGTCGTTGGATTTCAATGTAAATTCAATGAGGTTTAAAATTTTTATTGTTATGTGTAAAACATGCTTGAAGTACCATGTAAATAGAATCAGAGGATTACCTCTTATACAATTGTTTTTTTTTCCAAGGTATCCCCCAACCTGACAGGCCAATGACTAATCCTCCACGGATCTAAGCTCCGTTTAAAGGCTACCGATGGCCAATGGGTTGCTGCATACACAAAGGGGAATTCAAACCCCCTACACTTACTTAAACGGATGAGTGAGCTGACTATTCAACCAACTACACTTGATTTTATACAATTGTTATTGACAGCTCTTCATAACGTAGTTACTACTCCCTCCAGTCCTAAATATAAGACCACTTTAACATTTTTTTTGTAGAAATTAAGAAAGCAAATTAAACAATTAAATTATAACATATGTCACATGAAATTAGATTATATGTTATTTTATAAGTAGAATAAATTAGTTTTGAGGAAAAAACATTATTTTTAAAACTGAAACTATTTTTTTTTTAGACTGAAAAAAAAAAGTCAAAAAAGTCAAAATAATCTTATAATTAGAGAACGAGGACCGGAGGGAGTATTATAGTTACAATTGGTTACTCAGTGTGCTGCCTATAAGTAATCAAAGTATTATAATTATATTATTTTTTTATACATAGTTATATAAGTATTATATATATACATGTGTGTATATATATAATTAAAAGCAAAGTGATACAAGAAGCACTACAGATGTAGCACAGAAAATATTTTACTCTAGTAAATTTACCGCGAACGAATTTCAGGGCACAAAAACAGGCGAGCCCATCAAACAGACAAGTGCATTACATGGAATCAGTGTCATCATTCATCAAGATAAATAAACGTAAAGTTAAACATGGATGTACAGAAACCCCCGACTCTTAAATGTGCCACCAAAAAAAAAACACCACTTAGAATTGGAATGACGACCGCCACGAAAGTAGATGAAATGGAAGGAGATACTCCTTCCTTCCACCAAGAAGCCCTAAAAATTTAAACTATAAGAAAATAGCGATTTAACTAATTACGGGGTATAAAGTTTTAACAGAATATTCGTGTAAACCAAACTACGCAACAATTACAAACCACTTCAGTCCTTCTTTCTGTCTTTCAGAGGGCCCTTGGGAATCCTACTCAATACCTTGGCATCAAACACCGCATACTGCTTCTTCATCTCAATGGTTGCCTTCTCAGCAAAGGCGTCCACCTGGTTTTCATACTTCTCGTAGAGCACGGGGACAGTGTGAAGCAAAACAAAGGCTGTTCCACGCTCATCAGATGGAATAAATCGATATGGTGTTAATGTTAAACATTTCAAGGCAGTAAATACTGATCTGTAGTATTAAGTATTAACATCATTAGAAACAGGAAAAACTTCGTTACCTATATAGAACAATGTCAAAAAGTTGCACCAGCTCCCCACGATAGAAAAAACCCATAATCCTGCAATTACCTAACATAAATAATACAAAACTTATCAAAATGCCAGCCAACAAAGTACCGAGAAATAAGCACAACCAACATTGGCGCATTCCAGAAATCATGACATTTACGACCCACAATTCACTGTTAGATGACAGCCACATTACAATATACAGTGAAATAAGTAATAACAGGGGTAGACGAGAACAACAAATACCACATTCAACTCCCTCCCACTTCTCTTTTTGGCCAATTCCTCTTTAACCCACTAGTTTCCTGGAAGACCCACACAGACAACTCTCTCTCCAAAACTTAGCCCCTGCTTTTAGCCTTAAAAATGCAGGGGATCGTCATTCTTTCTACCCCTCCTCTCCTCTTTAATCATGGGATTCCTTTTGATAATGACAGATGACTTAATGAACACGCACAAGGTAGGAACAAATTAAAGAAATGACTAAAAACTGTCAAGTTATAAAAAGAAATGAGCATACAGAGAGAAACTTCTTGAGATCCCTTCCTGATGCAATATCCCTCAAAGTAGCAATCAACCAATTGATCTCAAGTCTAAGAGCAGAAGCAAATTGTCGAACAGGTTCTTCAGGGATGTGAACTTCTGGGATCCGTGGTGGAGACCTGATAAAATTAATCATTAATTATTAAACCATAAACCAAGTAACTACCACAAGGAAAAGAACTACATAGCATAAGATTAGACATGGTCTAAAGGGTCTACTTGTTGATAAAAGTTGAGGCATTGGACCACAGGAACAAAATTGCCAGTGCAAGAATTAGGAAGTGGCAGACCAAAGTGAGTAGATGGTATTCAAGCAATTCAAATAGAACCCAAACAGCCGTTGCAACACCAAGAGCTGAAGTTGATATCTTCTTATTCCTCCATAGCAGAACATCGGCCGCTGTTGCATGAACAAGCAAGTCAGAACACACCGACAAATAAAACAACTACAAATGAAACTTATGAGGAAGTAAAATAGGCCCTAGATGCCAAGTATGTCATTTTAATGAAGAATTCTCATCATAAATAACAAACCGATTAACCATAACCCCGGATCAGAACCTAGCCCAAGAAGCACGCAATCTGATATCACGCGGGGAAAAAAGTTCACCCAATACAACCATTTGAGGGATGTGGTTCCCAAAATATCCTTTTGGTGATGAATTATTATTAACTACATAAATATATTATCCTAAAACACACGAAATCAAGTTGCCTATTTCTCATAATAATTTTAGGAAACAATAAAGATGATATTACCTATAATTAATTCAAGATGTATTCACAAAATTACCACAGGGAAACAAGCACAAAAAAGTAAAGATATATGTGACTTCAGTAATGATTTTACTCAAATCAAGTCTAATCGCTGAAAAGAGGAGTAGAGAAATCATTCTCAGACCACCATCAAAAGATTATAAAATAAGGAAAGGCATAATTAAAGCATAAAAAATGGCAGTTATCTAAACAAATTGGACACTGAAATTCTAATGGAAATAGGAATAATCTTCAAAAACAAACTCCGTACGTTTTCCTCCACCAAGGACATTATGAACAGGCTTTTCCCTTCCAAAAAGTCGGAAAACCTTGGACTGGATCGAAGGACTCGATTTCTCCTTCTCATCCTCAGAATCAGACGAAGACGAAGAGGAATGGTGGTCATGAATTTTCTCAGATACCTTCTCTAACAATGATTCAGACTTCGGTTCCTCATGCTCGTGATGCTCCGCCATGATTCACAATCCAGAAAAAACAACTTCGCTGTTCAAAAATCAGAATCGGAAAACGAAATCAAACAAAAACCCTAAAAAGCAAAAGTTTCGAAACGTCTGGAAGGAATGAGAATAAGAAAGAGCGAAAGCGAGAAAATAAGCAAGGCATGCTTTTTTAGCCTTTCTTTTCAAAAACAGTATGGTAAGTTGAAACCGGTGGGAAAGGACGCGATCTGAGCCGTTGATCGGATTGACGGAGTGGCTAAAGGAGCCGTTACAATAGACGGCGTGAAGGGTGTGGTCCGTTAGACGCGTGGCGCGTGGAGGATGATCGGCGTTTCAAAGTCACAGAAATGAGAAAGCGGTAATGAAAATTACAGGTAACGCAGGGAGGCACGTTGTCTCATAAGGTCGGGACATGGATCTGCAACACGTGGCGTGTGTGGGCCCCATTTTGCACGATATTCTTAGCTACTAAGTTAGTAACGACGACCGACGATGCTTAGTGTTGTCCTATTAAATAGGGGTCAGTTTTTTAAAAATTCGTTTACATGTTTAAAAAATTGTTTGAATTTTGGCAATTATAGTTATCTACGTTTCAAACAAAAACCGCTTCAGAATATAACTCTAAAAAAAAAATCCAGTTCCTTGATTTAAGCGTTTGGAGATTTTAATGGTTTTAACTATTAATGTAGAATCTATCTATTTTTTTAAAAAAAAATACGAAACACCTCAGGAAGTTTCGTCTGCATCGTCCAGAATCTCCGGTTCACCTCCTTCCAAATCAAGTGCGGGAGAAGGTATTTTTCCCACTTTGCACATTCGATTAGCCGAGTTATAATAGGGAAAATGTTAGAAAAATACATGAAAAAAGACACTAAGATGTAATAACTTTCTGAAAGAAATTTGATTTACATAGATTCATCACTCCTTTAATAAGTTTAAAGAAAATGTCAAAATTATCTTTAGGTTATTTTGAAAAACAAATAAAAAATTGGTAAACCAAAATAAAAAACTGTTAATCACAATCAAAGATTCGCTAAACCTAAAAATGAAGTTGTTAAAATATAGATATATGATAAACTGATACGAATATTGGGAAGTGTTTTTACCACTTGATAAGTGCATTACAGAGGTTGATAAACACAAATAGATATTTAATAAACAAAATGTAAAGTTGGTAAATTGTAGATATAAATTGTTGAACTGATGTCAGTATTGGTAAGTAACTATGCTAACTATTAAGTACATTACACAAGTTGATAATTATAAATAGAGATTTGATAAACTCAAAAAAAAAAAAAAAAAGTTGGTAAAGTGTAAATATAAGTTGGTGAATTGATGCAAATATTGGGAATTTATAAGTAAATTTACCACTTGGTAAATGCATTTAGAAGTTGGTAATTGGCAAACAAATAATAAACCCAAAAACAAATTTGGTAAATTTCTATCCCAACTTTCTTTTTTGTTTTTTAAAATAACAAAAGGGTAATTTAGGCATTTGGTCTAAATTAATTTAAGGACCGATATCAGATTGTCATTTCACTCCAATGTTCTTTTAGAATTCAACGCACCTTACGGTGTGTTTGTAGAGGTGAGAAATAGGGCGGATTTAAACAGGTTTGTGAACAAAAACACCCTTATTTTTTAAGTCCGGCCCTTGAGTCGTCAGGCTTCGGGCCGACCCGCGGGCTTCGACTTTTTTAAATGTTTTTTCTCTAATTTTGAGTGTGTATTGCTAATGAAAATAATGGACCTATAATAAAAAATATGAATATATATGATCCAAATTATTGTTAAATACAAACTTACCAAGCATTAGTGCATTGCCATATACCAACTCAACAACTCATAAATTATGTACTAAGTCTAGAACTAGAAGTCACACCACAATTACATAGAATGTTCTTAATAATAAGGAATTAAAGTATAAAAGTGGGACGTACGGGACTTGAATCTAACATAATAAGCATTTAAATTATTATCGTCCATATGCATATATACAAAAATAGTACACCTATTTAACTCTTTGAGAAAATAAAAATAAAACAAATGTAAAAAAATGGAGGGGTAATAAACGGGTTTAAACGGGCTGGCCCGTCAAAGCCCACGACCCGACGGGCCAGCCCGTTTAAGCCCACTTCCCTCCAAAATCAAAGCCCGACCTCCTCGGGCTAGGGTCTAAACGGGCCGGCCTGAATTCCCGGCTCTATATGTTTGGTTCGAGGGGAGGGAAAGGAAAATTTTAAAAAGTTGGATTTAGAAAAATTAGAGAAATAGGGTAAAAAGTTTTCAGTTATTTTTCTTACTTTTTTATCTTATATTTAATATTTGTTTAATAATTATAACCTCATTTTTTTCATTTTTTTTAAAATTCAATTTAAAATTTTTTTCCCTCCCTCCCCTCCCCCTGAACATTAGTATGCCTTACATATTTTAAGAGTTTTTTCCTGGCATTTTTCCAATTATTATTCGTAATTTCTAAATGCAACTAACCAAAAACTTCAATATTGAAGCATATATAAATCTAAGTTACATGAATTTGTATCTGGAGATTATTTTATCTCTTCTTTTTCCAACGTAGATTATTTTATATTGGCACAGATTTATTCTGTAGTTTTCATTTTTAACTTTCAGTTAAAAAAAATTAACTTCCACTAAAATTGTGCAGAAAGTGCCTCTTTTTTATCCTAATTTCTCTAAAGGAGAAAAAATGGGGCAAGAAAAAAAAAGAAGTAAATAGAGCTCTAAATTTTTTTCATCACATAAGTACCACATTATATTAAAATTCCCTAAATCAAATTAACATATTTTGAAGTGTTTATTTATGATTAATCAAATCAAAATACAGACAACATGGAAGCCTAATAATTTCTCATTCCACACCCTCTTTTCTTTTTTTCATAATTTTTCTTCCTCTCACTTTTCTCCTTTCTCTTAGGGAAAACTTGTTGGCAAAACAAAAATAATATTGACGAAAATCTATATTTACCCTATTCTTTTGCTGCATCCAAATAAAGTTATCTTAACTTTTAATGTGTGTTGACAAGGTAAATTTTTTATATGGAATTGTGGGAAAACGTTTCCAAAAATTTAGAACCAATGAATACTCAAGTTCCTAAGGTTTCGAGTCTCTATCCCGATAATTATGATTTCAAAATTTAAACCGAAATAGGAATACGATAATCCAGTGGGATCTTGAATCTGGGGACCAAACACATAAGCTCAAATAATGCAAAACCACAAAACACGGCGCATGTTGGAATGATGGAGTTAATTAGCTCATAACCATAGACCAAGTCTTGTACCCTATCTATCCTATTAATGCTTGGAAGTATGACCACAGTAACCAAAATTTACCAATCTTGGGAACACTTTGCAATGAGTAAGATGAGTCCACCCCACGCAAATGAAAGCTGAAAAAGAAACAGACCCAATTTCTATGTTCACATATGGGGCCTTTTGTCTTTCCATTGTCTAAAACACAAACATAAAAGAAATTCACTACCCCACCTCCAGCCGAGAAAGATTCACCCAGTCGGAAAAAAGAGAAAGTCTGAACGTGCACTACTACTATCCTTGTGCGAGAAACAAGCGTTGTGGACAAAAAGCAAGGCAATTGATTAAAGTTGAGTACCATGAGCAACCAACTTTTATTTTACAGCTCAAGAACCAAAAACTCAAGCGTAATTGAACTTACCCCTTGACAATAAGACAGCTTTTTTAAAAAAAAAAAACTAGTCACCAATAAATTATTATGCCACGCTTTCCACCATGAAATCGAGGCAGGCATGGATGGTTTCTTTTAACGACAAAAAGAACCAGAAGGATGGGATTGATCAGTTATATTTATTTGTTTATCAGGTGCATTAATCGGCTAGCAAAGTCTCATAGAAGACAGTTATTAAAGGCAAATTAAAACTGTAGGATTAAAAGAGACTTTGCTGAAAATGAAGGAAGAGAAAGGAACAAAATAGAAATATTACCTCAAGCGTGACTTTAAAAGTAGAAAAATGCAGGGGCTTAGCTTGGCTGAGCAGGAGGCTGAGTTGTTGCAGAAACATATTTGGATGATGAAGATGAAGAAGAAACTTGAAGGTGTTTGACGCAAATGGCAAAATGATTCAAAGAGGAGTGCCATGTTAGGGATTCCAGAACTGACGACAAGTAGTTGTTGAAGTTCTTAGGCGTGATATTTGTCCACATCTGCTTCAAAACAGAACATTAAGCGAATATACCTTGTTACTTCAGACCTTGCATACCATAAATTTAAGAGAGAACGATTTCATGAGGACGAAACGTAACCATAAAAAATCCCACAATTAGTTAGCATTATATGGTGATTTACAGGTTTTAACATAAGAACGTGCGCTTCTCACCTAGAATTTGAATTTTTTTGAGATTATATTCATTTTTTTAATTAAAGAGATAGGCGTTAATGGCACAAAGTTATAAATAAGATCGAAGATATAACCCCCCCGCTTATTGGAAGATATCATACCATTAGACTACTAGGTCTTTAGTATTAAATTCCTTTCTTTGAGACCTCATTATCCCTAGAAACTCAGATGGCCACATTTTTTTCCGTGAAACTTTTCCCATGGCTCACAAGATCATCCCTGTCCAATCTATTGTTACTGCATGGGCCTTTAACAAACAAAAAAATGGATCAGAATAAGTGGGTTTGGGTCATGTAAGAAAATGTATTGGGCCAGAAACAATTAGAAAATAAATGGCCTGGGTTTGGAAGCATATGCTTCACTTTTAGTTTTAGGTTGATTTTAATAAGGTTCAAAAAACCGGACAGGGCATCGAACCGGATGAGGCACTGGTTCAAGGGTTAATGGTCGGATCGGGGTCGGACCGGGTCAAACCGGATTATATTAAAATAATAAAATTTTATTGATATTAACATTAATAATCACTAATATCAAAATGTAAATATAGATAGGTATGCATGATTCATCAAATATGAATATTTTAATGTTTCTATAAAGGAAAAAAGAGAAAATATTAGTTGATTACACGTGAAAATAAATATTATTCTACAATCCACAGACTAAAATTCAAATATTAAGAGTAACAATAATAAAATATTAAGTATATGCAAGTAAAATAGTATTTAAAGTATTATAGTTTCCTAATTTCTAGAATTGAATGAAATGAAAGTTAGTAATTAGGTGAATTGTAATAAAATAAAATTATTTTTTTTTTTAAAAAAAAAGGGCCAACCAGGTTGAACCCCCGGGTTGACCGGTCTTGTCCGGGTCAACCCGGCCCTTGATCGTTTGATGGCCTCTCCGGTTTTCCAGCTCGCCCGGACCGGATTAGTGGCCGGTTCACAGTTGAACCGGCCGGTCCGGGTTTTATTTCCTTGGATTTTAATGTCCATCCTTTTTTTCCCAACATTTCAACGCATAAAGTGTAATAGTAATGAAAAGATGATGATTAGGGTTGGGCAGGACCCCTGCCTGATACCCTACCTAAAATATGAGTTGGCTGTATTCCCTACCAATTAGAAACCCATACCATTTCGGGTTGGGCAGGGCCAGGGCGGGCATCATGCCCATATGATCACTCCCTAAAATGGTTGAATTAAGAATGAAAAATGGGGGCTGTTGTTATTTGGTGACCCATAAAAATAAGATTATAAATACCATATATATAATATGCTATATATATATATCAAAATATTATAATTATAATAACATATTAACATGTAATATAAATATATAATATTAATCATGTATTAAAAATATATAATATTATTTATTTTGTGGGTAGGGCAACATACCATGCCCGATGTCTGGCCCGTCTGCAAACATGCCTAGTCAAAACATGCCTATTTTTCTTTGGGCCCATTTTTTGGGGTTGGGTCAGGCATTTTTTTGTCCTGATAAGGGTGGAGACCCAGGGCGGCTGGGCCACGTGAACACCCCTAGTGATGATGCAATTCCAAGAGAAGAGAGTGCATGTGCGTTAAAGTCAGATCAAAATCTGAAAGCCACCACCTTTTTTTTTTAAAAAAAAATTATGTTTACCTGTTCATATTCAGATACGTGCTTGTCAGATTTTTTTTAAATTTAGTGTCTAATTTCTACAATGAAATAGATGTTGATTTTCTTTTTTACTGATGCGATGATGGTTTATATTGCTAAAACATTTACCAGAAATAGGATAATTAATTTTTATATATACAGTAAGCTGTCAATACTTAAAAAATTGAATATGGATATCATTTTTATTTCATGCCAATTTTATGTTGTAGTTTTTTTTAAGCAAGTTTCATATTGTAGTTTGTTTTGTGTCTTAAGTGCTTAAATTTTTTTATCCAAAAAAAAGTGCTTAAATTTTTCTTCAACCATTATTTTACTCCTTCGTGTCCTTAATATATGACTTATGTGAGGAGTTGATCTCAATTCTAATTGTAATATGTAGAACATATTTCTCATTTTTTGAGTTATCCTTGTTGATGCTCTCTTAATAATAATCAAATTAGAGAGGAGGAGAGAATTAAAGAAGGTAATTATAATGTATTGGAATAACAATATCATTAACTAAGTTAATTAAATTTTTTTATTTAATCAAATTATTAGGTAAATATGTGTTATTGGATGGGTATTTTATTTGGTATATAACCTCCACTTTTTTGCCAGAAATTCTAGCTAGTACCGCAGCTCCCCCTCCCTCATGTCTTTGATGGTGAGAGCGTCTTAGATTTTTTCTTGTTTGTAAACAAGAATAAAATTTATGTATAGTATTAAATAAACAATAATATCATAGCTTCACGTGCAAAAGAAACATGGGGGAGGGGTTAAAAAGGCAAAAACCGCGAATCCTAATTGCCCTTATCATTTGCCAATGAGTTGGACAATGATTCAGCATCATTCCTCTAACCCAAAGCATATGTTGGCATTCAGATAGACAACCAAATAATCCACAGGAAAACGTACGTGTTATTCGTATTATTATAATCTATATTCTCTTGGTACTTAAATAGTTCATAGTAATATATATATATACATACACATCTCACATCACATGTGCCGTAACGTCGTGTATTACTTTTCACTTAGTTATCTAAACCATATGAAATACAAATACTACAAATGGATCATAAGATGACTGGGAAGGAAAAATATGAAAATATGTAGTGCGCTTCTTTTGCTACCCCACCCTCCAACAATTGGATATAGCTTAATGGAAAGCAATTTAATACACGATGAACGAGATCCGATAAAGATGTGATGATCATTCCTATTCTGACATAAACATAGATAGCTACGATTGCCTCAATTTTTCATGTGTCGTAACTACGTACTAGATTATGGTAACAACATATAGTACCAAAGTTTAGTCATTTTCATGAACCTCCATTACTGGCTTTCAATTATTTAAAAAGATAATTAAAAAGAATGGCTTGCTTCAAGTTAAGCCCACAGGGAACAACCCTAGCTAAGAGGGTTTAGGCAGTGCTATTGCAGGTTAGGCCCTTTGACTCGCTTTCATGTCGTCGGAAAGCTTAAAGCATGATGTGAATATTTCACTGCAAGAGGCTCCAAATTAAAATATAAATATCAATATAAGCATTGAGGGAATATATTAAATATATATTAGAGGAGGCTTTGGAGAAAGTCAGGGGACATGGCATGCTAGAGGCCAAATACTTTTGGATATGAATGCTGCCCAATGAGGCATCAGCTTTAAACGGAAAGCAAGTGATGTGAATTTCAATGTAAAAATATGTATGTGACTTGGGGTTTTTTAAATGTTTTGTGCTGTTTATGAATATAAATAAAGCAAATCCCAATTTTTTTGACAAAAAGTGTCCATGAAGATGAGATGCGTCGGCCACTCATTCGCAAAATCATTACCCATCTTTTGACTCTATATTATGATTACTGATTATGCTCTGATGGGATTGAATAAGATGTTATTAATATTTTCCTTAATATTTGATTTTATTTCTTTTTGAACGTACGGTTTAAAATTTAAATTTATCTCTAAAATTTTTATTCAGGAATATTGGGCATTTGAAAAGTTTTCTATTTCAATTTCAATGTTAACCTAAATTTTCTTTAGCATTTGATTTTATTTCTTTTTCATTGAATCGTAGTACAAATTTAACTAAAAGAATTTCATTCAGGAACATAGAGTTTACGAAAGTTTTTCAAGTTTATCAATGTTCACCCATAAATCTTATTTTTGTCAACTATATAAAGTTTCAAAATCATAACCATATCGCATCGAAGGTCATGTAGGTTTAAATGTTTAATAATGCGTTCCAAACTTTCAGATATAATGAAACAAAAAAAACCTTATTACCTTAGTTTTCAAGTAAAATCATTTCAAGTCAAGCAGTTTATTTTCGGTTAACAATGAATACACACATGCAAACAAACGCAATTCAAAAAAATTCCTTTTTGTTTGAAATCGGAGCATTTTATATTTGATTTTTTTTTTAAAAAAATCACAATATAAGCATTAACAGAATTTAAACTATCCAAACACAAATATTATTGAAAAACCAAAATTATTACCATATAGCCACCCAAACAAAAAATCTTAATCATTACCTACACCACATCCTACTTTGATTAAGGCTCAAGTGTCAAGTGGCACATATATAAGAATAAATACTATAGCGTAAGAGCAATGTGTGTAATCCAATTTGAAAATTTTATTTTGACACATAATTATAATCTAAAGAAAGACAATCCATTATGTGTGAGAGAGAGTGATGTGAGAAAAATATCAAAAGGTGGGGGCTTGATTCTGGGGTTATAACAATAATAATACAAAAAGAGGGGTTGATTCCTGGGGGAGGAGGTGGGATCGCCTGTGGCCTAGAGGTTAACTGAAAGCTCAAAACAAAAGAAGAAATATGAGAATGAAACAAAAGCATAATCAGGAGATGGATAAAGATCCAACGGTGGTTGGTGACCCATCATATTGAAATGACATGAGGAAGCCCCACAGTATCATTAGCTCAGGGCCATTAAGATCATTACAGGAGGCAATACTTCTTCCTTTTATCAGTTCCCATATATTTCAAACCAATCAATCACTCTTGACTTCCACTTAACAAACAAAATAAAATAAATAAATTTAATTATGTCTATCTCATGTGGGTCTTCATGTGCTTGTTTGCTTCTTTTCCTTCCAACATAATTGACGGCTAATATTGCATTAGTTCCCCGTCAACTTAACAGACGGCTACGATTGTATCAATGTTGGTTAGCAGCCTTGATTCAGTGCTCATTGCTTAATACCTCTCACTTTCTTCAAAGAACATTTATAATTAATGGAGTACTGTTAAATATATTATAAGAGGCAATATGAGAATTTTTTTTTGTCTACGTTATAAAAGAGGTAATATATAAAAGTCAAAATAATAAGTGTTTAATTTCTAGTTTCGACCTTCCATTTTAAATATAAATAAGTGAGAGTTTTGTGAATGATAAATTATGTAAGGGTAAATTTGAAAAATCACAATAATTTTATCAACAATAAATGATTCTACTATGTTTCATTGATTTATGTAAGATGATTAACTGCATCTTACAATATGGACCGGACGGTGTAGGTCTTTTCAAGGCTTTTTTTACTTAAGATAGGCTTATTACAAGAAGAAATAATAATTGTAAAGTGAAATTATATTTTTTTTAATACGTTTGTTGTTAAAATGGATTTACTTACATAATTGCTTTTAATCATTAATGTCATTTCATATTAGAAAAAAATATGATCAACACATTATAAGTTTATATCAAAACAAAATCCAATGTCAATGTAAATACACTATTCAAAGACATGCGAGCCTCACTGGTGAAAGGTCTCTTCTATCTTTCTTTCTTTCTTTTCCTAAAAGACTGTGCTCAAATATAAGAATAAAATTAATGTACGGTGTAGTATTAATGGAAGGAGGGATTTTTTATTTCAGTTGCTCTAATTAAGTGTAATACAACTTTCACATAACGTGTACGTAAATTTCCCTTTTTAATGACAATTTAACCATGGGTTTTAGTTCAACCATGCTTAATCACGGAGAAACCCATCACATTACAGGTACACACATTTATTATGGATTGAAATTACAAACGAGGGCTTGGATCCAAGAAGTCAAAAGCAATCACTAGTACACAAAAAAGCAGGGTATGGGAGTCCCCAAATGTCAAAAAAACAACAGAAGAGTAAATTACAATCCTCACATGGTTTAGGGCCTGTTTGGGTTTACACCCAAACCTGCCTCTGACTTGCTATATCTACTATTCATCTAAGATTAAGTGTACCTATACAAGTGATGAGGATACTTCCAAGTCCCATCATCCCAAAAGTTTACCCTAATGTAAGTTTAAAAACAAAAATTTATGGATTTGTTTTCTTTTTTCCAATTATTTGATTATTCAAGTGAAAAATTAAGTAAAACAGGGTGAAATTTGTAAGATCCGCTAAGCATTGATAGATTGGATACGAGAAGAATGATATAGTCAAAATTTGTATCCTTCAAAATGTGACGGGCAAAAGGCAAGTGTATCACAACTATATAATACTAGTATTTCCTATAAGTAGAATCTAATTACACTTGTTGGGATAAAATTATCAATTACATGGAAAAAAAAAAGATATTTGGACACTCGCAAGATAAAAGAGTTTTTTATGTCAATAGTAAAATCATGTTTAGACAATTAATATGTTGAAATTAAATTCGATTAAAAGTTTATAGTCAGCAGTAAAAAAATGTCAACCTCACTAACTTTTGGGTACAAAGTCATTTACCCTTAAAGTCATTTCAAATGCCATTTTTTGATGGGACAATTGCACATAAGTCTTAAGTAAGAAAATTAATTTCAGAAAGGTCCCAATGAGTTGTTAATGATAGCTATTAACAACTGCAATAGTCTTGGTTAACAAGTGAAGGAGTTGTTAATGGACCTGTCTGAAATTAATTCTCTTGCTTGGGACTTATTTGCAATTCTCCCTTTTTTCATCTAACTTGAGTCTACCATGTTTATAATCGGGAATCCAGGCAGGCTTATAAGCAAAAAACAGCTTTTTTTGTAAAGCTCAGCCCTTAAGGTGATGAGCCTCAGGCCGGCTCGTGGGCCTCGTTTTCCTCAAATGTTTTCCCTTACTTTTGAAACTATATTGCTAACTAAAATGATGAACATATAATAAAAAAAATATGATTCAAATTATATTTAAATACCAACTTATTATTTGACCAAAAAAATACAACTCACCAAGCCTTAGGGTCTATTTAGTTGGATTGCACACTGTTTTTGTAATGGGATGCAATGCAATGCAATGCTTAATAATACCATTAGCATGTTTGGTTGGTTATAAACTTGATAGGAAGAAATTATTTTTTATGTTTAATTATAATTAGAAAAGGTCTAAAATGTCCCCAAACAAAAAAAAAACCACTATACTCCGGGCTTGTTTGGCTGGACTTATTCCAGCCAAATAAGTCCTTATTTTAAAAGATAAGTATTTATTTTTAAAAAAGTTGTTTTGAGTATGTTTGTCTCGACTTATAAAAATAAGTAACTTATAACTTATAAGTCAAAATAAGTATAAGTTCTTTTTTTCAACTTATGACTTATGACTTATGACTTATAAGTCACTTTTTTGGTGGACCCCACAATTCTAACTTATTTTACACATCAAATCACAACTAACCTAAACATAAATCACTTTTTCAAAAGTCCATCCAAACATACATCTCATTACACAATATGACTTATGACTTATAAGTCACTTTTTTTAACAGCTCATCCAAACATAAATCTCATTACACAATCTGACTTATTTCCAGTTTGACTTATTTTCAGTTTGACTTATCTATAAGTCACTTTTTCAGAAGTCCATCCAAACACACCCTCCATCATCTTCTTCTAAGTAAAAATACCTCTTGTGTCAATCATCTAAGTAAGATCCCTGCCTCTTCACCATTTCCCTCCAAACTTGTCACAGCAACCATTTCTCTCACGACGAAAGACGACGAGTGCAGCGGAGGACGAGGAAGATGACATTTCTTCTCAAAAGTATTTCATAGCCTCCTTCTTTATAAGATCCCTACGTATTAAACAATCTCCCTCCATCCTATCAGTAGCAACCATTTCTCTCATGATGGCAGAGGAAGAGCACATCGGAGGATGAGGACTATGGTTTTTATTACACATTTATGAGTTTCATCCCTTCTACCTTCCCTCATGTCTCTTATTTTTGTGTTGTGCTTTTAATGAAATATAATCTGTTGCCAATTTCTTTCATAGGGAAATAATGGGACTGGTTCTATTTTCCTTTTCATTTTCCAATTTTGAAGACTTGTCTCATCAAGGCTTCAACTTTTTAGTTTGGTTTAAAGCATACCAGGGGTCCATCAGATACATTTGCATTAAGTTGAAGTTCTTTTTTCCCAATGTTGTCATCAAAACTGGAGAAGCTAATCTACTGGGTAACTGAGAACCAGTTCATCGTTGAGTTTGATTTTGGCCATATAAAATAATGAAACATCCAACACTTACCTTGTTGGCCGTCACTAAATTTGTTGTCTCTCACTGACTTTTGTTTGCCACAAAACACCTCGCTTCAACTTCTTCTGCCGTTCTTGTCTGGTGTATATGGTCTTAGGTTAGGACTTATGAAGAAAAAAACATTTTTCAAGGATTTCTTTTTGAGGACACATTTGTCTTTTTATTTTTTTATTGAGGTTGAAATTGAGATTTCATGAAAGATTACAGGTCTGCAATGAGTATTCAGGGACCCTTCTATGAATAAACATTACCAAAAAATGTGCAATCTTTTTTACAATTGCAATCTGTATTGTCATCAATAAGTCCAACAAAACACACCCCTTTCGGTGATATAATAAAGATTGTCATCGCACGTGTGCTGTATAATCAAACCAAACGGGTCCACAATGCAGTACCAACTCAACAAACTCATAAAATAAATACTAAATCTAAAATTAAAAATTACATTACAATTAAATAGAATGTTCTATAGAGTCTGCATGTCAACATAATTAAATAAAATGGTCCACACTCACACCACATTTAAATAAACCATTACATAATAATATAAAAATAAAGTCATAAACCATGAAGTCAAGGGCTAGGCTTGTAAAAAAGCACACAATGATTTTTTCCACTTCTAAACATTTCTTGCTAATTAAAACAATAAAACATCTGATAAAAACCATAAATATGATTTAAATTATGTGTAAATACCAAGCATTATCAACTCAACAATTAAATACTTTTTTTTAAGAACAATTCAATATTTAACACACATATGATTATACAAAGATAGTTAGACAAAGGCCAGATCATAAATAGTTAAATACGAAGTCTAATAGTCCATCATCCATACTTTGCAATTAAATAAACGGTTCCATAAGATCCACACACCACCATCAAAGAAATTGTTCCATAAGGTCCACATACCACAACGAAATAAATTGTTCTATAAAGTCCCCTCACCACAATTAAATAACTTACTATATAAAGTAATGAACAAGAGAAACGTGAAAGCCACAAACAACACCAGACTTTCCTATTTTTAGTTTTATCTGTGGTAATTATTAAGTAAATGAACAAAAAGAAAGAATATGAAAAATAAAGAAAGGAAAGACAAGCCCGCGGGCTAGCCCTTCTAATCTCACGGCCTGACGAGCTGACCTGTTCAAAATCAGAGCACGACCCTCCTCTCAAATGGGACGGCTTGATGGACTTGGTCAGAATTCACATTTTAATATATTACTTCCTATAGTCTTTAATATAGAACATATTTTCTTTTAAAAAAGATTGACAAAAAATTAAAAAATATGTCAAATATTTAGAACAAAGATCAACTCTACAAATAAGTATTTTATTAAGGACCAGGTAGAGTATTTTATTAGGTTTATTATAAACAGAGACTTAAATAAACATAATGTTATAAAAATTATATGTGAGTGGATATCTATAACACCAAACTCTTAGAATTTATTTTCTCTTTAAATACCCTAAACTTTGTAACCTCAATAAATAGCTTGTGAAGAGTTTCAAATGGTAAATGCTAATAACCTTCACCACTATTTTATTAAATCAACACGTATAGTCTTCAATGGTTTGATGACTATAAATAGAGCATTTATACCATTGAATCATAAATGAAAGTGAAAGTTTTTCCTCCTAATTTCTTGTCTTGCTATTATCATCCCTTCTCTCCATTTTTTTTTCTTTTTATTTTTATAACACATAATTCACTATACACCGATGAGCTCCAATTTCAATTTACATCCTCCATTTGACAGCTAATAAAGATCAGTTCAGTTAGCAAAGATGTTAGCTCATGACGTTAACCTTAAGGTTAAAAATTCAAATATCACGTTGTTGGTGAACTATTTATAAATACTACTCTATTTTTTATTATAAATGCACCTTAACTACTTCTCATATATATAAAGGAATGGAAGTTATAATATTAAATATATTTTATTTTTCTAACTCTACCCTTATTTAAGAGTATGTATTAAAATAATATTTTATAGTACAATGTAACTATTCTCTCTTATCTTCCCTATTTCCAACACAAGGGTAAATTAGTCACAATAACATTAATTGATCTCAAAATAGACTTATATTTAGAAACAAAAAATTTATAATAGTTGGACTTATAATAAGTAACAAAATAATGTATATATAAGCATTTTTCTCGAATTTGAAAGACTGCTCTGAGCCCCCGACTCCGATAAACCCAAAACCCAGTTTAGTTGAACTTTTATTAAAAAAAAAAAAAAAAATCACATCCCAATTCTATGGACAACTGCACTCATAAAATATGAACGAGTGTGGCTTGTTGTGTTGTTGGCGTCATTAGGCATCAGTGACTGAATGTCATCAGAGGCGTTTCTTAAGAGGAGGGGCTCCATTCTGCCATCTCTGCATTTTCCTCACAGACCCCTGCACCACAATTGAGTGCAGTGCCCCCCTCACTTCACTGTCCCTATTGTCACCTACTCCCCAAATTCCTCACCTCGCAACTTATTGCAACCTTGGCGTCAATAGTAAAACCAGTAAAAGTCAGGGTATTTCAGGTATTTTCGTATGCTTCTAAGTAAATGGCGACGCACCTCTGCTGTACTGTGCCCTGCACCCCTATCATCAAAAAGTGGGCATTCCCATGTTCAATAAAATAATTCAACCTCCTGTCATAGCTGTAAATGTAGGATAAAGTTTATTATTGTGTAAATCACACTATTTAAGTTAAGTCTTCAATTTATGTAGGAAGAAACGATAATTATCAGTAATTTCTTCTCCAATATAACATTATCAACACATCCGTCATCATTATCTTTATCAATAAACTAAAATCATGAGTGTGGGCTCTATTTGATACTTTGAAGGGTAAAAATTGTTTATAAAGTTGATTTTACTTCAAAAGTTTTGTGAAGAATATGATTTAACAATCATATTAATATGTTTATTTTTATATAAAAACAACAAAATCCCATTATCAAATGAATTCAATGAAGCATGAAGCATATCATCATTATTTTCTGAAGAGTTTTCATCATTTCAACAGTATTCAATCAATAAAGTAATTATTTTATATGTGTAAATAAGGAAGATTAAATAAAAAATAACAATTTTCGATAAAAATAAAAAATAAAAGAGCATAATGGGCCGACCTTTTTAAGCCCTTGGCCCTACAGGGCCTACCCGTTAGGCTCTGACTCCTTTTTAGAGGCTCTAAAATCAAAACCCGGCTCTCCACTTAAACGAGACTTAAACGGGTTACCCCGACGGGCTTGACCCATATTTCAGGTTATAACCAGGTCCAAGCTTTTTTCAAAACTTATTTTACTAGGCTAGGCCTAAGCCTCATAAACAGCATATTAGGCTTGCATGTTAAAAAAATAATATTTCAGTAACATTACATATGTACCCTCAATTTGAAATAAAATTAGACATGTATCTATGGTTTTTTTCACTTCTCAATTATCAGTGTACTTATTTTATCTTTTAAACTCTTGTTGCTTTGTATTAGACTTGTATTCTTGTATTGTTGCTGTGAATCAGACTATTGACAAGTAAAAATGTATTTTTAGATTTTTTTTTAGTCATAGGCATGTTTTAGATCTTTTTAAGTGTGGCATGTTTTTTGCCCTATTAGCGGCTTTGGCCTGTTTATCATAATATGCTTTTTAACAGGCTTCAGGCTTAAAAAAAAGCCTGTTACAGGCTTAGGCCATTTAAACACACAACATGCCATATTTTTTTAGGGAAAATTTCACTTTACCCTCATAATAGGGAATTAATCTCAGATTTCCCCCAAAATATTCTGAAATTTCACTTTATCACAAAGGGCCAAAGTGAAATTAAATATTTCAGCTAAAAGATCAAAAACGTCCTTATTGAATTTTGTATTGGATTTCTAAGATACATATGGAGAATTTTCAAGACGTTTGTGCTTATTTCCAACATCAATTGGATTATTTTTATGTCTAAAAAATCATGGAATTTAAGACTAATAGCATCCAAAATTTCACAATAAAATTTCCAAGACACATATAGAGAATTTTCAAGATATTTATGGGAAATTTTTAAGACACATATGTAGGGAATTTTCAAGACATTTGTGCTTATTTTCAATATCAATGTAAGTATTTTCAAGTTTCAAAAATCATGGAATCTAACACTGAAACATCCAAAATTTCACAACTATATTTTCAAGACACATATGGAGAATTTTCAAGACTCATATGGGAAATTTTCAAGAAGTTTGTACTTTTTTTGAATAAGAACATTTTAGTCTTTTAGTTAAAATATTTAATTTCACTTTTGACCCCTTAAGATACAGTAAAATTTCAGAATATTTTGAAGTAAATATGAGATGAATTCCCATGCTAAAGTAAAATTTTCCAATTTTTTTTTTTATGGCTACCTTTAAGTATCCTTTACATGATGTGCCATGAGCCCATGACCATGGTAATCCCCGATTCCCCGAATCCAACTCATGCATTTGATGAAAAAAAAAGGTCAGTGAAAAAAAGAAATAATAGAGGAGAGAAGAAATATAAAGAAAAGGTTGAGTACTATGGAGTCATAGATGCAGTAGCTATGCAGTGTATGTACAATGCGGTCTCTCCCTCTCAAGTCTCCACGTTGAAATAAAAGCAGCTTCCCTACATCAATGAATTTTACCCACACTCCCCTCCTGAGTCCTGACCACTTTCACATGTCCCTCCTGCAACTTCGCAATCTGCCAAAATAAAACCCTCACTCTCTCTCCATTCCTCTGTTTCATCTGATAAACCATCTTTACTAATTGAGTGAGTATTGGAAACCTCAAAAATCATCCCTTTTCTTCCACTTTTTCCCACTTCTCACCATCCCTTTCCCTCTTTCCTCCTTCTAAAAAGCTTAACTTGTGTGTGTATACTATACTGGCTCTCCCAACCATGGAAGCTTTTAGCTTGCTCAAATACTGGCGAGCCTCTTCTTCCCTCCCTCCCGGAGCTCCTCCCCCTCCCTCTCCCGACGCCCCCACCACCACCATCGTCGCCGCCGTGGACTCCGACGCCGACGACAGCGGCGACGACGGCCCCTTCTTCGACTTGGAGTTCACTGTACCCGACGAAACAGAGGATGCCCCTGACACTCTTAATGTCAGCCACAGTGAAGAAGAAGAAGAAGAAGAAGCACAAGTTGATGATATTGATGGTTCTGATGATGATGGAGATGGAGATGGAGATGGTGAGGAGGAGGGAGAGTTCAAGTTTACGCTCTCTCCTTCCACTAATGATGCTGGTGATCCTAACCTTTCTCCTTCAGATGATTTGTTCTTCCAAGGGAAGTTGGTGGAGGTTGAGCCTTCTTCTTTTGTGATCAACTCCTCTGAATCAGAACCCAATTCCAAGCCTCAGTTCACTGCCTCATTGTTGAAATCAGCCACCAAGTTCCGGATTTTTATGTCTGCTCTCAAGAAATCCAAACTCAATGTCTCTGATAAAGAGTCTAATGCCTCTGATGCTTCCAAACAGACAACAGATTCTCAGCCAACGGAATCACAAAAGAAGCCACCAGAGCAGCAGCAGCAACAACAGAAGAAACTTTTCACTGTGAAGTTCAAAATCGAGGAAGTTCCCATTATGTCTCTCTTCACAAGAGATAATAGCTCAAGAGGGGCTTCAGCAAACAAAACCCAGAAGCAGAACACTGAGGATTCACTCTCTTCTTCATCTTCTTCAGACGAAAAGCGTTTCTCAAAGGAAGTAATGCAGAAATATCTGAAAATGGTGAAGCCTCTGTACATTAAGGTTTCCAAAAGGTACGGCGGGAAGCTCAAGTTTTCCGGTCAGCTCAATGTGACCCCAAGAGCTAAACCATCGGGGCCACAGCCGTCGACGGCGGCGGATACGGCGGCGCAGAAATCTGCTCCGGCGAAGCCAGTGGCGGAGAAGGTTCCGATCGAAGGGGACAGTTCTGAAACGAAGGGACAACAAAGACAAGTGAATATTCCGGCGGGGTTGAAGGTGGTTTGTAAGCATTTGGGGAAGAGTCGTTCGGCTTCGTCGGCGGTAGCGGTGGCGCCGGCGCCGGCGGGATCGGTTTCTTCTCGACGGCGAGATGATTCGCTTCTGCAACAACAGGATGGGATCCAAGGTGCCATTTTGCACTGTAAAAGATCTTTCAATGCCTCTCGAGGTAAAGAAAAACGTATAAAGTTTCAATTTTTAATCGATTCTATGTTAAAGAACTTGATAAGGATTCAAAGAATCTGACTATTTTCAATTCTCATTTCTAAAACAGAGGGTGAATCTTCCCAGCTGCCACGTTCTGTGAGCGATCCCCTGCATGAGACATCGCCGGAATTGTCAAGAAAGTCGACAGAGAAAGGAAAAGACAAGTCTTGCCCTTGAAAAACATTGTGGGGGCTTGTTCCAAACAATTTGAGAGACGCAAGATTTGTGTTCTTTTCAAATGTCGCAGCTCTGTCTGTAAAAAAAGAAGAAAGCTGTTAGTTCGGATTATAGTGAGTCGTCGAGTAGTAGTGAACTAATGATAAACTATTGCTACTAGATTTGTCCTAATGTCCGTCCCCTACTTGGGACTGTTAATATGGCCCTTATTGGTTGGGTTGCTCTTTCTTTCTTTCTTTTTAGATAAACTTGTAAAGCTCTTCTTTCCTAGCAAGTGAAAGAAGATCATGCCTTTTTCTTTTGTAATGTTATGATGTATCTATGTAGAGAGCTTAGAAGTTAGAACAAAACAGTTTCTTGACCCCTTTAGTAATATTAGTATTTACTAGCAGTAGTTTAATTGATGGGTTGCCTTTCCCCCTTCCTTTGGTTTGTGTTGGTGAGATTAAAGATTGTGCAAAATCATTAAATAAAACGAGACACCTTAATTTATTGTCTACCCGTTACCCAACTAACTCCATTGAGCTCTTCAGCTAAAATTAAAGGTAGAGAAGGGCAAAATTTTTTTACATATAAATCTTGAGCCGATCTAATGACTCAATCAGTGGATTTTTTGACCTTTTATTTAAGATAATAATTCAATTCCTAATTAGGAAATCCCCAACAACTTCAGTATGAGTATTTAATCATGTGTCTTGGCTTCTTGGGGTACTGTCCCTAATAATAATCATATTGATGTCTTTACTTTTGCCGAGTTGCTGGCTACCACTGCCTTACCAAATTACTATTTATAGTTTATGCATATCCCAACCATAGTGCTACTATTGGGCCAAGTTTCTTTATGAATCTCTTGATGCAGTCTCCATGTGAAATCTTGAATTAGACAGCACATGAATTCTCTCTCCTTCATGATCTGGTTAGAAGATCGGGACCATTCATATCTTAAGTAGCTATCCCTTGTTTTTCAAAATCTGCACAATGAGAGACCCAGTTCAATGGTTGCGAAAAGAAGAGAAAAAGGAAGGGTGAATGCAATTGATTTTGATATAAAGTATGGAACTTTAAATAATAAGGAGCATGATGAGTGTCAAACTCGAGAGTCGAGAGGGGAAAAATGCAGTCAGAGAAGTAGGAAAGATGGGGACATGAGCAGTAAAAAGGTAAGATTTTTTTTCTTTTTGGGCTGATGGTGAAGAAGAAAAAGAAAAAGTGGATTGGATTTAGCATATTAAGACACAAACGTAAGTGAGTTTCATAGTAAGTGGGAATCTCAATTTTATGGGTAAAATTCAAGAGAGTCATCTCTTTCTCTGCGTCTGTGCTGTGTTGGAAGACAAGGCCCTCAATGTGTCTGATGAAACCTGCCATATTTTGGAATTGGCGAAACTCATTGATGTTAGTGCCCTCCTCACCGCCCATTATGTTCATGTTCCTCTGCCTAGTAAAATACTAAATTGTATCATGTTACACATTCATTTGTCTTTTTGTGCCACTTATATAGACTCTGTATTATTACCGCTTGGCCCGTTCTTTGTTGGGTTTGTAGGGCCCACATTTGAAACTGGAGCCCAACTTTCTCCATTATATTAAGATTGTGCGTCATTTAATTCAACCATCTTATCAGCAAAGCCGTTGACTGATATAGTAAGCGGACTCACACCCCACACAGAGAAAAATATAAGTTTAAATCTCAAATAATAATGGTAAAAAAAAAAATCTCAAATAATATACTTATTGTTAGGATAGGTGAAATTTTTTACATTTGAAGTCCCGAAAAATATTATAGTATTATACCCTCCATCCAAAACAAATCAACCATATGCAATTTTGTATTTATTAAAGTGGTTAGAAGTTAGAAAATGTACCCCATGCGTTGTTGCATGTGAGAAATTAAGTTTAATGAAGTATAAAAGAAAGATATTATGAATAGATGACATAAAGATCCAGTATAAATATTATATATTCGTAGAGTTAGGGTGAACAATATTAAATTATATAACCAACCTCTTCTGTTCGTTTTGTCAAGTGTTGATGATATGAAGGTGGTTGTTATTTGATCAGTCACAAATAATAATCTTCTGAATGTTATTTAAAAACTTTCAAATTAGGGAGCATAATGATAATAATATAAAGAGAAAATCACCCACATGGGTCTCGGATAAAATAATCAATTATCTAGATAGGTTCTTAAAGAATTTAATATTTACAAGTTTGGATTGTAAACAAGGTAACTCAACGTGTAAACTTTAAATTGTTAGATTTGGCATATAAATATGTCCAAAAAAAAAAGATTTGGCATATAAATAACGCAATTCTACTTTTAAATATAAAATTCTGATTAATTTACAGAGAAGAAATCTATTTAGAATTCTTAATATTGAATGGAATTTGGAGGACTTATTAATATTTAATTTTTTTATTGTACCTACGGTAATTTCTCCTAATATAAATGTGGGCATATCTCTATGATCTTCATTCCTGAATTAGTTATCGGGCTAATACAAAACAATGAGGATTAAATTCTGGATGGCTATTCGATGGCAATGGAATTGATAATATTGGCAAATCAAATATCCATTATTTGAAGTTTTGAAAGACACCAGCCAAATAAACTCCAATCATAGTTGCTGCCTGAAGTCCAATGAATTAATGGCAACTTGGCAAGTATATATTGTTAGGATTCGGGATTACAAGGGAATCGCATTTTAATACGAAACTTTTAACAAGTAATTCTAAGTTCTCACCAATTTATATTTGGCATTCCTGTTTAATATGCTCGGCTTTTCTATTCATAGATCACTTTCAATTTCCGGCATGCCTATACAGCAAATGCGACACAAAAGTGGAATTATCAAGCATACATACTTACATATATATTGACGTTTTTGCACAAATATATACATTATTTCTCTTGATAATTAGGCAACAAGTTTCGTTTTTTTTTCTTTTGGTATAACTAAAAAGCAACGCCGGTGAAGCAAGACTTACCATGGATTGACCCACTGGTCATGTTATACACAACGCTACAATTCATATGCACCTCAACCTCTCTATTAAAAAGATTCAACACTTTAACTTTCCCACCTAATTTCGTGAAGCAACTTATATTAACATCTTTTTCTCTCATCAGCCTTGGATTCTCCATAATCTTCTCCTTCATGATCTCCACTGTTACATTCAGCCTCAACGTCTTTCCTCCCTTGGCCTTCCCCGGCGGCGTCGTCCCTTCTCCGATTCCGGTACCGTTATAGTAAATCATGGTGGTGCTTCTCCCAAATCTGAAGGTGAAGACGTTTGGGTTCTTCATTGACACATCAGCAATTAGGGTCATGTCGGAATTGCTAGTAGTTTGCGTAGTTGAGTTTATGAGGGTGACACTGTTCAGATTCAACTGGGGCTCTTTCACGTTATAGACAGTGAAACTAAATATTAAGAAAGTGACTACTATGATCAATACTATGGCTGTGATGCAGCCACAGCACAGAACGTACTTTCGTCTTCTTCTAGTCTTGAGGCGATCGTTGATCAAAGTGGCTTCTTGATTGTTGTGGCTGCTAGAGGAGTTAGTGAACCATGATGGAGTTAAGGGCTTGACCTGATCTCTTTCAGACATGGCTTGGAAGTTGAAACTTGATACCACTTGCAGGGCAAAACTTCAATCAGTTATCTGATTTTATAGATGAGGCTAATCCCATTGAGTGAGAGCAAATAGGATATCCGTTTATAAATATAAGAGTTAATTGATTTTTTTGGAAGTCATATGAAAGTTAAATAACTTAATTATAAATTAATTTATCTAAATTTTTTCTCTAAAGTAGTTTATGTTACTTATAAACTAAAGTATAATATAATAATATACAAAATATTCCTTGAGAGACAGAGGAATACTATGTTATTATTAAATGACTTGTTTAACTTCCTTAATCTATAAAAAAAATCAACTATGTCTTATATTTAAGAACAGATGGATAGTTTTTTTTTAAAAAAAGTAATAACACCTTGGGATACCTCATATCCAAGCCTTGCATATTTTCTGTATTTTATTATCAGATATTTGAAAAATTAACTTAGCCAAATTGATGTTTTGTTATTAGAATGCCTTTAAGATGGTGATATTGGAAAGGAGTTCATCATGTTAAATAGTGCATTGTTATTAGACGAATAATGTTGATTTGGTGTGTAACTTCTACATCTTGACTCGACAAATCACGGGTCAATCCGCAAATTCACTGTTAACTTCTCATATACGTTACCGTGTAGATGGCTTGGCGCTTGACTTTCATTGAACAATATAAGTGGCCAGGAATCTTCTATATTGTCCATTATAGTGAAAGCGATGTGAACAAATGAAGTCATGTGAAATTGAATATTTGGAACTTTTAATTTAAGTGTATACTATTGAGTTGAAATTGATGAGAAGGAGATGGAGGATTAGACAAATTGATTTGTTAACGGCCGGCTGTGGTTGTCTTGCTCATTGCTGGGTCAAGGCGACCAAAAATATGAAAAGGTTATTACGAAAGCAATTTCAGATTGTTTGGAAGTATGTGGGAAGAAGAGATATTGGACTTGGGCAACCAATAAAGCCGAGGCTGTCCTGCCAATATAAGCTCTTTCTTTTGGCATGATATCCGGTCTCCGATGATCTTTTTGAATACAAGGTTTGACCAATTTCAACTTTAATCATTACTTTATTTTCACCCCAGTTTATCCTAAAAAAAACTGGACTGCAAAAAGCCATTTGGGTTTATGGATTTAAGCCCCAAATACTTTAAAACTTTGGGGCAATAATGGACCTATCATTTTGTATCAAGTGGGTTGACTTGATAGTCATTGGGCTGGCTCAGCTATCATTGGGCTCTCCATTAACTTTGAGGCCCATCTATTGATTTATCTTTTAAAACTATGTTAGGTTTAACGGAGGGTAGGGTAGGGGAGATTTAGGTGAAGGTAGGGAAGGGGAGATTACGAGTTTTGTTTGATTGGAAGGGAGGAGATGGAAGGGTTTGATTTCTTGATTGGTTTAGAAGGGAAGGAGAGTGAAGTTAATTATAAGTTGGTAGTTTATATCCTTATCATTTTATTTACATTTTTTCTTCTTTTATAATATTTATATCAAAACTATTATTTTCTAAATTTTAAATATCAAATACTTAATGTCACACTTAGATTGGTTGGGTATAGGGTAAAATATTTTATCTACATTTTTAAGGACGTCTTTATTAATTTTAGTAAGCTTTATTAAATGTGAAAAATATGATAAAATTATTAAGTTGACTAGTTGAGTCATAAAACTCTCCCCATACATATGGTGCTAAGTGCTAACAGTAATCTAATCAATATAATCTAATGTAACTATTACAATATATAATATATAATCTAATATATGTGTGTGTAAAGCATAGCGGAGAGATTTGATTAAATAAATGAAATAAAAAAGCATTGCGAAGAGATGAATGAAAAGGAAGAAAAAAACTGCCCCGTGTTTTGGTAGAGCATTGCAGTCTTGCGAAAGAGAAGAGGGGGGGGGGGGGGGGAGTCGGTGGAATATGTAAAGATTGGTCTAGGAAATTTTATCAGTGAGAAAAGTTTCTCTCCCCTCACCAATTTGGGGGATGAGGGAGAGGGGAGGGTAGCACGAAGAGGCAAAAATTTCCCTTCATTTTTTTAACCAAACCCTAATATCCTCTTATCCTTCCCTTCCCTTAAAAAAAACCCCAACCAAATAGGTTCTAAGTGTTTTTTCAAGTTTTCCCTTTGATATGAGAGGGTTATGCATTCTTCCTATTTTAAACCTTGTGCTTAAATGGTCTATCTCAAAACCTCTTCCACAATGATTATGCATTCATGCTTATTGGTGTATTTATTAATCTTTTTGTGCAATCAAGCAAGCTGTTGATTGAAGTGGTAAGCGACATCGCTCCTATAAAGAAGATAACACATATTTGAACGCATTTGTTATTTTTAAGGAGAGTAAGAACCTGTTATATTTTCAACTTCAAAAGGAATCAATTTTAAATTCAAAATGGCTTAAGGATACTCTTAATATCCCCAAAAGAGATTTTTTTTTTATAATTAAGGAAATTAATCAAAAGTCCCGAAAAACTTATTTGATATGTGTCACATTTAAGCATTGTTGGATTTAATTGGAACATACGCTGAACTTGAGGCTGTGATGTTGAAAGTTAAAACCTCTTCCAATATGACCATGCCTATTGTTCTAAGCCTCTTTGTGCGATCCAAAGAACAAATCTTGTTTGTGGGACAACACCCGCCAATTCTCATAGTTGCCTTTTATGTTCACTTTTGCTACACAAAAAAGCGAGAACCTTATTTCGAGAAAAAAAGGGGCCAGCTTTATTTTGTTGATCATGTCATCATTTATGCAGAAGCAGATTCGGTGGGGATATGTTTATATGACGAACCGACGATTTCATTAAGAATTCAATGCTACCATATAACATCCATTATTTCTCTCAAGACAAAGGTGTAAAAGTGTTCATTTAGTTTTGTCTAAGGTTCACCTAATACTGTAAAGGTTTTTTTTTTCTTTTGCTCATAAGTACTTACGTAGTTCCCAAGAAAGGTTAAAAGTGCCCACACAATCAATATACTCTTACGGTGTTAATTTTCTCAACGTTAAGGAGAATAAAAGATGCAAAAATATCCTTGTAGCTTGGTCCAAAGTGTTACCAAAATGGTTCCCTCTTTACACATATTAGGTAGAAGAAATACACAAGAAGGCGGAGAATTGGGTATTCAATAAAATATTTTTTAAAACTTTAGATAGAGAGAAACAGAGAATTGAAATCCAGAAAATAGAGAAAAGTGTGTAAGTAGAAGTTTGTCATTAGCGAGTTCATGTAGAAATCGATTTATACTGATTCAGTCCAAATATATAGGCATTTAAGAATGTAATCAAATATTTTGAAATGCCTGTTGCAAATATAGTTGTTTGATTGCTCTGTTCTTATCTATTGATACTCTGTTCTTATCCGATTCTTCAAAATATCTTGATATATTCATTGAAACTCTTGAATTTGAATAATACGCTCCTATAATCTTAATCTTGATCATTGAAACTTCTAAAGCCCAAGCAGAGTCATTGGTTGAGTGCTTAGGCACTAAGGGAACTATTTTGGCGACATCATCAAGTTCAAGCACATGAAGATGTAAAAGACGTTTGCGAAAATCAATGCTGTTTGTGTAAAATAATGGCATAGGCACTGAAAGAGCTATTTTAATAACTAAGTGGGCACTTTTGGGTAAAAAAAAAGGTTCGCAGTATTGTGTGCACTTTAGACTAAACTAAATGGGTATCTTTGCACTTTTTATTTTCCTTTTGACCTATTTTGGTAAATATGTGGGCACTTTTGGGGAAAAAAAACTTTTCAGTGTTGGGTGCACTTTGGATCAAATTATATGAGTATTTTTACACTTACACACTTTTCCTCAGCGTCCAATTCAGGAATTGATTGCTTAACCAATGGCATTAATGGGCACTTAATATGTTCATATCCCAGAATGAAGAAATTCACACGGCTTTGAGTTTGTAAAATGGAAGTTACACATTGATGCGACTCAACCCTAAATTTGGCCACGTCTTGATTGAAACCATTCAATATGATTATTCCTTCGTGCTTAAGCCCAAATGTGAAAGAAAGAAACTGTGGAACAGTCATATCTGATAAATATCTGATATTTGGCTCCCATATTAATCACATTTTCTCATGTTACTCTTTTCTGAATGTTTCAAAGATGCATCTAATTCTGGCTTTCTTTAGGTTAATGTTTGATTCCTCAAGGCTAATAGAAGTACTAGAAACGGATGAACTAAATAGCAAAAACGAAAACAAGCAAAAAGATATAGGATTCACACGAACGTTACTAACATATAATAACATGGAGGTGTGCTAAAAACAGCTCAGAGAAAGGCATGAGCTGAGTAAAATTGATAATCCAAAAATGATATGGTCATATTATACAATACCACATCACATACGCAAAACTGGTTCAAAATGAAAGAGCAATCCTGAAATGAAAGGAAAGAACAAACTCTATAAAGTGTACCATCATTAACACTGTAAATTCTGAACTGAATTGGAGGTGAGGTTGAGACGCATGACACAAGCCATTTCAGTGGACTTTTTCTTATCGAGAAACTTGAGAAGATGAACAGTGCCAGTGATCTTTGTGTATGCCGTAAGATTGAAAGCCCCTGAATTAATATCACCAGAAAGATTCCCAGAAGACAATAATACTTGATCCCACCTTAAATTCAACGAAACATTCATTTCTCTGTTTTCTCTGCCTTTAACTCTCCCACCCTGCAATTCTCTATCACCAACAATGGAGTCTCCATAGAGTACTTTCAAACTACTATTGCCATAATCAAACCTTCCCAAGTTTGGATTTTTCACACTAATCTGAGCAACCATTGTGAGATTAAAGGGAGGTGGTGGTGAAGATAGTGAGGTTGTATAGCTCAAGTGATTCACTGAGGCTGATTCGAGTTGAAGCAGAGGCTTTTTCACACGCAACACGAGGGATGCAAAACACAGAGTGATCGCACATAGAATCACGAAAATGGCCAAAATGAAGACGAAACACTTGTTGCTTCTTTGTTGTTGCTTTGCTTTGTTCATGGTTGCCTCAAAATCCCACGTAATGATGGCGTTGCTAAGGGGTCTTACTATTTGTATGATATAACAGAAGAAGTCGAAGGAGTTTTTCTGTTACAGAAATAAGAAGACGAAGCAGATACAAGTTACAAAAATGATCTGTTTTGGACTTCAGAGATGAACCAAATCGATGGTCATTTACAAGTTATAAATTGAGTCCTAAACATGTCTTTTTAATAGACCACCAGTCGGTTTCATAGTCTTTGAAATCACTAATTTCCTTTTTTTCTTTAATTTCTCCCACAATATATATATATATAAATAAATTCCTCTGATGCTATTTATAGGGCAGATAGAAAAGACTTCATTTGATCATATTTATAAAGTACTTTGTTAAAATTTCCATATGAATATATAATTTTACCCTTCATTTAGTTATTTATTGACTTTATTTTTATGGCTGTAGTGGATAATAAATAAAAATAAAGTTGGATATTTATCAAATTTTAAGATATAATTAATAAACTTTAAGGTGTTCCTTAGTTTATATAAACTATGTTGGAAGTATCTTACCAATAAAACCACAGCAGTGCATATAATATATGTGTGTGTTTAATGAGGAAAGTTGAGATGTTGTTATACAGAAAGGCACTACTTTTTTGTTCTTGGGGCATACGAAACATGAATAGTGGAGTAGAAATAAAAGAGGAGGTACACGGGGCACATGATTGCCAAATCTTAATTATTCTTTTTTCCCATTTTATGATAAAAAGTACGATTCAACTTCCTTAATTTGCAAGACCTTTTTCCCATATTATTCCCGCATTTAAAGCTGAATGGATTAGCTGTTAAGTAATAGAGGCCCATATGGCATAGCTTTATGGCGGAATAAAGGATCCAGCTATTCAGGCCTCTTTTAGTTTTGGTCGGCTTGTTTATTATTGATGATGATGATGATTAGGAATAGGGTTAATATAATGTTTGGTTTTGTAGTTTGCCTTCATTTTAGTTTTGGTCTTTGTAATTTTAAACAAGAGGTTTTGGTCCCTCAATTTTCCTTCCATTTATAAAGTTAGCCCTTGTAATTTAATAAAGGCCTTAACGGTGTTAAATATAATGATGTAGCACTAACACCGTTAAATAGGCTGATGGCTTGAAGACTAGACTAGTTGACTGTATATCTTGTGACTTAGGTGGCCAGCTTATAATTTCTTTTAAAAAAAATGCTTATTCACCTTCTCACAGAACCTTGTATCTTCGTTCGTCCCCCCTCCCTACCCTCTTCTCAGGCGATGGTGACGGTGTGACAACAACCCAAAGCATGATCAGCTTTTCGGCGTTTGAGTTAGCCACTTAAGCCACAAAATGTACAGTCAGCTTGTCTACTTTTCAAGCCACATTAACTTACTTGACAGTGTTAGTGCCATATCATCATATTTAACTCCGTCAAGATCGTTATTAAACTACAGGGACTAACTTTAAATGAAAGGAAACTTGAGGGACTATAACCTCTTGTTTGAAAGTACAGGGACCAAAACCAAAATAAAGGCAAACTATAGAAATCAAACATTATATTAACCCTTCGGAATATGAAAAATGAAAGTGTTTTTCTTCTCTATCTTCCTCTCGAGGCTAAATATATACAATTATAGTGTCTGGTTCTTGACTTTTTCGTGTAAACTAATATACATTACACGCAAATAAACAATAAGTCTGCTATAAGCAACAGTTTCACAAGTTTGTTACTTTGAAATGGTACTTGTTCTGATATTCAAGAATCACTACTTCGCTTGAAGGGATAAACAGTTTGGAGCCTCCAGTAGAGTAATCTTAAAACGAAAAGTTCAGATTTACAGCTTTAATAAAAGTCTGCATCAATTTTTCCTTGGGTAGTATTATTCAGATCTTATTCCTGTGAACAGAGATTTTATTTCATTTTGATTCATTTTGTGTAAAGAAGTGTATGTACATGGGCCTTTGAAAGATACATCCCCAATTGAGCTCAACAGTATTGAATATGACTCAGTCAAATGGTTATATATAAAAAAACAGAAGCATGTACATATTTGTTTCACCAAATATAATAAAAGGTTAAAATCCTTGAGTTAAAATTATATATCATGATGATTATTTGAATGAAAGATGAAACATAAAGAAATACAATATAAACTAATGGACACTTTTTTGTAGTCTTGTAGATATGTAGTGATGTAACAAGAAGTACGATTGTCCTTTGTAATCACTTGCAATTCATCTAGACAGAAATCCTTAAACTGACATTTGGTTGAAGCACAAAAAAATTCAGTTAACAACTAGGAATCAGGGGTAAATCAGCATTTAGTTTCAAATCCAGAAAGTAAATAAAATAAACTTAACTACAACAGCAACTCTGTCAGCAACATAGCTATTACCAACCCCCCTTGAAGCAACTGCTGGACAATACACCATGCTTTTCACTTCTTCTGCATTGTATCAACTATATGATCTTTAGTGTTGCAATGAAGGTGCTAGACCTAAACTTCGATACTCCCTTAGGTTTTAAATTGTAAACTAGATCACCAAGTTGTGGAGACTAAAAATATCTGTTAAGTTAGTTATTTGAAAAAAAAATAGGTGTTGATTTTCTTAAAGTACCATTTTTAATCATTTGTAATTCATACTATTACTTGATAGAAAATTCTTCCCTGAATATGTGCAATCACTACGGAGGATTTAGGAGAAAAAATTACAAATTTATGTAATAAAATGTATTACATTTAGGACCAAAGCAAACCCCTCAATTAGTTCTTATATTAATGATCAGAGAGTATTTTTCTTTCACAGCTTTACTAATTAAATGATAGTTGATCTTAACAAGCTTCTTTCCATGGAACACAAGATTTTTAACCATTTCAACAGCAGAATTCTTATCACATAAAATCTTTGCAGCAGATTCTTTCTCAATCTTTCTTAATCTTCTTATCCAGGAAGATACATTCATGGGCTCACACAAATTTGCATGAACCAGCTGGAGCTTCCCAGTTGCTTTCCATGCTTGGTTTAATTGAATGAAGCTTTATACCAGAAGGATCAATTATTTCACAAGATCTATTCTTTACCTTTTTTGGTAACCACAAGATCTATTTATTTAGTACAACTATATAATGTACTTGATAAGATTTGTACTTGTAAAAACAAGACATCAATTAAAAGTTTTGTACTTGATAGAGTTTTGTTCACATATCGTACGTTAATACCTTTATCGAGTTTGCTGTCATATGAAGGGTACAACCACTGTCAAAATCTCTCAACAATTCATGTTTTGAGGTGGGGCTTTCTTCTCGATCAAAAAAGAGGTGGGGCTTTCTTTAATTCTTTCTTTCTTTTTTCCTCACACGCAATTACACAAAATCAAATTTGCTCTGATACCATTTGTTGGAAGAGAAAGAAAAGAAAAATAAAATTCACACGCAAAAAACGGGAAAGCAGCCGGCAGCAGCCCAAGAATACTCCTGCTTTACAAGCACATTCATTCGCTCCAAGATACACGACTTAAACAAGTAATCATCAAAAGATTAACTAGTGCCCTAGAATCAAGAGCAAACTTTATAATTTAAGCTTAGCAAAAAAGGGTTTCTAAACAGAAAATCATAATCAACATTTTAAAGTGCCTAAAATTCAGCTAAACATTAGAGACCTTTGGTTAATCAGCACTTAGCCTCAAACCAAGGTACAAAGAACAAAAACTAAATAAAAGAACCATAACTAGCTAATTACAACAGCACAACTATAATCTGACAAAGGTGAGCTGTGGATAAAACTAATGCCACGTATCTCAAACAGTAGGGTAAACAGGGGAAAATCATCCAGCTTTTTCCGTAGGGTTTTGTTCATACTTGAGTTCAATCTGGTTAAGGATACAAGTATCGAAAATTGTTTTGATTTCTGTTTGTTGAACATATTTGTGGCCGATCACTCCTTAACATAACGTAAACCAATTCAGTAATCACTCTTAACAGTAACTAACATAACGTAAACCAATTAAGTAACGACGCTCAAAGAGTTCTGGATATGATGAAAATTGATGAGGCCTAGTTCAGTTTAGCAAAATTAAAGTAAAAAAGATAACACGTGGTAGATATAATTGCTGGCAGTTAAGGGTGGTTGATGAAAAGTTGCGACTTACCAAGTTGGCGATAGCTCTATGTTTTCTCCATAGTATTCATCGTTAATTATGAAATGTTCGGACGAAGTGAGGATACAATTAATATTCTTCCTGTTATGTTACAGTTAATCTAGACAAGTTAACAAGATTTAGTTGACCAAATTACATAATGATCACTATAGTTTCATGGCTGAAGTGTGTAATTAAAAATCTAGAATAAAAATTGGAATTGATGATAGCTAAGGAAGTGATATCTGCAGTTTTATTGAATAATAAAGAAGTATGAGTCTCATTTACAAATATAGTATGATATATATCCTCTAACCTGGGGTAAGAAATTCAAGCAGAATCTGACTTGAATCACCGGTTCATCCCTCAAATACTTTCTAGAAGGATTTCCGGAACCCACCGATGGAAAAATGAGGAAATTAATTAAATTAATCTATGAATAATAACAAAAATAAAGGCATCCCTATCCCACTTTCTTTGACCCACTACCTTACTGATGATCTTATCTCTTCCAAAACTGTCCAAGTCCAATTCACCATTCATGTCATTCATTCCTCTGGAAAATCTATAATATATGTGGCCCTTCTCAATATCAGCCATGTCACCGTCCCAAACGCAGCTGTACCGCACTCTTGCGACGTGCAGCTTACACTAGCTTCACATATATATAAATATATATGTATGTATGCATGCATGTATGTGTGTATCATCTATGCTAGCGACAGCCACTTGTGTGATGAAAAGCCAAAGCCGGCCCTTATGTACACAGCTTCACTTATATATACAGAAAGCTTTTTACTTTATTGGAATTGTTGTATGGAGTCTCTGGCTGCGTCAATTCGCTAAAATGACAGGTTTCGTTTCATTCCACTCGTGGTCAGGTGTTTTCACCGTCAACGACTCTGCTTTGGGTACCACGTTCCCTTAAAAGTGTTCCTTGTGGAACTCAAATTTTGTTGAACCTTTTTCGTTGAACTCGAAGCAGAGTTGGCTCAGTTCTTTGGCCAACACTGGTGCACCACAGTAAAATACCCCTGTTTGGAATCAAGATTAGTCTCTATGTTAGTATAATAAGATGAAAGAAAATGCTACCAACGTTTTTGTTTATAGAACTTGACTGACCTATTCGTCCATTGCAGTGCTTCGAACATATTTTCGAGAATACTTTCTTCCAGTTAGGCCTAGCAAAATGAGTTCTCACCTGATAGTAGATATGCACACACAAAAAAAAGTACACGGTCATTGGAATGGGGGAAAACTGTGGATGACATGGTGTCAAGGTGTAGTAATGTAAATGGCATCAGTGGTATCAGGTGATTAGAGAACAACTAGGCACATAGTAAGTAAAACAAAGGCTTACCCTAGTCCCAGAAACGATATCAACTCCATTTTTGGCATGGTTTAGTGCTTGTACCATGGTGATGAGAGCCGATCTTGCATCCCCTTCCTCGTATACACTAGTCAAGTAATTGTGCATTTCAATGACACCCTGAAGTCAATTCGACATTGAACATTAGCAAATCAGCTAAACTTTATTCGCAAATTTTTTCAGAGGAAATGTCGATAGTATATAATATACCCTTTGATCAAGGTCAGCTACTTCATTCATGACCCCTTTAAACCAATCGAAAGAACCTTGCTCTCTCGTAACCCAGTAAAAATAAGCATTTGTAGTTTTTAGTGTTTTCTTCCGCTTTGGAGAAATTTTATTGAGAGATAGTAAATCCGCGCCCCCTGCACTTTGGTCTGAACCTCTACTTACATCAGAGACTGAATCCTGGACATCAGTAACCACAATTGTCATCCTCATATTGCAAAATTTCCAAAATGAACTCTCAAACTGTAGTTTGTAAAACAATGTTCGCAGCCAAAATCATCAGATATGACTATGAAAAGGAATCTGCATATAATTTGGAATCTGTATGTTTAAACTCTGCAGCACAAGCTACTCACCGCCATTTCCTCCATTTTGATAATGTTATTGAGAAGATCCTTCAGAATGCTGATGAAAGGTGTTGCTCCAATTCCGAGACCAACTAGTAACAGGACATCATATTTTCTATAATCTTGTGCTGGCGCACCATAAGGTCCATCTATCTTAAGCTTCGGCAAACTGTTTCATTAGCCCCAAAAAACTTAATAAATAATATGTTTGTGTGTGTTACTCATTTGTCAGAAGAATAAAGAATTAGAAGCCAAATCATGGCAGGTGCATATTCACCTTTTCTTAGTTGTTTCATCAGCCCTAAGAAGCCCACTCTTGCCAGCTACCGGAGGCTCACAGGCTTCTGAAAACACCCTTTTAAGTTCCTGTGTCCAGTCACCCAGTTGCCGAATGTGAACACTCAAGTAGTCATCACCAGGGGCCGAGGTAATAGAAAACGGATGCCTGTCATATATTGTTGTATGTTATTACAAAGTACGAGCACTAATTCGGAAACGATTTGACTCCACCTCACTTCCTCATGCTTTCATTACAATCAGGATAGAAGGAAATTAATCAAAGGTTTTCCGTTTAGTGGATATAATTCAATAAACAGAGGAAAGTTGAGTCTGCCGATTTAATTTTCTTCCTGTATATTCCCTTACTTCCTTTTTATCCCCCATCATCCAGCTAAGAATTCAAGACCACACGATCTATGTTAAACTCCACGTAAAATGTGGCAACAAAAATAAAAAAATGAGTACACTAAGGAATCAGTAAGATGCAAAACAACGCAAGAAAACTGATGTGGCGACTTACCACTCAAATGGAGAAACAGCAGGACATTGCACAAACATGTATTGTCCACTTTTGTAACGAAATTGTGGGGGCTTAGACATTTGCAATGTGAGAACATTTCCGGGATAAATGGCAACCTGAATGTTTCCACAATGCGCAGAGAGTGAATCCAGTTAACAAGAATGTCAAATTCATAGGAAGAAGGGATGGGAGGCCTTGCGAGAGGCCAGGCTGTGGTCAAATGCACTAAGCTAACTGATCAAATATGTCACACGTCAATTACAGATTTTTCTGCTCACCTTTATGAGACGGACAGTATAAAAACCAGACCGGAAGAATCTCAGTATTCTTTCCCCTGCATAAAGTAAAACTGGAACCGCAAGATACATCCACGTCTGTAAAAAGAAATCAACATCAAGCACCTAGTGAATAATCACTGTCAACACTACTTTGAATTAGCACCAATAATAAATGTAACTTGGTCAAAATGTATATACCGTTCGCTTGTACCAGAGATGTTTGTCCACGAGGTAAAGAAAATGACCGTGGATGATGAGCAAAACGTAGACAATGACAAACAGATGGTGTGAATACCAGAATGCGTTGAAGCCGGTTAGCCTACTGAATGGCTTGGGCAGTTTAATGAGATTTCTCCTGAACCATTTGGTGGCAAGCGTGAATGCTATAGCCATCAAAATCAACATCAATATTCCAGTCACACCCTCGACCCCTCTAACCAGTTTTACATAACTGGGCTTGTGTAACCCGAACACTCCATGCAAATAATGCTCATATTTAGCCTCAGTAGTACCTACAAGTCTTGGAAAATCACAAGCAAGATGATCGCCGACATGGAGTATAACACCAATCACAATGGCCGCAGCTATTGCCTGTGACATAAAAAAACAGATATTATCACTAAAAAACGAAGGGAAGGATTAGGCGCGCGCTTAAGTTCTGATATGGATTCTCTCCAACAAATCAAGTTTTATTTTTGCTGAATAAAGGTTAAGACAAACTATAAAAAAAAGAAAATGAAGGATACAATACAAACCTATTTTTGTACATACCTTTTTATTTTCAAATAAAATAAAGGTTATGACAAACTATAAAAAGAAAACGAAAGAGCCCATTATAAGGAGCATTAGGCTCTCGCTTATGTCAGCTTCAGGAATCAGGATGCCATGCTAGCTAATCAATATAAGAAATCTCAAACTATTTTCTAAATTAGATTTATATAAAAGAAGACGCTAAAACTAGTCTGCTGTTATGCCCTCCTAAATTACTAAACACCAAAATTTAAAATATTATCTGACAGCATTGTTGTTACCCTAATTAATCGGTAGCTACTAAAAATCGAGGAAATTATCGAAGAGAATGGCATCTCAATGTGGAAATTGAGAGTGGAGGATTTTGATGGGATCGGGGGCGTACCTTGTGAAAATTGATGTTGTCGTCAAAAGGAACAATGGAAGCCAGCTTGGTGGACCTGAGCCAAGTTATGGTATTTCTACAAACAGGAAAGAGTACAATTGCCATGTTGAGCTTCAGAGTCTCAGCGGCACCTTTGGCCGTGGTGAGACAGTAACCCATGATCCGAAAGGCATCTTTATGCTTGTACTGAAAAAATTTCCAAGTAAATAGGCCAATCATGATTGAAATCCACAATGTTAAAACCCAAAGTCTCTTCCAGTTCTCTTGCAAGTAGTAGACCAGCTTGCGGCTCATCCTCCGTAATGGACCTTTCTTCCTTAATCCTTGTAGATTCTGGCTCAAAGCTTGGCTCGTGTAGCTTAGAGCTTGACTGTAGTTTAGGTATGTGTCCTTTTGTAACAGTAACGTCTCCAATTGCCATAGCTGCAAGCGGTGACAAAATGGCATCCCACATCAATGCCTCGAAATAATTGGGGGACAAGCAGATATATAAAGTACTATAAACTTTGTCAAGAGACCGCAGCACATGGGCCTCCGTATCAAACGGCGACCAGGGCTCCTTTTATGTTGTGAGTGCGCCTGAGGATGAAAAAGAACGATCCGCCAGGGAATTCCAGCATAATAAAATAACTAATTGAAAAAAGAGATTATATGGTAAATAATGCAATCGGTTTAGTGTGTGCACATCTACAGAGCTGATGGTGCCTCTTAGTTTGTTTTTCACAATAAGATTACAGTTTAGTTTTACATTTTTTTTATAAAGTTTAATTTTTTTTAATATAATTTATAAGAGTAAAAATTTTATGTTAATGGTAAAAACATCATGTATTTTGTAATTTTCAATCCAACTTTTTTCAATTTAATTTTTATTATCAACTGTCAAGGTTTAAATTTTTTTCCTGATTTTTAACTGATTTTAAATCCAGAAGAACAAGGATCCGACCGTTTTTGCTCCATGTCGCGTAGACCCGTATATACCGTTATCCCGGCAACACAATATCCATTTACCCGAAAAGCACGGACTGGTCCAATAAGCGAAATCGAAAATTTTATATATTTTCTTCTAATATATAAATCGTTTGTCAACATATTATAATGTCATTTCATATTAAAGATCAATGAAAATTATTATACATACACTATTCTTATAATTATATGTGCAAGTGTTTTTAAAAATATTATAGTTCTGTACAATGTTTACCCCGAGTTAAAACCTAGTTACGGTCAAAACGTAGACAACAACATTCATTAACAACCAATGCAGTTCAGGCAGGACGCATGAAAGGGACATGCAATAATACCGGTCAACATTTACTTAATCCAGTAGAATAATTTTAGTGATGTAACAAATCAAACTACGGGATCCATTCAACTATAATAATGTCCATCATGGTCGAAATCATTTAGCATGCTAGGAGGATCATCAGGGCACTAATAAACATATAGATCAGTACTATTTTTACCTGAACGTATATATTGTAATATCTATGAATATATATATATATATATTGTGCATAAATTATTCCAGAAAAGGTAATCCCACCTCAATGTAGCCTAGGCCTTCTGGGTCCAACTCCTCCATGATCAGAGCGGCATATTCTTCTGCTTGCTCCTTCAATCTTGATAACTTATTTGCTGAAGCGCTTAACATAATGATCTGGAAGTCAAAGTAGATTTAACAAAAAGTTAAAGGGAACTGCTGACGCTAAATTTCTATAATCAGATATTACGTGGTTCAGAAACAACTTTATATATATACAGAGAATGACGATCACGCCCCCCACCAACCGCACTAAAAAACGTAATTATAAGTTCCAAGAATTTGATAAAGTCATCAGGAAAAACAGAGGTGCCATCTGGATGAAAGAGGCCTTGAAAAGTAAGACCTACTTCACTGACTCTTGAATATAAGCCAACTAATAAGTATTAGTACCAAGATGCTTCAGAACATGGGGAACGTCATGAGTGAGAGAACATCCAAGTTTTCCATCACTTCTCATTCTCATTGTTGTTCAAATGCTAAAATATTAGCAGTTATTACTTATTAGTAGTAGTAAAATTAAGCTCATCCGGACCGGCCTAGTGTTGAATATTGAACTCCTGCGGACACCCTGGATGCTACATTTACGTCTTAAAGCTTGTGATGATGGGCAAAGGGACACAGACACTTTTCGGCCAACACCAAACTCTACGTTAAAATTTAAATTGAAATAAAAATGGTATTTAGATAATCTATATCTATAATCTCAGTAATCTATAAAAAGTGTGAAACTAAAAAAATAGTAATGGTTAACTTTTAAATTAGTTTAAATAATCTTTAAATCTATGCAATGATCTGAATTAGTTACCAAAAGTTGTTGATTCCAAGGAATTGAATAGACTAATTAACAATCAAATTTAATTAATTACAAAAAAATAAAGATTTGATTCCGTCGTCTAAAATAAAATATTTGCTTACCTCCTTCACTTCGTGTTCGGTGATTCTACCATCTTCGTTCTTATCTACCCTGGGAATAATATGATTAAGATTCAATAAAAACACGTAAGGATATTATTTGAATTACAAGCAAAGAAAGTATCAAAGTTTTGATGATTATATAATTATTAAAGCAAATGTACAGTGACCGCATGTCCAATTAAGTATGTGGTTTTAGCTGGAGGTGCAAACTTTTTATTTAAGAGAACTGTGGTAGTACTTTATTAGCTAATTAAATAAATAAACTAATCAAAGAAGATTGATCAATGATTACATGTCAAAGAAGATCTGTAGTCGCGAATCGAAACTCTGATCGGTAATTTGCGACCAGAATTCGTAAAGATCATCTTTGCTGATCTTGTCAATCTTCATTCTTCGTCTACGACCGAGAGCGTCGAACAGTTCCAGGGCGAATTCTTTGGAATCCTTCATCCCTTCAAAAACACACAACACGAACTCATATATTGAAGAAAAACAGAACATGAAAATTATTATGCGCCAGATTTAAACAATTTGCGAGAGTAATTTGGTCCTTCCTTCTCATATCCCAAAATTCTCAAAATCCAATGCAATTGAACTGGGGAAACAGCAAAACTTGTTCAATTGAAGCGTAAATAGAAACGAACAATGCAAAAAAAAAAAAAAAAAAAACTAGTCGAAGACGATATGCACCTATGCATTGCGCAAAATCTGCTCGATGGAGATAACCGTCCTTGGCGAGCCTATCAAAATTGCTCAGCACCTCGTTCCAGGCATCAACACCATTGGATTTACTGCTGATAAATTTCAAGCCACGGAGTGCTTTATTAGCCCCTAACCGAGTCCGATCAAGTTGAGCACGTTGCTTCCTGAGTGCTCGAGCAGCCAAAGCCGTTTCGAAACCGCCTCCACCAACTCCAGCAATTCCATTATTCTGAGCCGATGAAGAAGATTGAGTTCGCGATGCATGGCTATGGCTCCAGGAAAATCTCCTAAACTCCGCTTTCAACTCCTGCGAAAATTGCCTAGCCTTGGCTACGGCCTCTGCCTTCAGCTCCTGAGAAAACTGCCGTAATCTGCTAGACGAGGTCCTTCTGATGGTCGGAGATCTCGAGGCGGAGGCCGGAGTTTCGTTTCCACTTGTGAGCATTCCATCTTCGAGGTTAATAGCGGCGGCGGTGGTTGCAGGCTCAACGCTGCGAAGAACAATGGTATCGTCATCTTGAAGATCAAGAGTGACCTCAACAAACTCCTCGACGGCGGAGCTGGAGTCAGTTCCGGGAGAAGTGCCGGCGCTGACGGTGGCGCCGCCGGGGACGGAGTCGGACGCCCACCGGCGTTCATGCCTAGGATGACCTCTCATTGAACAATCAAGCCAAAACAGGGAAAATGAATGTATGATTGCGTGTATCGTAATCTGCAGATTGTGCTTCAAGAGGTAATGTAAGGTAGAAAACAGTGTTGCTGTTAGGAATATAGAATGATGAGGCGAAAAGAGGAGAGAGGGAGAATGAGGAGGAAGGAGAAATGGAGGGATGTGAATAATAAAATAATGGGGGGAATTTATTTAAATAAAAAGGGGGTGGGTAGAAATGAATGTAGAAGAAGAAGAATGATGAAGAGAAGAGAGAGAGAGAGAGAGGAGTGACCACAGAAAAAAGAAGTATTGGTGGGTAGTGGATTGACGCGCTTAGGACTCTGGCTTTTTTAGACGAAGTGGCACAGCCATGGGGAGAGAGAGAGAGGGGTTCGAGAAGAAGGAAATGGAACATCTTTTTTTTTTTTTTTTTTTTGCTTTTTTTGCTGCTGGGCCCTACCTTTCCCGCCACCCCGAGTCCACGCCACGCCTCGCCCAGTCAACTCCTCCTACGCCTTCACGATTCGTTTTTACCCCTAGTCTCGTGTTAGGATCACTTGGATCTAACGAATTTCTTCTTTATAAAAATTCCAGAGAAAATTCATTTTTTTTTTATCTGTATTTTTATTCAATTTTAATTTTGGAACATGTGGTTTTTAATTTTCTAATTAAACTATTAATTTTACTCAATTATCACTTATTAACTCATCTATCTTTGTTCTATCAACATGGCTAACTTTTGTATATAAGACAAATGGGGTTTAAAAATTAAAATTAAAAGATCTAATTATGATAAAAATATACAAGTATCAAAATCAAAACTAAATAAAAGTATATATAACAACTCAAACATCAAGGGCGTGACACACTTGAACAACTCCTCATAGGTAATATCAATGTTAGACGTAGCAACATCTAAACCTTTAGGCATGATGCCTCCCCAAACGCAACAGTGGGGAATCAAACCTTTCCTTTATGATGAGCAGACATGGTTCCTTGCCAATGAGCCTACATGAAATGAAAGATGACAACTTGACTTGGGTTATGCCTCAAAACTAGGGCTGTTCAACTCTGTCCCGTCCCGGTCCGTCCCGTCCCGTCCCGGCCATTTCGGGACGGGACAGTCCCGTCCTGAAAATTTTCGGGACGGGACAAACCGGGACGGGACAGAGTACCACTTCGGGACGGGACGGGACGGGACTCGGGACGGGGTCGTCCCGATCCCGTCCCGTCCCGAATATATATATATGTATGTTCATATTTTTTTAAAAAAAATACATGTGTCATCTGTCTCATATGTGAGTATATATGAATTTTTTTAAAAAATATATAACTCTAACTTCTAAACTAAGTTCCAACCATTCATTGATCTCAAATTTCTTGTCCACTGCCACTATGCTCTGTGTGTAACACATCACATTTGAAGTGTTTTTTAAACTCTATTTAAATGTGTAGTTGTTGCTACTTTTTTTTGCTCTAATTATTATGTTTTTGGTTTATTATGTATTAATATGGAGTGCTCATGGCACTGGAGGAGATTTAATTATGTTATAAAATCACCCACCAAGTGTGTTGCTCTGCAAAAAAAAGATTTTTGGGTCAATTTTTTTAATTGGGAAAAAGTTTCGGGACAAGGCCCGTCCCGTCCCGGTCCCGTCCCGTCCCGATCGAGACCGGGACAAGTTCGGGACGGGACGGGACACGGGACGGAAACCCCGTCCCGAACACTTTTCTTCGGGACGGGACGGGACGGGGTCGTCCCGGTCCCGTCCCGTCCCGTGAACACCCCTACTCAAAACCTAGGCATATTATGTATACCATAGGTGATACCAGTGCATGCCTCCTGCAATATCATCCGAAGATTTTATCACACACAGTTTTTTGAATCAAAATTACTATAAGGAAGCCTGAAAAGTAAAATCTGATTAATGAATAATTGGGATATGCTGAAATTCTTTTGTGATATCCACCATTTGCTGGGAATATTCTACGCAGTTTTTTATTCCTTGTTCCTTCATGCCGAATATAAGGATTCATATTCATGAGTGAAGGAAGGGGGAAAAAATATATGATATCCAGAATTATGGACGAAGCCACGTAACGGAATGGATGAACAAAGTTGCAAGCGAAACAGCGGCATCATCTTTCTTCGCACCTATGAACATGTATTTCAATTTCTTCAACGAAACCGCTCTTTTTATGTTTGCAATCCTAATCTTCATTTTGCAGCCACTAGTTTTAATTTAAGCGTCATGCATCTTAATTTTACCCAAATTGTCTGAACAATAAATAAATGTCGCAGCCAAATGAAGCCAAACGAACGTCAAATCGAATCAAGAACGCGTCTCCATATCAATGAGTAGAAGTACGGGGCATAACGAAAAAACATGGACCATTTTCAATTTTTCATGAAGGAAAAAAATAAAATAAATGCGCCGTGATAATTGTTTTTAAAAGACATATGGCCATAGCACGGTCAATTTTAAACACCTTCGTTAATTAATCTGGTTAGCTAGCTAGAGAAGAATGATACGAAAAAAACACCCCCACAAATGAATTGACAGAGATATGTATTTCCTATTGACTTTGAATTTAAATATGAAAGCCCTCCAACTAAAGTATGTGACTTGTACCGTAAGCTATTTCTTGGGGTTAGGCAGAAAACAAATACAGGACACAAATCAGTTCCTTCTTCATGTTAAGCAAAACAAAAAACAAAAGGAATGGGGGATGAGAAAAATAAAAAAGCACGTTTGACAAATATCACTCACCAACCACTTCATTAGAATATTAATATTATTAATGTAAATAATGAATGAATGTATACATAAACCCAACAAAACAGGTTTAAAAAGTCTACCCAGTTGCAGCTATTTGACGCCATAAAACAGATACTTTCTACCACAAACCAATACACACACAAAACACACAGCACACTCTCCACTCACCCACCAAATTGATTTAACTACTCATCATTCTATTCTTATACCAGTATAATTATGAGTGATTTTAATGGAAACCTCTCAAATATTAAATTAAAAATGACTCTAAAAAATTGTGTTGATTTTTTTTTGAATTGATTATTCATCGTTTATACTCCTATTGACCTACTGCAGTCTTAATGTATGGCCTAATTAAGGAATTGATATTGGTCTAGATGTATGATCCTTGCTAAGTTTTGTTAATTTTTTTCTGAATTACTCCGTCAATGATTCCTTAAGATAATAAAGTAAATATGTCATATATTAAAAAACAGATAGTATTGGAAAATACTCATTGATAGAAAGTGGGAACCCTTACCATATGTGCATTCAATATGGATTGTTTAGAGAAAAAATTTGAGAGATGACATGTATTAGGGCTTAATATTTACAATCAAGATAAACCCCTAACTAGCTACAACATTTACATTTTTTTTTGGAAAAAAACAATTATCATAAAAAGAAAAAAAGTTTCTACATCATTAAATATAAAAGAAAGTGGGAACCCTTACCATATGTGCATTCAATATGGATTGTTTAGAGAAAAAATTTGAGAGATGACATGTATTAGGGCTTAATATTTACAATCAAGATAAACCCCTAACTAGCTACAACATTTACATTTTTTTTTGGAAAAAAGACAATTATCATAAAAAGAAAAAAGTTTCTACATCATTAAATATAAAAGCAATTAAAACTAGAAGAAGGAAAAGAAAAGGCCAAAGAAGTGATATTATGTTGGGGCTTGTTTTGAATGAAAGAAACATAAGAGAATCTTGTAACACCTGGATTTTTACTATTATATTATAGCATTTTAATTGAATTATAACCACTTTTCAGTACCGAAAGCCTAAAATACGTAAAATTTAAAACTTTTTCTTTTCAAATTGTGTCCCAACTTTATTGCAGTTGGAATGGGCTTTTTGGACAAATTGAATGATTCAAACTCTGTAACTAAAGCAGAGTGGTTCATAAAACAATTAAAAGTACACTACCCTCTTAGGGGTCCATTCATGATTCATAATACCTAAAAAATTTAAATTCATTTATACAATTGATACCATTCTATAATTTATGCTTTTTACTAATAACTTAATAACTTAATTTTACACATATACAAACAGTATTACTAAAATATTTACTATCTCTTACTTTTCAAATTATAATCCTAATTCCTTCTTCTAATCTTCTTCCACATCTAGCTTCTCCCATCCTGCGTACTGAAAATGTTTGGGGAAGGGGGTGAGATTGGAAATTCCAATAGCAGTTTCTTTCATTAACATATATTATCATGCTAGCATTGCCATGTATTAATTTCATAAACCTGAACAATTATCACAATTACACATACTTCCTGCGCTCAATGCTCTACCAGCCACTATTAACAATATATTCGTTAACTAGTGGAGGCCTTACCTGCATGATTTCTCGTTATAACTATCCCGTTATAACATAATTGAACTGGCAAAGGGGGTGCGACCCACCTAAGCCTGGAGTACTCCATAAATTACTATGCAGGAATTAACAAGGTTTCTAACCTTCATGCATAACGTAAACTTGCAACAGATATTACAAAATAATACATGTAATTTAATTGTTACTGAAATAAACTGCTACATGTATCATGAGCTTACTCTTCACTGTATTTCTTTTCTTCTATGTAATATGGGAATTCGATCCCACTATTTGGTCCTATAAATATTTATAGTATAAAATAATATATTAATATCTAAACTTGGGTATAATAATCGAACGTCTCTCACATTCCTATAACTCTACCCCCTTTCTATCTCTAATATAATTAAATCTTAATTTCCAGGTAAATGGTTAATCATACCATCATCTTCAACAGAATTAAAAGAAAATTCATTTCTTGAATATCATCATTAATTACCAATTCCATCAAGCAATTATAAACTTACAACATAATAGAGCAAAGTAATACAGCTTTAATTCAATTAATACTAAAGCTTCTATACTATAAGAACTTACTTATTTCATACTTTATAATACAAGTTATTAATCTTTCCTCTCCTTCAAGATTTATTTATTACTAAACATAACTTACATAATTCAATTACCAAACAAACTCAAAGCAAGTCAAAAGCATTCACCTCACATATCTCTCTTTTAGTAAGACCCTAACCTTTACATTTGTTCTATACGAATCCAATTCTTCAAAATTACAATAAACTTTTCTTATCTCTACATTTTTCAAATTCTTGCTTATCAAGATCATTAATTTCATTTTCCACATCAAACCTTTGACAAAACAGTCACCTATATCACACTTAACTAGCAATTGCTAATATAATAACTTATTTTCTGTACCCTAACAATAAAAAGGAGAAGTCTTTGAAATTATAACTCATTTCATATTTGGGAACTTCAAACACTAATTACTCAAAGAAAATCCTTCCAGAAATATTTGTTAAGGGTTTAGTCCCTTACCCAATTAACATATCACAAACATCTTATCATTCTAATGGATGTTTTAGTGCTTTAAAACACATTTATGTCCTTTAAACAACCTTATTTATTTTTAACAACCACCCTAACTTCGTACCCACTTACCTTCAATTCCAATTACTAATTATACATTAACAAAACCTTAATCCCTTTAATTACATACAAACACCACTAAGCTCCGTGGATTTAATTAAATCATTATCAACTCTTTCATATCATAACGAGATCACCTAAATAGTTTCTTACCATTTGTCAGTAATATCAAATTAGTTAACAATAGAAACTTCATTGCACCCATATTAAATCACTTTCATTCCCTCTTCCTGATAAAGAAATAAGCCCTTTCATTAATTACACTTCCTCAACCCACACTACAAAAAAAGCGTGTATTAGTAGCGGTTATAAATGCCGATTAGTAGCAGTTCTAACCGCCACTAACATGTTACTAGCGGTTTTCATTTCCGCCACTAAATCACCCGTGACAAACATTTACTGGCGGTTATTGAAACCGCGTGTAACAAAGTCAAAGACGCCACTAATTAGTAGCGGTTAATAAAACCGCTACTAAATAAAGAACCGCCACTATTGTAAAAATTAGCATAATTGTGGAAAAATTCAATTTCTCATTTTAGTGGCGGTTTGAACAGCAGTTCAAACCGCCACTAATTAAAAAACAAAAAAAATAAAAAAAATGGCAAATTTATTAGTGGCGGTTTGAGCAGCGGTTCTCAAACCGCTACTAATTAAAAAGAAAAGAAAAAAAATTTAAAAAAAAAAGAATTGGTCCGATTTATTAGTGGCGGTTCAAAATCGCTACTAAAGTTTAAGTATTTTAAAAAAAACATCCTGATTAGATATTCAAAAATCCATGACATATGATCAAATGTAATGAAAAAACAATGATAATAAATTAGACTATTTCAAAATGTTTTTATTGTTAAAATATAAAAAATTTCTCAACTATATTAACAACCATATGTATAAAAAACAATATATTAAACAATTAAAAAATAAATAGTTAAAAATAAACAACTAATCATATTTGTTGTAAGAATAATATGAATAATAAATTAAACTTTTTTATCACAAAAATGGGAAATAATTCGATATTATTACCTGAAAAAAAAATATTAGCAAATAAATTAATTCAGAATAGAAAATAAAACAAACTAAATAAAAAGAAATATAAGATAAATTGTTTTCAGAACAAAAAATATGCATTAGCGGTGAGACTAAGGAAAAATTGAATGGAGAGGGAGAAGGAATTGAATGAATGTGTGAAGAAAAATGAGGGGAGGGAGTGGATATTTATAGTGCTTTGTGAGGTATTTAGTAGCGGTTTGGGTGGCGGTTCCAGAACCGCCACTAATATTTGTCCGCAGAATTAGTGGCGGTTCTGGAACCGCTACTGGATGTTTTTAATTAAAAAAAAGCTCAACCTACATTAAAAAAAATATGCTATATGAATGTTTGATACACATTTTTCTGAAAATTTTATAAAATGAAAAATAATTATGGTTGGCTGCTTCAATCATCTTCTTCTTGCTCCTGCCTAAAAAGAAAATAAACAAATATATAAATTTCTATTGCTAAAGGTGTTGAAATTTGTTTAAATTATTTGTAGTAAAAATCCTCATCTAACTACTTGTAAATGACCGTCTTCTTTAGAAATGAGGTTGTCGAAGTTTTCAGGTTCAAAATGTTGGCTGTCTAGTTCCAGATCATCTTCGTCACCCATGTCGTAGAGGTCACGCGGCTTCATATGAATCACCATGTGCCAATCTTTGTGTGTCCGATCTTCCACATAGTATACTTGCTGCGCCTGTGAGGCAAGAATATACGGCTCATCATCTGCCATTTCCCCTGTGTGAATGAGCCTCGAGAAATTTACGGACGTGATGCCCAAGCTGTCCAATGTAATGCCTCGAGAAGTTCTGGTGTCTGCCCACATGCAGTTGAAGAGAGGCACGGTGAAATGACCTTGATAGTTAAGCTCGATGATGTCCACGAGCTTTCCATAGTATGATACGCCTCCAAATCGCATGTCTGTATCCCGTGAGCTGGCATAACTCCTTGTCTCGAATGTGCCAAAGACTCCGGAATTCTGGGTGAGAGAACCTTCATCCCTTGCAATGGTGCAGAACTTGAAACCGTTGACGTTGTATGCCGTATATCTCTTGACATGGTCGAGTGGACCGGTTGCTAGATTTATCATATCAGGCGCATGGGGATTGTTGTCATTGAGTATCCTCTGTGCAAACCAATCCGGAAACTCTCGATGGACCTTTTTATCCACCTCGGCAGATGACCTTGTGCAGCTTCGTAGTTAGCGTTTAACATAGCGGCGGAAATCCCTAAATTCCAATGGAACATATCAGAGGGTTATGTGGTTTGGAAATAATAAAAATAACATGATACGTGTATATAGTGTTAGAATTCTTACTGAATGTAGGGCTCCACTTGAGGGCAATTTGTCAAGACATGTCTGTGTGCTTGCAACCTCTCAGTAGGAGTGAGCCTGTAATATTGACTTCCTCCAACTGGCTTTCCGACTGGCGGGAATAATGTGTTGGAAGGTGACTGGACATTGGTGGGGCTGTCATCGACATGAGGAGGGCGGTTGAATGAAGTCTCGATGTCATCATCAAAATAGCGCAAACAATATGTTAACACCTCGTCACCAGAATAACCCTCTGCTATAGAACCCTCTGGAGATGCTTTGTTCCTCACATACGACTTCAATTTCCCCAAGTATCTGTAATTACAAGTACAATCAGGTAACTGAAACAAAATCATGAAACCACTGGAAAAATGAATCAACGGACCTCTCTATGGGATACATCCAGCGGTATTGAACCGGGCCGCCCATCTTTGCGTCTTGAACGAGGTGTATAGTGAGATGGACCATGACCGTGAAGAAAGACGGGGGAAATATCTTAGAATCTTTGCAGGCTTCTTGGTTGCTATTCGACCCCTCTTTGCCTGTTTGTACCGAGACGCATTACACAGCTTACATCTGTCCAACTCGGCGTCGTCTCCCCAGTACAACATACAATCATTCGGGCAGGCATGGATTTTAGTGTAATTCAATCCCAACTTGTTAATAGTCTTCTTTGCTTCGTAGAATGATGGTGCGATTTCTGCCTGAGAGAATGCATCTCCCAATAATTCTAACACCATCGACATCCCCTTATCGCTGAAGCCACACAAGCACTTGATATGATAGAGCTTGACAAGAAATGATAGTTTTGAATATTTACTGCACCCTGAATAAACATTATTCTTGTTGTAAAACGAATATTATGTGACAAAACTAGAAACGAACTGCGGCAGTTTTTAGTAGAACCTGGAAACAATGGCTTATCTGAATCCGTCATAAGGTCGAAAAAATTCTTTGCAGCTTCATTTCAAAAAAACTCCGGGAGTGGTCCTTCAACCCCTTCATGACTCCCGATGCCGTCACCTTGCACCCCGAAAGCATCACGCACAATATCGTTAAATGGATCCACATGATTGTCGTCGTCATCGTCATCGTTGATCTGCATTCCAACCTGAGATGTTCGAGCAACTACTTCACCACCATCATCATCGTTCTCGCCATGAATACCCCAGAATGTGTAATTGGATGGGAATTGTTTCGGTATAAGATGCTCACGCACAACATTTATGGGATGCCACTTCTTAAATTTACATTTTGAACAAGGACACAATATCTGATTGTTAACACCGGTGCGGTTGAAAGCAAAATCTAAAAAGTAGTCAACACCAACCAAATAGCGAGGGGACGTCCGTGGCAAATTTATCCAAGATTTATCCATCATATGACTGAAGATATTATCAAAGAAGGAAAGAGCTTAATAGTTTGAATGAAATGTCAAAATGAATTGGAAAGAATCAAGGGCTTATAAATTGAAATTTGGACATTAGTGGGCGGTTCTATAACCGCTACTAAAACCGCAACTAACTCAATCAGACCGTTTGAAAAGTAACAGGTGGCAACTGTCTGATGATTGTATTTAGTAGCGGTTCTAAACCGCTACTAATATTAAATTATTTTTACATTTAGTAACTAGTGGCGGTTTGAAACCGCTACTCAGTTTAAATTTTTTAAATATTTATTCACTTAGTAGCGGTTTTGAAACCGCTGCTAAATGTGCTATTTTGTATTTTTAATGTTTTTTATATCTTTTTTTTCAAATACTATATAAGAAAATAAACAAATAACAACGGTTTATTTAGTAAGTCAGGAAGAAACTTTTTTGTTTAACTGTTAAAAAAAATTATAGCCATTTGTGAAGTAAAAAATTAAATCAGATAATAACGACTAACAAAATTATGCAACATTAAAGATATGAAATGTTTAAACAACTAATATTCAAATTAGCAAACATTTAAATATAAAAATGTTCAACTGAAATCCTATAATTAGCAAACATTTAAATATAAAAATGTTCAACTGAAATCCTGAAATTAAAAACATTCTAATAAAAAAGACTCTAGAGCTACGCCGCAGGAGGCTGATCGTCGTCTTGATGTTCCGGAGAACGGTTGCGAGGCTGCTTCGGTGGACGTGGAGGTAGTGGTACTCGCAAAGGAGATCCATCCGGGTCGAACCTCCGCTGTATCTGTTCCAACGTGCTATTGGTGTTGTGCACCCAGGAGTCCAGTCGGTCGTACACCTGATCAGTCACCTGTTCCGTAATCTCATGAGTGAGTCTCTCCCTCATTTGAGCCTCAAACTCTGCGTCTCCCATAATCGGGCCACTTGTTGATGGTTGGCTCGAAGCTGTAGACTTGGCGCTGCCTGGGTCGCCTGACCTGCCGTACACCACTGTAGGTCGGGCTCCGAATCCCATCCCGCGAACCCGGCCAGGGTGCTCTTGAGTCCCTAGGGCAGCCCTTAGCGAGGCAGTGGGGTCTACATTGTCCCCCTGCGACTCGGCGATCTCTCTCTCCGCATCTTCAATCCTAGCCTGCACACACAAACATATTAACAATTTTATTTTGATGTCGTTGTTATTAAAAATATAATAATATAAAAATAAATAAATAAAAATTTTACAATTTGCTCCTCAGCCTCCCTGGATGTTGGGCTCCCGTTGGCGTGTCTGTGCTTTATTTGGTAGAAACGACCGTAGGAAGCCTTCTGCCCTTTCTTCGCAGCTTTTTCCGCCTGAAAATTAAGATACAAATAGTTATTAATATATAAAGATAAATTAATTTTAAATTAAACAACGAAGCTTCATTCCTTCATACCATCTCTTTGTACCCAACCGAAAACGGCTTCGTCCCAGCCGTATGATGAACCTTCTGATGCGACTTCGCGGCAAGACCTTGTTGCGACCTCTTCTGTTAACGTAAAATAAAATTAAATAATCATCAGTAATTCAAAAATATTTCTTCAATATGATATTTCAATATCAATTCAATAATATTATTCATTATACCTTTCCAATGTCTCCCCTCCTCCAACCCACATATCTCTCCCACGCATCCGCAGGGACGCCACCAGGGACATCATCAACCAACTCCTGAAGCGGCCTACTCCCACCCCGATCTCTTTCTTTGAACATATTCAACCGCTTGTTCTTCCAACCGTCCCCCATCTTTGATTCTGTCCAATTCTTGCGGCTGTCCCTCACATCAAACTTCCTCTGTAAAATATTAAATTTAAGTATGTTTAATTAGAAAATAATAAATAATAACAAATTCCAATAATAACATAAAACAAATAAGAAATAATAAATACATTTCCTATAATATTTATTAAAATCAAATTCAAATAATAACAGAAAAGAAATAAGAAATAATAAATACATTTCCTATAATATTTATTAAAATCAAATTCAAATAATAACATAAAAGAAATAATAAATAATAAATAATAAACAATAAACAATACATAATAACAAGAATATTTCTTATAGTATTAATTAAAATCACATTCTAATAATAATAAATAATAAACAATAAATAAGCTCAAAGTTAATTCAACAAACCTTAACAATTTCGTCAAACGCGAACTTTTTAGAGTTCGCGTCAATCTTCCTCCAGTTCAAAGCGTTTATCGAGAATCGCTGGTAATTCTAGCCTACACCCCCGACGAACCTCGAGTACAGTTGCCCCCCTTGTCCAACCGGTAATTTGGTCAAGTCGTCCCACTTAACTCTAACTCTGTGCCCGCTCGGAAGGTTCATCGCATCTTGCACCGTCAACTTCTTCTCACTTATGCTACCAGAAGGGTCTGTAAAATTTAGGGAACAATTTCAATTTAATGAGCGATAAAAAATTATAATTATCTGATAAAAACAATAAAAATTGAATTTCCTTACACTGAACTTGTACTTCGTAACCGGTGGACCTTCCCGCGGATCGTTTAGGGCGCCCCGCCTAGTCATCTTCCTCAGAGTCCAACCAACATGCCATATCCTCGAAATCCGGTCCTCCTCCAGTCTCGTCGAAGTTTTCTTCTCCACTCCATAATGCATTGATTACATCTTCTGGAATCGGATCGTTCTGTACACGGATGCGCTCTTGTTCTATACTATCCCTCTCGGCCTGCTCAACCAGTTTCTTACGTAGCCGCTCCTCAGCCTCCATTTGTTCAGCGGTAATAGGCCTCTTATTGCGATCGCCCTTTTTCACCATGATTTTGATATCTTTTTTCTAGTCGAAGTCACGTCAGGTCACTTTCTTTCTGAAAAAACTCGTGCCTTTTCTCTGAAAAGGCATGAGCCTTTTTAAACTGTTCACATTAGTAGCGGTTTTCCAAGAACCGCTACTATTAGTCGCGGTTTCAGCAAAAACCGCAGCTGAAACCGCGACTAAATCAACCAGTAATAAATGCAGTTGCATTTATTTCGCTGAATTAGTGGCGGTTTTGGGGGAAACCGCTACTAATGTATGAAAACCGCCACTAATGCAGCGGCCATTTATTTTCTAGCGGTTTTTCCCTCCAGAACCGCGACTAAATTTCCGCCACTAGTCATCCCGCCAAAAAGCGCCAAATTTGTTGCGGTTCTTTCCCCTAAACCGCTACTAATATCCGCTACTAACTACTTCCGTGGTCAAACCGTCGTATTTACTTGCGGTTTGTGCTTATAACCGCTACTAATGTATAATTACTGGCGGTTTTGGTCTTCCGCGACTAATGTAACCGCTACTAAAACCCCTTTTTTTTGTAGTGCCATTTCTATTCTAAGCATAAATAAACTACCAAAACACAATAAGAAACACCCATATCAGAATTCTACATTCATCACAACCCAAAACATTAATTCACAATTACTCTTTTCCTGTCACTGAAACTGTCAACTAGCACCAGCAAGAATAGAAAAATTCCACTACCATTTACCACCAAACAGAACCATATTTGGACCAAAATAAAGCATAAGGGAATCAACACATGCTCAGAAAATTGTCATATGCCATGCATGAGAAAGAAGAGAAATCATCACCATTAAACTTCCAAATTTCCCCTAACCACACGGCCAAACAGAACAGGGGAACAAAATAAAAGAATAAGAGTTATATAATCAACCCAATTACCTCCTTTTCATCTTCTATTTCTTATGCTTAAGATGTTAATTCATCCAAGGAAATAACAATAATCAAGCAATCCTTGAGAAAAGGAAAGCACGGCCAGAACAGAACGAGAACAAGGAAGAACAAGAACAACCATCTAAACTTTATTTAAGCACAGATTCAAAGCACCCAAACTAGCTCCTAATTCATACAGGTATTGCTTCTAAAAATTTCCCCTTTTCGGCCAAACAGAATTCGTAGAACAGGGAAGACAAGAATAACAATCAAAATTCCAAAATCCTTCCAATCCATCCCAATAATGTCCTCTCTTTCACTTAGATTACTCTTAAACATGATTAATCAAGCTTTAATTCAGTGGAACACCCAGAAATCATCAGAAACTCGTCGGGTGAACAGTGACCCGAGGAGGAAAATTTGGGGCAACTTGAATAATACTCCTTCATCACTCAAATTCGACCCCAAGAGTGATTAATCGAGGCCTAAGCTTCGATTTTATACATTTAAAAGCCTCCAAAGCACCCCAAATTCGAATCGCTTCCTCTCCCTCATAGCTCAAAATCGGACGGAAGAAGGAAGGAAATGGAGAAGAAAGGCTTACCCAACATTAACCTGAGCTTCTTGAACGTTTTGCTTCGCCTTTCGAAGCCGATCGCCGACACTCTGGTCGTCCGCCACTGCTGCTTCGAAGAACAGGGAAGAGAATGAGGGAGAGAGAGATTTCGGGAACAGAGGGAAGGAAATGAGAGTGAGAGAGAGAGTGAGGAAGTATATGTGTGTGTATTTCGAGCTTGAGGAATAAGAAGGAAATAGAAGCATGAAGAAGGACATGTGTGTGGCTTAAATTAAAGGAGAAGACTGATATTTTTTTTAACAGGTATTTTACTATCTTGCCCTTCCTTTTATAACTGAAGATATTTTCAACTAGGGGCAGATATTGTCTTTTTCATTTCCTATTTTCTATTTCCTCTTAAATCATAATTTTATTTTCCATTATCATTTAGAAATAGATCCAAATCTGTCCCCAAAATAATTTTTCTAGATATGCTTTAATTTCTAAATTTATTTATAAGACTTTTTAAATATCAAATAATACCCCGAGATTCTAAATATTCCCTTATTTAAATTAATCTTCTAACTATTTTTCCTCAATTAATAAATAAAATAAGTCTTAAAAATTACTAAAAATACATTTGACTTCAAGAATTTATTTATAAGGCTTTTTGATTTTTAAATAACACCCTAAAACCTCAAATAAATCCTTATTATCTCTTTTTTCCAAACTAAGTGTTATTTCCAAATTATTTCTCTTTGTTTCTTAAAGAAAATAAGCCTTAAAAATTATTAAAATGCTTAAAATATCATAAATTTATTTTTCAATGCTTTTTAATATTGTAACGATATTCCAAAACCTTAAATAATTTCTTATTTTCTAAAATATGAGGTGTTACAAATTTCACTACAAAAAAAGCGGCATTTAGTAGCGGTTAAAACCGTTGATTAGTAGCGATTTTAACCGCTACTAAGTGGTTACTAGCGGTTTTACAAACCGCTAGTAAATCACTCGTGACTAATATTTAGTAGCGGTTCTCAAGAACCGCTAGTAATACGGTTAAAACTGCCACTGATTATTTTAGTAGCGGTTCATAACCGCTACTAATAGAAAAATTAGTAGCGGTTTGTGAACCGCTATTGGATGCTCAAAAATATAAAAAAAAATTCTGATTAGACCCAATTTCACTATTTGTAATAATGTTTAATTGTATAAAACATTTGAAAAAAAATTAACATTAAATAATCATAAAAAAATTTATCACATTTTCTCAATTGATATATCCAAAATGATATGTCAAATAAATAATTAATAGTATGAAAAAAGGTGATTGTAACTAATCAATTTAATTTAACAATATTCAAATGAAGATACTGAGTATGTACACATAAAAACGAAAACAAAAAACAGTTAGTATATACTCCCTCCGTCCCATAATATAAGGTCCTTTTAACCGAATTGCGGATTCCTAAAAAATTAGTTAGAGTTAGTTAAAAACAATAAATGTGTAGGAAATATATCATTTTGCCCTTATTTATGAATGAGTAAAAGAGGGGGTAATTATGAAAAGAAGATGAAAGAGAATGTGTGGGAAAATTAATGCATGGATAAAATGGGAAAAGAGCATTTATTACTCAAATAAAGTCAAATAGGACCTTATATTGTGGGATAAGATCATTCAAAAAAATGGACCTTACATTATGGGACGGAGGGAGTATATATGATTGAAAATTGAATGAAATAATTAGAATAAAAAATATAAGAGATAAATTTATGAGAGTGATGGAAAAATTAAGAGCATCAGAGGAGAAGAATTGAGAAGGAAGGTTTTATGAGGTTGAATGAAATAAGGAGAGGGGTGGGTATTTATAGTTGTTGCAGGCAGTGTTGTAAGAACCGGACCGGACCGGGCGGTCCGACCGGTTGGACCGTCGACCGCTCCATAGGTCGGTTCGGATTTTATGGTCTGACCGTTTATTGTGTTAAGCCGGATCGGGCCGTTTCCAGCCGGACATTGGACCGGGAACCGGAGTTAAACCGGGAACCGGAGCGGTTTTATAAAAACCGGGCGGTCCAATCTAAAACAAAAAAAAAGATGAAAAAAAATAAAATCAAGTCCAAAAAAACCCAAGTTCTTAAAAAAGAAACCCAAATTCATTAGCTTCATATCTTTCTCCCAAATTAAAAACCCCAACAACCATTTGAAAATCTTATGGCTGTGAAATTTGATCTCCAAAACTCCAACCAATTGGTGAACATCATCTCTCTCATCACCATTCCTCTATTGTTGATGTTTAACGTCTCTTCCAAGCTTTTATTCTATATTTAACACTTGTTGTCTTTCTACATTTTACATTTCTTTTAATATTTTTATCAGTTGCATATTCTATCTCTTACCTTTTGCATAACAGAAATTGCTTGTGTTCTTAACTTCCTAATTCTTCTATCTCGACAAAAATTTCTGCAACTGTGATCCTCAAATGGTCCTATATGCCTTCTTTGTTTTGCTTACCTAAAGACAAGAATAATTGTTTTCTAAGTCTGTAATGGCTATTTATTTCTTGGTCAATGGTCTTTCATCAAAAATTAAGAGGTGAAGGAACCATAATTTGTTTATATTTAATTTACATTTAAAAATCATATATTTTTCCTTAATTATTACGTCATCGGTCCGACCTTCGGTCCGACCGATCCGACCGTGCGAACCGTGACCCGATGCCCTCTCCGGCTCACCTTCCGGTCCGGTTTTTACAACATTGGTTGCAGGCGGAAATCAATAATGGTTTTAGTAGCGGTTAAGAAAACCGCCACTAACTGCTACTAATTATGCATTTAGTAGCGATTCTCAAGAACCGCTACTAATAGTGGCGGTTATTTAGCAGCGGTTCCTGAGAACCACTACTAATAGAGGCGGTTATTTTGGAAAACCGCCGCCTAAACCGCCACTAAGTTTCTCTCCAAATAGCGCAACTTTAGCGGCGGTTTTGTGGGACTAACCGCCACTATCTTTTATATTGGTCAAACAGATAGATTTAGTGGTGATTTTTAATTAAAACTGCCACTAATGTGTAATTAGTTGCGGTTTTGGTTTTTCGCTACTAAATGAACCGCTAGTAAACCCTGCTTTTTTGTAGTGTCTTCTTAGCAATCTTGTAAGATCAGATTCAATCATCATATCAACCGATAATTGTAATCCACCCGTTAAAAGTTTATTCTTCCATTGAGATCTCACCAATAAAGGCATTGGCATTAGATAGAGACTATTTAATGTAATCCATATATGTTAACAAAGCCGGCAACATTTACATTTAGACCACTAAGAGTATAAAGATAAAATGGTTGGTTGGGGAGGGGCTAGCAAAGGAAGATCACCAACCTGCTGAATTACGATTCACATTTCTTTCTTTGTTGCGTTCTATGTTTCTCTAGCGACCACAGAATTCAAATTCAATTCCTAGAAATAATCATAGTGGCAGCCCCAATATTCCGGAAAATTGGAACTTGGTGCTCATTATACAAGTGAATTACGGGGTACGTGTCAACACTATTTTCTGTTTTTGTGAGTTTAGATCCTCTTTCATGACTTGGTCTCCAACGTTGACCCTTTTGTTTTGGGATATATAGCTTAGCTAGGATGTCAGCCACTTTAGATTTTACTTTTTTTAGTTTACTTTCTTCCTAAACTAATAATAACATCAGCAACAACACATGAATTCAGGGACCAAAAAATTAATATTCTATATGATTTCAACTGTTGAACAATTAATTCCCATCTTGTAGTACAAGTTTATTGCGATTTGCCGTTGCCTCCATATATAATATGTTTCCCCCTTTTAATGATTCAAGTCTACAACTCTTTACCTTTTCATACGTAATATTATTATACTCCTACCGTGTATACTTAAGATCATTTCATTTTATTAAAGTATGTTCAATCAGTATTTAATTTTTTAATAAATTAATTGAATTAGATTATATATTATTTCAGCTACCAATGGTTGCTTCGTCAAGTATAGAAATAAATTAATTTCTTTTAGGGCCAAGAGTTTTAACCTTGTTAATGGAAAAAAAATATTAAAAAAACTACTTCTAAGTAGATTACTACATGATATTTAAATCTGACCCATTATACTACATATATGTATTAAATAAACATAGCCAAAAATATTGATAAATACGGCTGCTGTTTATTCATTGATTGAGATTGAAATAGAGAATGTGCCAAATTTTTTTGGTAATTTAAAAATGAAATAGGCAGTATGATGTGTTCAAATGCCATATATAGGCACTTGACTCTACATATATATGTTCATGATGTTAAACATTAAAAGTCAATCGTTAGTGGAAACTAAAAAAACAGGGTAAAACGAGGAAAAGGAAACCCTGAAAGAAAACAATGAAAGAAAAACAAAAGAGATGTGATTGTGCGAATCTCAAAATGACGATACATTTCAATTTCCGCCCTGCCAGCTTTCACAGTGAATTTGCATGTTTTTCCTTTATACGCATACAAGCACATGGTAATATCATCACTTAAATATTTCGTTGTTTGAGAGCGAACCATATAAGAAAAAAATATAAGTAGGAAATTAAATATAATATATATACCTCCCAGAATAAGCAGACACAAAACAAGCAACTTTTTAAAAATAAAAAATTAAAAGAGCCAGCATATAAACAACCCCATATATGCAAGAAAATAACATATATTGTGGTGTTTTCTCTTCTTCGTAACAAAAACGACGTACGGTAACTTAATTCTCAGAATTTAAATTATTAAGTAAAGACCTGGAAAATTGGATGGTTTTTTTAAATGAATCGCCGTTGAACTTGAAAGAAGTTTGTGCATACTTCTTAGTAAACTATGATATGAATTGGCATGATTACTTTGTTGATTAAACAAAAGAACAAGAGACGATGTCGCATTCTCTTGTTTGACAGAGAAATATTCGCGATTTAAGAAAAGCGAAAGGCATTTCTTTAAATAAAGTGAAAAATTAAATCCCTTTCACCATTCCGAAAATTCCACTCTTTAATATTTTCCCTTTCCTATTTCAGATCAAAAAAATATTTTCCCTTTCCTATCAGCACAAGAACTACGAATTTAAATATAATTTTTTTTTTCGCATTGTTTTCTGCCGACGCTGTGAACCAAACTTGATCTTAACTAACAAAAGTTGCCTGTTCCCAAAAATAACAACTATAATTAAACTCAGCGTATTCGAGCAAACGTAGAATGAGCTCATAAGATTCAACTTACCCACCAACCATCAGTTATGTTAATTCAACTTGATTTATTAAGAATAATTTGATTTTAATTTTGTGGTTACAAAAAAAGGTAAGAAATATTTATATTTTTATTTTCTTATTTTTTTGGTCTTTGGATACATGGAAGAGGGGATGGAGATGGAGATGGGGATTTATGAATAGGTGGGCTTCTAGAAGAGCATTACGTATAAAGCCCAGAGATGCCTGGGGCCCACCACAAACTTCCAAGTCAAATGCTCACCAACTCCTATCCCTTGGAAGGATTTTTTATTGGCACAAATAATGAATGCTACAATGTTTAATTTGTTTTTTAAATATTGTCAAATTTTTATTTGTTGTCTTTGCTTTTCCTATTAATCATATAATCAACATCATATCGTAATAATAGTGCAAACGAAAGAAAGAAAGGAAAATAAAAACGGGGTTTTGTGTTCTCTGTTCTGTAAAGTTGAAGAGGATTGTAATGTATTGGCACCCACTAATACTAATACTATATTCTCCCACCATTCTCATTGGCCCTTCTGTCGTTTTCCCTTTACTTTTTATTTGTCGTTTTACATTTCTCCATTCTCTTGTTAGCACGTGCCTCTTAACATCCTCACTCAAAATTAAAGGCCATCAAAATTTTCACTACATGTTTTTTTTTAAAAAAAAAAAAAAGGGAGAGACAATTTTACACAAATCAACAAAAAAAGAGAAAAATTAATATATAATTTTTGAAGAGTTATCAATAACAACTTATATATGTCATTAACAACTACAACTGTTATTCGATTTAAATTCACCAAAATTTCAGGAGATTTTATTGATATTTTTCTTTCTCGAGATATGTGTACTTTTTTTTAAAAAAAAAATCAATTTTATAAGTCGCTTTGGTTTCACATCATTTTTATTTTCACACTTCTAGTTCTTTGTAGGGTTTCACTTGATTTTTATTTAGGTTTTTATACTTTTTTTTTCATATATAGTTTCAAATGATTTTTATCCTTTTCTTACATACATACATTTTCATTTGATTTTAATAAGGTACCAATTTTTTTTTATTAGGTCTTTATAATTTCTCATAATTTTTATTAAGGCCCTTAATTTCAATTTCTTTTTTACCAATCACGTGAAACTACATAAATATGATCAAAATCAGATAAAAATACAAGGTTATGATAAAAAGGAAAAAATATAAGAACCTAAAATACCGTCAAAACTGTAGAGATTTTTAGACTATTTTTTCTGATTTTTTTTTTCCCATTTTGTTCTTAGTGGGGAGGTACCAGAATTACTTCAACGTAATCGTATATTTGTTACGAGTCTCGGGGAGTTTCACAAGTATAATGTGGTTTATAGATTTAAAGAGTACTCCCTTTCTTTTTTTATCTGAAAAAGAGTTATCCCATTGGCAATAAGCTGTTTTTAAATACTAGGTTGTTTTGCTTTGAACTTGTACCTTTTTTTTTTTTTTTTTTTGGTTGCCGAGCTTTGAACTTGTACTTGAAACATTGATTGTAGTTGTCATTAACCTTCAAGGAAGGTTCAAGGTCAGGACATTCACTTTATATATTATACTCCACCCGTTAATAATCATAACTATAGGATCTAATTGATATTTTTGGAGAATATTAAGAAAGCTAAATAAATTATTAATAAATTGATTTTTCTGATTTTTTTTGTAAAGTAGTTTATTTGACTTGTAAATTAACATATATCTAATAATACACAAAATACATTATGATTAAAAGGCCTTTTTTGCTTCCTTAATTTCTCAAAAAAAAAATTAATTAGGTCTTATATTTAAGAACGGAGGAAGTACAAAACATGGATCTATGTTAAGTCGATTTCATAAAACAACGAATCCGTTTGAATAATGAATGTGTAAAGCAAAGTCATTGTTCTTTTTTTTTTTAACATCTAGGTATCCCCCACCCGACAGATGGAAACTAATCATCCGCTGAATTGTAGGCACCTCAAAGGGTGAGACAGCTGGCCCGGAAGATTTAATGCTTCTCCATATCCAACGTCAAGGATCGAACCCTCGACAGTTGGTTAATGGTGAATAAGTCTCTTCCACTCAACAACACACCCCGACTTAAAGTCATTGTTCTATGATGATAACGAGGAGGATGGGAGGGAATCCAAAATTAAAACTGTACTGCTAATTAATATGTACATCTTTGAAAGTGAAACCATGCATAATTAATTAGACACACACACACTTGGCAGTACCTTCATGTGTATGTGTATATATATATTGGGGCAAAAAAAGGAAAAAGAGAAGAACAAGAAAGAAAGGAACGAAGGTTGAGTAATCTTTACTTATTGGGATAGCCAAATATTTTAGGTTAATAAAACCAATGTTTGTAAGGGGGGGAGAGATCGATGGGAAAGCAAATGAAAGTGGCAAGACAATTAGAGGTGGGGTGGGAACAGGAACATTGTATGAAGTAAATTGCACGAGTTGACCTTGACTGCTTGCAGCCGTGAAAGAACAAATTAGTTAAAGGAGGGAGATGACTATTTAAGTATTTATATATACACTCCCTCTCGTACAAAATATAAAATCAAGTTTGATTTTTTTATTGAGATTAAGAAAGTCAAATAAATCATTTAATTATAACATTAGTCACATATAAATATATTATACGATAGTTTATAAATAAGGTAAATTAGTTTTGAGAAAAATGCTTAATATAAAGACTTTAAAGTGATTTATCTGACATCCTTAATTTCACCAAAAAGAAATCAATTTGTTCTTCTATCTATTTAGGATGAAAGGAGTATGCATATATATAATGTGGTACAGATCAATTGGCCCAGTTTTATCAATTTCTAGGGCCACACCTTAGTCCACACGCTCTGCTAGATTCTCTTTTCTGATCAATGCATGCACGGGAAGAACGAAGTAATTTAAAGGTTGTGTCAAAAGTCTCGGGGTCTCCACTTATTATTATTTCTTTGCATGCATAAGGACTTTTTGTGCTCTGGTCGGTCTCAAGAAAATATATTTAAATATATCTATATATAAGAAAATAATGGCTAGCAAATGAAGAGAAGGTTTGGTAAAAGGCCTTTGGTGGATTGCAAGTAACAAATAGTAGTACTACTGAGGAACAGTAGTAGTTAAACTGCGTGCATAATGAGTCAGAAAATAGTTAACAGTTCTTGACCTTAAAGAGCAACACATCTTTATCCAAACAGGACTTAGAGGCCCAGTACTAATCGGTACAGTGCACTGGAATTTCAATTTCAACATTCTTCCCACACGCCTTATTACTTTCATAAATATAATTAACTTGTTGGTTGGTTTGTTGTTTAATTTGCTAAGTTTTGTTAGCTACCTGCTATAGAGACTTTTTCTTCATGGTTCACAATTCTCTACCTTTTGTGATCTTGAATTTATAAATATAGTTTTGAGCCAAGCGTTCAATTCTCAAGCACATAAAATCTTGAGATTAGGTGTAGACTTTGGATACGTACACGCTGACAAGTTTGATCATTTAACGATATCTTTTTTAGCTTGGGTAATGCACTGGTTGCTTTTCAAACTATTCCCACGCATTTTTCTTTTGTTGTAACTAATCATGGTTTGCGTTACAAATATACATTTTGCATATGTATATAAGGCTCAAAGTATAGCATCGTATCAGAACATAATTTATTACTTCTGCAAGCTGCCACAAGATAATCTGTCTTTGTTGATATAATATATGTATATATATATTGGTTTGGAACCTCTTCACTTAACTACCCGTCCACTAACCTTCACTTAGATAATATTACGTTGTTTTATTAAAAAAAAAACTGTGTGATAACATTTATTTATCTCTAAAACAGAAAGCATTAATTTCGGAAAATTTGTAAGATCAAAGTTTTTTATAAATAAAACGACGTAGTTTTCTCGGTGAAGGTGAAAGTAAGTGGACGCGAAATATATATATTTAAGTGGAGAGGTATATAGATTTTTTTGTCAAATTAATGTATATATAGAGTATAGATCATTTGAAAATTGGGTCATCATAAATATGAACAGGTAAATCCCGAGCGGGCTTATATTAACGAGGCGATATTTTGTCGTCAAGCAAGTTTTCTCCTTGATCCAGTTGATTTTTTTTTTTTTTGGACTGAGATCCAGTTGATGAGTTTACAGCATTTTCGTGTGTAGAATTTAAGAAATGACCTTGGATGTATGACGTAAGTTGTTATTGAACATTGTTTTCCTTTCCAATTTTGATTCTCAGGCTTCTTATTTATTTATTTATTTTTCTTGAGAAAATGACAGAAAAATCCCTTTAATTTCAAAATTCCAATAACAACTTCATGATAGGTATTAACAACCATTAACAACTCAAAATTTCTTGTTTCGGATTTTACAAATTAGAAGGGATTTTTTTTTATTTTCCCTATCTTGTTTCAGTTATAGGACACGCGCTTGTAGCGAAATCAAATGAGTGGTTCTGAGTTAACTATGCAGGGTGTGTTATTACAATGCAGAATTAAATAGTAATCGACCCTACTAAGAAACAAGTGGGAGAAAAAAATTAAATAGTAATCATTGAGAGGGGTTTGATGTCATTAAATTTAAGAATTAATCCCAACTCATATGTGGGGATATGTTACGCAAGGAAACCTAATAACATTAGGTATATGGGGGATGATGGACAACGTATGTATTTATAAAAGGAGATCGGATATATAAACTCAAGAGCATGTTTGAATTAGTTTTTGGACAATAGCTTGTGAGAAAAAAGATGGAAAATGGCTTTTAATAATTTGAGAGTGTTTGGATGATTGTTATAAAAATAATTTTTTCTGTATAAATTACTAAAAATGACATAAGTTTAATGTGTTAGGAAAGAGAGAAGATAAGAATATTTTTTGTAGATCATTATGACATGTGTAATGATAACGTTTTTATACCTCGTATTTCGTTCAAAAGTAAAAAATCCTAACTTATCCAAAACCTAGGTTTTGATGGCCAAAACTTAGGTTTCCAACCCAAAAGGGTTTTTTCATATTTTTTAGGTGTTTGGCTTATCTTTTTCTCAGACATAGGTTTAAAAAGCTAAACCAAACAGGCTCTAAATAACAAGGGCTTAGTAGCGTTCAATAAATTAAACAATGGTTTCTCATTATATATATTGATGGTCTCTGTTAGTGGCTTGAAGAGGCAAAAATGTCGTTAGTTTTAGGAAGAGTTAGTCATGTACGGAAAATATAGTTGCTAAGAACATTATCTATATATTTCTTGAAAGCTCCTCACAACAATCCTATTTGTCCACATGTCCAATAACATCATCTTCACTTAACTCAATTATTGGTCCACATGTTCACATAATCAAAATCATAATGGAATCTATATCACAATCCTATTGGTCCACATGTCCAATGACATCATCTTCACTTAACTCAATTATTGGTCCACATGTTCACATAATCAAAGTCATAATGGAAGTTTTATTCTTAATTTCAAGTTTTATTGCCAATAAATAATCATTACTCATCATATATTTCTACTTATTGGAAGGTAATTTTTTAATTTTGAAAGTTATTTAAAATTGAGCAAAGCAATAATGATTAAATACATAAATGTATGAAAGTTATTTAATAGTATTGAGCAATAATTAAAGACATATATATCTAATTTTAAGAAGGTATTCTATATTAATTCTTTTTTTATTACATACATACCTCTTAGTGTAATATTGTTTATAGAAAAATCTATCTATATGTATTAATTTTTAATCTGTAATATTTGACTTTTCAGATATATACATTAATTATTATCTTCAAATAAGTCACTATTTTAGGCAACAATTAAAACACATATATATATGATTTAAAATCAACACTATTAATTTTTCTTATGAAATTTATAAAATAATTAATGTGTTTAAATATGTCAATAAATTAGACAACATGTTATAAAATAGTTATTCAAAAAACTTATATTATTTAGTTTATTTTATTTTTGATTTTAATTTCTATGCATCCCACGCGAGAAAAATCTAGGTTTTGTATGAAAAGTCGTAGGTGAGTCAAGGAGATAGCCAGAAACAATAGAGCCATACTACCAATAACTCGTGATAATATGTTGATACACACACACTTATATGCTGATCCTCACACTCCAAAAAACATGAGACTTTGTTTCATTTGACACGTCCATATGAATATTTTTACACAAGTTTTGACATGATTCGACCTTTCTTTTCAGGAAATTGTGAACAGAAAAATGATGGAGAAAGCGACACGTGGCCACCCACCGCCACATTCTCGGATGCGTGATGTTGTGCGTTTTGGTTTGTGTGTATGTATCTGAGGAATGGCAGACACGAATAGAGAAGATAGGCTATTCTTTAAATATATAAATAAATTTTTTGGGTGAATCACATGTCCCATTTTATTGATAAAAAGTACCGGAAAATGGTGTGGTAGACAGGAATGGCCAATTATTATTGACTGGGAGGTGTGTGTAAAGAATGAAGTCGTGGATTGATTTGGTGGGTGAGAACAAGAGGATGGAGGAGCCACTAGGTGGATTGATTATACATGTGCTGTGCTAGGCTTGGCTTTTTGAGTACTTCTGTTTCACAAAGCAAGGTTTGAAAGAGAGTTTTAGGGAGCTCATCAGCTTGGCATTTTGATCTTTCATGTTATATCTGGGTCCAATCTAGTTTTGCATTTATTAAATCACAATCAGGGTTATGTTGACCCGGTTTCTTTCATCATAGTTCTTTTAATTTCCTTTAGAAGTTTCTTGTCTGTTTATCCAATCAATTTGAATAGTCAGAAAAAGGTATATCACATAACTTTTTAAAATTGCATATCTATGAAGAATATTGCTTTTAAAAAGGCAAAAAAATATGTAAACAAGCCAAAATATTCTTTATTGCAATTAATCGTTACTTCATTTGTGATTGTGACGGATGATGAGGAGATTCGCTTGTGTCTTTTTTTTCTTTTTTGGGTGAAATGAGCTTGTGTCTTTTACACTTTGGCCATTTCTTTTTTTTTTTTTTAAAAAAAAAAAGAAAATATGTGTATGGGTATCCAGGGACGGCAGGCCCATTTCAATGATTGGTCCAGTCTAAGCTGCATTTTTGTGCTAACTAAGTTGTATTTTATTTCTGGGCCAATAGAAACTGCATTACTTAGCCTTACATCACACCTGTCGTATTAAAAAACCCCTTGTGTTGCAATATGGAAGTACAACAATCCCTATGAATCCCCTTATCAAGCTAGTTCATCTGTAGCTTAAATTAAAAAATATTAATGGAATCCTTTGGCTCTCTAAGTTTTTATTTTTTGGGTGTAGCCTTTTGGCAGCCCGGTCGTTTTATCATCCCCCTGCTCTCTTTTATACAATTATTTGATTAATAATATTATATTCGGTCTTAAATATAAGAATAGTTATAATTGATTTTTATCTTAAATAAAAGTTATTTACTTTATATTTTTTTTAAATTAATTTATCTTACTTATAAATTTATATATTCTGATTGAAAAATCTTATGAACTAATATATAATATAATAATTTACATAAGTTTTTTCATAAATATATATCATGTAATATATGAACTAATTAAATATTTTATTTAATTTTTTTAATATCACCATGTCAATCAACAGGCCTTATGTTAAAGACCGAAGGTAGTATCTGCTTTACCCCAAAAAAAATCAAATCTTAGAAAAAAGTGCAAGCCAAGAGGGGAAAAAACCTTGGCCAAAATGTTTAATAGATTAACACCTCCAATACGAGCAGATTCAATAGAAATAGCAGTAACACAATGAATAAAGCTCATTGGAATCTGGCTCAAATTCAACAAAATACATTTCCAACTTCCAAGTCCAGATCCCATTAAACCCCTCCTAGCAAAATTATATATATGCCTCCACAAACGGCAAGACAGACCAACATGTTGAGGATACATGCTCCCAACAAATAATTCACCTCCTTGGATTTCACATAACAACATGCGGAAGATAATTGCAACTGAAAAGGAAAGGACTGATGAATAATTGAAAATTGCAGACAAGTATAGGAACAAATGATAGCAATGATGCTCGAGTGTAAAAGAAGATAATGGTCTCCCTCATGTGGTTAACCAAAATTTGACTTACTTTTTGGAAGGGTGTTCCCATTATTTATCCTGGTAGTGTCTCGAACGTAATTGTCCTAAAAATATAAGAATGCAAGTCCTTCCAAAGAATGAACAAACTGCAGAAAATGAGACAAAAATCAACATGAGAAAACCATTGGAGTCAAAAAATGTTCATGACAAACACTAATACAAAAAAAAATTTCGTGACCTTTTATTTTATACACTTAGAACGCCACATTTGCCAGCGCTACAATTACTCTTGTGGCCACGTTAGATTTTTTTTATTTCGTTTTCTCATAGGAAACAAATTAACTACATATGGTGAAGTTGAAGGATGGCCAAATTAGAAGGGCTAAAAGCTAAACCCAATGAAGAACTGGATGCAAAACTGAATAATGAACAAGAAGTGTGGTTTTGAAAAATGAATTAATTGGTTCACATGCCCATCCCAATCATTACATATATACATCGCCTATCTTAACTTCACAGCACTTTCTGGGGAATTCACATGCTCCATATTTTTTCAGTATGAAGACTACTCATTGTGAATATCAAGCCGAGAGAGAGAGAGAGAGAGAGAGAGAGAGAGAGAGAGAGAGAGAGAGAGAGAGAGAGAGAGAGAGAGAGAGAGAGAGAGAGAGAGAGAGAGAGAGAGAGAGAGAACCAATTCAAACTCACGTCAAGAGAGAGAGAGAGAGAGAACCAATTCAAACTCACGTCATTCACAAACACTAAAAAAAATAGCGGATGTAATTCAAATTTACCTACGGATTTCCGTCGGAAACGAGGTTTTTCCATTGGGTTTTTCTTAATAAGGTTTAAATGAGGCACAATATTTGTTTATGGACAATGGGAAGTGTTATAAATATTACAATATAGTATGAATGTCCATAACCCTTTAAGATGTGTCCCTTGAGTTTCTTCACATAAACCTATGTAACCTACCACTTGAATAGCTTCTTTGAAGTTTTCCATGATTAATACATATAACCTCTAAAGGTTATATATATGATGTACAATTATGTAGATTTAATCTTTGCTATAATTCAGTTCAAAAAAAAAAATCTTTGCTATAACTCTTGAGAAAGAATTTAAGAACTTATGGCCTATAAATAATGGGCATACATCAAGTAATTGTAAGCTTGAAAGCAATAAGGATTCTCCCTCTTTTTCACCCTAATTTCTTCATCTCCCTCATCTATAAATATATCTCTATTATTTTTTTTATTTTCATATTTACCGGCAGAAAATTTTTTCCATCGGTAAATTTTTTTAAATTAAATGCCACGTGTCCCTCTTTGTGGACATCACGTATCTCACTCACGTGGCTCCACGTGTCGCCTCTACAAATTGTCTTTAATTGTGGGGGAGCTGAGAAATGATCCCACAACCTCTTGCGCACATGATGATGTCTTAACCAGTTGAGTTGTAAAGATCCTGTGATATTATTTGTAAACTATTATATTTATAATATTCAAAGTCCCACTATTATAATTATATTTGATCAAAATTATTAATATATAATTTACATATTAATAATTCTATTATTTTTATATAAATAATCTTTTATATTCATATACATTACATTATATTTAGTATTGTCATTTTATATTTAAATTATAAAAATAATTATAATTACTATTATTTCATTATTTTATTAAATATATTATTAAATTATAATTATTTTTCATTTTTATTACTAATATTTATATATAAATAACATATTATTTAATAAAAAATAAAAATTAATTTGTAATAAATTTATATTTATATATGTATATGTGTTAATTTTTGTAAATATTTATTAAATATGATTTATCTATTTATAAAATATTTTTTAAAATAAATTAAGATAATATTTTATTTATAAAATAATATTTTAATATATTATTTATAAATTAAAATAAAAATTTATTTATAAAATAATATAATTAATAAAATTACCGACAGAATTTTCGTCGGTAAATTTTCTGTCTGAAATCTGTCAGTAGTTACCGAGGGAAATTTATTCCTTCGATAATTTGATTTTTTTTTTGTAGTGGAAACTCATTTCAGAATTTTCAAAACTCAAAACCCATAATCAGATCTCAAAAAATTCTCGAGATCTTAAATGGAGAACAGAGGAAGTTGGGGTCAGCGTTGTTCCCGGCTTCGCATAAGATCGATTAAGACTTCCTTCATAGTATACGGCGGCTTCCTTCAAGAGTTCACGTCTCCGTTCGGCCTAGAAATAGAGTTCGGTCTAAAAGAGGAGAGGTTTTTCGAGCTAGGGCACTTTGAAAATCGAAGATTGGGGGGAGAGAAGGGAAAGTAAGTTTCAGTGGGTGTTTTCCGGCGGCGATGCTCAACTTTGTTAGGGCTTCGTTCATGTCAAGGAGTAAGAGGACAAAATCGTGCTTCGTGTTCCCGGTGTGGGTTCTTCAAATTTGCTTCAATGGTGGTGTGCTTCGAGTTCAAAGAGATTTAAGGTAGTGGTAGGGATGAGATAATAGAGGTATTTTAATATTTTTTACCTAACATGGCGTCTTATTATCTTTTTTAAAAAAATTAAATCATAAATATGTAATGTGATCATAAATATCTAATGTGGCGTTATCCTCACAAAACGCCACATTAGGTTATTTGTTTTATTTTTTTTAAAAAAACAATGAACCTATAGTGACTTTTTTTTTAAAAAAAATATCATGTTAAGGTTTTCGTTTTTAAAAAATAAAATTTAAAAAGTTACTTTTTGTGGTGCCACAATAGGAAAATCCTTTTTATAACAAAAACTTTGCATATATGTTGTGACATTTTCTCTACAAAATGCAACTTAATTGGCATCACATTAGTTTTGTAGTAGTGAAACGATTACGGCAAAAGGTAAGAGATCATTCTCGTCCTTAAGATATTTGTGAAAGAGTTATAAGTATCAAGAAGTTCTTTTCTTCTCAAATTGTCGTGAAACTATTGGTAGAGGAGCAATATATTTGTTTTTGGCTGTGACATTTGTAACACCTCAAATTTTAGAAAATATAAAATAAGGATTTATTTAAGGTTTTGGAAAGACATTTAAAAATTAAAAAGCCTTATAAATAAATTTATGAGGCCAGGTGTAATTCTAATAATTTTTAAAACTTATTTTATTTATTAATTGAGAAAAATAGTTGAAAGATGGATTTAAATAAGGGAATATTTAGAACCTTGGGATATTGTTTAGTATTTAAAAAGTCTTATAAATAAATTTAGAAATTAAAGTATATCTGGAAAATTATTTTTAGAAAAAATTCAGATTAATTTGTAAAGCAAATGGTAATTAAAATTTTTAAAGAAGAGCATAATGGGAAAGAGGAAAAATAAAAGAAAAGGAAAATGACAATATCTGCCCCTAGTTGAAAAATATCTCCAGTTGTAAAAGAAGGGCAAAAGGGTAAATCATCTAATTAAAGTATCTAATCTCCTTTATTTAATTACATTCCATCTCCATTTCATTTCTCCCTCACCCGATATTCCCATCGTCCTCTCATCTCCCTTTCGTTCTCTCTCGCTTTGTCCCTCTGTTCCTTCGCGTTGTAGTGGCTAGCTTCGGGGGACATGGCGGCAAGAAGCTACAGAACTCGTCCAAGGCTTGAGTAACTGTGGGTGAGCTTCCATTCCTCCGTCTTTCTCATCTTTTCATCCGATTTCGGCGAGTTTGGGAGGGAAGAACCAATTCGAGTTTGAAGGAATTAGGGTTCTTAAACTCTTAAAATTAAGTTTTAAGCCTTGATTTTGGGGATTTGGGGAAGATTTTGAGTGTTTGTTTGGTATTTGGCTGATTGGTGCTAAAACCCCAAAATCGGCCACTATTCATCCTATTTGGTTCTTATGATTTTAGGCAAGAATTGAACAAAATTTCTCAATAAATATGATTAGGAATAGTATAAGTTTAAAGAGAGGATACTATTTGGTTGATTGGAGGAAGTTTGTAATTGTTGGATTGTTGTTCTTCATCCTCCCCTGTTCGTCCGAGTTCGTTTTCCTCTGTGTTGCTCGATTTTTGTTCTTTCCGTTGGTGTATTCACATCTGTAGCATAAGGAAAAGATAGTGGAATAAGTAAATCTGAGTGAATGTGAATTCTTGTGTTTCTTCTTGCTTCTCTGTTTTGTCGGCCAGGGAATATGAAATTGTTATTTTGTCTTGCTTTGAAATGTGTATTGGAGTTGTCTGCTTATGATTGCTTGATATAGGTTGTTAATTGTTTAGTTCTTCTTCTTGCTTGCACTGGCCGGCAGATCTCATGACTGGGGAAGGGAAAAATTGTGATGTTTAATTTAGTGGGATTGAGATTTAATTGGAATAGGAAGTTGTTGTGAATTTCTCTTCTTTTTGGTTGATTTTGTGCAACTGTTGGCATGGGAGAAGATGAGGGAAATCAGTTGATATTAAGGTTTAATTGGGGTTTTATTCTATTTGATATTAAGTTGGAACGGAGTAATTAGGGAGATATATGTGTGTGTGTGACCCTGGCTGTAAAGGAATGTAAGGTTTGTTAAGAAATAGGATTGGTTTTATATTTTGTTTTGGGATTGGATCTTTAAATCTATAAGTTGATCAAAGCTTCATGTTGAGGTTATTGTAAAAAGAGGATTTGGGTTCATAGGAAAGGATTATGGGAGTTGAGGGAATTAGTGATCTGTTTAAATATCAAATGAGATGAAATAGGAGAATTACTTGGTTCAGTTGTGCCATTGGGATGGTAAATCTGAAGTTAGGAAATATTTGAAGTATATATAATAATTTTGAATTGGTGGAAGTTCTGAATTTGTTTTGAATGACGTTAATACATAGTTAAACTTGGGTTTTATTGGTTAGATTGAAAGGAAATTGTGTTAAGTTAATTATAGGAATAATATGAGTAACTCACTTGATTATCTTGTTTGAGTCCTTGTGGAGTGGTATGGATTTGAGCATAAAGGTTCTCTGTTCTGCTTCTGTTTTAATTAAGCAGTGTTTGAGTTTTGATTCTATTGGATTAAGCGAGGGATATTGATTTGGAAGGTGATCTTGGATTGAATGCCTGCTCTTATGAATTAAAGGTATGATTTTTTCTTCATGTTCAAGAAGGAGAAGTAATGGTTTAAGCTTGTAATTGCTTGGGTGATATTGTTAATTGATGCTTTGCCATTGAAATAGATGTGTTAAAAACGTGATTTGAGGAACTTGGAAATCAGGAATTAGCTTTCAAAGTTGGTTTGGAAGCTTTGAATGTTGAAGTATATGATTGATATTAGGAATGCTAGGAAGAGTTAAGATTTGATTTCTAAGTTATTGACTATTAAATCCTAAAGTTTCATTTGGAGTTTCTGTAGTCCCAAAGCTGGTTTAGAGTAATATTAAGTGTTGAAATGAGAGTTTTGGGAAGTTAACACTTGATATTCTTCTATGTGGTGCTTTATTTGAGATGAACAGTTCTACAATTTGAAGAGAGAGGTATTAATAACAGTAGTTCGGCATGAGATTACTCTCTTTGGTTGATCTTATTGTTAGAGATGTGGGATTTTGTAAATGATTAAAGGTTGATGAATTTGGTGGAAGTAAGAGATGTAATTTAAGGTTTTGAGTTGGAATTAAGTAGGAGATTAGATTATAAAATGTGATGTGATACAAATTGGGAAAGTGTGTTTTAGGGTCTAAATGATTTTAAGGGATTTTAGGAGTTAATTATTATTTTATTTTCTATTCTGGGTGATTTGTATTGGTAATGGGAATTAGTAGCTTGGAAGGTGAATTGTTAACTCAGGACTTTGAGTTTCATTAGTGCTTGAAGGTTCAATGGTTATTAATTGAATCTAAATTGATGTAGAGGTTTTATCATGAAGGTTTAGGGATGAATCTAAAAGTGAAATCCATCATTAACAGTTTTGAACCTTAGTTTATAATTATAGAAGTTACAAGATACAAGAAGTTGGGAGTTTTAGGATTAGAAGTTTATTTGATTTGACTTATGTAATAATTCAAGAATATGAGAAATTTGAGTTAGGTCTTATGGATGTTATTTGAATTTGAACATTATCTTTGTTAATGTTTATGATAATAATTGAGTATAGGGATCTAATTGTTAGAATGTCTAAGGCGAAGTTTCAAAAGTTGTATTAGATCTTTAAAAGATCAAACTAGGTATTATAAATGATTTGGATGTTTTCAAGGATTAAATCTGATGGGACTTTACTGTTTTAAGACCCCTATTGGCTAAACCAATATTCCAAGATGATTAAAGATTATTTCAGATCTTTGTGAGAATGAAATTGGGTTACAAGGTGATTATTTTAAAGACTTATGGGAGAATGGATTCTATATTATTTGTAGGGATCAATTGTTCATATTCGATTATAAAAAATAAAGAGGGAAAAAGGGTTTATATACTTTGATTTTCATATAGTTAATTTCAATTTAAATTCTAATTGAAGTTTAGCGTATCTAAATGATATTATAGTGTGGGTGGAAATTATAAATTTCTAAAAGTTTGAATTTATTTCTGTGCTTGGTTCCATGTCTGATTTCTCTATATTTTTAATAGTAGAAAGTAATGAAAGAAATAGAAATTAAATTTATTTATGGTTTGGTTGTTGGACGGGATTTAATAAGTTGAAATCTCTGTTCTATTTCTGTTTTCTTAAACAACATTTTCAGTGATAACATTGAATCAATTGTAAGCTATGATTCTAATAAGATTAAAGATATACTGTACAAGAATAAGGATTTAATATATGGTAAAAGATTATAATGAGAATCGAAATGATTAATTGAAATGAATTATCTTAAGTGACCTTTTAATTTTAAAAGGGTCAAAATAGTCAAATAAAACCTACTTATATAAGATATACAAAATTGGGTAGTATTAAGTATATTAGGATTCGAGAGAGACGCATCGATTAGTTATAATTTAGATTCTAACTCAATCCAACATATGTACATAGGCTTTGACTTGTGATTTGAGTTCATTAAGATGATAGAGAGGAAATGAGACAGTAAAGGACTAAGTTTGGATATCCAGGTAGCAGTTTATCTCCATTCACTAAATTGCATGTATAATTTTGTAATACATGTTGCATTTAAGTGATATGTCTTTTATTCCTCAGTTGGAGTACTCAGGCTTAGGTGGTTCGCTACCCCTTTACTAAATCAGTTAGTTATAACGGGATAGCTATAACGAGAAGTCCTGCAGGTAGAACATCCACCAGTTAACGAGGATATCGTTATCAATGGTTGGTAGGTGATTATGTCACCCAGATTAATAGGATAAATACTGTCATTAAATTGCAAAGGTTTTTAAAATGTATACATGATAATGCATGCATGAGATTTAAAGTGAATGACATAAATTGTGTTAAATTGCTGTTTCAGAGAAGCTGTGAGATAGTAAGATGGTTGAGATAAGGCAGGAGTGCTGGAAGAAGATTAGACGAAAAAAATATGCTATACTATGGTAACTAAATATTTTAGTAGTTTATCTATAGATGATATAAAAATTTAATTATTGAGTTATTGGCAGAAAGTATAGAAAATAGAAATATGTATATGAATAAAAGGATTTAAATTTCTCAAGTATCCTAAATAAAGGATATAGATACTTTTAATTGTTTTATGGACCACTGTGTTTTATTAAAAGTTTTAATTTATTATGGTTTGTCGGAAAAGCCCATTCTAACAAAAATGATGTTGGAATGATCATTGGAAAGAAAAAGTTTTAAATTTTTTATATTTTTAGGCTTCTGGTACTGAAATAGTGGTTATAATTCAATTAAAATGTTATAATATAATAGAAAATTTTAGGTGCTACAACATTATTCATTTTTTAACCTGTCAATAGACATTAAGTAAGAAAAAATCATATACCGTAGGCTCCTTCACAAATATATACTTTAAAAGCAAAAATGAAATTTAGTCTTATTAAAAATAAAGTTGCAAGATTTCTCTTTCTAGGTTGCTGGATTCTGATTTCCCGGGGATCGTCATGGTTATGATATGGTTTTAGGCTCAAAAAGCATTAATAAGGTGCTCATATTTGCAATAAAATTTGAATTTATGAAATTGCTTGCGATTTGTTACTAATTGTACCAACAATTTTTGGCTGATCTCTTCTCATAAGGATGGAAATACCATATGTATAGCATCTAAAATGCTATAAATACGAGCTTAGCTAATTTATCCTAAGATATATATCAATTACAAATATAATGTCATAAAAATATGATATATTTTAAACTAATAAAATACATAAAAATTTCCCAATATAAATCATAGGAATTAGAGGTATTAACCTCAGCTCACCACCAAAACCAAGCCAGCTTTTAACCCACATTTTTTCTATAACTACCATCGACGTTAATGTTTACGAAATCCAGTGAAAGTATGCGGGCACAAAACAGACAACCCATGGAATTTGATACATTTTATGCATTATAGTATAGTTTGATTGATTTATTATCCGAAAATAAATCCTTATTTTTAATATAAACACTTAAAATAGGAAGATCATTTTTTTTGTGCGTGTTTCTTTTGGCTTATTGTTAATTGGATTTATAGTTTATAAGTCAAAATAAGTAAAAAAAAAAAAAAGAGCTTATAGAATAAAAATAAGTGCTGATTGAGGTGGAGTCCACAAATTCTGACTTATTTTTCAATGCTAATCACAATTGACCCAAATATAAATCTCATTACACAACCTGGCTTATAAAAAATAAATCACTTATAAGTCAATTTTTTCACAGCTAATCTAAACATAAACCTCATTACACAATCTGACTTATTTTTAATTTGACTTATATACAAGTCACTTTTCCAATCGTTAATCTAAATATATCCATAAACAATTTTATACACACAGACGTGTGTGTATATTTATGGTTCATTGTTGACGCTATGAACCATAAAGTATAAACCATTATATTCATATTTTTAGATGGGTATAATTTTGGATTGAAATGAATGAGCACCGACTTTTGGAGAATAATAATAGTAGTACTAAATGGTAGAATTACGGGAAACTTTTTGATGAACGATGCTTTATTTTAAAGTAAAGTGGAATTAAGAGCGTGGGGATAAGTGAGTGTATGGTGTAAACTATGTGCAGTGAACTTGTGGTCGAAGGGAAGCTTGTCTGCCACGAAGCCATCGAATGCATATAATATTTACATATTACTTCCATACTATTTTATAATACAATGCAAAAAAAAAAACTATTTTATAACTAATTTGATTAAATAAAGTAAAGTAGGTTAAGATAGTTAAAATAAAAAAATATTTTCCCTCTTATTTATTTATTATTGAGAGAATATCAATAAAAATATTTTTTTAAAAAAAAAAGCTACAAAAATTAGAAGTTTTTTTATTTAAGAAAAAAATCAACTTAATATATGGGCCCCACTGAGCTTGAAACTTCACCGCCTTTTGTGCTGCCGTCGCCATCTATCACAATGTGTCACCCCTCTGATGTTTGGTAGTACTAGTAACCATAAATTAAAGATGTAAAATTAATTGTTTTAAAATGTTTATAATTATTTTTTTATTTAAAATTAGTTTACCTTATTTATAAATTATTGTATAATATACAATTATATATAAGATAAGTTAAAATTAAGTGGTCTATTTGACTTCCTTAATCTCCACCAAAAAAGTCAAAATGATCTTATATTTATGACCGGAGAGAGTATTAGATATGTTATTTAAAAAATCATTTATTTTTATAATCATGTCATGCTTGACATTATTAACTATTAATTTAGATTTAAGCTTTTCCTATCATAATTTTTAGGCTAATTTAGATAACCTTTTTTCAATTTTAAACTACATTAAAATAACTCCAATAGTATTTAAAATTTATAATCAACTCTCCAAATTTGTTAAGTCTATACGTGGATAAGGATAACCCAGATAATAATTATAGGCCTCTAAACTTTAGTTTTGCATGGAAAACGAATTAGATATGGAAATACTATAGTATGGTATAAATATCTGGAATTTAATGTGATTATTGCACAAGGTATCCGACACTATGTTCATCAAACAAGGTTTTGGTGGAATTTAGCAAGATTTCGATCAGTGATGGGGAAGAAAGATCGTAACAAAGATAAAGATTGAACAAAGAAGAAAAGGTAGTAGAGAAAAAGAGGAGTATAGTGAATTTGAGGTATCTCAGATTTTAAAAATGCACAATCCCATACAAGGAAAAAAATATGAGAAATGAAGACGTGTCCAAAAAATTTGACTTGAAACTTCTTAGACGAAAAAAATAGTAGATACCGGACAAAGTGGAAGGAATGATAGAAAGAACTAGGAATAGTATTAACATTCTGTCCCATCCCAGGTTGAATAGTTATTTGTTGAACTAAGAGTATATAAAAGGTTAAACATGTGGTGGATAAAAAAGGTAATATGTTACTTCAATTGGCCTGAGTTATTTTAATACAAAGGCGCCTTCAACCCCTATATATACATATAATTCAACAATATCATGATATAATCTTAAGACTAGCAAGTATTTATATTACTTGGTCAAGAATAAAACACGTACGATACTTGTCTATTTGATGACCTCAAATATAACATCCGTACTCTTACTTTAATTATAATCATCCACAAAAGTCTCTTATATTGAGAAAATAGTCTAATTAAATTGAGCTAATATTAAAATGGTCTAGGATTTGCGCTGCGGTGTCAGACAAGTGTGCCCTTGAGCCAATTTTTTTAATTAAAAAAATTATAAGCATCCACACAAGCCTCTCATATTAAGAAAATAGTATGATTAAATCGAGCTAATATTTTGAAACCATATGATTTTCTTTGTCACCCTCAGCCAAGTGTGCCTTTGATCCAATTTTTTATATTAAAAAATGATAATAATCCGCACATCTCATTAAGAAAATAGTATAATTAAATATAATTGAGTTAATTTTAAAAAGGTTTGAAACCATATGATTTGCTTTGTCGGCCAAGCGTTCCTTTCAGCCAATTTTTCTTATTAAAAATGGTCTTGGCCTTGAGAAGGTAAATGGGAAATGAAACCTTAAAATCGTCGAGTTGGTACGGCAAACTAGTTCCCCTACAATCGAACGGCGATAATGGGCAATGGCATGTGACATATTGATGATTTTATTTTCTAAAAATGCCTTATTTTTTTAATACAGTAATTTGACTTGATCATATATGAATATTTTGAATATTGTTGGACATAACAGAATAATTCTATCGAAGGCATTTTCTAACTGCTTTGATTTTATTTATATTTTTATGTCCTCAAAAACCGTTATTCATGTTGAAACTAGATGGGCTTCCAGAAAGTCGAATATAGGCGGGAATTAGATGAAAGGACAACGCAAAGAAGGGGTTAAACTTAAATTAGAGTAGTTTGTGTGTGTGTGTGTGTGTGTGTGTGTGTGTGTGTGTGTGTGTGTGTGGCCATTATAGCAATTGTGGACGAAGTGAATTCTAAAATGGAGGAAGTGATAAGTGTTATTACTCTCTCAACATCTATCAACTCATTTTATCAATAACATGATCACTCGTCATCTAATATACATTAACTCTCTTCACGTCATCTAGTACATTTTAATTTCCAATGTTCAAGCGCTCAACACATTTATCATAGCTTTTTACTGTATTGCACACAACCCTATCAAATTTCATTTTTTTGTTGCAATATGTTCAGGATTTTTGTTAGTTAATGGAACATTATATTTGTTTTTATGATTTTATGTTTCAAGTTGGTTGAAGCTAAGCATCATTTTTTAGGGTCGTATTGTGGATATGGTTTTGATGGCTTGTAAGTCTATATGATGGTGTATCAATGGTGGAAATCACATTCTATACTCAACAGAAAAATGAGCAATACATTTTTTATCTTAATCTGGGCCATTCAGATTTATTTTAACAGTACAGATTCAATTTAATTTATTTTAATATTTTTAATAAATTTTTTTAATTGATACAAAATTTAAAATAAAGTTAATTTTATAATTGTTATTTCTTAAAAAACTAATTTATCCTTAAAAAATTGGTCATTTAAAAATTTTAAACCTCGACCATCCATATCAAATTTTAGATTATCCAAATTTTGTTTCAAACTTTCTCAACAGGGAACACATGAATGGTGGCCAAACCAACAATTCATTATTTGTCTGACACAACAAACTATATTTCAACACCCAATGTGGTTTCTCTTATTTCCATTCCTTTTCCCCCTTATTCTATAAAATAATTATTTCAACATGCCATCAAATGCTTCCACCATAAGAATAATACACTTTCAAACAACTTATATAGTCCTTATTATATTGATATACTGTACTGTTAGAATTCTTTATTGTCAGATCTAATATTTTTTGTATAAAGGACAATTCATTCAAATGAAAATGTAACTCACAATATTACATAACTTAAATAAAACGCAATGAAGGAACATTAACAGGTAAGTGTTTCTTCACAAAAGAAGATAGTTGTCTTTTGTCGACAGATACATAGGAATGAGATTGAAAAGGTTTTAATATGAGGTTGATATCTATTCCTATAATGTCAGCTTGTAAAGAGGATTGTGATGGTAGCAATTGACCGGAAATGGATGAAATGATTGTAAGATATTGATTTGGAAGAAATAAGTCACAATCTTGAATCCAATGAATTGCCGCCCTGATACATTTGAGATTGAAATTTGAAGATTGAAACTTGATTTTCTTCCATTCAAAGCATTGAATCAAAGTCCTATTCAAGAAAATCTGCATTTTGCATGAACATCCAAAACCAAAGATATATCGATACATCAGAATACTCCAGCCATTATACTATAAGACTTGGTAAAGGGTGGTAGGAGATGATTAAATGAGGAAGATGATGATGAACAATGAGTCTCTTAGTCTATGGACATGAAAGCTATATAGTTAAAGAACAAGGCTCGATTAATGTGATTCAATATTTTAATATTTTGGAAGGAGAAGTATAAACACCTTGACGAAGAATATTGTTCCTTGACATCCAAACCTGATTTCAAAGGATAATATATTGTCAGATAAATTGCATACAATTCTCTACATATGTTTTTTAACGTTAACACAAACTCAAATCTAAAACTTAGTAATTAACCAGTCAGAACTTCTCTTTCACTTAAAATTCACGCATGTTGATTACATGGAGATACAATAATCTATAACCTCGCGTGTGTATGCACATATTGTGAAGAGGGGCGTACGACTTCGCTGGTGATATTACATATTTGAGTAGCTTCTTGAAAATATATCAAAGAATCTATGTCGGTCTCTATATGGGAGAGTAGATATTTTACTGAGTGAGAAAAGGCACGTGGCAATTATGTCATAATATGAAATGAAGCGATGAATATAATGGCATAATGATGAATTTATGAATGAGAGGAAGACGAAGTGTGGACCCCATGGCCTGAGGTGGCAACATAATGTGGAGAAGATTATAGATTATTTCATATCTTAGGTCAATTCATAGCAGCAACGTAAGTCTTGGAACTACTCCAACTACTGTTGATGGCATACACTGTTCTTTTACCCCTAATGGTATTTTCCCATGAAAATGAAACTGCGGAATGAGATATTTACCCGAGGCAAAAAAACATCATTAGTAATTTTTGAATTGGTTTGGTGCTTCTCATAAAACAATACAGCAGTACTTGATTAACTTGACGAGAAAAATTTTAGGCAGAATAGTGCAGATAAATTGGATCAATTTCAATAATTTATTTATTTAATTTAAATGTTTTATAATGATCTGAGATCTAACTTAAATGAGAATGAGGAGTAACTTTTGCTTGTTTTCATAATCAACCTTATAACTATGAGTTGCCAAGGTCTTTTAATTCATTGACACCATACACCTCTTTTAATTTTTATTTGAATGTCATACAGCAAGTTAAACCAATTTTTAAAGATATGATAAGAGTGTGGGTTCCCTTAGTAAGAGAATGATGACAAAAAAATGGCAGCTTTATATTTTTAAGCCTAAACATAAATCATATCATAATACTAACTACCTTTTATCATAATTTCAGTTTTCAAATGTAGAATCTAAAATGAAGATTAGGGTCCAAATAAGTGGAGGACAAAACTAGATGGATAGAAATAATAGAGAGGGGATGGGAGGTGTATGGTAAGGGAGACTAATTTGCGGCAAGGGTCGGTTTGAATATTGAAAAGCTTTGATTGTTATGAGTTGATGTAATCACTTCGTCTCCCTTCCCATTTGCACCTCAAAAAGCAACCAAAGACGTGTTTCATCCTCTTTCTCCCTTAAGCTTCCTTCTTCTCCAACAGTAAAAACTCCCTTTCCTACATCTTCAACAATCTTGCCTGCTCTCTCAACTTGATTAGCAGGATCTTAGATCTACAAATACAAACATTTTTAATTTTTTAAAATAAATATTTTATGATTTATTTCTTTTTGATTGATGACCCTTTTTTTTTCAGTTTATTGCATTCTATGCTTAACAAGTACAAAATGGCATGCAAAACAAAATTTTGACATGTGATGATAAATATAATAATTACAACATGTTTGGATACCACGTTTGGAGGGCAAGAAGTGGATCCAAGAAGCAAAAGCCATTTTGAAAAAAAAATTATGTTTGAATGGACTTATTTTCAGAATGACTTTTAGTCCAAAATGACTTCTGCAACGCCAAAAGTCAGAAGCAAAAAAAGTGGTTTTTGGCTTCTAGTGGGTCCCACGCCTTTTGTTATGTATTATTTAATAAAGTGGGTAGGAAAATTAGACTATTAGACCCCTAAAATTCTCAAATAAAATATTTTCTTTTAATATAAAATTTTCTTTTTGTCTCCAAAAATTTACCATAATAATTTATAACTACTTTCTCCCATAATATACTCCTTTGAGCTAAAAATATTATTTTTTAAAATTATTTTCCTGAAAATAAGGGAGAAACCAAGCCTTTAATAAGAATATATGCATATTATATATGTATTATTTAATAACAATAATGCCCTTTTTTAGTAATTTTTCATCTAAACTTGCTTTTCAAAATAATCATCCAAACATGTTTATAAAAGTCAGATTGAAAAAAAGTCACTTCTATCATTACAAATCCAAACATAAAACTTCACACAATCTGATTTTATCCAATCTTACTTCTGAAAAAAAGTCACTTCTCAAAAGTTCAATCCAAACACACCCTTAATTTTGAAGTAAGAAATATTTTTTCTACTTCAGACTAATTTTAAGAAAGAAAGATAGTCATTGTATCACCTTTTTATCAACTTGTTGGAATCATACTACGTAGAATATTAAACATGCATATACATACATGTGTATATATATATATATATATTAGTGTGTGACCCCTAGGCCTAGCCTATGCGCACGTGGCACCCATTATATTGGCTAACGCGGTGGGTTATGGTTATCCTCGTTCTCAACTCTCTACCAAAACCAAAAACCTCTTTTTACCTGCATTTAAAAGAGTTCCTCTCTAATAATAAGTTAGAATTGGTTCGACTATGTACGCATTCTATAATAGTAAAATGCAACTTGATATTTCCACCCTTTCATTGATTTTCTTTATGTTCATTCCCGGAATAGGTTTGCCATTATTTTCATTATTTTAAATACATGTTGAAGATCAGTCCAATAAATCACTACTTGTTGGATTCTATTTGACTACCTCGCTGTCCACCTTTTGGACCAATAACTTATTGTATGTTGGATTAGGATGAACTGTACTCCCCTTCCCTCTCTTCCTAATGGAGGCTAAAATTATATTTTTATATATATCTTAAAACCATCATATATCTTACACAAATGGAAAATTAATTTGCAAGCTCCTATAATTTCACTCTCTCTTCAATCATATTAACATCGTTTTAAAATTTTTATTCTATACTTATAGTTTCATCCAATTTTAAATTAGATGTCTGATGGATTTTTTATTGTTTCCTTATTATTTCACTTTAAGTTAAGGACTATACTATAACCTTACAACAACAACAACACAGAATCTCATTTCACTAGATGGAGTCGACTACAAGGATCATGTTTAAATGTGACTAATGAAAATAATTAGGGAAGCTACCTCTAATTAGCATGATAACACCATATCATACAATGTGACTCTGTGAAAATAAGCAATTATCACACTAGTCTTAATAATGATAAAAATCTTGTGATTATAATATAATTTTCGTTTTCATCAAATCATATAAATGCAACATACCACATGCAACAAGTAGTGGTCACAAGACAGAACAACGGCCGGGTAGGCAAGTCTCTTCTCTCAAACCAAGAATGCATTCCTGCCCCTCCGTCCTGTCCACAGCTGAATTGTGGCACATTGTGAATGGAAAACAGCAAACTAATTTCTTTTTTAATGTCAGTCATCACTGAGTCTTTGGTTCTGATTTGCGTCCCTTTCTTGAGAAACTTTTTCCCTATTGAGATAACCAAGAACCGTAAGCTTACACTCAAATAGTACCAGACAAGAATTCTGGAATCTTAGGCCTTCAACACACGATCGACCTAGGCCCACACGCGTCCTCTCTCTCTCTCTCTCTCCCACACTTGTTTTTTTTTTTTTGCCATGTCTCTCCCACACATGTTAATTGTTCATTAAATTCACCAATACCTCTAATCTAATTATAATCTCCTCGATTCCTTCAACTTTGCCACCATAAAAGTCCCTTTCATACTTTAAAAAAATCAAAAAGAAGAGAAAGAAAGTAAGAGCAAGGCACCAACCCCTAGTAACTGTACAACAGTTTAGAGAGAAGCATCAGCATTGTCGCCTTCCACATTATTCCAAAAGACATTGTGTGCGTTTATCACCATCACCACAATTTTTTAACCAAAAGACCAAGTTCCTTTCTTTCTCTCTCTCTCTCTCTCGTCCTTAAATATAAAATTTATTTATCTAATTTGATTATATTAAAGATGTTAATTATATTAGTTAAAATCACATGATATTATCAAAATATCCTAGCCATTTACTTTATTCCCACACTTCCTTTTTTACTTGTTTATAATTGAGGATAATTGATAAAGATAATTTTAAAAAAAAATGAGAACAATTAGAAAAATGTTTTATATTTATATGACCAAACTCACTCATCAAATAAGTCTTATATTTAGAACCAAAGAGAATAGTTAATAGAAGGGAAAATTACATTCAATTCTAAAGAAGATAAATTAATTAATAAGAACCCCTTAAAATCTTAAAAATTATACTAACAAGTCTAAGTCCCAAGAGACGTGAGCATAATACAATGTAATTATGAAATTACTAAATTATCCTTATGAATTACTTGTTAATACTTATTATGACAGTTATTAATGTAATTTTGTTAAGTCATTAACAACAAATGTGTTGAGTGTGTAGATATTCTTGCTAATAACCAATGTAGTTATCAAAAGGCTTCCTAATTTGGTAATTTGGTAATGGAGGCACTTTTAATCAACAATGTCCTTCTTTATTTGTTTGTGAGTAAAGGTAATGAGATAGTTTCACTATGTCATTATATCACGTGAAGTATTTAGAATCTATTAGTAATATTGAGATTTTAAGGGATATTAATGTATTAAATTGCGTTACTTAGACCAGAACGCAATTTTCCTCAATTAAAAGTGTGCGCGTGGGATCTGGATCTCTATATATACGTTGAAGCTCATACTGATTATTTAATAGACAAAGGAGCAAACATCACATACAGAGAAACAGAGAGATCAACAAGAAGAAGATGAGGATGTTTCCAAAGTTCAGATCGCTTTCGAGAGCAGTGCACGAAGAACGAGATAGTGAGGAAGAGAAGAAGGCGTACCCGAGAATTGAAGGAAATCAGTGCGAATCGTTAACAGTTTGGAGGAAATCACTTGTAATTAGCTGCGAAGGATTCACGGTGATCGATTCTGATGGAAATCTGGTGTATCGCGTCGATAACTACATCGAACGCCCCGAAGAACTCGTTCTCATGGACGCCGCCGGAAAATCCGTCCTCACCATGCGCCGCCGAAGGGTAAAAACTATTACCTCTCTCCTCCTCATTTTCCGTTACAAATCGTCAAAAAACACAGAAGAAAAAGCAATTTCAGAGCATTCAGATATTATTTCGATTTCATGTTATTTACGATGTGCATAATTGTGATTTGCAGAAACTTGGGCTTGGAGATTGCTGGTTAGTATTTGAAGGCGAAGTTGGTAACTGCCGATTGAGGAGTGAATCGACGGAGAGTCCAATTTTGAGTGTGAGGAAGCATGTGAATATTTTACAAGGGAATAGTAATATTCAGGCGTATGTATACCGTGGGATCTCAGATAAACGACATGCGTTTTCGGTTGAAGGTTCTTATGCACATAGGACGTGTAAGGTGTTGGATGAGTCAAAGGAGGTTGTTGCTGAGATTAAGAGGAAGGAAGCTAATAGCAAAGGAGTGTCGTTTGGGATGGATGTTTTTCATTTGATTGTACAGCCTGGTTTTGATGCTGGGTTTGCTATGGCACTTGTTTTACTCCTTGATCAAATGTTCTGTTGATACTTTGCTTATTTTTTTTCCATCAATTACCAATCTCATACTGTGTATGAATACTTTGAGGAGAAAAATACAATTCCAGTTTTGGTCTCTCATTACGATACCTTGTATCGGTTTATCTGGGAAAGACAAGGATGAAAAGGGAAAAAGAAAAGACAGAATTCTATTTAACTTTTTTATTTAAAAAAATGAAATGAAAGATAGCGAGAACAACTTTATATGGCCTAAATGCCTGGCCATTTAATTCTGCTCTTTTTTACACAACCTTTGTAAAAGGAATTACATCATTCCAATCTATATAACCATGTCTGATATGGAATATATGATATATACAAAGAAGCGTTTTTCTTGCTAATTAACAACGTAAAATAGATCATGTTTGAACAATCTAACTTGTCCTTTCCCTTTTTCCAATGCATCATATATGTGCTTCACACTTCAGGTCACCAGGTCAGATCCAATCACTGATATTGTTGTTTTGGCTTGTTTATGTTTGACATTCGTTTCAGGGTGGTGATGTTTCATGATCTTGTGTGAAAGTCTTCCTTACTTTGAGACCTCATAATAATACCATATGGGTTTTGCTTAAGTTGGTAAGTTGGAATGTCATAGAGTTTATGCAGCAGCTAATATTAATAATAGTGGACAATGCGCATCAGTCAGACAAAAACGTGAAGCAGTGACAGAGAGGCATAACAAGAAAGGTATTGCTCTTATTGCAAGTTCAGTATACTACTTGACGTTTCTTGAAAGAACAGAAACATTGATAATCCAAGGTGTGTAACCATCAGGGTCAACATCTTAACTATTGAAGTCCATGCTCACGGAATTTTAAGACCTTTAGAATACAGTTCTTGCCTCATGTTTTACACGCCGGAACAGTACAAATGGAGATTTTAATTTTTAAGTGGTCCATTACTTGTGGATGTTCACATTGGCCAAACAAGACAGATACAGAGAAAAAAGGTATATGGTATACAGAAAACAGTTCAAGCGTCTCATGAAGACAATAAATAAAATCCTTTCTTATCCATCTGACCTCCAAATTTCGTATTTTTAGGAAATTCACAGTCAAGTACCTCGCAAGAAGGCTGTTTGGGTTTTTTTTTTTTTGGGAAGGGGTGATATTAAATATAAACAAAATACTATAAAGTTAGGTATCCAAAGAAGCAATGGCGCCTACCTGTACCATTCTAGCTTGTACGTGCGTCTTCTTGTTAATGACTTAGCTGAAAATTAGTTCAATAGAGACCACCAAATGCATTGAACCTTGGAAACCCTGCAAGCTTGGTAGATGAGGCTACTGATTGCTTGAGCATGGATCATAACTACTCTGTTAGTGAGCAGCTTGGATACATCCTCTTGTGGAGGTAGTGCAAGGCGTTTCAAGACCTCCTTCCCTTCAGTAGATAAAATGGAGAATGAGCTGAACAAGAGAGGGAGTTTGAGTACAAGAATCCTGGATGTCAAATGGATACATTAACTTTAAAACCTTATATTAGCACTAAGTATAGTCTAAAGCCAAGAAGCACCACAAACTTGAATCCCTAGGTACTCACTTTTGAAGTGAATACGTATCTGCTACGCGATATTGGCATATATTCCCATTCCCATGCTCACGACTTCCTACAACACAATCTCCTCTCAAATGGCAAATAGACATTTTAGGTTGGAGGACCTATCCATCTTGGCAATATTTGGGACTTGAAGAACAGACTTGAGCAGCTGAAGAATAAAGCAATTCTTTATTTCTTACTGGGTTTAAAAATGTTCACTCATATTTAATGCTTTGCCCCCTTTATCTCTTCACTAACTTCAACCGACTATCACACCTTCTAAAAACGGACAGTAAAAGATAAGTAATGCAGATGTCAAGTGTTAAACGATAAAGAAGTCATTCTAATGTGGAACCTCAAAAGAAAAAATGATTAGTTTCAATGAAAAAATATGCATAGACTCGCGTACGTGCACAATTGTTACTTGTGGGTTGGTAACATAAATGGAATACTCAATGGGGCGGTAGATCAGAATATACATCATGTATCAAAAAATAAATAAATCAGAATATACATCACTTTTTTGAGGTATGATTGCATGACTGGCTGTTGGGTATGAACTGTTAGATATTATGGAAAACATGGGTTGTTGGGTATGAACTGTTAGATATTATGGAAAACATGACAAGGTCGTATTGCTACCCTACTAGGAAGCCAATATTTTGACATAAGAGTTAATTTAGCTAACCCTCTAATGGTAATACAAGTTTTTTAAACAGACAGAAATTATGATAGTCTGAAGATCCACACGTACAAAAGTCTGAACAGTTGATACTAATTACATTGACAACGATTATGAGAATAATATTTAATAGGGTGAAATGCATTGTGACATATATGCAATCCTAAAACATGCTTGTGGTTCAAAAGCATCAGTTCAAACAAATAGGCAATATCGACAGAATAGGTAAAATATGCATGTAACCTGAAGTCAATCATATTGAGACAGAAAGTTTAGCTGCTTTTAGAACCGCACAAACTCCAGACAAATTATTGTTGATGACCTTAATGGCATTACAGCTGGAGTAAAATAAAAACTTCACATGCATTACGCATTTAATTAATCATGGCATAAAGGTACATGCCGCAGCTAGTCCACAAAACGATTTTTCCTTTAAAAGTCCACTAAGAAATTTTTTTTCTCCCCACTCGCTGGCATCGCTCTTTTGATTTTGTGATAAATTTTGTTGATATCAAAAGGGGAAGCAGATAAATATAAAGGTAGGAGCAAACTAATCTCTGCAGATTTACTTCTTAGAAAGAATAAGATCAAGTACAAATTACAGATACAAGAGCTATATCAGGATAACGAGTTACATTATTTGCCTTTTAACAAGCATTCTTTAACTTCCCGATTCCATTCAGGTTTGCAGAATCTTCTGACCAGGCAGATCCAAGAATAAGATATGATGTTCTAGGCACCATTCATAGAACTTCTATTCCAATTTTCAAAATACCCAAGAAAATTAAACTGTCTCTAACGATAATTTCAACAAATGATGCATTTACTTTACCAAACAGACGTTGCAACACGCCACCTGTGGACAAGCTCAGTATGTGCAAAGGAGGTCTTGCCAGCAGTCTGCAAATGTTCTGGCAGAGCAAGTACTGCTGGTGTGAAGTGTATATGATAATTAATGATAAACAAACCAAAAGATATATAGCCTGGAATGCCAATATAAGTGTTCAATGGAAGTTATAAGACCCGTTTAATGGCATGAACAATTGAGCAAACTTCTCTCAATATCAGTAGTTTTCGATTCACCATTTTGGCACTAAGCCTATAAGCATTTACTCCATACCCCCAATCCCAATATATGTGCGTATATATGAATATGTATATGTATATGTATATGTATATGTGTGTGTATCAGCGTTTGGTCCATACATAACACAAGGGCACGTACTCAATTATTTGCATTGAATCTGCTTAAGAAATCATGGACATAACAGAGAAACAATAATTCTTATAAAAGTGGCAGGAATATACCAAAGTTAAACCCATCATGAACCTTGGGGACGACCTGAGCCTAATTTCTCAGATGAACATATTACTGCCGCTAATTCTTGTCGCTCGAAGATTAACTTAATATGGTTTTTGACTTTTCGTGCTGCTGTGACGTCAACAGGGAAGGGCGAATCCCCAGCATCCATTGTGGAAATGGAAGGCCCTTTGGTGTTTAATCACAACATGAGTGCACGATTAAACATCTTCGTGTGCTAAAAACAGAAGCGAACAAATCATGGAATGAAAAACAAGAGTGTCTCTCCTGACACGCTTGTGGATTGAGGTCAAATAAAAACGCTTGTGGACAAATTTCGAATTCAAGTTCAAAAGAAGCGAGATACAACAAATTCGCGGGCGGAGATGAGATGGGCAGCAGTGAAGTGTTGAAAAATGTTATTTTCTGGCGCCAACAATGTATTGGCGCGTATATTACAGTACTTCCACCTGTTCTAAATATGGCCCTATCTAACTATTATATGATTAAATTAAGATGTTAGCTATATTAGTTAGTATGATGTGTTTTTTTTTAAGATTAAAGTGTAATTCTACCAATGGACAATTGTCGAAGATGCGTTCAACACAAATAATACTTGGAATGTGCAATTATAACAATGAATTTTTTATATATCTACGGATTGACCAATACTGTCAACTTTGTAGACGTTGACCATTTAAAGTCAACATTCCATGTCACCAAAATTTTCACGGTCAATGTCCACAAAGTTGGCGGTGTTGGCCAATCCAGACCTATTTCAAAAGTTTATTGGTATAATTACAACTTCCAATTGTTATTTGTGTTGAACGCATCTTCGACAATTGTCCATTGCGGTAGATTTGCACTTTATTTAACCATTTTTTCAAAGCACCACAATCATCTTCTCTTATTTCATTCCTCATTTTTTACTTAATTATCAAGGTTCAAAAAATAGGATCGGTCATAGAATCGGCCAGGTACTGGTTCAAGGGTCAATAGTCAAATTGAGGGTCAAATCAGGGTCAAACAAGACATATTAAAATAATATGATTTTATTGATAATAAATATAATAACATTAATCCCTACTTATGTCAAAATATAAATATAAAAAGATATGTATGATTCATTAAAGGTAAAAGTGCAATTTTAGGCATGAAGTATTATGCAAGGTGCACTGAGTAGAAAAATAAATTTTTCGAACATATTTTGGTAATGAACAATAAAACTATGGGCAAATTTAGTAACGCCGTTAGTTGACCGTTAAGTTTGACTACAGAAGCTGATGTGGCAGAACTGAAAATTTTAATTAAGGACTAGCAGTAATTTAATAAGTGATTTTGCTATCAATTAAGGAGTTTTGAGAGTTTTATAAATAAATTCAGGAAAATGAAAGTTTTTTAGACTTTTAAAGGCCTAGTTTCTCCCTTAATTTTGGAAAATTAGAGTTAGAGGAATTATTTTTTGACCCAAAAGGGATTATAGTAGGAGGAAACTCTTAACCGGTAATGAAGAAAATTTTTAAGAACTGAAGGAATAATTTTTTGCCTAAAGAAAAATACAGTAGATTAAGTAAAAAAAATTCTATTAGGCCCTTAAATCTTCGCAATAGAATATGTTCTTTGGGCCAAAAATTATCCCTTCAATTCTTAAAAAATTTCTTCATTACTGGCTAAGAATTTCCTCCCACTATAATCCCCTTTGGGTCCAAAAATAATTCCTCTAACTCTAATTTTCCAAAATTAAGGAAGAAACTAGGCCTTTAAAAGTCCAAAAAAACTTTCATTTTCCTGAATTTATTTATAAAACTCTCAAAACTCCTTAATTGATCGCAAAATCACTTATTAAATTACTACTAGTCCTTAATTAAAATTTGCAGTTCTGCCACATCAGCTTCTGTAGTCAAACTTAACGGTCAACTAACGGTGTTACTTAATTTGCCCCTAGTTTTATTGTTCATTACCAAAATGTGTTCGAAAAATTCATTTTCCTGCTGAGTGCACCTAGCATAATACTTCATACCTAAAATTGCACCTTTACCCATTCATTAAACATGAATCATTAATGTTTCTAACCTATAGAGGAAATAAAAGAAAATGATTACACATGAAAATATATATTTTCTTCTACAATCTACAGACTAAATACAAATAAAAAAAGTAACAACAATTAATATTAAACATATGCAAGTCAAAAAACATTCAGAATAATCAACATAACTATATTATAGTTTACTATATGTGGTTTCTAAAATTAAATGAAGTGAAATTTAATAATTAGGGGAATCATAGCAAAATAAAAAAACACTTTAAAAAAAAGAACTGGTTCAACCTCTCCTGTTTTGACCGGGTCGCCGTATTTTCCCGATTCAAACATCTGCCGCCAGTTTAGGCCACTGTCTGGTTCCCTAGTTGACCCAACCCGGACTTGAGACAGGTCACCAGTCTTGTCTAACCTCCCAGTTCGATCTGATTTTTCAAACAATGTTAATTATTGTTATAGAAGTACCAATAGGGATCATTTGTGAAAAATTGATAGAAATTAAAATTAGGTAAATAAAACCAACTCCTCAAATAAGTTTTATATTTAAGACCAGAGAGCGCACTATGTAAGCAGTGTTTCACGCATTTTCCTTGATTTGAATATGAAGATATAATATGTTTTTGTTGACCAAAAGAAAAAAAGGTTGTGAGCAGCCCTTTTCTTCGAAAAAGGCTAGGAGCATTAGCTATTAGCTATTCAGAAATTTTTTTGGAGTTATTTTTCCCTTAAAATATGTAAAACATAGCAATTTTGACCATATATTCACAACTTCAGTTAAGAAATTAATCTACCTAATAAAATTTAGAGTGCAATTTTGATTAAATTATCTTTTCATGTTACACTAGATATTTGCAATGACCCCATGGAAGTTGCCAAGTGGAAAAACAGGTGGTGTGTGACCAAAACAGCACATGAATCAAATATAGACTGGACGGGTGACACGGTCATGCAATCGTTTTGGGTAGGTCCCTAGTTCATGATCCCAACAATTTCGAGGTGATTAGGGGTAAATTGGTGTAAACCATGCTCAAACAACAATTGACAATTGTCTAAGGTGCAACTAGCATAAATAACAATTGAAATAGGCAATTATACCAATGAACTTTTAAAATGTGTGCGGATTAGCCAAAACTGTCAAGTTTTGGATATTTACCGTTAAAATTTTGGTGACCGGAATGTTGATTTTTAACGGTCAACTTTCACAAAGTTGACGCTATTGGCCAATCCGTTTTTAAATGATTTAATCATTATGTTTTTATATAAGGGCAAAAAAGTTTTCTTATCCCAATTTCATTCATTTTGTCTATTTTTTTAAAATTAAAACATACATGAGTTCCCTACTGATTTCTAGCACATCAAACAGATTTTGGACACCTACTTCCAGCCCAATTTTCATTTCCACTTATATAAAAAACACTTCCATCATACCAAACGCGGCATAAGTCTAAAACTCTAAAACTAGAAGTCACACCATAATTAAATAGAATGTTTCATAAGATCCACACACCATAATTAAATAAATTATTACATAAAGTTCATATACCATAATTAAATAAACCACTACAGAAAGTAGGGGTGAGCTAGACCGAACCAAACCGGACCAAATGGTTTTCAGTTTTTCGGTTTTTGGTTTCCATTTTTATCATTTTCAGTTTATGATTCGGTTTTGGGTAATAAATTTTGATTTGAAAACAAAAAGGATAATGCATTAAAAAAAATAGCCCAAACCCAAATATCCAATAACATTTACTTTAAAAGAGAACAAGAAAGCCTAGCAAGCCCAATAGCCCAAAATGCAAACCCTAATACCCTTAACCCTATGAGCCACTCATCCCTCATCATCACTGAATCGGCGCCACTCCACTATCTTCAGTCCCTTGATCTCTCATCACCTACACCCTCTTCAGTCTTCCTTCTTCCTGACCAGCTGATCACTTCACTATCACTGACCAGTCATCAGCGCCGGTCACTCATCACCTTCTTCAGTCTTTCTTATCGGTATTTCTTCTCTCCCTCTCACTGTCATCACCACCATCCCTCAATCCTGTCGTGCCCTCCGCCTGTTTTATCCAACACCATCCTGCTATGTTCTCATTCGGCTACGACGAGAGAGAGAGTGGTGAGAGAGCTTGGAAGCTCGCCAGGGAAAGGCAAGCTTCGCAAGTGTCGGAAGAAAACTCCGGCTTTTACTTCTTCTTCTTCCTTCTGTCGGATCAGAGAAAGAGAGGAAGATTGCCATAGCTCCTCGCCAGCCAGCGGAACATCCTTGACGCTGACGCCGTCGATGCAGCCGGAGGAAGAAGCCCATTGTGCCTGTGACTGATGTTCGAAAACTGGTGAGCTTATCTTCTCCTCTCTGTTTCCACTCTAGTTTCTCTGTTTGGGAGCTGGTTATTATACTGATGTAGTGAAATTCAAAGTTTGGAAATCAATTGTGTAAGCATATCATCCTTATCGATTATGTGAAACCCCTTTCCTCTGTTTCTATCGATTCCTTTTAATGGAGAAAATGATAAAGAGAGATTTAATTTTGGCAAATTGATGCTTTGTTTTTAGCCATTATTATTTCGGTGGCGAGATTAGATTTACTGATATTAAAGCCTTAAAGGTATTGAAATATATTGGATTAAGCCTCTACATCTTGAATTTTTCTTTAACTTTGTTGGATATATGAAAAACGGGCATTAGATTTTGATATATATTTTTAGATTAAATCTATGGAATGTAAGACCATGGGAGTTGGAGCTGGTTCACGTTCCCAGAACGGCAAATGCGGTGGCCGATCAATTGGCTAAGGAGGCTATCTGTGTTATGCCAGGATTTCATTATCTTGTATAACCCCCTGATTACTTACTTAATGCTTTGCAGAATGATTGTAATTTGTAGTTTACACGTTGGTACTGGCTAGTTAAGCCAAGTTACCATCTTTGTTATAAAAAAAAGTAAGTGATGAAATTTGGAAGTTCTTTCTTTAGAAAAGTCCCAAATCTGCAGTAAGCTCAAAAATATATAATTAAGATGTTTTTTATTTTTGTTGTTGAATTTTTGTATGGCCCAAATCTACAACAAAAAGGCCCAAAAACCCAAAAAACCATTAAATCGAAACTGAAAACAATTCGGTTTTCGGTTTCCCTTTTCCCCTGTTATCAGTTTTTTCGGTTTTGAACTGAAAATCGAACCGAAAAACCGATACTCACCACTAAGAGAAAGTCATAAATAAGAAAAGTGAAAGCCATAAACTACATCAAACATTAAGAATCGGCGTCATTGTCATTTTCTTCACCATTATTACTAATAATCAACATCAAAGAAATTTTTTTGTGTTTCACTATGAGTATGCTCTCCTTCATATATAGCGAAAACATCAAATTTTTTCCTATCATTTGTTTTTTAATATTAATTAATAATATAGTTACACAAGAAAGGGGCTTCCTCTTATTTCAAGCTCCAAAATTAAAGCCCGACCCTCCTTAAGCCACGCCTTATATGGCCCAGCTCGACGGGCTCGGCTCGAATTCCCAGTTCTAGCATTGGTGGGCCAAAAATAAGTATTTAATGATTAAACTTAACGTTTTTAACGTTTAAGGTAAATTTGCTATAATTTGGTTACTTCCGGGACAAAAAGGCTCAGTTGGTTACTTCCAGGTACTCAACTCTCTTTTGCGGCTACTTTCAGGGCAAAAATGGACTTTAACCCATTAATCAATAAGATGTCGATGTTGCTCAATGAGTTGTTACTGAGAAATTTTAAGAAACCTAGTTGTTATTGACAGCTCAATGAGTTGTATTGACAATTCCTGACACATTCGATTTAATAGCACCAATGTTTAAAAACCTGGATCGGACCGATAAACCTCCGAACTGCCCATAAAGCTAATCTGGGAGATGAGTTGAACCGGGGGCAAGTTGACCCGGTAAGGGGGCGGGTCAACTCGCCCAAAACCGGGAGGTTGAATCGGTTCATTTTTTCTCCAAAATGTGATTTTTTTATTTGTTATAATCCACCTAATTACTAGCTTTCACTTCACTCAATTTCAGAAACCAGGAAACTATAATATTTTAAATGCTATTTTACTTGTTTAATATTAAATTGATAGTTGTTGCTCTTACTATTTGTATTTTAGTATGTGGATTGTAGAATAATATGTATTTTCACGTGTAATCAATTAATATTTTCTCTTTTTCCCTCTATAGAAACATTAAAATATTCATGTTTGATGAATCATGCATACCTATCTATATTTATATTTTAATATTAGTGATTATTAATATTAATATCAATAAAATTTTATTATTTTAATATAACCGGTTGGACCCCAGTCCGACCATTGACCATTGAACCAGTACCTCGTTTAGTTCTATGTCTGGTCCGAATTTTTTAACATTGAATATCACTCAAGTCTCTAGGGATTTAATGTAATTTAATGACTTTGACTTTCTAGAACCTGATTGTAATTAATTGCCTTCCATTGGACCTAATTGTAGTTGTCACATTTATATTAACTTTGAGGAGTACCATCTCTTCCTAACTTACACTGTTAGTGCATGTTTAGCATACACATGCTTCATGGTCTCAGCCTTTTTTCTTTCGTTTTACGTCTTTACTGGTGTTTCAAATGCTTTTTTTTTTTTTTTAATTTTCGCTGTTAAATTTGGGTTATATTGTTTTTTTTCCCTGACACTTTCGGAGCAAGACCCTAATTTATTCGCTAAAAACTCAGTCCATCTTATTTGTTCGGGCTGTTCAGCTTCCACTCTTCCGTTCACAGTTTCACACTTACACTTTTACAGTTTTTTGTGGAAGGGTCCCTCTTCAACAATAAGCCATCGAAATCTCCCATTTTCATCTTCATCTGTTATATATGCTGCATGTGTTGTCTTTTCATACCCCCTTGCATTCAAACGGAACATTTTGCCAAACATCATGCAGAAACTAATGCATCACTCAGAATATTCATTACTTCATCGTCTACTTTAATTCCAACAATTTCCTTCCAGACGGAGGATACCGAAAATGAACTAACGTATCCTCTCCTGTTCATGGATCTGACTTTTCAACGGCAACAATGGAACGAGTCAAAACAATTTATTGTATTATATATATATATATGATATTATTTTCCATCTTATTTTTATGGCTGGCCGACAAGAAATATGTACAACCAATTTTAGAGAAAACCGATGAATGAATCGCGACAGGCTTATTATTTTCCTTCTTTTTTTGTCAACTATAAATAATAGTAAGAGCTAAAAAAAATTGGCAAGGAATTGTAATATATCGGTGCTTGGCGGCAGTAACAAGGCATACATTTGCTGGAAAAAAAAAAAACAAGGCATACATTTATTCTAAATCTTTTAACTTTAATTTATCAAATGTCCTTTTTACTATGTGTAGCTATATCGTGAAATGAAAGTTAAAGAGTCTGTTCAAGTTAGAAACTTGACTTTTGGGAGTCACTACTTGTAAAAGGCTCATTCGTTAAGAAAGGCCCCAAACTGTGAAATATGTCACGTTTGTACAATTTATTAGTACCAACCAATTTACAGAGATATTTGAGGGGCAGCTTTCAACATGGCCACTATTTGTGGATAAAACGCTTAATTCTTCACATCAATTGGATAAAGTTCTCTCTTCCTCACAATCAAAGTCACGTCTCGCACGCGCCATAACGCCATCCACACATGTTTAGATTCCAATTCTGCTCCTTTCAGTTTTAAGTACTAGTAAAATGTTTCCTTCTTTTAAAAATTTGACTAATTAACAAATTATATATACATGGTACGGTATACTTCAGTTTTAATATATGCTTCCTTCTTTTTGAAATTTGACTAATCAACAAATTATATATACTATATATATTCATCCGATATTAACTTAAATAGTTTCTTTAATTAGATGTGACATATTTGACGAAGAATTAAGGGTTTCCACCCTATTATAACCAAACATTAAGATGCTTACACATCTTTTAAAATAACATCAATTCATTTACGTGTATATTACCCCGGGTGTTAATTTTCTTATCTGCCAAATAGAAAAAGCAAAACGTGTTCCATGATTCTATACGAGGGTTGCTCTTCTTCTTTTTTTTTTTTTGATAAGAAGTTACTTTGTTTTCTTTTTACTATAGTGACGTATTTTGTATCATTAATTTTTTTAAAAAAATTAACAGACTCTTATAATTAAGATAAGATAGAATAGACTTTACCTTTTATAAAAATGTTCACAATGGGTTGTTACGTGAGTGTGAGGAAACATTCAGAAATGAAATGAAGGCTATAAATTAAAACTGAAAGAGAAAATTGGGAGTGGCCTCTGACAATTTATAGGGGGCTTGCGAGTTGCGATTATTACACCAGTACACCATTGGTCAATCGTCGACAGCGAGCGGGAATCGGCGGCCACGCTACTTTCTCCAGTAGTCGCTGTCTCCCCTGGTAATTCCTACGCTTAAACATCGTGTATATATATATCACATATATATGTGTGTGTATATGTATATATGTATGTATATATACAGCAAGTAGTGGTGGGATTCTCTTGGAGTTTGCTTCTTTCTCTCTCAGAATCACAACTCTCTGTGTTCTAACTGCTTTTTGTTTTTTCTTTTGCTCGTATAAAGAGGGTTATCGTAACGTAGGGTTTCAGTTTTCTTTCTCTGACAGATTCAATCTCTGGGTTTTCTTTCCTTTTTTTTTTGATGGACGATAACTTGCTTGACGATATTATCCGGAGGCTTGTCTCGGCTAAGAACGGCAGAACGACGAAGCAGGTTCAGCTTACGGAGGCCGAAATCCGTCAGCTTTGTATCTCTTCCAAGGAGGTCTTTCTCAGCCAACCTAATCTTCTCGAACTCGAAGCGCCGATTAAGATTTGTGGTAATTACGACCCCCACTCTATTTCATTTGGCTGGAGCCTTTATTATTAACTTGTTGGGTTTGTTTTTTCATTTCATGGGTCTTTATTTAGTTTGAAGCTTTGAGAGTGTTTGTTTCCACTGAATGAAGCGTTGATAATTGTCGCAAACAATTGATTTTAGGGGGTTCTATCTGCTTGCTGTTCCCTTCGCATTGGCCTTCCTTTAACCGCCCCATGCCCAATTCGGAATTAATAAATTGGGGACTTTTGGATTAAAGGGGGAGGATTAACGTTACAGTACTGATGCTATTTAGGTTAATTGGCTCTTAAATATGCTATTTTATGAGAAAATTATTGAATCTTTTAAACCCCACGGATTTTAAGTTATGCAGAGTGATTCAGTGTAGGCCATGATCATGACAACTGAAATGGTAGAGTCTGTGTCTGCAATACATCACTGACCTTCAAAAACTGAAAGTTTTATACATGATGTCAGGGTTCAGGTTATCTCTAGGTATCTAAGGTTTATGCAAGACTGTAGCACTCTTGTTTTTATAATATCTTTTCTAGATATAATTCAATGAACATATATTTTAAATTTAAGCCTTATCAAGGCTTGTTATGTTATTTTGAAGTGTTTTAAAGGTCTCTCTTCCTGTTTGCTAATGCTATAAAGTTTATGCTCTCTTAATAGTTGCTTATGAAAGGAACCAAGTTTGCAGGGAGCAGTTTGAGCAAATTAATTACTTTCTGCAGATTCTGCTCTTACAAGAAGTAGAATGATACAGATTCATAATTCGGACTCAGAGATATGAAGGGAAATAGGGAAGAGAAAGGGAAACAGAGAGAAGAGTGATAGAAAAGAAGATCAGAGGATTGAAGAAGAAGAAGAAGAAGATTAGAGGGATTAAGAGAGAAAGAACAGAGAGGATAGAGAAGAGAGAAGAATAGAGAGAAAGGACGAAGAGAGAGAAAAGAAAATGCACTAAGGCATCGCATTATGTCTAACAAGTCTCTAATCTTATTCATAGCCACCTTCCGCTTAACATTGCCTAACGACTATATTTAAGTAACTAACTAACTGATTCACAGATTTTATTATGATCACATATCATAGAAGGTGCAAAAACTCGCATTGGTTTCAGTTGAATTCTTCCATTGTTAATGATCTGCACTAGATTGTGCATAATCAACGTCTGGCTCCTTCATTAATCACAGTTCTTCTTTCCCTGCATATGGCTGCTTGGTGGTGCATAATATATGCTTAAATATTTCTGTATAGATGCATTAAGGTATCCTACTTGCTTATAGAATAACCCCCCCCCTCCTGCGCGCACGCCATACTTTTTAATCAGTAGTATCTTTTTCTATGTAAGGGAAAGCATTTATATCTGTTGGTTCAATAATTTAAAACAGAATTTAGGGGGCTGACGAAGAGAACAATGAAAAGAGATTTATGCACTGGTTCTGTTGTATATGGTAAGAATAAGAACACAGGTTCTCATAAAACAGGGAACTTAAATGGTGACATGTTGGTTCCTTTAACTAGGATTGGTTAGAAGACAGGGAATATAGTAAATTAGCCAAAACTTTTCCTAGGGGGAGCCCTTTCTTTTCTAAAAAATAATTACATTTCTTTTGAAGAAAGACTCTATCTGTAAACAGATCGCCTTATGCCAAAGTAACCAATTTAGCTTAACCTATACTCCCATCTTCCACCACCTCACTAATGTGAGGGGTGGATGATCAAAGGTGTTAGAAACCTCATTTCTAATGTGACCCTGCCTAGCTATAAAGTCAGCTTGAAAATATTGTCCTCTCTATAATACACTAACGTTATAGCGGCTGTCCGGTCTCTAGTAAGCATCTTTATTATTTCCTCAATTTCATCTTTATATCGATGAAATTCCACATTTTCCGTCAGAATCAGATTGTACTCACGGGCAGAATCAGTAAACATTTTCAGATTCTTCAGCCCTTTTACCCAGCACATCTTGAGCCCTGCTATTATGGTTTCAAGTTCAGCTATAGTATGTGGCACTTTCTCCAAGTTTCTGCTAAAATCAATTACCTATTCTCCTCTATTGTTTCACACAACACCTCCACATGGGCTATCTCTGTTATGCAGAACAGACCCATCAACTTCCAGGTTGCATTCGTGTTCTGTCATTTCTATCTGTTGAAGGGTAATTGACAAATTGTTTAATTTTCTCCCCTTGATATTGACGTTGGTCTACCTGCTTTTGGGTTCTGATACCGCTTTATTATTCTTCTTGCTGTGTGATTTGACAAATTGAAACTCGAAACATCCTCTTTGGAATTGAACACAAATAAATCATATTAATCTTACGGGAGAGATTCCAGGACCTATTGTTGTCTAGTCTTAATGGCATTTGTAATGATTTGTTTATTCTTGTATCTGTAAATATTGAACATTGAGTGATATGATCTGTCTTGTACATTTCATTTCCAGGAGATGTTCATGGTCAGTTTTCGGATCTTTTAAGGTTGTTTGAGTATGGTGGATACCCTCCAGAAGCCAATTATTTGTTTCTTGGTGATTATGTTGATCGTGGTAAGCAGAGCATAGAGACAATCTGTTTACTTCTTGCTTACAAGATCAAATACAAGGAGAACTTCTTTCTTCTCAGGGGAAACCACGAATGTGCTTCCATCAACCGTATATATGGATTTTATGATGAGTGCAAGAGGAGGTTTAATGTTCGCCTCTGGAAGACATTTACAGACTGCTTTAATTGTTTGCCTGTTGCTGCTCTTATAGATGAGAAGATCCTTTGCATGCATGGGGGGCTATCTCCTGATCTTAAAAATTTGGATCAGATAAGAAATATTAGTCGCCCAATTGATGTTCCTGATCAGGGTCTTCTCTGTGACCTGCTCTGGGCTGATCCTGATAAAGATCTTGATGGCTGGGGAGAAAATGACCGGGGTGTATCATTTACATTCGGATCTGACAAGGTTGTTGAATTTCTTGAAAAACACGATCTTGATCTGATTTGCAGAGCTCACCAGGTAACAAAACGTATTTAAGTATTTCATGAGTTTCTTTTGGATTGACCATCTTTTGCCATCTTTATGTTATTTGCTCATAAAAAGGGTGGTTGTCGATGCTGAGAAATAGTAATGTAACCTATAGCTACTCAATGGGATTTTCAGCTTCAAAACTTTGTTTTGAACTTGCATTTGCTTGAACATGGAATCTGTATGAACGAGCTCACAGCCTTGTACTAGCAAAGGTCTTTATGATATATTTGTATTTTAGTAGTGACTAATGAGCTCAACTAATAGTGTTCACTATCATTTGCCTTTCATGTTTAATAATTTGTTCCTCTGGCAACATTTGTAATGGTCAGGGTTTCAGATTGAGGCTTAAGTACTAAAAGGTTGTTATGTTGAGGCACTTAATAAGAGTGACCGAGATTATTAGAATAGTGCTGTGCAAGGATGACATTTCTTGCGTATGGAATTGTGTTTGGGTATTGTAGAAATAAAGAGGAAAAGGAAGGGACAAGATGATGTAAGAATGAGGGAAGAACAGTGCGGTATATTGTAAATAAGGAAGGAAACAGGTTAGTTGCTGATTGTTAGGGATATAATTAGATATGATTGAGATAGGATTATATAGAGAACATCCTTTATTATTGTCGCTTTATTTATGTTCTCAAACTGCAATGAATATGATCTTCTACAGAAACATTGCGCTACATTAGTATCAGGTTATTCTACTTGCTTATTAGTAAATATTTTGTACATCCTCTAGTTTTCTATCTGTACTGCTATAATTACTTTTTTGTATTTTATCCCGGTCTAACTATGCTATCATGTTTTCCTTTTACTTGTTTTACTCTTCATTCAAATATTTTTAATTAAGTGAGGCTGAATATCTGTTCTGGCGTTTAATGTAAATAAGGAAGGAAACAGGTTAGTTGCTGATTGTTAGGGATATAATTAGATATGATTGAGATAGGATTATATAGAGAACATCCTTTATTATTGTCGCTTTATTTATGTTCTCAAACTGCAATGAATATGATCTTCTACAGAAACATTGCGCTACATTAGTATCAGGTTATTCTACTTGCTTATTAGTAAATATTTTGTACATCCTCTAGTTTTCTATCTGTACTGCTATAATTACTTTTTTGTATTTTATCCCGGTCTAACTATGCTATCATGTTTTCCTTTTACTTGTTTTACTCTTCATTCAAATATTTTTAATTAAGTGAGGCTGAATATCTGTTCTGGCGTTTAATGTAAAATTTTGGCAATGGATGGCAGGTTGTTGAAGATGGATATGAGTTTTTTGCAAAGCGTCAGCTAGTGACCATATTCTCTGCCCCGAATTACTGTGGTGAGTTTGATAATGCAGGTGCTATGATGAGTGTGGATGACACCTTGACATGCTCTTTCCAGATTCTTAAAGCTTCTGACAAGAAAGGGAAAGGTGGATTTGGAAATAGCACGCAAAGACCGGGAACTCCACCTCACAAGGTAAAAACAATTGTGAATCATTTTATACGCATGCACTTGTCAGCATTTACATTTGCCCTTCAATGAATGTGTGGATGGATATATGTGTGCACGTTTGGATGCAAATCAGAGACAATATCATTAGGGTTGACGTTTTTGGTCAAAGTAATTATACTTGGAATATTGAGAAATATGCAGTTAATCTGAATGCATTGTTGCACATATCAATGGAATGTGTGGAATCTCCATGAATTTTCATTTGCAAAAAGCGGAATTGTCTCTGATTTCAAGATATGAGGCTTATTCATTTGAGAGCATCGCAGGCTTGCGACATTGGATGGCATTCCTTTTGATGTAGTCATGGGAGATTATTTAATTTGATAGCTATAAAATAAAAGGAAGGGGAAAAAGTCAAGAGTGATATTTATGGCTATCATGATGTTCATAAGCAAATCCATGCTTATTTATTGTGCTCCCCAATCTATTGATTTGGGGTTGGGGCATATTTTGTTGGGTTATGAAATCACGTAATTAATCTCAGGTCTCTGATTGGTTTGGAAGTTGTTATCGCATGCTCATTAAATTGTTGTCCGCAGGCCAAATAGTTGTTACTGTGCGGTGAAAAGTTGTTACTGACTCATAATTAAATTCCCCGTCTTTAACAACTTTTGATTAGGCAATAACAACTTTTTGGCCTGATGATAACTTTTGGCTAGACAATCACAACTTTTAACTCTGGTTGAGTAAAAACTTTTGAGCTGGCGATAACAACTTAATAAGCAGGCTATAACAACTTTGTGGGACGTGAGATTAATTACGTGATTTCGTGGGACTTCATTTAATTAAATTCCTTATAAGGGATTTGTTATTATTTTTCCCTATTTTGTTCAACGACTTATTGGAGTTTTGAAATTTTTGTGCTATTTATGTCAAATTACTTTAGCATCCTCGAATTCTGAAATGAAAAGATGGACTTTTGTTCCCTTTAAGAGAAGTGCTAACCTACTTTCAACTTCCAAGTGTAAAAGCGTTGGCATCCCTCTCTTATGTTTATGCCATGTATGCATGCATAATTTGTGGCTTGTGGTATATATTGTCATTTTCTGAATCTGATTGTCTCTCTCTCTTTCTATATATAACTCATGTTGCGCTTATTATATCAGGGTGGGAAGGGTTGATGAACACAACATGGAAGCATTAACTAAGTTCTGTTTAGCGGGACAGAAGGCTTGTGTTGTTCATGTTGCGTCGTGATTCACGAGGATTATTGTATGATGGCTTCCTTAACAAACAACCAACAACTGATGACTGACAAGGGATGAGCTTCCCCCTCCCCTTCCCCCCAGCCCCATTTTGTTTCCTGCCTTTTATTTTTAATGACTTTTTTGTCTTTAAATGTAAAATCGATATTCAAACTTCATTAGGTGGTGGCAACATGCATAGCTTATTATCCTTCGGAATTTCCATTTCAAATTGCATCAACTTTTCTCAATCAATATCATTATATTAACTCAACCTTGGCATAATAATTGGGTTACTGATTTATGGATGTTAATGAAATTAGTTAAATTAGTTATTTGTAATAAGCATATCTTGGTTTCCTTAAACTACCATATTTAATGATGTACATTAGAGCTACCCTTATTGAGAATCCTTTTAACATGTGCAGTTATTAGAGGTGTCTTGGACCAAAATTATAAATTTGGGAGGCAAATATTTTTATATTTAGTATCAAATATAATCATTTTTATGATTCCTATATTTAGGATTAAAGGTAATATTTTTAAACGGGATCTTTATCTAAAAAAAATGGCTTGAAAAAAGGTAGATATATAAAACTTTTTAATAAAATAGTGCTTTTTCAGTTCTCTCAAAATGGAATATATTCCAAACATATATATCATGATTCCTTACTTTGACAGGGTACAAATATAAAATTTATCTGTAAGTTTTATATTATTAATAAGTGTAATTCGTTGTATAACATGAGGAAAAATGTTATCTAAATTATATATTTATTAAGAGGAACATAAGCATAAAATGAGGAGGGTGAAGGGTAAAAGATGACCCTGTATTTTTGTCAAAGGTGCATCTGTCACCTTGTTTTTTTTTTTACTCAAAATTGTCTAACAATTTTCAAATTTCGAATCAATAATGACTCTTCCGTCAAACTGACCCAACAGACGTTTCAATTTTGGGCCAATAATGATTCCTCCGTCAAATTGCCAAACGGATGTTTCAAATTCGGGTCAATAATGACTCCTCTGTAAAACTAGCCGAACAAAAATTAGATTCTTGTGAAATCTCAGTATGGGACATACACATAAAAAAAGCAACTGAAATTGGGTCAGTTTGACGGCGAAGTCATTATTAGCCAGAATTTAAAACGTCCGTTGAGCTAGTTTGATGGAGGAGTCATTATTGGCCCGAATTTGAAACGTCCGTTGGACCAATTTGATGGAAAAGTTATTATTGATCCGAATTTGAAAATTGATGGACAATTTTGAGAAAAAAAAGAAAATAGTACTAAGGTGCCAAATGTACCTTTAACATAAGTACAATGTTATTTTTGAGTTTTTACCAAAATAAGAAGTATTCACATTTTTGAGAATCAGCTAGTTAAACAAGTTTTTACTCTCGTCCTATTCATATAGTGGAGAAAGAAAATTTTATTTGTTTATATTCAAAATTTTGAAGTATTAGACTGAGGTCAATCTTGTACATATTGATGGGTTGTTTTCATAGTGTTTTTCTTGAATGAAGGCTTACTGCCGATGTTTGTCGACAAAATCCAGCATCGAAGAATAGGAACAATACTATTTGGGGGGCAAATAGATAAGCTAAACCGGCGAGAGGTTCTTTTGTATATAGTTATATGACCAAGTTAGATTTAAGCGTTATTAGAGTTCAATTTAAGGTAACTCTTCTTATGATATTTTCTGCATCCATGGATGTGATGGCCAAAGTTTATGGCAAAGTGACTCGGTTTTTCTTTTTGAAGTGGGTCTCATTGCCATGAGATTTTGTATCTGGTGGGTTAAAATGGTAATGGGGTATGTTTTTTTTTTTTTCTTTTACCAGAGGTAACGAGGTATGTTAAAGCTTTCCAACATTTAATTATTGACAGTGACCTATCATCTTAAACTATCTTGCCTCAACAGGGTTTAAGACATAGTGGTGTTCACATATAAATATTATTTCTTGCATGGCTTTTGGCTACGAGTTGCTTATAGGTCTTTTCCAGTGTCTCTTCCCATGCACGTTGAATACTGGTTGATAACAAACCCACTTTTTTTCAAAAAAATAAAATAAAAATAAAAGTGTCGGAAAATTGTTCTAAAGAAGGTGAAATTTGTACCCCAAGTTCACACCGCCTTATCCTTTGCTTGTTTTTATTCCTAGGGTCTCCCAATAAATTCTTAACAAAATAGATTGTAGGCATTGAAATCATTGACTTCATTAGTTTCTCTCAAACTAGCATACATTCTCATTAAGTTAATAATTTGTTCCAATGTATTGTTCCAATGTATTGTTTATCATGTAAATTATTTACTACCTCCGGTCTTAATTATAAGACCTATTTGACGAGTTGATCTTAGTCTTAACTCTAAGACCTAATTCTAATTTTTGTCAACTTCTTCCTAAGTTATTCCTATTGGTACTCCTCTAACAATAATCAAGTAAGAGATGTGGGAGGAAGCAAAAGAAGATTATCGGGGTGTTTTAGAAGAAACACAACATAGTAACTAACAAAACTAACATTCTTAATTTAATCAAAATAGTTAAGTATATATTATATTTAGGACCGGGAGGAGGAGTACTTACTAAACATTCCTAAGAGGTTTTGTTAGCGTTCTGATGTGGTCATGGTCATGTTAAACTTTTCTCAAGGCTTCCACAAGCAATTCAAGGAAATGTGATTTTTTGTTGGTTTTGTCTTAATTAGTTTTGGGGTTCATTTGGATCATTTCCTCCAAAGCCCATTACCGAGGAAATATGACTACATTTTGGATGGTGCTGCATTTGGTTTATTGGTCTAATTCTTGTTTGAATGATGTATTCTGGGAAGTTGATTGCTCAGACCAAGGGAATAATTTCTCCTCTCATTGTTTAGATAAATGAAGATTAACTCCCTAAGCATGAAATACCCTTAAGCTCGCCAAGATTAATCCTTTTGTCTCCACGCTCATTGCTAGTTTGGCTCTACCATTGTGAATGTTTTGCAACTTACTAGGTTGATTATTTGAGGCTTTGAGCTGAGGTTTGGTGTTGGGAAAAAGAATGACATATGATGGTTATATTACTGTAGGGTGTGTTTGGATGGACTTATGGAAAAGTGACTTATATATAAGTCAGATTAAAAATATATCAGATTGAAAATAAGTCAGATTATGTAATGAAATTTATGTTTGGATTAGCTGTGGAAAAAATGATTTATAAGTGACTTATTTTCCATAAGTCAGATTGTGTATGTTTGGGTTAGTTGTGATTAGATGTGAAAAATATGCAAGAATTTGTGGGCACCACCTTATAAGGGACTTATAAGTCAGATTTAAACAGCTTAAACTTATTTTGACTTATAAGCTATAAGTTACTTGTAAGTCAAATTAATAATAAGTCAAAACAAACATGCAAAATAAACTACCAATAAAATAAGTTACTTTTCCCCCCAAAATAAACACTTATTTTTTTGTTTTAAGCCGAGCCATAATGTATACTAACTGACTTTGACCTTATTACGTTTTGTTAAAGTCAACTTGAATAGAAGTTCTTGCCAATGGCCCAATGCTATTCCTGAATAAGCCCATTGTCTCCACCATTCGCAGGTATGGTTTGATATACGAAGAGCATGTCAGGGGAAATATTACTAGAAAGTGAAAATTTCTACAACTCTTGCCAGCAATTCTATCGCCAATAGCCAAATTGATGGGTTTCCCATGCCTTCTGAATTAATTTAGGTTCGTGGGACTGGTCCCTGTCCAATTATTCCTTCGTTTGGGTCTGTTTAATCTGCTTGATTTAGGTGAATTGATGAATTGTTGCTCCATAATCATTTCATGTTGTGGATCCTTTTTTGTTTGATTTGGTGGTGGTCGTGATCTGTTTGTTTGACTAAAGTCAGGAAAAAGATGATCATGGGAGGGGCATTGTTGTCTTTTACAATCTCAAGACTTTTATTCTATCCTTAAATTATTAATTAATAATTATATATAGCTTAAATATAATATTTGATACCTCAAGTTTGTCAATATTATGGTTTTGATCCATCAAATTTCTTAAAAACGATCTTTATCTTTTGAGAAAAAAATTATATACATAATTATGAACTTATTGGGAGAAATGTTTAAATAAAATGAAAGTCATGAAACCAAAATTTATTTTTTAAGATTTGTTGGACCAAAATTAAAATAAGGTTAATATATAACAAATCCTCATTTGATGGAAGAAACCAAACACATTTTAGTTATGCTTAACTGTTTAAGTACACATTTGGTTATATAATTTTATGTAAAGTTTTATTTTAATCCTTTCAGTTTTTTTAAAAAAAAAACATGTTTGTAGTACTTTATTATTTTCAAACTCAAATGATGATTTTTTTTTTTTGGTGTGACAATCATGATTATTTTGAAAATTAAACCTAATATGTGAACAATTTAAAAAAGTTTTTTATATTTAAAATATCAATATCATCAATTTTGTTTAATGTAAAAGGATTTTTTTTAACTGAATAATGTAAAAGGATTAAAAACACACTTTGTAGAACTAACTAAGATGTTAAAATGAAACCTGATATAGGAATAAAAATAAGAATAAGAAGTTAAAGCAGTAGATGAAGAGAAATTCTTAGGTGAACCCGATTCGCCAAGTCATTTGTGGTCTCTCCAATCACAAAGAGACATGTAGTGTATGACATGGATCTATTAATTTGATTGGGAGCCATAAAACAATTAGTTGGCAGATAAAAAATTTTTATTTTCTCTTTTCTATGTTTTCTTAATTTTGTAAGTTAAAAAAATAAGTTTATCTGCCAACTAATTGTTTTATGACGCCCAATCAGATTAAAAAATCCATATATCCACTACGTGTCTACTTATGATTGAAGAGACCACAAATGACTTGATGAACGGGTTCACCTGACAATTTCTCTCGTACATGAATACTCCCCTGTGATTACTATTTATAGACGTTTCTCCTTTCTGTTCCGCACCCAAACGAGGCCAATTCTGTGTTTTTCATTTGTTCCAGGAGCACACAATCCATCGTCTTCCCAAAGCCCGATTCGCAAATTTGCAGTTTCAACCTCACTCGCTATCTCCTTCATACAGAACAGAAGGTCCGTACGGCAAAGAGGAAACGCGAGATTCTCAGGAACGAGCAGCACAATGCTAACGAGGCCACCGTTAGCCACACCCGACTTTGGTATTCGAAACAATCTACCACCTTCATTAGTCAATTCCTATAGAATCAATGCCGTTGCTGACCGACTAGCTTTACATGTTCAACCTGGTCACCAGTCCGACCCTATGGAATTCTTCAACCTCTGCCTTTCCCTCTCCAGGTTTTTTCTTCTTTATCTCCGTCGCTTTTCCTTTTTTTTTTCCCTTTGATTCTGCTTATAATTCTTTATGTTGGGTTCCATGCGATTTTATGTTAGTAATGTGGTTGTGTTTAGTTTAGGAACTGCAATGAAATAACGTTATTGGGAGCGGTTTACAGTGGTTTTGTGAGGGCCCGTCGGAAATTGAAATGGGACGAATTTGGATAATGAAGTCTGTCCAGTGATATCTATTTGTTACTTACTTCATTTCTTTAGGGCATATGCTTGTTGAGGGTTCCTACCCTAGCCAGAGCCTAGAACGTTGTCCTTTTTTGATAAATCAAGGGGGTAGGAGGGTTGCGAAAAAAAATAGAAATAAAAAACTGGCAATATTAGTTGTGAGTGACTTTTTATGTGTATACATGTAGATACTTTGTTAGGATGTTGGCATGGTGGCCTTATTAACCTTTCAACGGATACGTAGTGCCTTGTGGTTACCGAGTCTCATTAGGGAAGGATAGAAAGCCTTGCAAGATTGGCGTTGATTTAAAGTTTCCAGCTCCATTTTTAACCCCATGGTGGGAATAAATAGAAATGATGGGGAATAATACATTAACCAACTGAAAGTATGTGGAGGATTCCTTTTGAGTTTTGTCTATGGATGATGGTCTGTTTTGTTGATGATTTTGTATAATTGGGGATGCTTATTGTGTTTCCACCGCTACTTTGCTCGGTGTCATTGAAGATGAAGTTTTCTCTTGTATGCATGTTTTCTGATAAGTGCAAGACATAACAATTTATCACTCATAAAGCTTGCAGTCTGTTTGAAAACAATTTTACATCTCATGCTAAATAGAGAAGGTGATGAATTTGAATTTCTGCTGTAATAAGTGATGTAGCAGCATGGAAGGTGAAATAACTACAAATAATCACATACTCCCTCTGGTCTTTATTATAAGGCACCAACTACCAATTCTCACAAACCAAGGAATGGTAGTTGGGTCCTTAAATCTAGGCTTAATTGACCATATTTTCCAACTTCACCCTTCATTAAATGATACAACTTAACATTTTAAACTATGAACATTCATTAATGACAAGGGTAAAGTAGGAAAAATGTAATTAATGTGGCGGTTGGTGCCTTATAATAAGGACCAAAAATTTTGTTAGTTGGTGCCTTATAATAAGGACCAGAGGGAGTATCTCTCAACAGAGTAGTCAATGATTGAAGGCACAGCTACTTTATTCTATTAAACTTTTATGTTATGTTTGGGAGTTCTTTTAGGGACGAATGGAATGGAGTGGGATGGCTAAAGGACTCAGGCTATTGTTTGGAATATATATACATATATATTGTTATGATATTGTAAAAAATGAGTTAGTTAGAATAGTTAGAGGTGAGGGGCAGATTTGCACCTAATTGCCTAATAGGTCTATGGTATATAAATAGACTTAAGGCTGATTGTAAAATCTATCGTTGATCATAATACTCAGTGAATGGCTTTGACCTTACCTTCTCTTCTCAACTCCTCTGATTCTTCTTCTCTCAGACCCTCTTCTTGATCTTCTTCTACTCTCTTTCTTTGTTCTTCGTACTTCTCTACACTCACCTTATCATATATATCAGAAAAGAAGTCGAGTACAATGTTCAGGAATGGCCTCTTAAGCCATCTCTTCATATCATAAAATAACCTTTTTCTTCCCTTCTGATTTTTTTTTTTTGGGGGGGGGGGGGGGTGTGTTAAGGATTGAAAGACCATCAAAATAAATATCATAACTACAGAACTACCCCTAATCAATCCTTAAAAACGAATTCTGCAATAGTAGCCGCGTATATCTAGTTACCACTGTATAGCACCAAGTTCTCATCACATTTTGTACACCTTTCTGAACTCCTGTCCTGTAATACCCACTGTCGGGTTATTCTCCCTTTCTCTCAAGCGCAATAGTTAATTAGCATTTTCTGTAGTGTGAAATGTTGTTGTTGCAAGATATTAGTAGAAGATTATTATGCAATATGAGAAAGTTAAAGTCATATTCACACCCTTTCTAAACTAGCTTAGGAAGGGTTATATTGTAAAGAAAAATTTATAATCCTTTTTATTCCTTTTATTTTATAATATTTTCCAAACAGTGTTTAAATAAGACCATTCCTTCCTCTCTTAAAACTCCCAAACAACAGAACATTCAGTTCTGTCAATTAATGTCGGTGTTACTCCATTTCCTTCCATGAATATCTGTTCCACTGCGTTCCAAACTCCTATGCACCTTGAGCTATTGAAGGAAAAATCATAATCCTAATCTTACTAAACTACTGAAATAACACCCCAATGCCAACAAAAAAAGCTAGATGAGATAATGATTATCTAGGCTCAAACATCACTATTGATGAAATAGATAAAAAGATATTCTTCGTACCCTGAGTTGGGAGCCAAGCCCCCCAACTTTTTACAAAAAGTATTTAATAGGTTTATAATTTTTTTTTGTAAATTTAATGTTGGATTGCTAATGGCTAACACTTGGTTTTGTTCTTTTTTTCTGAAATTGTTTAACTAAGATGTTTTCAAGTCTGACATAATTGTCAACGTTGTTAATTGTATTTTGTTTTGTAGAAGTTTCTGTAATACTATATTGTCATCTTTTAAGATGAAAATTGTTTGATTAATCTTCATTTTCTAGAATTTTATACTGGCCTATTACAATCGTGATAGGGCTCAATATTGCCTTATTTTCTCGTTTGCAGGAATCTTGCATAGGTCGTATGTTCATTCTTTTGAAATTTGACATCATTTAATGGTTGTGGATTGAGTTGAATTTTTTCAATTATTTCACAAGTTTGATGGGTTTGATGGAATGTACTTTGACAGAGGTATTGATTATTCACTTGCCAATAATGAAGTTCCGGTGAAAGCTCAAGATTTGCCTAAATTGTTGAAGCAGGTGATTTGGACTTATCCAAATGTCACTTCACCCTGGGGGCAATGCTTCTTTGTTTTAATGAGTATAATATTAAGCATGTAAATTGGAAGCTGTGAAAAATGTTTAACTTTTCTTGTTTTCCTGCAGATATGTCAACAGAAAAATCCTGATTTCTCACAAGCAGCTATTATGGTTCTGATGATATCTATAAAGGTTAAAATATCCAAAAATGTGCATTTCTTTGTTATAGTTCTATTAGTAATATCTTGAATTGTCATTAATTGTAATGACTCCATTTGTTTCTGAATCTTTTAAAGTATGCAGAAGACTAATCAGTTATGAGGCTGGGTACTTGTTGACTGTAGAAGAATTTAGTGAAGTATTCTGTGATTGTCATGTCTCACATGAAACTTACATTATAGCATGAGTGTTCTTGAGTTTTTTCTTTGGTACTATTAAATTGATTAAGATAATCTAGATCCCTGAATCTGAGATTATAGCAGGAGTATTATCAAATTAATGATTTTTATAGATCCCTCAATTGAATTTCTTTAAAATTCAGGGGTACTTATTTGTTTATGGTATCAAAATGGTGATCATATAGATATGTAAATCTACTTTACAATTCTTTAACTTCTGTTCTTTTCCATTATTGGTTAAAGTTTAAAGGGAGAATGGCAACTAAGGATCCCATAAGAAGGTTAATACCAAATCAGGATTTTTTTGGTAAGATTTTCAGTGCTGAAATATATGAACATGAGTGCTAAATTTGGGAGCTTAAATTGTGATGATGTACTGATTTGATAACCTTCTTACTTATGAGGTCCTTAGTTGTCATTCTCCCAAATTTAATATTGATAATTGATCATTTTGGTCAAGTGGAGACTAATGTGGATAATGGAGTTCTTTTTAGTGTATATGATGTCATTTAGTGTATAAGGGACCATAATATTGATTTATTTGTGGATCTTCTGCTCGCACAGCATGCCTGCAACCTTCAATGGTTCCACCCGAAAGACTGTGAAGATCTTTTGACGCTTTTTGATGAGGTATACTTATTTCTATTCCCTGTGTTTTATGTTGCTTGTTATCATCTTATTTATGATGAACACCTTTCTTTATTCAGATGGGGAAGAGCTACTGTTGTTTAGGGGACGTTGATGCTGGATCTAGTCATTACCAGTCCACAATCTCAACAATAATGGGAAGGTTGGATTGCTTATCACTTCCTATGCATGGTTTCTGTTCCATTTTTTCAAATAATAATTTTAATTTATATAAAGCATCTCAAACAATTTCCTTCCTGTTTTTATGTAACTTGCAATTGCAATTAGCCTGAAGGGCAAGCATTGAGTTTTACTATGAGAACTGCAATGATCTTCATAATCCAGAGATATTTTTATTATTACAATTGTTTGGTTGTAAGTGTGTCAGAGTTTTCAGGGTTACGTTTATAATTTTTATCTACCATCTTTGCATGGGCTCTCATGCATGCCATCGTGCTTGTATGTGTACTAGATTTATGAGTTATTGGCTTTAATGCTGCGTTAAATGGGAAAAACTATGAAATATAAGAATAATTGGTTATCATGATTTTTTTGGTTAAAGTTATGACATGGAATTTGAGTTTTTTGTTTCTTAAAAAAATAGACCAAAGTTCTGTTTTGGTCTTTCATAGGTAACTCCACTATTAAATGACTTCGCAATATTTTCATCACTACAGATCCGAACAATTGATTTTGTTTCCACTATCAAATATTTGTTCCTTGGAAGATTGTGTAGTATCATTTTAATACCTTTAGAAGGATGGGGTTGGAACAAATTATGCATGACAGGTACTGGTGATACTCAGGATTTAGGTAATTAATTGATTCTATATCATATTTATGGATCTAATAGGTTTTTGGTGAAAAATTTATGTATTGTGAGAAATCTGCGCAGTTATGAGTTCTTGCATGAATGTTTTTATTTCCTGGAGCCTGGAGGTCTTCCTCTTTGATTGGTGTATGTTAGTTCAAGAAGGACTAAATTTTAAATCTTGGATGGATCATTCCCCTTACATGATATAATTGTTTCTTTATATATATGTCCTTGCAGATTTTATCCAAAATTGAAAATGGGAAAGATTCTTGCATCACTTCAAGTCAAGGTGGTTTCCAAGGCACTTTCCAATTTAGTTTTGTATTTTGTTGATAACATATTGTATATTCCTTTATGTTTTTACCCTCAATGCAGCCTGGATATGGAGCTTTTGCAACTGATTTCCATATTACAAAAAATACAGCGCATTCTCCGCAAGATAAAATTGTAAGTATCTTTTAAATTATTTTATTTGTGAACATGGTGTAATAGAGCACTTTGTAGTTTGTACTTCTTAGCACTATGGCTAATAGACAATAAATTAATGGCTAATTTTGGCACATGAAGGATTGATTGCAAAGTAACAGAATCTGAATTACTTATGCTTCCTTTCCCAGCAAAAAGAGCAGGAGATTCATTTGCAATTTTATCTTTAATTTTAGGCACATGAAATATAAGTTGAAAACAACTGATATCAATCTGTCATGTGATGTGACGCACCATAGTCAACAATCCATAGTTTTTTTACTTTGAGATTTTTATGGTCTGAATGAAATTACCCTTATGGACTAATAATGCTGAGGGAATAAAATCTGATTCAAGTAAGAAGTCATGTTGTACTGAACAAATTTGAGCTTTAACCTCTTGTCTCATAGACTAAACAGACATGCCTCTAGAAATGCTGTCACAAACCTGCTTTGAAGGTTGATAGTCTCTTTCCTCCATGCACTGGTGCATTGGTGAGGTTGAAATTTTTTTTTTTCCTGACACATGATGGCTGCTGGAATTCTGGGACTGGTTGATTGGATGCTTTTGGTATCTCTAGATGGGAGGTGACCTCAGGGGCCCACAATAAATGGTGTCTAATTCTGCCCAAAGTCATAATCTTAACACTTACAATATTTGAGAAGATAAAGCAGTAGCGGAAAAAATGATGATCAGAATACGCACTCTGATACCATGTGGAATTGAGAACCATATGGCTTTGAAACAATTTCATTGTTTGAAAATAATTGATGCTAAGCATAGGAATATAAACAATGATAGCAAATATTTGTGATATATTTTAATATACACTCTAAATTCAGCACCTGCTCATTATCCTATCATAAGAAATAAATGCAATAAATCTAGGCTTCCCACAGTGCTTCTCTTATCTTTTATACATCTGATTTGTAATTCATATCTTCATTTGCAGTGGTTATTTGTAGCACAAATTGATAACTTAGAGACGTCTGCATGCCTCATAACTCCTCAACAAGTCAGGTTTGATCACTTCTAATCTTTTTTTACTTTAATTTTGTGAAAGTGGAAGGAATTCTTTCTTGAGTCTGATTAACATTCATCTTTTGTAGCTTTCTTCTCAATGGAAAGGGAGTAGACAAAAGGACTAATGTTTTGATGGTTTGTTTCTATGCTTGCTGATATATTCTAAATCTTTTATCGAGACTTTTTTATGGGCTTGGCATTACTTTTTCTCTTTTTTTTCCTTACTAACTACATTTTTTAGGACCCTGGACCACAAATGCCAACAATCGTGACTGGTATGCTTAAATATGGAACGAATCTTCTTCAGGTTATCGGCCAATTTAATGGTGAGCATTTAACAGAAGTATCTCGTTTCCCTATCATCTCATGGATTTAATGTATGTAACTATTTCTTAATCATTGTGAAGGTCATTATCTTGTACTTGTTGCTTTTATGAGTCACGAATCTTTGCCTGAGAATCCAGTTATTCCAGACTATGTTCAGCCTGCTGTTACCTCATTTGATTCAGGTATACCTCGGATACTTAGCACAAATTGTTCAGTAAAACGATTGCTGCTTCATTTTTCTAGTAGAACACAGGTCTTAGCACATTATTATTTTCCCATGATTGGGTTGGATGTCCATTGCATGACTTTGCTGTTTCTTTCTTTCTTTGATTTTTTTTAATAGATTCTGATATAATCGAGGGTCCATCACAAATTTTACTTAATTGTCCCATAAGGTATGTTCTGATCTTCTTTATTTATTTATAATTGTGATTATTCTTTTCCCTCTTTTGTCAGTTTCTGCTTGCTTTGTTTTTTTTTTTTTTTTTGAGGGTCTCTGATATGATATTATAATTAGGAATAAGGTTAGTTAAATTGTTAGTTGAGTAGAGTCGGGCTTAGTACTGATTACTTAACTAATGGGATTAATTAGCTAATTAGGGTTAAATGGGATTGATTGTGCTATTATTAGGTTTTGGGATTGATTGGGTTATTATTATATGTTTTGAGATTATATTATATTTTGGGATTATTATTATTATTATGTGTCGGGCTCATTGGGCTTAATGAGCTTATTATAATTAGGTCTGAGTGTAAGACTAGTCAGGTCATTATATAAACCTGATTAGGGCATATTATTTGGGGGTCTTGCATTATGAATTAATCAAATTAGGAGTTTCCTATTTTCCCTGACGGCTGTCTTCTTCTTCTTTGAACCTGCTGTATTTCTTGTTCTTTAAACCCTCTAAACTTCTTTGTCTTAAACCCTCTAAATTCTTCTTCTTTACCCTAATTCTCTTAATTTCCCATTACAAGTTATTAAACTTGTAACAGTGGCATCAGAGCTTTTCGATCCTTGGCGTTTCCTACTCCCCCCTTCATGGTTAGCAACCGTTCATAGGACTAAAAATGTCTACTGAACGGCTTGATGCTTTGGAACACCAACTCCGTGGTGTCAATAGGAGATTAACATCGATTGATAGGCTGGACAGACTTGAAGAATCGATTCTTGCTCTTATCACAAGATTCGATAATTTTAATCTTCAAGGACCTCGCTTTGAAGATCGTCGCTTGGGCTATGGTAATGGCAAAGGTCAGCTTCCTCCGCCGCGCCAGACCCAGTTTACCAAGCTTGAATTTCCGAAGTATGATGGTGGCGATCTCTTGTCTTGGCTATTACGGTGTGAAAGTTTCTTTGAATTTGACCACACACCCGAGGAAAACAAGGTGCGTATGGCTTCGATCCACCTTGATGAAAGGACTTACCAATGGCATCAAGCCCTCGAGCGGCGTTTGCGTTGGCGACTTCCGATGTGGGAGGAGTATGCGGTGCTCCTACAAGACGCCTTCGGACCACCATTCAAGACTCCTAAGGGCGACTTCACCCATCTCCGACAAACGGGTTCTTTAGCCGACTTCAACTCCGAATGGGATGTGGTTATGGCGAGACTGAACTTGCCTGAAGACTACATGGTTGATGCATATATATCATCCCTCAAGAGGGAGATACAGGGACCCGTTCGTATGTTCAATCCTCGTACCCTTCAAGAAGCTCGACGATTAGCTCAGATGCAAGAAGGGATACTTGAAAAAACCAAGAATCATTGGCGATGGGGTTCTTCTTCAAGCTTCAACGCCAACTCGGATTCGGTCAACACGCAGAAGGCTAGGAGCATTTACAAAAATGCCCTTCTTTCTATGGGCTCATATTCTAAACCTTTCCCTGTTTCTTCCGAAGCCTCTTCTGCATGTTTCGAAGCCAGTTCCCCAGCGCCAATTTTGTCTACAGAATCTGTAATGGCAGCGCCACCGTCAACTGGGGAGAAATTTTCTCTGGGTCATACCAAGAACTCCTCTATTGGCACCAAGAACCAAAGCATAATGTCGAAGCAAATAACAAGCGGCGGCCTAAAAACTATCGTAGATGAGGAACCGGGTTTTTCATCAACGTCTCCTCCTCCGGCTTCTGTTCCACCGCCGTTATCCTTGTCTCCGGAAGTCCAAAGCAAGAACACGATATCGTTGCTGGTCATACCCAAGGTTCCCGAGTCAAATATGGGGTCGATTTCTTCAATTTCTGCACAACCCGATTCTAAAATCGATGGAAATAGCATGAAGGTTGCTTCTAGCATTGAAGCAAGGGATGAATCGAAATCAATATTGCAAGCAGGTTCTTTCATTCCTTTGGGTTTGCTTCCTTCAACTTGTGAATTTTCGCAACACAAGTGCAATGAATTTATTTTAAAGGAAGATGAGGAAGCTGCGTGGCAAGTTACAATGCATGCTGAAGGGTTCACGTGGATGAATAGTTGGAAGTTTGAAAAGTCAAAATTATCACAGCTGGCTTGCATTTTCTGGCAGGGGCAGCATATATTTTTTGAAGATAATGGGCTTATGGACTTTGTCTTTCAAGATTTGGGCCCAAAAGTGCTGCTGTCATGGTTTTTTTCCAATGGGCTTACAAGAGGATATTCTAATTGGGTTATACCTATTAATTTCTCTCCAACAAAAATTCTGCTGCGAATATGGTATAAGGGAGAATTAATTACCATGCTTGTTGGAGGATTTTGCTCTCAAAGCAAAAAAGAGAAGAAATGTGCAGCAATATTCAAGTTCCAGATTTCTTCACTAAGCTGCAGAAAGTTTTTTTTAAAAAATTTTAGCCTATATTTTTTTTTTAGTTGATTTCAGTCTTTTATATTTGTATTTTTGCTCTTACTTGATCCTTGAGGGCAAGGATCTCTTTGGAAAGGGGGGTATTGATATGATATTATAATTAGGAATAAGGTTAGTTAAATTGTTAGTTGAGTAGAGTCGGGCTTAGTACTGATTACTTAACTAATGAGATTAATTAGCTAATTAGGGTTAAATGGGATTGATTGTGCTATTATTAGGTTTTGGGATTGATTGGGTTATTATTATATGTTTTGAGATTATATTATATTTTGGGATTATTATTATTATTATGTGTCGGGCTCATTGGGCTTAATGAGCTTATTATAATTAGGTCTGAGTGTAAGACTAGTCAGGTCATTATATAAACCTGATTAGGGCATATTATTTGGGGGTCTTGCATTATGAATTAATCAAATTAGGAGTTTCCTATTTTCCCTGACGGCTGTCTTCTTCTTCTTTGAACCTGCTGTATTTCTTGTTCTTTAAACCCTCTAAACTTCTTTGTCTTAAACCCTCTAAATTCTTCTTCTTTACCCTAATTCTCTTAATTTCCCATTACAAGTTATTAAACTTGTAACAGTCTCTTGTTGTGTGGAATCTATCCATTAGAAGAGATTGGTGGACTTCTTAGACAATGTTGAACTGTAGTGGTCGTGACCAATCTTATAGCAGAAGGATTCTGTTAGGAAAGAGGAGGTCCCACTGCTGGTTTATTCTAGAAGAAATAAAAATTAATTAGGAGCCTATTATTTAATTGTTGTTTTATTCATTATTCATTTTAATTTGATTGTCTGTTTATTTATTAATTGTACGTGGCCTAAATGGTCTTGAGTAGTGTGATCATGGGCAGTATGCGTCAGTTATTTAGGACTGGTGGTCAGTTTATTTCCTTCAGTCATTAGCTTATAAATACTGGTTATAATCCATCGTTTGGGACATGAATGAAGTATTGAATTTGTCTTATCCTCTCTCTCTCAATTTCTTCCTGATTCTGATTTTCTTGAACTCTCCCTCAACTTTCAACAGATTCAAACAAATTATTTGTCTAATTTTGAGTTTGAATGATAGGGGTAGTCAGCTTCATTTGCTGCTCCATTTTATCAGTTCTTTTATGCTAATCTTCAACATGTCTACCTTCGGTTGGGTGTGAATGAATTATGACAATGTGTTGAAGAACATATGTTTGTTGATTGGTTGGCTGGTTAGTAATAGCCGTTAAGGGTAATAGAGCATATAAATGGGGTTGTATGAAAAGATTCAGAATTATGCTTAAGTGAGAAATTCAGTTTCATACTTCTGCCTTGTCTCACTGGGCTTTGGGTGACCACAGGCAATTCCTTCTGTTTGCTGTCGTACTTCCACTGTTCACAGATTCCTCTCTGTTCCCAGCTAGGCCTTGCAACTTAGGCTGTTAATCCTTGTAGTTGGTTAGAATAGCCTTTTTTCCCCCAACACACGTAAGTGTTCCTATCATCCTCTGTTTGCTCCGCCATCACACGGTGTGCTGCTTGAGCAAAAGTTTTGGGCATACAAGGCTGAGGAAGGTCGGCTCTAATTCTACTATTCTTGAGTGGTAGCCAGAAGAGAGAGGAAAAAGAGGAGAGAAGAGAAGGAGAGAGACAGCTCTAATTTCTCATTAAGCATAATTCTTAATCTGTCCATACAACCTTTTCTATATGCTTTATTAGTTTTAAACCCTTGATGGCTTTTACGAATCAGTCAAGTAACTAACTACTTACCATTTGTATCAATTTACAGTTTATGCATTTAGGGCTTTTGTGATTTTTGGAGAGGATGGAAACAAATGAAATAAAATAATAAGGAATGGAATAGAATGGTATATTCACTACCATGAATGTGTTTGGTTTGATATTAATAACATGGTATTATTGATATTTAATCGAATAAAAATAAAAATGAATGGACCAAAAATCGCTCAGAAGTACTGTCCTTAGCCTATCAAATTCCAAGGGATTTTTTTTTGTTTGCTTTCTTTCCTGTAATTTCTTTATTTTTGCTGCCTTTATATTTTGATCTGGTATGACTAATCAGATCCTTATTCATTCCTTTGAGTGGAAAGTGATTAATTTCTGTTTATTGTTGAGTTGTATGACCGAAGGATATTCAAGTGTTTTTTTAATATCTGGTTCCATCTGCACCCAATTTATCTTTTTTTTTTTTTTAAACCTGAATCATTCCGTGGGCTCTAGCTTTGTTCAATTTCTGGCTTATTTTCTCTTCTTTGCACTTGAGTGCATCAGTGTGCCAAAGTTAGACTATCCGGTTGTTCATTATCACTGAAGTTCATTAGTTTTTGCAGATAACTATTTTCCATATTGTTTTTATTTTCTTGTTTATAGATTTAAAAACTGATAATGTGTCTTTTACATGTGCCAAACAGCTTTACACGTATCAAGACTCCTGTAAAAGGACGCTCATGCAAACATTTCCAGGTGAGTGCTTCCTGTAGTAGTATCGTGTATAATAATATTAAAATGTAAAAGTTTGGTAGGGGCTGTTATAGCTTAGCCATTGGATACCTAATTTAGGCCTAAAATAGGACACCCTTATCATTTGTATTCAATGATATTTGATGTGAATGAGTTGTGTCCCCTGTTATATCTTTTCTGTGCCCATCACGTGTGTTGGAAGAATAATTCTGTATGAATTAACTTGTATATTCTTGAACCAATGATTACAATATATAGACCTGTGAGCATTAATAAGCCCAACAATAAGGGATTCTAATCAACCTAGAATAGGAAATAATAATCACAATACATAATTCCTGAAATCATGGGATTCTTATAATATTTATACAATTATATCTCAACAATGCAATTCTGGAATATTATTTAGTCATCCATCATAATCTGGTTTACAAATGCTAGGGCCCTTATTTTTATAGGCTCCTAACCCTAGTTAGTCCTTAAGCTTTAACGCCACATAGGATAGCTAACTCTAACTACCTTTTTTATCTTTATTACAAGTATATATCTCATTACATCTCATTTAATTTGAAGTTTCCAAATCTAAGCTAGAAGATTCAGATCATGTTGAGCATAAAAATGAGTATCAGAAGAGGATTCAATTACATCTGGACATGTTGCAAATGATAAATTACTATTATATCAAGGAAAACATGCATTCCCCTCCTTAAAAATGAAGATTTCTGGTTTTTGCTAGGATAAAAATCATGTTTAGTGGCATCATAATCTATCTCCTGTTGTGGAAATGAATTGAACAGTCAAAGCTTTTTCTTAAGAAACAGAAGCTTGTACTTTTTAAACAAAGAAAAACCTCAATAAGAACAAACATTATTGTCAATCATCTGAGAAAAGTGCATATAGATAGCTCAAGCCTAATGTTAACTTGCTTAGCTGTTGTTTTATCAAGTGTGCAAAACATAAGGATCTGCATTGAATTCTGTAGAATAAATACCTTGTTTTGACTAGGGTCAAATGTATATTGCTATCCATTGGCTGATGTGATTCTATTGTCTTTCTACATTCCATTCTTTTTTCTCTTCATAGAGATTTCTGATTGTTCTATTTTCTGCAGTGTTTTGATTTTGATAACTTTGTCAAAATAAATTCAAGGAGGCCCACCTGGCGCTGCCCTCATTGCAATCAGTCTGTCTGCTATGCGGATATTTGCCTTGACCGGCATATGGTTGAGGCAAGTTTATTCAGATCTGCAATCTTGTAGTCAGCTTTTGTTAAATTATATACTTAAGACTTCAATGTAATGGAAAGGTGAAAAGGCAGGAAGAGTAAACCTTTCTTTCTCTATTGACATAGGTCCTTAAAAATGTGGGTGACCATATTGCTGAGGTGGTCATAAGTGCTGATGGGTCATGGAAAGCAGTTTTCAGAGATGACGATCATGTGGATAAAGTGCAGAATGATGCCCACAATTCTGGAACGGAACCAACTGAGCCAAAAGAATCTACTTGCTCCCCTGGGGTCCTTTCGAATGTTTTGGACCTCACCAATGATGATGACATAGAGATATTGGATGCTTGTGAAGCTACCGACAAAAAACCTCACCTGGCAGACCTTCAAAGTCAAATTTTAACTTCACTGGGTATGAACTCTGCTAGGGTGAATCAAGAGGCTGCTGCTCCAATGGAAGATGACTTTTGGTCTGGAATTGACCTTTTGCCGAATATTCAAACAGATGTTAGCAGCTGTGTGCACCCTGTTATGACTGATGCCATTTCTCAGGCAACTAATCAAGAAGCTGTGGATCATCGCATCACTCTTACTTCTGATTCCACTGTGCTAAATCAGTTTTCTGCGCCAAACAATTTCCATATGCAGCAGTTGAACCATTTGAATTCAGCTGTCAATGAGCATGGAAGGTTGCAGCAAATACCAAGACATGTTACCAGGAATCCGGTAGCAGTTCAGGCACTCCCAGCACAATCCCAGGCATTAGGATCACAGCAAAGATCAAGAACTACTCTGAATCCTGGTAGTTCCACTGTTGCTCCTCATGTTTCTGTGTCTGGTCCAGCCAGTTGTTTCAGTCCCATACTGAGTGATACAGAAAGGCAGCAGCACTTCTCCCGACCCACTATGAATCGTCCTCAGATTGTGGGAGTGCCTGTACCTGGATCGCAGCATCACTCTGCAGCACAGGTTGAGTTTATGCTGCATCTCCGCGGCTATTCCTTCAATAAGATGTTGATTATATATATAGAACATTTTCTCTCCTACACCACCTAGCCTCACCTGGAATAATGTTTGTTACCACCTTAAATAGTCTGCTATACTCCGTTATGTTGTTCCTTGCTTCTCTTTTTGGGTTGATTTGTTGTGGTTTCTATTAGATAGGGGAAGAAAGAACGTTAATATTCACTTGTAGCATGTAGAATAGTGCACTGAATGAGTATTTTGTTTAGTTGCCAAGGCTTTATGAAAATTAATACCAACTAGCTACGTTGGGGGGTTTTTATCCAAGTTGTCAAGTAATTGGAAATGTTTTTTTTCCTTTTGGCCTCAAGGAAATGTAGTTATTGGAAGATGTGGTTTTTGTGCATTACATGAAATTTGAGGAATGAATGGTACTCCCATTCTTAACCTCCGTGCCTAAATATAAGACCTATATACTGTTAGGAACTACAATACCTATTTTCCAAAACATCCTAACTATTTACCTCTATTCCTACCCTCCTCTTGCTTGTTTATTATTAAGGAGCATCAATAGAGATATTTTAGGGAAAATGTGAGAAAAATAGAAAGAGGTATGATATTTAGGAATAAACCCACCTCTCTAAATAAGTCTCATATTTAGGAATAGAGGGCGTACTTATCAATTGAGTAGCTTGTTAGGAGTTTATATTTTTATTAATAAAATGAGCCAGTAACTGGTTGTCTCAATGAATGCATAGTTTATAAGAGTAGCATCTTTAGATGTTTTGTAATGTTACATTAGATTGAAATACATTCTTTCTCCAATTAGTTTTAAAATTCATAGTATGGTAAGTATTTATTTGTTAGTCTGTGAACTTATAGTTGCTGTTTTCTTGGTCATAATTTTTAAGAAATAAGTTTGATTTATGAATGCCGAAAGTCATTACAAGAACTTTATTTTAATCTTTATTTATCTTCTCTTTGTGGCTTATCTTGTTATGTCCATTGTGCGGCCTTTTAGTGCGGTCATTTCATGTTGTGTTTGCTCTTATGTGTACTTGGTTATGCTTCATTGTTGAGTAAGATGATGGGTCAGCTAGTGAACCAGCTTTGGTTCGTGTGTATTGCTAGAGTAGTTAGTGGATTTGTACGACTTGTGAAAGTACCTCTGGTGCTTCTTAGCCTTTATGTAGTTCAAGGTCAATATGTGTATCCCATGCATCACTTTTATTTATATATTTTCTTTTCATTGAATTTCAGAGCCGAGCCCCACAGATGTCTAATGGTTCAGCACCAAGTCAACTGCCAAATTCATACAATACATCTAGCCTTTTAAGTGGATTTCAAAATGCACACCTACAGCAAACCTTCAATCCAAGAATTCAATCAATTGGTCAGTCATCAAGTGCTGCACACTCCTCCCGATCTCATATTCCGTTGGGTGGTTCACGATCTGGCATTGGTCAGGCAGCAGGAACTCCGGCAAATGGCCAACCAGCCAGGGATATGAATGCAGGCCAGGTGACTAGACAGCCAGCACCCTTACCAATTCAAAATCAAACTACCAGAGAGCAGGGTGGAAATGTGAGAGGACAGGTACAGTCAATATCTAGGCCTGATGGTTCATTCAATTTGCAGTCAGAATCAGACTGGAGGCCCACAGGTCGAATGCGCGGGAGTCTCGCTAATCGGCAATATTCTGATGCTGTTAGACAGCTTATAATTGAGCCAACTCAATCAGCGCAAAGTGGAAGGCCACTAGGCCCTCAGTCAGTCCAACCAAGTAGTGTTTCAAACCGCCCCAGGTAGTTCTCCAATGACATATAAAAATGCTTGTAATTAACCTCAAACACGTTATTATTTCATGTTGTTTTTGCTCAATCTGATGTACAGTACGAGGGCAGCTATTATTTTATCAGTATGTTGTGCAGTCTTTTTTGGGTCAACATGGTTGTAGTCTTTGAAGGAACGAAGGGTTATAGTCAAGATATCAGTATGTCAATATATGGATTTTGTCAAGCACAAGGTCTATATTTCAATATGAATATGAATGTGGATGCTGATGTTATCAACTTCAACTATCATCAATCATCAATATAGCCTTTGAATCTCATGGTGGCATCCTCATTTGTTCGTGTATAGTCTCACATATGATCTAAGTTAAATACCAAATCCGCCCCGAAAGTTTTTTTTTTGAGTTCAAAATTGCCCTAGAAGTTTTAAAATGTAGCAATTTTGCCCTTTTCCGTTAAATTTTTGACGTTGACCGTTAATATTTTGACCGAAAAAGGCATAATTGCTACGTTTTGAAACTTCCGAGGCAATTTTGAACCCAAAAAAACTTTCAGGGCGAAATTGAGACTGAGAGTATACTACCGGGGCAAATTTGATATTTAACCCTATGATCTAATTGCAAAGCTTATTGGCTCATTCTCAAGTTATTTAAATTGCATATAGATTTTAAATTTTTTTTATCAATGCTTAGTGGTGTTTTTGGAGTGATGTCTTGGTAATTAAGCACCACAAAAACCTTTATTGTGTCCGATGCTCCGTAATTGTTCATTGGCAAATATGCACAATTGCCCATTGATTAACCGCATCTAATGTTGTCTACCTAACTCTATGCTGAATGTATGCCTATCAAATTGCTTCCCCGGATATCGTTCTTCCATCCCCTTCCAATGCTTGATTCAAATTAACTCCATTGTATGAAGACTATTCTACCAGCCTCATTTTCTTACCAACATTTTCCTCTGTGTGTTGCTCCACTGCAATCGTCTTTCTTGCAGCCATGACCATCAGCGAGAGTTCTTTACGTCTGAGTTCTAAAGCGGCATGCTGATATGTTTATCCTTCCTTTGTTTCCAGTCCATGAGATTCTATGTATGATATGCTGATATGTTTATCCCTCCTTTGTTTCCTTTGGATGAGGTTCTGTGAATGGTTCTGATCGATTTTTGTTCAGCTAGGTTGTTGCGTGCTTTCTAGTTTCTACTCCTACTTGATTGATGTCATTCTGATCGATTGTTGTTCATGCACGTTATTGCGTGCTTTTTTGTTTCTCCTAGATTAGTTTCGTGAGGTTGTGTATGGATTTCTCACCTTTTTTTCTCTCTCACTGCCGTTCTTTCTTCCCTTCCTCTCTAACTAGAAATATAAAGGGTGCTTTAAGAGGAGAAGATAACCTAAAAAGTAAAATAATTACCTTAAGAAATCTTAAGGCAATCTTTTACTAATTAGTAAAATTCAGAATGTGAAATACAACAAAAACAAAGTATTTTCCCACTAGATGGGGCCGGATACATGGATCACATGATGCCATTGTGCTCTATCAAAAACCATATCTCGAGATAAATTATTGATTAAAAGATCTTGTTGGATAATTTAGTTAAGAGTTTACTTCGGTCTCTCTCTCCCCCCTCTTTTGGAAGGACTCCACACTATTTGATCAATCCTCCTTACGGGTGCCTCTAATTGTCTTCTTTGAACATGCCCAAACCACCTTTAGTGATATTCTACCATTTTCCCCACAATCGGTGCTACACCGACTATTACTCGGATATGATCGTTACAGATCCTATCTTTTATTGTATTCTCAACATTCTCAACTCTGCTACCCGCATCTTATCTTCGTGCCCAATATTTACTACCATATAACATTGTTGGTCTAATAGCAGTCTGATAAAACTTCCCTTTTACCTTATCTTGTACTTTACCATTGCATATAATCCCAGTAGCTTTTTTCCATTTAAATCACCCGGTTTGAATTCTATTATTAATATCACCATCAATTTCACAGTCCTTTTGTATAATCGATCTCAAATATTTAAACTTGTCCACCTGTGAGATAGCCTGGTCTCCCAATTTAACTTCTATATCCCCATGTGTTTGTCTTTTATCAAAACTACAGTGCATATATTCTGTCTTGCCCCTGCTCAATCGAAACCCTTTTAATTCTAGGGTATTTCTCCATAACTCTAGTTTCCAGTTAATTTCTTCTCTTGATTCATCTAAAAGGACTATATCATCAGCAACAACCGTGAACTTAGGAATTTCCTCTTAGATATTCCCAGTTAGGACATCCAAAACTAGATTGAACAAATATGGACTCAATGCCGAACCGTGATGCAATCTAATTTTTATTGGGAAGTCATTTGTTTCTCCTCTAGGTGTTCTAATGCTAGTCGTTACCCCCTCATACATATCTTGAATAACTTTGATATATGCAACATGCTCCCCTTTATTTTCCAAAGCTTTCCAGAGTATTTCTCTTTACACACAATCATAAGCTTTTTCTAGATCAATAAAAAGACCATATGCATATCTTTTCCTAAGTATTTCGATACTTTTCCATTAAACCCTTAGTAGATAAATTGTTTATGTAGTTGACCTACCTGGTATGAATCCAAATTGATTCTCCAAGATACAAGTTTCATATTTTAATCTGTGTTCGATTACTTTTTCCCACAATTTCATTGCATGGCTCATAAGCGTAATTCGTCTATAGTTTGCGCAATTTTGAATATCTCACTTATTCTTATAAATAGGTACTAAATAGCTTAGTAAGCTACAACACACCCCTTTTGCCCAAACATTTCTAGACTTCGAATCCCATTAGGTCTAACAGCTTTGCCATTTACCATTTTCATAGGAGATTCTTTAACCTCTCTAACTTTAATCCTACGATAGAATGTAAAATTGAGTTCCTTTTCACTATTTGCCAGATTAGCTAACTCATAATTCAAAGTTTCATTTCTCTCATTGAACAACTTATAAAAGTATGTCTTCCATCTATCCTTAATATCATCATCAGTTATCTTTGACCCATCTATCCCTAATAAACTCATTAAACTTCAATGACTATGTTCCTTGATGTGTTTCTTGAAGTTGAACATTAGTTGTGATGATTGAAAATCTGTTGTTGCATTGTTTGTTTGATTCATTACTAGTAATGTTGTTGTATTCAAAATATTGAACTTGGGTGTGCTTCTTTGATATTGTTATTTACTTATTAATGTATTTTATCAGCTCGTATAGTTAGATGATGTGTTTATTTGGGTCTAAATTTTATTAGCATGGCTCCAAACAAGGCACCTGTTGCAAATGCCACCACTAGTGATAAGAACTTGACTTGGAGTTCCAAGATGGATGATGTCTTGATTAAATTAGCATGAACTTGAGATTGGCAACTAAGTTAGTGGAATATTTAGAACCACAGCTGTTGATAATATAATACCACTCTGGTGCTTTTTAACAAATCCAAAGTGGAAAATTTTTTGTTGTTATTATAAGTCCAATTTGAGAGCAATTAATGTTTGCTTTACAATTTTTCCCTTGTTAATAAATGCAGAAAGAGATGAAACACAATGCAAATAATATTATTTAAATACCCATTCATAAATGAGTATAAAGTTAAAAAAACTGAATACTTTATGTCATCATGAGTTAACTAACTTTCTTTGGTATTGAGAATTATGTAATTTAGACTTATAAAAAAGACTAGAGTGGTGCAACATTTGATTATTGTAGTTGGATTTAAAGTTGATAAAGAGAATGTCAAAAATCGGTACAAGACTTTGAAGAAGAATTTAGAAATTTATGACATCTTCAAAGGTGGTATAATTGGGTTTTATGGAACCCATCCACTAATAGATGGGAAGCTGTGGACCAAGATTGGGATCAATTGATTGAGGTGAGATAAATAAATCTTTCCTCCTTTTAGGCATGTCATATTTAGAATTTCATCTCACTTTATATATTCTATGAACTGTGTTTTTTAGATTAAACCATAAGCAGCTCTTTGGAGGAATAAATTCCTGCCCAATTATGAAAAAATGTTGGCTCTTTATGGAAATGTTAGAGTCGATGGGTGGTGTTATTTCTTCAAATATGAAGAAACGACAACGTCAATTTGTTGACACTATACGAGGTTGATTAACCTCCCTCTCAAAATAAGTTTGCTTTGGAGCCTATATTGAAAATTTCACATATGACCTGGAGCAAACAGTGAAAGCTGCAAGAGCGGCAAAAAGGGTGTTGTAACCCAGGATGAAGAGCATTCACAAATGTCTCAAATTGCAGAGAAATGGAATTTTATTGAAGTACTCCTACTAATTATAACACCACTTTAACTTTTTTTTTTCAGTAAAAAAAAAGTAGTTTCAGTCCCCAAAAAAATCTTTTTTCCTCAAAACTAATTTATTCTACTTATAAACTAACCTATAATCTAATTTCATGTGACATATGTTATAATTTAGTGGTCTAATTTACTTCCTTAACTTCCATAAAAAAAAGTCAAAATGGTATTATATTTAGGACCGGAGGGAGTAATTCTTAGAGAGAAGGAAATGAAGTATTTAGAGAGATATACCCTGTCAATTTCAGTGGAAGAAACTTTGAAACTGATTCAATATTATGTATGTCATGAAGAAAAGATCCCTAACATATATTGCTTTTTCATGAATGATGTGGCCAAACTCGGGATAATAACAAGTGATTATGAAGATTATTTTCGGTACTTAAAATTAGTATGTTGCTGCTTGGGAGGAAAACTGTATTTTGTTTTTTGTTTTTTTTTTTGGTGAACAATTGGGCTAAGCCCATGATTACAATCGGTATGTTCTCAAATTACATTTCCTTCCTGCTCCTCCTTCAAAATTTCAGCGACACCAATAGGTGGTTCAGCCTAGAATTCCTGCAAAATGCATGTGTTCTTGCTAATTGCTGCCAATCGATCTGCACAACGGTTCACTTCTCTCCATACATGTTTTATTTTAACATTCCACTCTTTGTCTACCATCTGTGCTAGCTCCTGAAAGACGAAATATTCTCCTTCCACTGTAGACCCATAATTGATTGCATCCACCACCTGTTTTGAGTCACACTCTGCTTCTATCTTTCTGAATCCAAGGTTCCAACACAATTTCAGTCCCTCCAGTAATCCTCTCGCTTCTGCTGTTGCAATGTTTTCTGCTTGTATTTTCATAGTGAATCCCTGCAGCCACTCCCCTTCATTGCCCCTAATCACTCCATGACATCCGGCCATCCCATCCTCTGCTATCCATGCATCCGTGTTTAATTTACACCAATTGGGAGGAGGAGGTATCCATTTCATTATTTCATTCGCTTCTTTCCATTCCTGCAGCGTTTCTCCCTTCCATTTCTTCTTGTAGTCTTCTAGAAACAGACTGATTATTTGTTCTGGTCTCCTGGGAACATTAAAATCTTGATTATGCACTTGATTATTTCTCCATTTCCAAATGAACCAACATGTCACAGCAAATAACTCTGGCCTGTTCATGTTCATCAATTTGTATCCTCCATCCAAGTTCTTGTAACTCCACACTTCCCAGTCATCTCCAAAAAATTCTGCTCTTTCCTCGACAGTCGTTAATCTTCTCCATATAGCTGTAGCATGCGGACAATCCCTTAGTGCGTGGATCAGGTCCTCACTTGCACTCTTGCATAATAGACACTTATCACTGCTCCTATCCCATTTGCAAGTTACTTTCTTAACTAGTAGTCTTCGATGCAAAACTATCCAAATAAAGACTCCAATTCTTTCCGGTACTTGCAACTTCCAAATCTTCCTCCATCTCCTTTTATCTGTGCTTCTTGCTTGATGACATAGACTACCATATGCACTAGCCGTAGTAAATGCCCCATTTCCAGTTAATTTCCACTTTAACTCTTCTCCATACGACCCCCTCTGAGTAAGTCTGCTTTGAAATTTGTCCCACAATTTTCCTAACTCACTCCACAGACGTGAATCACTTGGCTTTGTTATAATATCTGCTCCTATCCTTTGTCCTCTTCCATATTTACTCCAGAGCACTTGACTCCATAACTCATTAGGTTGCTTATGTAACTTCCAAAGAATTTTAAGAAGAAATGCATCATTCATAACATCCAGTTTCTTAATACCAGCTCCTCCCTCATCTTTCCTTCTGCATAGCGTATCCCAAGCTAGAGCATGCCATTTGGTTGAATTTTCTGTATCCCCCCACACAAACTTTCTTTCAACTTTTTCAAGTTCTTCTACTATCCCCATCGGTATTTTATCATGTTGCATTGTGTATTGGCTCATCGTGCTTGTAGTTGATTTCACTAAAGTCATTCTCCCTGCTAATGATAAGCTGGTAGCTTTCCATCCCTTTAAATGGTTCTGGACTCTTGTTACTAAAGCTTTGTATCTATCTCTTCTCCTTCGGGTGAAAGAGATTTCAGCACCAAGATATCTTCCCAGCTCCTCCACATGTTTAAACTTACTCTGTTGACATATAGCTCTCTTCAACTGTTCTGCCACATTTGCTGAGAAATAGATTACAGTTTTTTCTTGGCTCACCTTGTGTCCCGAGATTTCTCCAAATTCCTGCAAACAATTCAGAATTATGTCCATTTGTTTCAAGTCAGCCTCTACAAAAAGAACAAGATCTTCAGCAAACATCATATGGGTAATAATTGGGCCTTTATGCCCAGCTCTCAAACCTCTCCACTGTTTTGCTCTCACTCTGTCTAAAATCATGTGTGTGAGTTTTTCCATGCTAAGCACAAATAAGTAAGGGGAAATGGGATCTCCTTGCCGGAGTCCTCTAGAGGGGCTAAACTGCTCCATTTTTTCTCCATGCCATAAAATACTTGTTCCCTGGTTCTCAACACATCTCATTATCCTTCGTCGCATCTCCTCTGGACACTGCATTTCCTCCAATATTTTTTCAATGAACTCCCAACTAACTCTATCATACGCTTTTTCAAGATCAACTTTAATAGCCATAAAGCCCTTCTTCCCTCTTTTCCTCCTCATTGAGTGGATCATCTCATTAACAATAATGATATTGTCATGAATATTTCTCCCCGGAATGAAACTTACTTGGAATGGGGAGACCACTTTGGACATGATTATTTTCAATCTTTTAACAATGATCTTTGAGAAGCATTTGTATATCACATTGCATAATGAAATGGGTCTTAGCTGACTTACCTTTTCAGGCTGTTCAACTTTTGGTATGAGGGTAATTAAAGTTTTATTCACCTCCTTTATTTTTTCACAGTCCCTCCACATATCCATCACCGCTTGACATACACCTTGGCCTACGATCCCCCAACATTTTTGAAAAAATATTGCTGGGAAACCATCCTCTCCTGGAGCTTTAAATCCCCCAATTGAGAAAAGAGCATTCTTCACATCTTCCTCACTAATATTTTCATCCACCATTCGCCATTCTGTCTCATCAATCTTCGGCCAGGAATGAATCGTATTAATCCATGGTCTGTTAACATTCTCCTCAGTGAATATCTTTTGGAAATAAACATTAACTAGTTCACCAACTCTCTCCTTACCTTCCACCCACTGATTGTTCTCATCCTTCAGCATTGATACTCTATTCTTCCTTCTCCGAATATTGGTTTTTGTATGATAGTACCTGGTATTTCTATCACCATCTTGTAACCATTTCGTTCTTGCCTTTTGGAACCAAAATATCTCTTCTTGGTCAAGAATAACATTTAGCTCTTCTTGTAATTTCTTCTCTAATTCCTCCAGAAATTTGCTAGGATGATGTTGCAAAGATTGCTGCACTCCTCGTATTCTTCTGAGTAATTCTCTTTTCCTTGTTGCAATGTGGCCAAAGGATTTTTTATTCCACTCTTCCAGCGCTTCTTTCATTTCCTCTATCACCTTTCTTATATTTCCTCCTATCTTCCACCTTTAAGCACTCATATTTCCACGGTATCTCTTTTAATTATGGCATTTATTCAACTCGGGACGCGGTAGCAAGTATTTTTTATTGATGATATTTTGTTGATGACATTTTTAGTTTAGTATGATTGCAATATTCTCACCTCTTTGTTTAATGCTGGTTTGATAATGTATATTTAATACCATCAGGTTTCTTCCGGTTCGTATGTTTAGAATATAATAAGCATATTATTGTTGTTGTTGTTATTATTATTATTATAGCCTAATTATTATTGCGCATATATTATAATTATAACATCTAAAATAATTGTTTGTAATACTATTTATAACTTTTATTTTATGTACATTGTGAGTATAATTATTATTGTTGGATATATCCTATAATTATATTTATTTAATTTTGATAATTACAAATTTACTATTTTACATACTCCGCCCGTCTGATCCTTCATGTAAGATTTAGTTGATTTTTTTGAAAAAACCTAAAAAAATTAAATTGATCACCTATAAATTGATTTGCATGAATTTTTTTTGGGTTAATACAAGTTTTAGTCCTTGAACTTTCACTTAATTTCAGTTTTGATCTATGAACTTTCAAATTGGTAGTTTTGATCCTTGAACTTAAGATGTATTTTAATCTTGGTTCCTGAACATTAAATTGGTGGTTTTGATTCCTCAACTTTGTGCCAACTAAAACCATTGGCCCTTGATTTTTCAAGTTTTTTTAAAAGTTCAGGGTCAAAATCAAAATTGATTGAAAGTTTAAAGATAAAAACCATCGATTTTAAAGTTCAGGTACAAAAACCAAAACTGATCGAATGTTCAAGTAGAGGCCCGTTACCCGCCCGTTTATTCTACAAGGGTACGGGTAAGCCCGTACCTGTGTAGATACCCGTTTAGCCCGTTATTAAATAGGCTAAACGGGTACGGGTCAAATGGGCAGGTACCCATTTACCCGTGAAACCCGTATGTTTAAATAAAAAAAGGGGGAGCAGCGAGGAAGAGCCAAATTATGCCACACAAACATGATGTCTTTGCACTCAACAAGCACTAAGACTGCAGCGAGATCATACAATGCCAAGGCAACCAGTAGCACCCAAGTGGTCCATTCAGGTAACATAGTAAACCAATAAGCGACCAACACTCCAATAAGAACCAAGTACCCTTGTGTAATAACAATTGCCATTTTTGACATAAAGACGGCCAATACACCAACAACAGCAAAATTGAAGACAACCAGAGCAAATGTTATGCAATCAATTGGGATGCTAAAATGTTCAATTAAAAAAATCGAAATTTCACTACCCAAGAATCCCAAAACCAGGAAAGAAGAAAAACTCATATATAGTTTCAAGAATCTAGTGAATTTGAAATAGAAGAGAAGGACCAAAATAAATGTTACAATAGTAATAGCACCACCAATGCCAAGGAATTCCAAAGGGCACCTATGAATTTGTCCCAGGAAGAGTCTGAGCTGTCCTCACTATACGCCATGGTTGCTATACTTGAGATTGATGATGTTTCAGAGCTACCATTAAGAATTGAGACCAGAATCACAACCAAAACCATACAGAGTGATGCAGGTGCAAGGATTTGAGGGGAAAGAGATAGACGCCGAGAGAGGTTGTGGGCGGCGAGATCTGTGGCCTCACTGGCCTGTGATCCAAGAGAGGTTGAGCGAGATGCGGAGCCTGGAGATCGAAACTCAAGCGGCGGCGGCGAGGTCTGAGGTCTGAGGGAGTATTTATGTGTCGAAAGTGAGAGAGATGTGGTCACTGAGCGGCGGCGTCTGCGTCTAGTCTAAGGGAGTGAGTATGTCGAAAGTGAGAGAGGTGAGGGGCTAAGGGCAGAGTGCCAGAGTGAAAGTGAGACACGTGAGGAAGGAAGGGGGGTTATTTTTTTTAGCAAACATACGGGTACGTGCAGGTCACGGGCCACCCGTGGCCTACCCCGTACCCGTACCAGTATATAACAAAACGGGTGGGCCTCGCCCGTTTATGTTGCGGGCCCAAAACGGGCGGGCATAGACGGGCAAAAAACCACGGGCTTTGGGCGAGGCCCGCAGGTTCCGGGTTCTTTGCTCACCCCTATATTCAAGTACCTAAACCACTGAGTTTAAAGTTCATGGATCAAAACCAAAATTAACTGAAAATTTAAGGATCAAAAGTTGTAGTAACCTATTTGTTTTGTTTCAAACTAATTTGTTTTGCTAATAAACCAATATATAACCTATTCGTATACCAAATATCTTATAATTAACTAACCTATTTAACTTCTTTAATCCCCCCAAGAAAGTGGTAAAAAAATTCCCTCATAAAAAGTCAACTAATGTTATTTTAAGAACTGGAGGGAGTATCAAATAACATTTATAATGTAAAGGTGCATAAAGCACCCTGAAGTATTTACTAGGTACGATCAACACCCTAAACTATTTTATGGTGTAATTAGTACCCTAATGTATTTAAATAGGTGCAATTTCACCCCAAACTAATGGAATTAAAAATTGCCTCCCACCAAGTTCCACAGGATCTCAAAACCATAAAGCGGAGGAAGAAAACGGAATGAACAAACAAGAGGAAGAGGAGGAAGAAAATGATCACTTTTAATCCTGTTAGTTTAGGGTGAAATTGCACCAATTTAACTATATAAGGATGTTAGTTGCACCACAAAATAGTTTAAGGTGTTGATTGCATCCCCAAAAATACTTCCAAATGTGCAATGTGCCAATGTATCTTTATTCTATGTTTTATTTAACATTCTACACAAAGTTGTATATATAAAAATACAATCCCTCATAATTAAAATCCTTTGGTTCTTTCTATTTTATGAATCAAAGGAGGTGTGCATCAATAATCTTGAACCAAACGCATAACACTTAATTTGACGCCATGAAATTGAGTCTCCATCATTACTCCATCGTGGATGAAACTCCTAAATAGATTTTTTTTTTTTAAATAAGGCAAATCGATATTAATAAGAAAGCAACGTTATAAAGTACAAAGTTATAACAAACAGAGGGAAAAGCAAGCTCTTAGAAATACGATGGATACAAACAAATTAAGGTAAAATATAATTTGGTCATTTATATTTATATCGAGCCTTTTTTTTAATCCATTAAGTTTGACAAATGCACTTTTCAATCATTTTTGTTAATTTTATTAGTTTGTTTTAATAAAAAATGCTAATTCAACAAATTTAATCGGTACTTATAAAGTTAAATGTTGACAAAATATGTTCATATTTTAATTCTTTATTATAATCATTCTTATATTTTAAAATTTAGCCACTTTTATCCGTATTTAATTACAAAACCACTGTTTATATTTGTTGATTCAGTATTTTCTTTCAAATGAAATAACACCATTAGAAAAAAGAAAAAAGCTAAAAGTATATTTTTCAAACCTAATCGATCAAAAGGAGATTTTTTTAAATCAAAAAATCAAAAGAATATTTTGATGCGAACATGGAGGACTATATTTATGATTCATCCAAAAAATAAATATATTTGGATGAAATTAAATTAGTGAGTATAATTTGGGGGTAAAGAAGAATGAAAAGAAGTTTCCGTGAAATCGTGTAGCATCATGACAAGAAGAGCAATTCATCTCCACTAGAAAAACCATTACATGCTGATGCACATTGTAATTTGTTCCAACGAGACATACTTATTGCATGTTATATATGATAATAAATTCAATTGATACTCCCTCCGTCCCACAATATAAGGTCTTTTTAATCGAATTGCGGGTTTCTAAAAAATTTGTTAGTGTTATTTAAAAACAATAAATGTGTAGGAAATATACCATATTACCCTTATTTATGAATGAATAAGAGAGAGGGTAATTATGAAAAGAAGATGAAAGAGAATGTGTGGGAAAATTAATGCATGGGTAAAATAGGAGAAAATGCATTTATTACTCAAACAAAGTCAAATAGGACCTCATATTTTGGGACAAGATCATTCAAAAAATTGGACCTTATATTATGGGACGGAGGGAGTAACATCATACCACTCTGTTCCTTATTATAGCATTGAATATGACATATTTTTTCAACTTTTCCCTTATTTAATAATAGATATTAAAGTAATATTTATGCATTATAAACCTTCTCTCTCATTTTTCCTATTTCCAATACAAGGGTAAAATAGTCATTATAGCATTAATTGACCCCAAAGTAGACTTATATTTAGGAACAAAAAATTCATAATAGTTGGACTTATAATATGGAACAGAGTGGTATGAGAAGAGGAAAAACTGATTACGTGTCTTCAAAGTTGCAAACTCTCAAATGAATTTAAAATGGAAGTAACAATAAGCCATGTAAACTGACTTTAATAAATTCAAACTTCTTATTTAATTTCATTTAACAAGACCAGGATGCCTCTCCCCCATTTTCTCAAAGTCTTTTTTTTAAAAAAAAAAATAGGGAGATTCAAACGCAACACGCTAATTTTATGATTTAACTGGTATACCGCTTAAGCAAATATTATTGGGTGGCCAACGATGAATATTAATGGTATATTGTTTGCACCATATTTTGAGGCCAAAAAGTTTTTAGGAATATGGGAATTGATTTCAACAGAAAGAAGTATGGGAATTAGTAATAGTAAAAATTGTCCGCGAGATATGTTTGATAGCAAGGGAAATGGAGAGAATCATTGAGAAACTGCAGCAAGTGATCCCAAAATATGAAAATTGCAAGAAAAGAAGGGTTAAAGTGTAACTCTACCCCGAAAATGTCAAAAAAATATCGCATTCACCTTTGAAGTATTTTTTATAGCAATGTAGTCCTGGAAGTACCCAAGCGTAGCAACATCCCCTTTTATTAACTGAGCACTCAGAGCTATATTGAGCTAGTTTTGGGTATTTACAGGGTTACATTGCAACGTTTGGGTGCTTCTATGGCTACATTGCTATGAAAAAATACTTATGAGGCGAATGCGAGATTTTTTTGATACTTTCAAGGTAGACTTGCACCTTAACCCAGAAAAGAAAAACTGCACCTCAAGAAAAATCAGTTCTAACTTCTCTCCAAACATCTTGTTTCTTTTATCCGTATCCATTTGTATGCATCCATCATAACTGCCGTCTTTAGCATCCAATATCCCATCTTTATAAGTTTAAAACCAACACCCTGTCATAAATAAAAAAAAAAAAAAAAACCAACACCCTAATTCCCTAATCTGTCATACTTTTGACCATTAATTCCTTCCTTGAAAATTTGTTAAATTTAACCGAATACATGCCTTATCATCATTGTTGTCAAACTCACGAGTTGAATTTCCGATCTTACCTTTCTACGAATCTACCTAACCAAAATGTTTCACGAATCAATTAAATTCGTACTAGTTATAAATTTGGTTACAAATTTATACACCACCTATTCATGTTTAATATCACCTATACATATTTAAAATATAATTAAGTCAAATTATTTTTTATTTTTTTGCAATTCTTATTTAATTATATACTTCAAACAGATATTTATTAATAAAAGTAAACTCTTACGAGTTTGTAATTCGAGTTTATGATACGATTTTACATTCTTATCACGAGTTTACTAAAATCTGCGATTTTGATAACCTTGCTTATCATATCACTTTAGGATCCATAGGTAAATTTTATCAATGGTGCTTACTACTCCTTCAGGTTCATAATATAATAGGTAACATAAGAATTTTTGGTCCACATTATAAGAAGTAACATGAAAAAATTAAGATAATAAATGTTTGATTTCCATTTTTGTTCTTCCATATTAAATGTTAAGAGGAGGGAGAGCGTGAGTGTTTAGTAAAATATTTATAGGCAAAATTAGAAAACTACATTAATTTTACCCATAATAAATGATTTCACTATGTTTCTTTGAGTTGTGAAAAATGATTGACTACCTCTTATAATGTAGACCTAGAGTATTAGCAATGCTATGAATTTTTGTCCTTCCAAAAGTAAATACATATATAATTTCCAATTATAATTGATCTCAACTATTAAAGCAAATCCAATGGTAAAGAAGCTAAGTAAAGAGTAAGTGAATGAGTTGTTTAGTGGAGATTGGAAACACCCCTAAACCATTTACTAATGAAGGGCGTTGTAATATGATTGTCGTAAGAATTTCAAAATAGATCTTCCACTAATAATGATCCCCATAGGCATTCCCTCCGCGTTCGTACTTCATTACTCCGGTTTATACATTAATGATTATATCTCCTTCATTCCTACGTAATAAGCGTGAGACTCGTCCAATGTATCATTAATGTTGGTTCTCTTCCTCGAGGGACTTTTCAAGTTGCCACGATCCAACTTACTAAAAAATGGTTTTATTCATTGGCTCGGAAGGTGATTACAAATATTTCATATTAATTCAAACTCAAGTCCACCAAAAAAATTATAATTTAAGCTCAACAAAAGAAAGTTGAAGGTCTCTGAAATGGAAGGATGCAAGTTTAAAAGGCCACACTTTTTTAACAAAACGAGAGAAAGAAAAAGATTTTCAAATGAAACTAGCTATGATTACAGGAACTTGTGGCTTCATCAATATTCCCATTTCTTCATCTCCATACCTTCAGGAGGACTTCCTTCGACCTTCTTTGATCCCACTTCTTTCCAGTCTGTTGACAGAACTGTCCCATTCGACTCCACCTACAAATTGTTTCACCAACTAAATGATTACAAACAAAACTATGTATAATTATGACTCTTAGTAAGAGCAGAGAATGAATTTCTCACAAAAGACTTGGTCATGGCTCTCCTCATGTCCTCATCTGCATTTTGGAATATATCTCGGAACAGCTTGTTCAAACCAGCATCACCATCTAGCTTTTCTTCCTTCTCCTGAATGACAGATCATTATCATGTCAATATTCTTTTTGTTAAGCACACCATATGCTCTCCAATAATTAGTTGGTAAGTAGGTTTATGAAATATAAAAAGTCAATGGAGGAGATAGATTTAGGAAGACGCACCTCTTTCTTCACTTGAGCTTCCAGCTTATCCCAATCTTTCTTTGGCTTTGATGATGGGTATGCAGGCCTATGAGATCCAGCTGTGCATACGAATCCATTAAGATTCAGACATCAGAAGCAAGTTTATCAACAGTAAACAACAAATACTATGAAATATGAATCATTCTATTAGTTAATCTGCATCGCCAAATTAGACTCTGACGGAACAATTCAATACACGACAATTAGAAATAGTACAACATAGAAACACAGCTTACCTGATGGGATATTTTTTGTCTGAGAAAGTGCATCCTTGCTATATTCCAAAGATGTCCAACTGATAGCTTCAGCTTTTGCTAACCGGATTTCAATTTTGGTTGACAGCACCTCAAATCTGCACTTATCAGGTATTATCTATTTTGCTCCACGCAAGAGGACAAAAGAAAAGGTTAAGTTACTAATAAATATATGATCAATAAAAATTATAATTTTGAAAATTTTCACTGAAAAAAAAGGTTAAGTCCTAGAGGAAGGGTAATGAAATTTTTGTGGGGATGAGCAAATGAATGCTTCTCCACAGAGTTTCTATGTTGAAGAGGAAGCAGATCCAGCAGCTAGGTAAGCTGGTGCAATACCTTTCCAAACAATCGAGTTTGATAGTGGTAGGCTTCTTGGCCAGGAACATCAAAAGCAACGCTCAGCTGCCAAAATAAAGTGCTTGATATTGAGTGCATTGGTTATTATTTAAATGATCTAGTACACATGCATAAAGCAATGAGGAAACAGAAATAAACTAGAAATTGCCAGATTATGAACTTACAATTTGTTCACCAAACTGAACATCCACATTTTTTGCTGGTATTCCTTTTGCAAAAATTGTCAAAATCACTTCTTCTGGCTTTTGGTAGTATTCATGTCTGTTCAAGCAATAATTACAAGAAGACCATTTTGTCAGAAACAAACGGAATAGGAATATATTATTAATGTCTTGAATAATAGAGTACAAATGAGCCTTTATATAGGCAAACCATAAGATAAAAGTCTAAACCTAGAACCTACTACCCCCCTGTTCCTAACTCCCAAATATAAGACCTATTTGGGGAATTAGTCTTGGTCTTAAATATAGAATCTAATTCTAATTTTTGTCAATTTTTTCTCAAATTATCTCTATTAGTGCTCCTCCAACAATAATCAAGAGATAGGGGAGGGGAAGATGATTGGGGTGTTTTAGAAAAAACATAACATACTAATCAACATAACTAACATTTTTAATTTAATCAAAGTATAACAGGTCCTATATTTAGTACAGGAGGGAGTATAATTTAATCAAATATAATAATATCGCAAATTTAAACTCCTAAGATAGATATTTAATATAGTATCCATATCAGATCAAATTATATCAAATATCTTAACATATATGATTGACACTACCTGTATCTTGGTTTCACAGAGGTATCAGTGAGTGCTTGATCTGCACACCTTGATCTTTCATCTTCTTCAGTTTTACTAGGCAACACCGTCGATGCTGCCCCATTTGATGAAATGGAGCTAGGGTGGTCATTGAAATCCTCTGAAAGAATTTAGACAGACATGTTACCCACCCAAAAACTAAAAGAGGAATGAACGAGACATAACATGCTCATCATATAATAGCACATCACAGAGATATAGCACATGAGGGAACTAGTTTAAGTGCTTGTTAGAAAGATAAGTAGGGGGCGCTTTTCCACTCTCGAGGGTCTAGACCCAATCTAGACGGTCCTGATTTAATAATTTTAAGGTTATAATTTTTAAAATACAATTGTTTTAATAGGTGCAAAATCTAAAATAAAGATAATTTTCTAATTATCATTTTGTCTAAAAACATATTTTCCATTTAAAAATCATAAATTTAAAATTATTAAATCTGGACCGTTCAGATTAATTATGGACGGTGCAAAGTCGAATGGCGCCTCCTACTTATCTTTTTGACGAGTACTGAAACTGGTTCCCACGTAAAATAACTAGGCAGTAACACACTAAACAATCTAAAACATAAAAAAGCAAAGCAATCATCATCACCAAAGCCCGAACAAGTAAATATCATGCACATGATCATAACCAAGTGTTCTAATTCTAAGAGGTCATAGAGTATCTGCTCACTTGGAACATGACGATTGCATTCTTCGAGCAACTTGGTGAATCTTGAATCGTTTTCAGACAAAGAAGCACCAGTCTCAAGTGCCACCTTGGCAGTATGATACTCTTCAAGCTTTAAATATGCAGTCCTGAATTTACAAATTCAGATGAAAAATCGCATTAATTGATAAACTACCCACTGCCAAATTAACAAAAATGTGCCAACTAATTTGACGTTTAAAGTAAAATGTCAAGTAACATTATTTTGCAATGTGTAGTCACGAAAAGCAGAGGAAATTGCCTCCAAAGATCAATTCTAATGTTTAAAAAAAAAAAAAAACATAGAAGAGATAAAGAAACAAGTACTCTAACACCAATAATAAAGAAAAATACATAAATCATAGTAAATCATAAATATCATTAAATCCACTGACCCTTTACGAAGATACGCTTTTATCAACGACGGGTTCAATTCGATGGCTTTGCTTGCATCCGAAGCCGCTTCTGTTCAGAACATGAAATCAAGAAGTCAATATTCACATAAAAACAAAAACAGATCTTGCGCAGAATAAGAAATCTTCAGACTACATAGAACGAAACAGGATTGAAGAACCAAAAGAAAAACAAGATTTGGGGGGAGAAGAATACATAAATCTCCAAGAACGACCACAAGAAGAATATTGAAAGAGAAAAAAAGAAAGGGAGGAACTAAAGAAGAAGTAAGGACCAGTGAAGTTGTTGAGTTTAATGTGGGCCTGAGCTCTGTCGGCGAGAAGATCGGCGTTGGAGGGATCCAAGTCGATAGCTTGGGAGTAGAGTTGAACAGCAAGAGAGAAATCATCGTCAAAGAAGGCTTCTTTGGCTTTCTTCTCAAATTCGCTTGCCATTGCAGCTTCCAGGTCACAATCAGAGAGAAAGAGAGTGAGAGAGGAATTGCAAAGAGGCTTGATATTTAAAGAAATAAAGGGAAAGACCCAGTTGTGTTGCGTTGAGGGTTGACGAAGACGACGACTTCTATATCTAGAAGCTTCCTCCTCTTACTACAAGGATTACTATCTCTGCGTTTGCTCCTCTTGTCCCCGTTTAACAATGTCCTTTTAACTGAGCTATGTTTCCTAAAAAAAAAAAAAAAAGAAGCTGTTAAAAATTAGTTTCCTATAGTTTCCTAAAAAGTTGTTAAATTGATTCAATCGTGAGTGTGTAAAAAATTTACCGTATTTCCCAAAAAGTTTTTTTTTTATTCATGAATGAGTAAGAGAGAATAATAATGAGAGAAATAATGAAATACAATGTAGAAAATAAATTGACGAATGAGTAAAATAAATAAAAGTGCATTTATTACTTAGATAATTTTAAAAAGGACAGGGTTATTCAAAAGACAGGATCTTATAATTAGGGAGGGAGGGAGTAATTAGTACTCCCTTTTATCCACAAGAAATAGGTAGTCACTAATTTTATAAATACCAAGGAATCACAGCTGCGTCATTTATTAATAGTAAAATGAATGTGATTTTTTGGTTTTACTTTGTATATCATTTACCTTCCTTTTTACATTTAATATGTAATGACAAAAATGGAAATCAAATATATATTATCTAGACTTTTACATATTATTTCTCATAATGTAAACAAAAAAATTCTCATTTTATCTCTTATTTTATGGACGGTGCTTAATTAATTAGTTGGTTTCCTCTTTTTAATCATATAGAATCTTTGGCTCTACCTCTTTTAACTCTATCCGCATATTTCCTGCCTCCATCACTAAATATATATTCATGGGCTAGACTTAGTTGGTTTCTTTGAAAATTGTAGTAATAAAGTTTAAATAAATTACTTATAAATTGATTTAGTTGAATGTTTTAATTCAAACTAGTTTGTTTGACTTATAAATGAATACATAATATAATAATATACCACGTATATTATGATTAACTAACTTGTTTTGTTTCTTTAATCTCTCCCAACAAAGTTAGCTAGGGGATAGAATATATGATTAAGTTGACTTTTTCGGATAATCCTAATAAAATTAATAAGTTATTTATAAATTGATTTGTTTAAATATTTTCTCCAAATTTGTTTAGTTGACCAAATTGTAGTAACAAGTAAAATATATTATAATTGAATGACTTATGTAACTTCATTAGTCTCTACAAAAATTAAATATTCTCTCCTTCCTTAATATACAATATATATGCTTAATTTAATTAGATTAAAGAAGTTAGTTAAATTATTTAAAATCACATGATATTACAAAAGCACCCAAACCGTCTACCCTTATTCCATTTCTCTCTCTTGTTTGTTTATGATTAAAGAGCATCAATAGGATGATTTAAAAAAATTTAAGAGAAATTATAAGTATATCTTATATTTAGAAACAAACTCACATTGCTAAATAACCTTTCTAAATAGATCTTATATTTAGGAACGGAAGAAATAGCTCTTAAGAAGTGAGTGGGGAGTATCACGTTTCTAACTCTCTCTCTATGATCATGTTTCTAATTCTATAGATTATCTTTCGATCATAGCTGGTAAAAGGGTAAGTATATTTAAAACCGGATAAGTGCAAACGAAACTATATCACATTCATTTGATTTGAAGAACTTAATAATTTCAGTAGATTTTTAACTGTTGTCCATTACAATTTAGTGCTAAACAACTTTTATTGGTTGTTTTATCTTAAAAAATGTAATAATTTATTGTGTATAGCTTTATAAGATTTTGATAGATTTGGTACTTACACGCATGGTATCCATTCGGGCAACAAAAGTAAAGGGAAGCACACAGGCAAACGATGACGAAAGGGATATTATTACCTTAACGGGTACTCCTACGTACTTTTGATTTCTTTGTTTCCGACAGATTAAAGAAACATAAATTAAAAAAAAAAAGGAAAGAAAGAAAGAAACAGAAACTAATTTATAAGTTATACACTTACTAAATTATAAATTAATTATAGTTTAATTAAATTTCTTAATCTCCTCAAATAAATCAACTTAATTTATAATAAATGATATATTTTATTCGTTCGCTAATAGAAGACATAGTTAGCCATTTTAGAGAGATTTATGGATCTAAATAAAATACTTAATCATAACATATGTTTTATTGAATGATATGTTAACTTATAAGTCAAAGAAATTAATTTAGAGAAAAATTTTGGTTGATCAGTTTTTAATTAACTAATCTTACTTTCTTAATATTTCTAAAAAAAAACTAAATGAGTTATTCAAAAATATCATATATAATAAAATAAGTTATGATTAAGTAGATATTTAACCTTCTCCCCCTAAATTGGTCAACGGACCTTGTACTCAAAATTGGACCTTTTGTAAATCATAAATACACTCACCCCTGCGTTATGCATGGTGTAGAATTTCGGATCATTTATAAAAGAAAGAAAGAAAGAATTTCGGCTCATTTCAATTTTCAGCAGCATTATTGTCTTTCAAAGCCCCCCGTTACCAGCCTCCTAGTACATTGTAAATAAATTTTTAGGTAAAACTAGCCTCTCTTTTTTTCGTCAAACTAAATTGTATGTATATATATCTTGAAAAAATGACTGGGTAGAAGTTGTATAGCTGGCAATGCTAAGTGCTAACCAATCCTACGGTTGTCAATCATGAAGTGTCTAAAAAACAAACACTCCTGATACTTAATAGTTAATTTTTTTGGAAAATATTAATAAAGTTAAATTAGTATATTTGACTTATCAACTAACATATAATATACAATGTAATAATATACCACACATTTTTTTGGACTGATGAAATATACCACACATTTTATGACCAAGTAACTTGTTTAAATTCTTTAATCTCTTTAAAAGAGTCAACTAGCTGCTTATTTGGTGTAGACATATGCAATCCACACTCTAACAACAAGGTACCAAAATATTAACATCTCTCTCTTCTTTCTCTTTTCATAACAATAATTAAATAAAGCTAAAGTTAGAAAAAAAAATTATTAACATTTAAATGGACTTATATTTAGAAATAATTTTTTTTATTAGTTAGATATATAATAGAGAATAGAGTGACACGACTTAAATTTACTAATTTTCAAGAGTATAGATTATATCATTCAATCTGATTTGACCATAAACGTTCAAATCATTTAACGGAAACAAAGTGCAAGTTAACAAATTAAAACCCCATCCTACTACACCAGCTATGTTGATTTAACGAGTTTTTTATGTGTTTCACGTGTATGGTGTATAGGTCTCATAGATGTTCATGGAAAAAGGTCCCAAAAAAAAAAAAGGATGTTCATGGAAAAAGGTCCAAAAAGAAATAGATGTTCATGGGAATATTTTTATGGAAAATGATAGATATTTTTCTCTCTAAGAAAATAACACCACATTGGAATCATTCTCCTAAGTTCATGTCTTGAAGGTAAACGTAAAATTTTAAGCGGGGACACTATTTAAGTAGTTTAAAGTCTACACATATAATTTTTTTTATTTGCAAGAAACCTTAAATAATGGAAGGAAAAATTATTTGGGGGGCAGCAGCACTGGAGAGATATTTAAAGAGGAAACCCATATCTTCCATCTCTGGTCATTTTTTCTTTTTCTAATTTTTAAAAACCAAATCGGGCCGCCCGTGCAAAAGCGGGTTGTCCGATCCAGGCCGGGGTTTTCCCGATCTAAACCGGTTCGATTTATGACTATTTTAATGTTCATTCCGGACCAGACTAGTTTCCGGCTTGAATAGGCCGGTATCTAGGTTTTTAACCCTAGTATACACACATGTTTAATCCTATAATTCCATACAATATTTTGTTTTGACTCATTAAGTTTGAAAAATGTCTTTTTAATCATTTACACTTATGGTGTTAACAAAAAAAATGTTTAAATATGAAAACATTTTCAAATACCTATATAGTAACTTCCAGAGTACATTATTAGAATTAAAAGATTCAAAACATACTTTTTGTAAAGTTAATGAAAAAAAGAACTTTGGGTAAAGGTAAAAAAATAAGTGTGGGTTTTCGCCTTGTATGTATGGTAATGATAATACGACAACATTGTGTAATTTTGTTGATATCAGGGGCTACACATGTTATTGTTTCGATACGAAAGTTTAATATCAGAGCCTACTCGAATCTCATTTTCATCAAAACATATCATACCCTGCCTTTTAAAGGAAATTCATCATTTAACATTTTTATGAAACTTTTTACAAATTTTGATTGATCAAATAGTCCGACATAGCTTTCCCTCATTCGAAACACATACGAAGAGTTTCAGTTATGAGGATGCTAAGATACTTTCATTGTACACTACAATGACATAAAAGAGTGTGCTAAAAAGAGATTGCACAACTGCACTAAAGATAACTAGGAGAGGAAATGTGGGAGGATATAGTTTTTTTTTTTTTTGCTTGGATAAGGGAGGAAAATGGGGTGTGGGTCCAAGCTATTTTCCCTCCAAGTTTTCTCTCCATATATGGAGAGATTTGGGAGGGAAAACTCACTTTCTATGCGTGTCCTTATTCTCTGATTCTTCATTCTTCTATTTTTTGCTGCAACTTTTTTTTTCTGACCAGATTTTTGGCTGCAACTTCACTTTCTTACGATTTTTGGTTCTTCATCAAGTCAACTTATTCACATATCGGTCTCTCTTGTCAATAGACTTTCTTACTATTTTTGGTTCTTCATCCAGTCAACTTATTCACATATCGCTCTCTCTCTTGTCAGTAGTTACCCCCTTCCCACTATCTGATCCCACATAAATTCTTGTTATCCCTCCTCTTGGAGCATGGATAAATGGGGATTGTGATGTATATGAGAATATAGAAGATAAGACAATATTAAATTTGAGCTTTTCTTTTCTAATAGCTAAGACGTGTGTGAATAAATGAGGATTTTGATGTATATGAGAATATAGAAATCAAATAATTATCTATGTACCACACCATTTATATCCATTTTACCTTGAAAACTAACATTTTTATACTCAATTTTTAAATATTAATAAAATATAATAACGTAAAAAATGTACATTTATCAAATAATTTGAGTTCAAATTATTTGATGATTGTAATATTAATAATGATTAGTGTGATATCTAATTTGATCTTAAGCACAATAGATTTTGTTATAGAGACCAGGATATTTAAGTCATTTACATATTCACCCATTTTCTTTCCTCCTTGTTTGCTCTGATTCATCCAAGTAAGATGAGTGATAACATTTTCTCTTCTTCCATTTTCTTTCCTTTTCATTTTTCCTCCCATCCAAGTAGAGCGTAAAAAGGGATTATTAACTGAAGTCATCACAAAATTTAAGACACAATTTCAGACATATGATTGAGAGGGGGCTCCGATCGAACGGTCTTTTTATGAATGCATCTTATCAAAAAATGTTTGAAGAAGTGAAAAAAAGGCTATTTGGGCAGCCCCTAAAAATAACTCCATAAAGCTTAACGGAGATGGGAGTGGTTTGGATGGAGGAGGAATAGGAATATGGGGCCTCTTCAGAGATCAAAATGGAGATATTCTCATGGGATATCATGAGTATATCCCAACTCAAATAAGTAGTTTTATAGCTGAAGTTAAAGCATTGGAAAAAAGTGTGATTAGCAATCCCAAGGAAGATATGTAGACCTTTAACCTCTTTTATGTAATTAGCAGTAGTGTTGTTTCATCATTTTTTATGCCCTTGTTCATATATTCAATCAGCGACGAAAAGGATAATGAAGAACACTTATTCCTTGGAACTTCTCTCAGCAAGTCTAACTCTTACATTACACACAACTCCGATAGGTTAGATCCCTTTTCCCAGTTCTAAATGAAAGACTCTTTTGCTCTTAATATATAAAGGGATGCCATGTTTAAGACGCTGACAATCCATGAGGTGATATTCCCACCCTAACATTGCTTTAATATTACTCCCTCCGGTCCTAATTATAAGACCACTTTGATTTTTTCAAAAAAAATTTAGGATACAAAATTAATCACTTTAAATTGTCTATAATTATCTTTTTTCCTCAAAACTACTCTATTCTACTTATACACTAACATATAATCTAATTACATATGACATATGTTATAATTTAGTGGTCTAATTTGCTTCCTTAACTTCTACAAAAAAAAGTCAAAGTGGTCTTATATTTAGGACCGGAGGGAGTAATTTGATAACTAATTAAGCACGTTTTCATACAATATGAGTGACATGACTTACGCATCATGAACAACAACGTCTGATAAAAATTTAGTTTGTATTTTACGTTGATAGAGTGATGGACACATAAACATTTTTTACACAGACTAACATACAAATTATTATTGAATGTTAGTACATAAAAAGCAAAAATTACCCTATTATATGATATACCATATTTAAATTTTATGCATTACGCATAGTCCAATAAGTCAATTAGATAAACCGTATTATTTAAATCTTATAAATACTAATGGTTCCTATGTGTATTTTATATCAATCAAACCATATAGATTATAACAGGTAAAAAAAAAAACCATATAGGTTATTCCATAGAAAATCACTGTCAATTGTTTTGTCCCATAAAATGGTTTTTTTTTTAATTAAATCCAAGGATTTAGGGGAGAGAAAATTGTTTTGATCCACGATCTATGACAAATTTTTGCCCCATTTCTTTCTTTCTTTTTTATAATTTCCCCCCATTTTTAATAAAAAAAGTTATTGGATGTGTTTTATCGGAATGAACTTAAGAAAAATAATGAAATGAACCTGAGAAAAGTTATGAAAGGTGATAAATAATTACCCACTTCATTTATTTTAGGAGTGCTACATCATCTGAATTCTAAATCAAATGCGACAACTCATTTTATTTTTATCATAGTTGGTTGATGATTTATCTTAAATAACGCATTTTTCATAGACAATTAACATTTATAATATTAATAAAACGTGTTCCACGTGAATTGGTTAATATGACTTACTATCATTTATCAGCCAATTATAATTATTACTGAATATTTCTCATGGAGGCCTCACAATCAAAACAACAAATATGCTTAGTAGTTACTAGCAAGGTTGTTAAACTCGTGAATTTAAATAAATTTGTAATAATGATGTAAAATCGGATCATAAACTCGTATAAGTTTACTTTTATTAATAAATACATGTTTAAGATATATAATTAAACAAGAAATACAAAAAAAATAACAATAATTTAACTTTAATATATTTTTAATTTGAATATTTATATTAAATATATCAAAATTTATATTTTATCAAGCTCAATAAGGAAATTTTTATAAAATATACATATAAATTTATTGAATATGATCAAATAAAAATAATTAACATGAAATTTAGAATAAATTAACATGATTATTTTGTGAGGAAGAAACATAAAAACGATAAACTCGATGTGTAAATTCATGAGTTTAACCGAATTTACATCTAATAATAATATAAGTGACTCGTAACACATTTTAATTAGATAGAGTCATAAAAAAGATAAATCTAGAGAGTCAACTCATGACTTGGCAACAATAGTTACTTAGTATTAATGAATGCAAATGGGCCCAAACACACACACAACCAGCCATGAGTTGCTGATCCGGTAATAGATGGTTCTAAATGTTAATGGGCCTAAGAAGTTATTAAATGACCCAACAGGCCGAATCAATATGGACCGATAGTTATTCATAAAAAAGAAATGGAAGGCGTAAAATTGGGTGGTCATGATCACCTGATTAGGGTACTATTATTAATTGACACCAGCATTGTTGCTGTTCTTGGCTCCTGGAAATGGAAAGTTAAGAACTAAAAATCGAATATATATATATATATATAAAACACAATACAAATTCCCATTGACATTGACGTCAGCATTCAAAATAAAACTTCACTCCATCATCGTTTTCCTAATTCCTAATTGGCCCACTCATTGCGGTTCTTTACCTAAAGACAATACTAGAGAAAAAATTATCTTTTTTTTTCTTTGACAACAGATAGGTGGAAGGCCCCCTAACTAGTATTTTCTCAAGTATCCGGTAACTTTTTCTGAGTCCCTAACATTTTCAACTGGGTCAGATAATCCGGAGCAATCGATTAATCCAGAGCGGGTTATATGATTGACACGCCCATATAAGGTATTTTGCACCAAAAACGGGTAATCCCTCTCAACAAATACATCTTCAAAATTCAAACTTACGTTTACCTGAAAGTATATCTGTTAGTATATCTGTTGCCTTAGCACTAGCACTGCATCCAATGCTTGTTGGTTGAGGGAAAAAGTTATCTTCTTTGTAACGATGAACCATTCAGTATCTGGCTGATTATCAAAACACATAGCTTCATTAAGTGAAGCAATCTAAGACGACAATTCTCATATAATCGTGACCGTACATTTTAATTACTTTATTTTCCCCCAATTGTAACATTGACATCAAGGAGGATTACTTCTGCGTTTTCCCTTTGCGTTATTCTATTTTCCGGCGTATCCAAAAAAAAAAAAAAAAAATGGCCGTCGAGCAAGAGACTGCTTCCGTCGTTCGCCGCCGCGATCATTAACCACCATCGACAACCGTGCGCCCATAGCCACAGCTCAACCACTCCAACCTATCGAGCTTCACGGTTGAAAACTGTATGCGAGAAGCAAACTGCAAGTGATCTAACCTCTAATCGAATCGACGACCGATATATCTTGCAATGTACGTTTGTGATTTCCAGCTTATAACCTCACACCGCCTCATTTGACCTAACAGGCGATCAATTTTGGGAATATATCTTATTCTGTGAAAGCTGGATCAACACATTGGTTCACTTCCGATTCCAATGTTCCATTCCTATCAAAGCTTATCTTCTAACTCTAGTGCTTTTGACCATTCCCACTGCCTCCTCAATGCATCTACTGCTAGTTAGCATCTCTTTTTGAGGATACATGCTTCTCTCACTGTAATTCCAAATACACTTGTTTTATTTCTTCTAGATATCAAAAACTAATCATTGAGTTTATATTATTCTTTTCCGTTAATTCTTCACAAAGGAAACCTTTTTTCGCAGGCCCAATATCTAATTTGATAGCTGGACCTATTTGGAAAGGTGGGGTGGTATAAAAGATTGGTGCGCCATCTCGAGTATTGTCTTCGACTCTGTTGAAAGCCTTCTGATTCAGCTTGTTCAGCAGTGAGGTATGATCATATAAGATGCTTGCGTGCTGGGAATTGAAGTGAATCATGAAGTGTCGATCCGTGGCTTGTTTATGGTCTGGTACTCCCCCACCTCATAGAGTTACTGCCGTCGCCAGTTTCAGTCAACCGCCATCTTTCTATACTGGTGCATCCGATGGCTCCATCATCTGGTGGGCCCTCCCTGATAGCTATTCTAGCCCGGTAATTCCTGCTTGGCTTTTTTTTTTTGCAGTTAAGCATAGAATGCATGGATCCCTGCAACAATATGATGCTTTTTTTTTTTTTTATGTGAAATAAAGTGTCATATTTTTTTGCCTAATGTAAGAGTGAACTTATGATTGCAGGAAGTTAAAGCAGTGGGTATTTTGTGTGGTCATGCTGCACCGATCACTGATCTTGGAACTTGCAGTCCTACAATAGCAGAAAAAGATACAGGCAGTTCAAGTGATTTGGTGTTGGAATCTACTTCAAGTAGTTCTAGTGCTTTAATAAGTGCATGTACTGATGGCTTCTTGTGTGTATGGAGTAGAAGCAGTGGTCATTGCCGGTGCAGGAGGAGATTACCTCCTTGGGTGGGCAGTCCATGCATGATTCGAACTCTGCCTTCAAGAGCAAGATACGTGTGTATTGGTTGTTCTTTCATGGACACTGTCCATTTGTCAGACCACTATTCTGTGAATGCCATGGAAGGAAATGATGGTATGGTTGATAGAGAAACTCAACCTAGGAAAGCTCCAAAATGCACTATCGTTATTGTTGACACATATTCACTCACTATTACCCAGACCGTCTTTCATGGAAATCTATCTATTGGCCCCATGAATTTTATGACTGTGGTTCCAATGGATAATGATAAAGAGAGTCATTCTATTTTCGTGGCTGATTCAGTTGGTAAGCAACAAATGGTTTCTGTTTCGAAGGATCCTCATGATCAGGGGGAAAACTTTTATAGTATGAACAAAGATGCATCTCCGTTGGGAAGTTCTGTTTGGGCTGAGGGATCAAGCGGTGTGCAGCAAATTATTTCAATTGCAACCCATGGGAATGTTGCTGCTTTTTTGTTTAAAGACCACTGCATATTCAAGTTACTGTCTAGTGATACAAAATTGGGAGAGATTTCCTTTCTGGACGATCTTTTATGTTCTGATGAGCATTCTACTCAAACACATGCCATGGGGGCCATGTTTCTTGAAACTGTTGGAGCAAGGACTGTGCCAAATTGCCATGAGAAATACCGTTTGATTCCAGAAAATTTTGTTGTCTGGAACAATTTAGGATATGCAATTGTCTATAAATTATCATATCAAAACGGCATTTTTCAATGTGAACCTCATTCAGAAATTCCTTCTTATTATAAGCCTGACAAGAGAGTATCGGTTTTTTTCTTACAAATTTATCATTGGCTGCTCCGTGTTGAATCTGTCTGCTTTCACTTTGAGGACCCTTCATTATGGAGACCTCATGTCACTATCTGGTCACCACATCATTTTGACAATAAGCACGGTAAATTTTACCAGCAATGCAGAATGCTCAGGGAAGGTGTATCTTTCACTGACCTATTTGAGAACTCTGCTCAGTTGAGAGGATTAAATAGTGTAGGGACAGAATCAACTTCTAGTTTGGAATGCTTAAGTAATTGCAATAGTAATGAGGGAAAGATTGTTACTTCTTCAATGATCATATCAGAGAGCCTTGTTGCTCCTTATGCTGTCGTATATGGTTTCTTAAGTGGACTGATAGAGGTTGTAAGATTTGATCTGTTTCAAAGGATGGGTTTAGATAGTGCAAGTTCCAAAACTGAAGAAAAGCCAATTTCATGTAAACAATACTTCTCTGGGCACACAGGTGCTATACTCTGTTTGGCAGCTCATCAAATAATGGGTAGCTCCAAAGACCAGAGTTTTAATCAGGTTTTGGTGTCTGGAAGTGTGGACTGCACTGTTCGTATTTGGGATCTTGTCACTGGCTGTCTTATTACGGTTATGCATCATCATGTTGCACCAGTGCGCCAGATTATTCTTCCCCCGTCTTTGACAGATCGTCCTTGGAGTAATTGCTTCCTTTCAATTGGAGATGACTCTTGTGTTGCTCTTGTTTCTTTTGAAACTTTGCTCGTGGAGAGAATGTTTCCTGGTCACATGAACTATCCTTCAAAAGTTGTATGGGATGGAGCTAGAGGTTACGTTGCTTGTCTCTGCCAAACACATACTGGAACATCTGATACTTCTGTTCTATTATACATATGGGATGTAAAGACTGGTTGCCGTGAGCGAATTCTTCGTGGTACAGCTGCACATTCTATGTTTGATCATTTTTGTGATAGCATCAGCATGAACTCTACATCTGGTACATTTTTGAATGAAAATACATCAGTTTCTTTATTACATCTCCCAGCTGTTGAAGATGGAAGGCTGTTTAAGTCCTCATCCAGCACTTCAGGGAGCTTGGTCACTTCATCTAGGTCATCACCTAGCATTTTAAAGATGGCTGAGCTGAATGCTTCCCAAACTCATGCAGATAAACCAAATAAAGATAAATCGTATTCATCTTCTCTGTCCACCCTCTGGAGTAAGACGCACCCAATAAAATGCTCTAGCCCATTCCCTGGTATCGTGGCTTTGAGTTTTGATCTTGCATCGCTGATGTTCTCTTATCAGAAGCATGAGTCCATTGTTGGTGGAGGCTCTGAACCAGTGAATATGAAATCAAATCAGCAGGAAAATCAAAAAGGAAATTCCAACCATGAAAGTCAAGAAACACACGAAGTCCTAACTGATACCGTAGAGGGGCATGATAAGCTGTTTGAAGAATACTTACTTCGATTTAGCTTGTCATTTTTACATTTGTGGGATGTGGACACTGAGCTTGATGATTTGCTGATGAGGGAGATGAAGCTAAGGAGACCAGAGAATTTTAAAATAGCTGCAGGTCTGCAGGGGGATAGAGGTTCGTTGACATTGACATTTCCTGGTCTGAGTGCTGTACTTGAGGTAATCTGGATGAGTTTTGTTGCATGTTAGGGCCTATTTTCTTATGTCTCTTTTCAACATAACCTGAGACATTAAAACCACATTTCAGCTCTGGAAATCATCAGCTGAGTTCTGTGCAATGCGGTCATTGATGATGGTATCCCTTGCCCAACGTTTGATCAGCATGTCTCACTTTGATTCAGCAGCTAGCAGGTATAGTAGCAATATGTTATCGGAGCACTCAAATCATCTTGTAAACTTCTACACTTGAAAATGACTTCAATTTTACTTAGGAGGAAAGCCAAATTAAAAAAGTCACCATAGGTTTTTCTGGAAAGTTAATTTGAATTAAATCTCAATAATCACATGGAAGGAACCATTGAAAAGCTATGGCCCAAATCCCTTTTAGGGTTTTTCTGAAACTCCGAACATCTATGTAGTTCTAGATATTTTAATCTACTAGTTAACTTTTAGGTTTTTGCTAGTGGTTTTTTAGTATCATTTGCAGCCTAGCTGATTCTTAGTTTTTTCCTCTGCAACCTATATAGATTCTCCCATAAAGAAAAAGTTAAAACCCCAAAAGAAGAAAAGGAAGTTTTTCAAATGCCCAGACTAGTCTATCACCTGAATTCTTGTTAGTTCTCAATTTAACTATCTGTCCAGAGGTTCAAGTAAATTTTCCAAATAAAAGATTTAAAAAACCTTAGGTATGAGCCATGGATTAGGTTTTTTCTTTATAGATACCATGAAAGTTTACAACGATGCTTTCCCGTTGTTCACTATTCTTGAATGTTGATGACTCTTTCTCTTGTGAATTGAATCTTCGCCATTAAGCTAACAAAGTTCCCTTGTGATCTTAAATGCATACCCCACCTCCCAAGTCCCAGCTTAAAGTATTTATTTCCCTCCCTTACTTTCTCTTTATAAACACTCCCATTTGGAAGAAACTGTGGTTATGTTCGAAGGTATCTTGTGCAGTTCTTTAGCAGCATTCTATACTCGGAATTTCACAGAAAAAATTCCAGATGTGAAGCCACCTTCATTGCAGGTTGTAATATGTTAAATTGCTTTTTTGCTCTTGTTTATTTTGTTATAAAATAATTTCATGTCCCTTTATTATTATTTTGGGGGATACCGGTGATCTTAGTGTGCTTTATACTGATGCAGTCTTCAATAATGCCGAACCTTGCTTGATGGTTTTTACTCATTTATACCACATATATATATGGATATTTTCCCCCTAGTTTAATTGGTTAATTAATTGGATGAATTCCTCATAACTTGTTTTTCTATAAAAAGAGACTGATTGAAGAGCTTTTTGAAATGAAAATCAATATTTTATTATGTGGTCAAATAAATTTCTGATCATCATAGTATATATTCTCATAATGTACTGTCCTGTGTGATTTGTTCTAATGATTGTTATTTGATTTAGTTAATGAGCTTTGTGCTGTTTGCACGGGTCCACAGTCTGTCAGTTGATCAGAGATTGAACCATGTCAATATATTGTTTTTCTTTTAATAGCTTTCTTTCATTCCTTAATCAATCTTATTACTCGATGATTATTTTTTGTGAGATAAGTTATTTGATCTAGTTTTTTATAGCTTAAAAAGGTGAAGGGTTTCAAATCCAGAAATTTAGTTTTGATATTGATGAGAAGAAAAATATTTGCAAGCTTAGATATTAATGTGGTGATATGATATTAACAGCATGCCAACATGGTTTCTTAATTGCTTAAGGGGGGGGGGGGGAGACTATGTTTCTTTTGTTTTTAAATGTAATATCTCAATCCCTCTGACATTATGTTTGAAGTGTGTGTGGATATGGAATAATGAACCTGTTTTGTAATAATTTTTTTATCCTCTTTACATTTCTGATTCCTCATATAATCTCATCCTAATATAAAGCTGCGCAGTAGAGGTAAATTGCTTATATATGATTACAAATTTTTTTATTAACATCAAGAACTACGAGTTGACAATTCTAAAAAGTTAGTACCTTGTATGCTTCTTCTTGTAGCCTGGTTTTTGCTTTGAAGGATTTTAATTTGTTTCATAATCTAATGTAACCAGAATAATCACTTTGAATGTTGGATATAATATTTCTCATTTTGGATTGATTAGCTTTATTTGTTATTAATTTATGAGTCATTTGACACTGCACTACAATATGCGCCTTCAATTGTTGCCCTCTTTTTACAGCTTCTGGTGGCTTTTTGGCAAGCTGAGAGCGAACATGTACGTATGGCAGCACGATCTTTATTTCATTGTGCAGCTTCTCATGCCATCCCACCACCTCTGTGCAATTTAAACACTACTGGGCCAATCAATATTAACTCTGTAGCTGGAAGCAGAGGTGAAGAGCAGGGTAATACAGGATTAAAAAGTAATGACAAAGTAATCTCACAAACTGAGGAATCCAATATTCTTGCATGGCTAGAATCATTTGAAGTACAAGATTGGATTTCTTGTGTTGGGGGAACAAGTCAAGATGCAATGACATCTCGCATTATTGTTGCTGCTGCATTGGCAATCTGGTATCCTAGTCTTGTGAAGCCAAGCGTTGCCACATTAGTTGTTCATCCATTGATGAAGTTGGCTATGGCCATGAATGAGAAATATAGCTCCACTGCTGCTGAGCTTCTTGCAGAGGGCATGGAGAATACATGGAAATATTGCATTGGGTCTGAGATACCTCGACTGATTGGGGATATCTTTTTCCAAATAGAATTGAAGGGGCCATCCACAATTTTAGTTGCAGAAATTCCAGCTGTATCAGTTTCTATTCGACAGTCTTTGATTGAGATTCTTCTTCCAAGTTTAGCCATGGCTGATATATCTGGTTTTTTGACTTTGGTTGAAAGTCAAATTTGGTCTACTGCATCGGATTCGCCTGTCCACTTAGTATCCCTGATGACTCTCATCAGGGTTATGCGTGGTTCTCCAAGGAACTTGGCTCAATATCTTGACAAGGTTAGTGAAGTCATTCACTGCATCTTGTGCTTTAGGTTCCCTATTTTTATCGGTATGATGTTAAGCTATTTAATATTTTTTTTTATTTTCATAGCAATTATTATTAAAAAGATTTTGCTTTGAATGAAATATTTTTGTAGAGTTTTATTGGAAGAGAAGTATTTTATGATACTTGTTAAAACGTATCTATTCATGGTTATCCGTTAAGCAAAGTCATGGAATCAAACCTTATGGATGGAAGAAATTAAAATTGGGAGAGCTACATCCTTTTGGGCTCAATGATTCTCGAAGTTTACCTTGATAGTATTGAGTATCAAATGACTCTACCAAAAAAGAAAAAAAAAGAAAAAGAAAAAAAAAGAAAAATGCTAATGGAAAATAATGCTTTATTTCTTTTTGAAGTTGATAACATGCCTGCGCGTTTGACTCTGTAATTCTTGCATTCTACACCTTTTATTCTTATTTTCATATTGAACTTACTATTGTTCTTTGTATTTTGGGTGCATGGCTGTTGGGAGTGGAGGGATTCTCTAATTTGAGAGGCCATATTATCTTCATTGTGAAGCATGTTGTTGCTCGGTTGTTTTACAGCCCTTTGGGTTTTTATTTTTTGGTATTAATTAGATTAGATGTCATATTAGCTCGAACTTCTGTGACAATGGGACAGATCTGCAGGTTGTCAACTTCATTTTACACACTATAGATCCAAGCAACTCAGTCATGCGAAAAACTTGCTTCCAAAGTTCAATGACAACTTTAAAGGAGGTTATACGCGTATATCCTATGGTTGCTATGAATGATACATGGACCAGATTGGCAGTTGGGGATGTTATAAGAGAGGTTAATAACCCAAGCATTAAGGTTTATGACATGCAAAGGTAATATGAATTTACTATTGAAACTCAAATGGTTATAAGAGTATGGAGGTGTAGATAGATCGCTACTCTTTCACAGATGAAGCTTCTAATTGTTTGTGGTCTATTTCACACATGAACTTGCGGGGAATTGCTCTCAACTTGTGATTTTATCTCATTTATGATGAATCCACGGATAGAACTAGAATTACCCTTTTGAAGAAACCAAGGCTTTAGTTACTTGCGTATTATATTGAGTTCTTCCCTGATACAGTGTACTATTGACTGCTGGAATAGTAAAACTCGAGCTTGTCGTTTATCCGCTGTTGTGTTTACTATTCTATGTCGACTTTAGAAACTACACTGGCTCCTAACAGATTGAAAAAGGCCATTGAATGATGTAAATAGAAATTTTTGCGGAATTTAAAGATGGAATTGAGTTAATCAGGATTTACTGTGTAGCTGACCTGTATGGCATTTTATTTGATCATTTTGTTTTTGGTTGTTTCTACTTTTTACCTCTCTGCACACTTCTGTAGTACCTTTCATTTATAAAATTATATCTTGTCTTTGTTTCGGCGCAGTGTGACCGTGATAAAGGTTTTGGATGCAAGTGGGCCCCCTGGCCTCCCAAGTTTGCTTGCAGCAGCATCAGAAACAATGTTTACTGCTATTTCAGCACTGAGCTTTTCACCTGATGGAGAGGTAAAATGACTAACAGAACTTTTAAATGTGATTTAATTAGCTGGTATTGTTTAGCTCATCTAGCCATGATAATACGGAAATTTAGGATGACTTTTGTGAGCACCTTTGGTTCCTAATTCAAAATATGAATGCATTAGGCTGGATAGACAGACTATACAGTTCCCAGGCTGTCTGATCAGATGTGTGTAGTAATAGGTTGTTTCTGTCACTGTGCTGTTAATGAAGATGACAATGAAAGTAATAGTCTTCAGAAATGCTTGACTAGATATAAAATCTTTATTGGGCGAATGTTGTTATTAACAGTAATGCTTTTATAATGTATAGTATAACTTTCATCTAGAACTTACCCATTTCCAACTGTAGGGGCTTGTTGCCTTTTCTGAACATGGGCTAATGATCAGATGGTGGTCATTGGGATCTGTCTGGTGGGAAAAACTAAGCCGGAACTTGGTTCCTGTCCAGTGCACCAAAGTAATTTTCGTTCCTCCTTGGGAGGGCTTCTCTCCTAATTCATCCAGATCAAGTATAATGGCCAACATATTGGGAGCTGATGGACAGTCAAAATCTAAGGTAATAATCTGATTTCTTGTCTCTTATAGGCCTGAATTTTTCACATTTCTCTATATTTTTTGAAAATGACCAAACTTGGGGTCACTTCGATTTTGGATGGTAGACGATGGGGTTTAAATATTCAGAGACAGAAGTATGATTGAAGAAATCAAAGGGAAGATGAATAAATTGAGTAAAGTGGTTCTAAAAGGAAAGCGATTTAAAATTGAGCTCAGGCAAACTACTATCTCTGTACCTATTTGCATGTAATTTTTAACTAATTTACACAAACCAAGAAATTTAGTTAAAATTAGTCGATTATCTTAAAATTACCCCATCTTTCTGCAAAAACCTTTCATTAATTGCAAATTCTCCATCATTTCTCTCTATTCCCCTCTTCTCCATCATGCTTATTCAACGCTATTTATAGCAAGGGCACCATTTGTGGAAAAAAAACTGTTTCAGATTTTACTAAATGACTTGTAAATAGGAACATAATCTTCTAAAAGGTGACTTATAAGTAGGAATGGAGGGGTTATATTAGATTATCTGAAATACGTGAAATCTAAATCATGAGAAGTAACTCCGACCGCCTGGTCAAAAGGCGTTGAGATGAAAGCGTTACTAGTTAATGTTGTCTTGTATTAGTGACAAAAATCTATTTCTCTGTGATCATTTGCCCTTACACATGAATCTACCTCTGACTGTTTTTAATCTTGTGCAGGAGAATGCTAAGGATCCAGGTCATGAGGATAGTTTAAAACAAGTGCTCCATAATCTTGACCTCTCTTACCGACTAGAATGGGTTGGTGACCGGAAAATACTTCTTTCAAGGCATGGCCATGAATTAGGCACTTTCCAGTTGTAAGCATTCAGTAATATGGGTTCCGAGGAAGTCTAGATGAAAAATTCGCAACTTATTTCAGTCTTGTATTAGTTGAGGCTTTCTCAGCCTGCAACGAGAAGAGTCAACATTCTCGTTAACAAGAGAGGACTAAGCAACTGCTTGGATTTTGGGTATGAATGGCAGATTATACAGTTCAACAGTGCCTGACTGCCCTGAAAAAATCAGACAGGCTTATTACGCTACGAAGCAAACTTTTCTGGTTTAACTTCCATCATGGTCGGTTGTTCTTGTAAGGAACAAAGAAAAGAATAGTGTGCTGTGCAAAAGGGTGCAGTTTCGATGGAGTGCAGGATTAGTTTTACTGTGTGTAAGTTAATTGTTGGGTAGATCAGATTTATCAATTAATATACAGACATAACATTTTTTCAGGAAAAAAAAAATCAGATGTATATTTTTAGCTTTACTATGTGTAGGATTAGTTTGTTTTAATGTTAAGAAAATTACCGTTCAGGCTATATTTGACACCGTATTTTTATTTGGTGTCGGATGAAACTGGCGTTGTTTTGATGTTTTCTTGAAAATAAATGTGGTTACATGTAGTCTTTGAGGGGAGTGATTTTATCACTTTTACTGTACTGCAATGACATTGTTTACTAGGGAATGACAATTGAAGACCTATAAGAACATTATTATACTTTTAGGCCCTTCATTTTGTTAATGTAGAAGTTTGAGTTATGAACAAGTGATTTTACACAAATAATTGCTATTCTTTTGTCCAGTATGAAACTGAACTGTCTGATCATATCACATAATGATATATTACCCTTTTAAACCGTGATTGATCCTCTCGTATATTAATAATTTGATAAATTCTTCGTGCTACAATATCTTATAAATTGACATATCTTTTGATACCCCAGAAACTAAAGCGACTGTATGATTAGTCGAAATTTTGCAGAGTATGCATAGTTGATGTTGGGATTCTTACAGCGATCACTCAGCAAGACAATGAAGGAGAGATCATGATGGAATGAATTATCCCAAGCTACAGTGATGGAGATGTATTGGGTAATATAATACTAGGCCTGAATTATCCCAAGCTACAGTGATGGGGTTGTATTGGGTAATATAATACTAGGCTTCTATTTGTATGCATTCCATGGATTTATCTAACTTGTTAATATTCCCAAAATCAACAGTATAAAAGTTTTTTCTGGTACAAAAAGTTATTAAAATTTCTTAGAGCTTAAAGCAATAACTCTCAAAGTTTCATGATTGTAGCAATATCTTACAAAATTGGTGTATGCAATGTACTAAAAATCTGACCAGTTGAGGTGGAGATAATGGTTTAAGGGGTAGTTATTTATATAAGGGGTCCACCAGAGATAAGACCAATCATAATTAAAATAATATTTGAATAAAAAACATTAATAAATAAGTATATAAAATATTCAATGGAATTGCTTCATTATATGCATATAGCCTTTTTTTTAGGTGCCCATTTTGTATGGGCTATTAGTTTAATATTTCTATTCAGCGGTCGTGATTATTGGCAATAACTTATTGAATCCATCGTTTGGACTCATAATAAATTATGCTCCTGCTACTTAGCCTAGAGCTTTGAGCATTGTACAGGGATGTGTTATAGAAATAACTCATTACCCTCTGGGTGGAATTGCTGTAACTCAGAGGATTAGAGCACGTGGTTACAAACCACGTTGTTGGGGGTTCGAATCCCTCGTCGCCTACAACGGGCCAAAAAGAGAAGGACCTTTGTTGAAACTCAGAATAACATTGGTTCAAACTCTAAGAAAAAAAAATTCAATCTGAACGCCCAAACTGAATTGGGTTTTAATGCAATGGGTATATGTGATGCAGCATAATACTTTGGAAGAGGTATTTTCACAGAAAAATGAAGAAAAATCATAAAGAGGCATGTGTAGGGGACAGCCTACGTAATTGATGGCACATGAAATAGGCTAAAAGTTCAAAAGTTTGGAAAGCACGCACGCAACTAGCTATGGAGTAATTTCGCTAGTTAGGGGGGTTTGGTATATGGGATTGGCATTTTCATTTTTGTACGTAAAAGATCTTTACTATGTTTAGGTGTTTAGTTTTAGTTACTAACTACTTCTGTGAATGTCAAAGATTGATCTGTATTGGGTTTGAAATGAGCCGTTTTTTATTTTACGTGAGCAACTTTGAAATTTGAAGTCTACTTCTGCTTTGTGTTTATTAATATTCTATAGAGTACATATTTTTACTGATTTCAGACGTATTCTTTATATAAATGTCACTCTACATACATACAAGAGAGAAGGAATTCATGTTTAAATTTTTCATGGAAATATACAATTTTATCATTCATTCATTATATTGTGTTGATTTTGTTCTTGTTGGGATATAATAATAGGTCGATAAAATTAAAAATTTATTGAATTTTAAAGTAGGGTTAGTGAAATTTTAGTTTTTATTTTTGTGTAAGAAGTTTTAGCTTTTTCTTGGTTAGGATTAAATTCTAATTCGTTATCCGATGTTGGTAAACCATTATCCAATTTTGGTATGAAACAAAAAGAAGTCGGTAAAGTTATGATGTTGGTAAATGGACAGAGACATGTTGGTAATCCATTATCCAAAGTTAATAATCCGTTATACGAATTTGCTAATATGTTATACAAAATTGGTAACACATAAAACAATTTTGATAAAGTACAAGAAAATTTTGGTAACATAAAAGAAGAAGTTGATAAAGTTTGGGAACAAGTTGCTTAAACATAGGAAACTCTTGGTGACACATAAAATAATTTTGGTAAAATACAAGTAGAATTTGGGAAAATATTGGGAATGAATAAAGAATGATACAAATATATATATATATATATTGCATCATATATATTAAAAGGACTTGGTAAGGGGGCGGGTTCAAATCCCGACCCCTACACTTCCAAATTTAGTTTTCGAAATAGCCCCCTCCCCTGAAATTAAATTAAAAAAACAATAAAACCCATGACCATTGCTCGACGGCAAGTAGAGCTCAGCCGGTGGAGACCGGAGCGTGGCCGTTAGTGGTGGGTTCTTTTTCTATTTTTTAAAAATAAATGTGTTTAGGGGTATTTTGGTCATTTCTTTGAATTTGTAAAGGACAGTTAGGTCAGTGGTATGTGATAGTCCTTTTTGAAATCCATTGTATCTACATATTTTAAGAGTATTTTTCTGTCTTTTTCCCTTATATAAATGTGTAGAGCCCATTTTTTTTTACCACATGCATTCCTAAATATATGACTTATTTAACTAATTTGATTAAATTAATTGTGTTAGTTATGTCAGTTAGTAGGATGTGTTTTTTAAAAAATACCTTAACCATCTTACCTTATTCCCTCTCCAATCTCTTGCTTGATTATTATTGTTGGATCACTAATAGGGATAATTTGAGAAGAAGTTTTTAAAAATTAGAATTAGGTCTTACATTTAGGGTCAAAGTCAACTCCCAAATAGATCATATATTTAGGACTAGAGGGAGTAATAATATATATAGGACCATCTAATAAGAACTCATTAGATCTTTGTTGTATGATACTCCCTCCGTCCCATAATATAAGGTCATTTTTTATGAATGATCTTGTCCCACAATATAAGGTCCTATTTGACTTTGTTTGAGTAATAAATGCCTTTTTTCCCATTTTACCCATGCATTAATTTTCTCACACATTCTCTTTCATTTTCTTTTCATAATTACCCCATCTCTTACTCATTCATAAATAAGGGTAATATGGTATATTTCCTACACATTTATTGTTTTTAACTAACTCTAACTAATTTTTTAGGAACATGCAATTCGGTTAAAAAGACCTTATATTGTGAGACTGAGGGAGTAATAGTTACCCAATTTAAATCAGTTAAATTTTAATACGACTCTCGAGAATTGGATGATTTGATAAGAATAAAATAGCTATATGAAACTCATATTATGATTTAAATTTAGCGTGGGTGATTGATCGGGTATACTTAATTGCTATGTGGAGGACAATTAATTGAGGGGAAATTATAGTTAGGTTCCTAATAAGGGAATTAATTACAGCCATATTCCAAACAATAATCAAATTACATTGAAGTTCTAAGGGATCTGGGTAACATTAAATGTCTTGTCATTGACAACTCAATAGTTGTCAATAGCAGCTCCTTGAATTTTCAATAATAACTAATTAAGTTTTTAGATAACTACATTGATAATCCAAGAAGCTACTATTGACAACTATTAGGTTATCAATAACAGGTCATTTAATATCACTCAGGTCTCTAGTACTTCAATGTAATTTGATGATTGTTCGGGACCTGGTGATTAATTCCTTTATGAGGGACCTGATATGATTTTCCCTTTAATAAATCATTTGTTGCAAAAGAAGCAGTAATAAAGATGTCTTATTTCTATTTTTAAAATTTGTTTTCATTTTTTCAAAACAAAAAAATCACAAAAAATCTCAATTGAGTAAGCTTGTTATTAAAAATGTATTACTTTCTTTCTCTATTCCTAAAATTAGGATTTAGTTAACTTTTTTGAAAAAAAATCTAAGAAAGCCAAATAAATTACTTATAAATTAATTTGCCTAATTTAAACTAGTTTATTTGACTCATAAACTAACATATAATCTAATAATACCTAAAATATGTTCTGGTTAAGTGACCCGCATGTCTTTATTTCTTCCAAAAAAAATCAAATAAATCTTATAGTAATACTCCCTCCGTCCCACAAGATAAGGTCCATTTTTCTGAATGATTTTGTCCCAAAATATAAGGTCCTATTTGACTTTATTAAGATAATAAATACATTTTTTCCCATTCTACCCATGCATTAATTTTCACACACATTCTCTTTCATCTTCTTTTCATAATTACCCTCTCTCTTACTCATTTATAAATAAGGGTACTTTTGGAAAAGATGATACATTTCTCACACATTTATTGTTTTTAACTAATTTTTTAGGAACCCACAATTCGGTTAAAAAGACTTTATATATTGGAATGGAGGGAGTAGTATTTAGGAAGGGAAGGAAGTATTTGGTAATTTGTACTGCACTAATACGGTTATACCACCAATCCCATTGCCATCGCCCATTGTTAGCCACCAATGTTAACCTCCATAGATAGCTACCGCCAACCAGCAATCAATGCTAACTGCCATTGTTAGCCAATTGTCGGCCACTTCGGTCGGGAACCACCGTTAACTCATGGCTAACCACCTCCATTTACTACAATGAAGGCCCTTTTTGAACAATACATTATTGTTAAAGTTTAACATAATCAAATATACTCACTCTGATCCACTTTATAAGAGCTACTAACATGAGAATTTTTTTTTTTCACATTAATTATAAGAAGTAAATAATATGTAAAAGTCAAAATAATAAATATTTGATTTTTATTTTTGCCCTAACTCGGATATTTAATGTATAGATGGAAGAGAAAGGGTATATAACAAAAGATATAAAAGTAAAATTGAAAAATCACATTAATTTTACCCATAATAAATAACTCTACGTACCATGTTTCTTGGGCATGTGTTAAATGACTGACAATGTCTTATAAGATGGGCTAGAAGGAGATATCTTGATATAAGGCATTTTTAATATATTTCACACATATGAAAGAAAACCTTAAAATTCATTCATTCTACTTTAATATTTGATAGCTTTACAACTTTACCAAAATTTAATATCTATGACACCATATAAGAACAAAGGCAACATATAATAAATGAAGGATAAAATTGTATATTTACTTAGAAAATTTAGTGATATAACTTATATATAGGATTAAATATAACTTTCTCTATGTGCCCTATATATAAGACCAGAGGAGTAACTAGTTTGTAACATTAAAAACAAAAAGAAACAAAAGAAATGTTTTCGAAAAAATACTTCTCCTCTGGTTCTATTTATATGATAGAGAGAGAATTTTTTATTTCATTCTATTTACAGGTCACATTATAATTTTTTCATGTGAATATAGTATTTTTATCGTTCATTTATTATGTGTTCACTTTGTTTTCATGTGATGTACTGAATATTAAAGATGAATAAAGTTTGAAAGTTGTTCAATTTTGAGGTAAAGGTAGAGTTAATAAATTTTAAGTTATTTTCCTTGGTACTCTCTCTGTCCCAAAATATAAAGTCTTTTTAACCGAATTACGATTTCCTAAAAAATAAGTTAAAGTTAATTAAAAACAATAAGGGGTAATTAATTACAGGTCCCGTGTAAGGGACTTAACTAATATGAGGTCCCACGAAATCACCTAATTAATCTGAGGTCCCTACCAGAAAGTTGTTATGGCAGGCCAAAAAGTTGTTATGGCAGGCCGAAAAGTTGTTATTGTAGGCCAAAAAGTTGTTAGTGACTAAGCCTTCACTAACAACTTTTTGGCCTGCAATAACAACTTTTCGGTCTGCAATAACAATTTTTTGGCCTGCCATAACAACTTGTGGCGTGAAAATCACTCTTAGTCTGTAACAACTTGTGACCTTGCGACATCAACTTTTTGACCTGCAATAACAACTTCGTGGGACCTCTATTAATTAGGTGATTTCATGGGACCTCATCTTAATTAAGTCCCTTACACGGGACCTGTAATTAATTACCCCAAACAATAAATTTGTAGGAAATCTACCATTTTTTTAAAAAAAAAACTGCCCTTATTTATAAATGAGTAAGGGATATGGTAATTATGAAAAAAAAAAGATGAAAGACAATGTGCAAGAAAAATTAATGCATGGGTAAAATGAGGAAAACACATTTATAACTCAAATAGAGTAAAATAAAACCTTATATTTTGTGGGTATTAAAAAAAACTCAAATAAAATAAAATAAAACCTTTTGTGGGCATTAAATAAAAAGGACGTTGGTCGGAGGGAGTATATCATACCACTCCGTTCCTTATTATAAGTCCAACTATCACAATTTTTTTGTTCCAAAATATAAGTCCACTTTGGGATCAATTAATGCTAATGTGACTATTTTACCCCTATATTGGAAATAAGAAGATGATAGAGAAGGGTTATAATGCATAAAATATTATTTTAACACCTATTATTAAATGAGGGTAAAGTTGGAAAAATATGATATATTTAATGCTATAACTTCCACTCTTTGGTATGTGAGAAGTAGTTAGGGTGGACTTATAATAAGGAACAGAGTGGTATATCCACGAGGAGGGGAGCAATTAATATGGCAAACTCATAGAACTTTTTTTTTTTTTTTTTGGCCTTAACTCATAGAACTTGATAGCATGCGACTTTAACTTTCACATTTATAATATACCATGTGAATCTTCAACCTATCCCTTGTTGGCCGCTGCCTAACCTTATTTTTCTCATATATAATGTTTCTTTTGAACTGTGAGAGACATTCGTAAAAACAAAAAAATAAAAAAAGACGTGGCCTAACTATAACTAACAATAACCGAATTAAGACTAAACAATTTTATTACCATCATCACGAAAGAAATCCATATTATGCAGAAGCATCTCCGAACACGGAACACAAAGTGACGTGTTGGGAGTGGGTTCCGAAGATTATGTGCATAACTGCATATAAATCATATTAAACGAGCTTCACTAAATTATCGCCACCTTCTCCTGCATTTACTATTACACGTGGCGATATCTCCACTCCTCACATGCATGCACCTTCATGTTCATTTCAAACTTTATAATCTATATATAGACATAGATTTCTCTGCAAATTTCGCAGGTTGTACAGAATCATGGAGTATAATAAGTTGGTCTGGTGTGTTGTGTTGTGCGCCTTGTCTGTTCACATTAATGAAGCACGCCTATTGGATGAAATGAATAATGGGAACTCCTCATCAGTTACTTATGATTATGGAGATGCTATTGGCAAAGCCATCTTGTTTTTTGAAGGACAGCGCTCTGGGAAGTTGCCCTCCTCTCAGAGGATGAACTGGAGGGGAGACTCCGCTCTCTCTGATGGCAAACTCGAAAATGTAACATAAATTCCCTCCGATTCTTAATATAAGATCTAGTTTGTATGTGTGCGCTTGATTGAATTATATATTGCATGTTAATTTGTTGGCAGGTGAATTTGGTGGGAGGATACTATGATGCAGGTGACAATGTGAAGTTTGTGTGGCCTATGGGTTTTACAGTGAGCTTATTGAGTTGGGGTGCAATTGAGTACCAGAGTGGTATAGCTTCAGCGAAGCAGCTCAATTACATTCATTCTGCTATTCGATGGGGTTCAGACTTCTTACTGCTTGCTCACTCTTCCCCAACTACTCTCTTCACCCAGGTCTCTTTTATTTCTCAAATATTGTGACAACTTAAAATGGCGTTCAGTGAATGAGAGGGGCATGTGCCTTGAAAGTTTAAAACACTTGAGTGTTTTTCCACTTTATTAAATAAAACCCTTCTCATGTATCTATTTCGTACAGCGTAAAATCACTTGAATAATCCAAACAAAATGACGTCCATGCTGACACAAGGATACGTATGCGAGGGAAATGAGTATATTAACATGATACACCATGTATCTATGAAATGGACAGAGCTTATGTACATGAAATCTTTAAGCTGCATGAGTTTCTTATATATTAACATGATATATATATATATAACTAACATGTATCTATGAAAGGTGGGAGATGGAAATTCGGATCACCAGTGTTGGGAGCGTCCGGAGGACATGGACACAGCAAGAACGCTTTACAAGATTGATGCTAATTCACCTGGAACTGAAGTTGCAGCTGAATCTGCTGCTGCTCTTTCTGCTGCTTCCATTGTTTTCCTGAAAGTAGACAGAAATTATTCCTCAACGCTCTTAACCCAATCAAAATCAGTAAGCAGCTATTATGATCATCAATCTCTTCCATTAGTACATCATTCCTGAATCTAACCCTTTTTGTAATGTTATTTCAGCTGTTTGATTTTGCAGACAAATACAGAGGTTCATATTCAAAATCTTGCCCGTTTTACTGTTCTTATTCAGGCTACCAGGTACGTAAATTAAAAAAAAAAAAAAAGAACTCATAAAGTTCAGCTACCTAGTGCAACAATAATCATGGTAATCTTATGGTTGACTTTTTGAATTATTTTTTACGAAGGATGAACTATTGTGGGCTGCCTCTTGGCTATACAAGGCGAGTGGAGAAAGCAAGTACATGGACTACATATTAAGCAACCAAGGTTGGAGCCAGGCGGCTTCTGAGTTCAGTTGGGATAACAAATTTGTTGGAGCCCAGACGTTACTAGCACAAGTATACACACACGCACACTTACTGACCATATATAACCTTAATAATGCTTCCATCTCAAAGTCAGAAAAATCATCTTCATGAATATGTACATGAAATTTCCTAATTCTTCCAATATTAACAGGAATTCTACGGTGCGAAGAAGGATCAGTTGGCCAAGTTTAGGGGTAACTTAGAGTCATTTATATGCTCAGTGATGCCAGGAAGTAACTCTCAGCAGATCAAGACCACGCCTGGTAATTAACGAATTTAATTAGTTAGCATTGATTTTTTATAGTGTTTTTAGAAGGTGCTGCTGCTGATGTTGTTGTTGTTGATGTTGTGTTTACAGGTGGGCTTCTATATATAAGAGACAGTAGTAACTTGCAATATGTTACAAGCATTACCATGGTGCTTTTTAAATTCTCCAACGTCCTCAAAAATAATCATATTGATGGCATCCAATGTGGCTCCTCGCATTTTACACCCTCTCAAATTACTGCCTTTGCAAAGACTCAGGTGTGTGTCCATGCTTAACCACAGTTGATTTATAACCCCATATACTGTAAAAATTTCTCCAAGGAGAATTATTTAAGGGAAAATCACAATCAAGTACCTCATTAAGGATTTAATTACAATCAGGTCCCAAACAATCATTAAATTACATTGAAATCCCAAGGGACCTGGGTGATATCAAATGGCTTGTCATTGACAACTCAATAGTTGTCAATACCAGCTCTTTGAGTTGTCAATGAAAGAGATGTATTGACAACTCAAGGAGCTGCTATTGACAAATATTGAGTTGTGCATTGACAACTCAAGGGGTTAGTATTGACAACTCAAGGAACTAGTATTAACAATATTAAGTTATCAATGACAAACCATTTAATATCACCCAGGTCCCTTAGGATTTCAATGTAATTTAATGATTGTTTGGGACCTGATTGTGATTAAATCCCTTATGAGGGAGCTAGTTGTGATTTTCCCTTATTTAAATGCTAATTACTCCTAGATTCTAAATATATATATATGACATATTTAACTAATTTTATTAAACTAAGAATGTTAATTATGTTAGTTAGTATATGTTGTGTTTTTTCTAAAATACCTCAATCACCTTCCCTTATTCCTCCCCTATAACTTATTTGATTATTGTTGGAGGAGTACCATTTAGAATAATTTGGGAAGAATTAATTGATAAAAATTATAATTATATCCTATAATATAGGGCAAATACCAACTCCTAATAGGTCCTTTAATTTATAGTTGCGGATTGAGTAATAAATAGTCAAAAGAAAAATGCAACATATATTTTAGTTCAATTCGCTTGAAAAGCTAACAATTAATTAACTAGCTAAAGGCACATCACATGAACCCTGAATACATACATATAGGGGTGAGCATGGTGCCCAGCCGCCCAGCATGCCCACCCGAGCCCAGTGAAAAATCACCCAGCCCAGCCCAAAAAAAATAGCCCGAAAAATTTTGGGCAGGGCAGGGCCGGGCATTGGGTGGGGGGTGCTGCCCTGCCCATTTGGCCCAGCCCGAAAAATTATATGACATTTATTTAAAATATATATTATTCACTATATATTGTATTATATATAATACATATTATTTAAGTTTACATCATTTTATTTAAAATATACATGAAATATTTATAAATTTGCTATAATGCATCTCAAAATCTATATCTATTCAATCATGATATATACATTTATTTATCGTATATAAAGTATTTATTAGTCATAATTGGATTTTTAATATGGAATAACTTTAAAGTTTATATTAGTATTTATTAGTCATAATTGGATTTTTCTCATGGGATGAGGGAATCACGATTTGGGCAGGGAAGCGCCCACCCAGCCCAGCTCACTCTTACCCAACCCAGAATGGTTAGGGCTTCGTTGGGCAGGGTTGGGCATTGGGTAGCATTTTACCGCCCATTCATTTTAGGGCTGGGCATCGGGCAGGGGTATCGCCCTGCCCAGCTCTGCCCATGCCCACCCCTACATACATACATAACAATTGATGCTCTCCCCTGAGGTATAGGAGCTTTTTGTTAAGCTTCATATTCCTAATTAGCCACTCCGATATAATTAAGTATAAGAGCGAATTAGGAGGTTTATTTTGGTTTATGGTTTAAAATTACAGTTGAGACTTCAATTCACTTTTACTCACAAATTTAAAACATTTACCCAATTTATTCCTAACATATTTTTTTAGAATGACTAACTTAACTAAGTTATTTAACCTAACTCCTGGACTCCTATATTAAAAACGGGATGGACTAATTATTTTCTTCTGGACATAAAGAAAAGAAAAGAATTTCAATGAGTCTAATTACACATCGTTAGAGAAAGCCTTGGAATTGGAATTCGTGGATCTACTACTCTTAAAAAAAGTTTGACAGTTGAATTATATTGAACGATTTTTCGAAGGCAAAGTGTATAATAAATAATTCTAAACAAAGAAGAACAATATTATTTGTTAAGAAGATCAAAGATATGGTTTCCTTTTGTTGGTATCACTTAGTGGAATTAATGTCTTGACTATATGAAGGTCATAATCTTGTCATAACGCAACAAAATAATGTTTGATGTACGTAGAAACATGTTATATAATTATTGGCTGATATGCTTGAAAATAATAACATGGATGACAGGTGGAGTACATACTAGGAAACAATCCAATGAAGATGTCGTACATGATGGGATTTGGGAGTAAGTATCCCAAACACATTCATCACAGAGGATCTTCCATCCCTTCAATTAAAGATCATCCAACCAAGGTGGGTTGTAATGATGGACAATCTGAATATTACTCTTCCACAAATCCCAATCCCAACATTCTGGTGGGTGCTGTTGTTGGAGGCCCTGATTCCAACGACCAGTTTAATGATGTCCGATCTGACTATTCTCACTCTGAACCCACCACTTATATGAATGCTGCTTTTGTTTCTTCCCTCGCTGCTTTGCTCCCTTCTTAGATTAATTAACAGCAGCCTCACACTTTAATTGATCAAAAGGTTGCCACCGAGGCTAGCTTCATTATATAGTATTTAGTCTACTGAGATTACAACATCATTATACAGGTTTATCATTATTTATTCCGCACACTTACCATACATTATATACTTGTAATCATCTCTCTTTACACACGCGCGGGAATAAAATAAAGTTTCATCTAGTTTTTTTATTAGTACTAAATCATTTGTGAGAAGATCAATGCTTATTTTCGCTTGATCAAGCTAAATTTAATTAATGTCGTGTACGTCTAGTGCTAAATTGGTGGTATTTTTTATTTGACTCTATCTATAAATATATACTGTCAAGTGCTTGGCTACGTTATTCAAGATTATGTACAGTTTTTCGGAATATTTAGACGCATTTTTTACTGTATACATAATAGATTAAAGATGTCATTTTCCCTTACATATGAAAAGGCTTGCGGTTGGGCGGTCACTTTGTGGATAGAGGCCAAAAGAAAACCCCCACTTGCTAAGCAAAGCTTTGAGAATAGACGTTTCATTCTAATAATTCACATAATAAAACTCTTCACAAACCATTATTTATTTATACATACGACCCCTACAGAATTATTAATAATAGTTAACAAATGGCTAAACTTGCTGAATTATTACGAACCGTGGACGTTTCAGAAAAGATATAATTAATCATATGGAACAGTCATATCAATTGTGATACGATATACTTTTTATATTATATATTTTAATTCTAATTTATCTATCCGTATCGCCATGCGTGTTATATATACAATATTGGATCACGGAACGAGCACATTAAAGTCAAAGCCAGTTATTTATATAACAATATATATTGCACGCATTTGAGAAACCGAAGTAATAGTATAAACATGTGAATATGAAGTTTGTTTTCTTTTCAATGTACCAAGAAATAGCACACTGCTTGCATCCTAATTCTCCAATTATCGGATTGAAGTTAAGAAAAAGATAACAATATATATATAAGACTAGACAAATGGCAATATAGTGAAGTGAAAATTAGAGGAGAGGATGGAGAAAGGTTATAACCGTACAAGAAAAATGGTAGCTTTAGGCCTTAGAATTGGCCATGAAGGTAACCATCTAATGCAAATTCTTGGCTAAGTCCGTCAAGCTCATCTATCCTAGGAAACCAATCATCATTGGTTAGCATATTATTTTCACCCGTGACAATACTCTCACCAATTTTAGCATCTTGGTCTCTGTTCAAGCATTGTTTTGACCCAATGGACACAATTGGTTCATCTTCAATAATGGAGTCTTCCAAGGGAGAAGAAGTGAGTTGAGTAGTTTCAGGTGGAACAAGAAGATTATTAGAAAGCCTAGTTTTGTTGCGCGAGGAACGAGGTGGGTGATGATCACTGTGTTCTGCAGTATAAGTGACTATGAAAACTTGAGGGTCCAAATGGCTCCTTTCTACTTGTTTCCTTGCCATACATCCTTTTGAGCTGCTACATCTGTAGTAGCTTCTTGGATATGGTGACCCCTTTATTGGTTTCTGCCCATATTTACGCCATGCCCACGCATCACATAGTCCATCTTCTTTTACCTTCTTCACTATTCTCTTGTTCTGGTTCTTCTTGCTGAAAATCAAACCCAGAAATCGTGTCATTTTGAGTTATTAACAAGTCTGTTGTGTTATCAAATGAAGGGAAAATCATATGGAAGGTAACCATAATTTCTTTCGGTTTTTACTCTGGTACTTTTTTTTTTCTTTTAATTAAATAATTTAATTTTATTCTGCTAACACGTTAATTAGGTATTGTAGCTTTGTTCTGTTAGTATTGTTAATCCCTAAACATGAGATAATGGTGCTAGCCGAGTAAAATTAAAGGACTGATTCAGAAAAAGAAAGATACACAGGTATCAAATTAAAAGTTGAACGAGAAGATATAACTAACCCCAAAATGGTTTTTGTACGACCAAAATATATATATATATATAATTATATATAGATATTCTCACCTTATTCTTTTGCTTGGAGATTCATGCAAATCTTGTACTTTCTCCGATGCTTTGATAACTTCTTTGGGGATGGGTACGGAAGCCGTGGTGATAATTGTTTGTGTTGAGAAAGGCTTGTAAACATCTCCCAATTCATCAAGAACCATGGTGGTGTCTGAGAATTCCGGAAAAGCACTACAGAAAGGATCACCACCACCATGAACTTGTAATTCAGAACAGAAATGAGGAAGATTAGGATGTGTGATATCCAAGATCGTGGTGCTTGTTTCTGTTTCTAAGGCTTCACCGGTGTACCCTCTTACAATAGCTTGCAAATCCCAGTCCATATTGAAGCACGCAAGTTGATCCATGAAGAAGGAAATGGTTGCTGACTCTTATGATGTGAAAAATCGGATCTTCATTAAAGGAAGCTTTATTAGAGTTGAAGAGAGATGCGAATCGAGGTTAGGTTATTTATATTGAAAAACAAGGGAAGAAGATAAAGAGCTTTGAACTAGAAATAGTGGCTTTGAATTATTTATCTTCTTTATTGATGATTTCAAAGTCCAAAATTTAAACGTACAGCATTCCCACGAGTTGACAAATGATAAAAGTCAAAGGGGGTGCAAGTGGGCACCGATATTTTCAGAAATTCGGTGCGTGTGAGTGAATAAGACGACAATGATGAACTGAATGTAGCCATTAAGAAAGTTACAACTGGATTAGTACTACTTTATTTGGGGACTTGAATGATGAACTTGTAGAAAAAGTCCAACCCATACTTGGGGTTTGGGCGTGGCTTATTAAACTATCATAATAAATGAATTGGAAAGGTAGACATATATATTATTGCCATGAATTGCGTATAAATCAGTTAACAAAATCACTTTTAATTTATACAAGGAAGGAGAAATAAAGGATACTGTTGAATGATTGTTTTTTGGACTGTTGAATGATTGTGGGGTTAGGGACGTCGGTCATGAGAGATGAGACGACAGATGACACCCACTTGGTTCTTGGCAGCATCTCGGCCATTTCCCTGTTTAGGGTTAACTTGACGACTGGCTCTATATGGACCATATCGGTTCTCTTGACACCTACTTTAATTAGATAATGGGTGTTAATTAAATTAGTTAATATTATATTTTTTCTTAAACAATGCAATCATATTCTTTAATTCTCATTTCTCTATTGAATATTATTCCCTCCTATCCTAATTATAAGCCATATATATTATTGCCATGAATTACGTATAAATCAGTTAACAAAATCACTTTTAATTTATACAAGGAAGGAGAAATAAAGGATACTGTTGAATGATTTTTTTTTGGACTGTTGAATGATTGTGGGGTTAGGGACGTCGGTCATGAGAGATGAGACGACAGATGACACCCACTTGGTTCTTGGCAGCATCTCGGCCATTTCCCCGTTGAGGGTTAACTTCACGACTAGCTCTATATGGACCATATCGGTTCTCCCTTGACACCTATTTTGATTAGATATAGGGTGTCAATTAAATTAGTTAATATTATATTTTTTCTTAAACAATGCAATCATATTCTTTAATTCCCATTTCTCTATTGAATATTACTCCCTCCGGTTCTAATTATAAGATCGCTTTGATTTTTTTTTTAGTAAAAAAAAAGTAATTTCGGTAAAAAAAAATCTTTTTTCCTCAAAACTAATTTATTCTACTTATAAACTAACCTATAATATAATTTCATGTGACATATGTTATAATTTAGTGGTCTAATTTGCTTCCTTAACTTCCATAAAAAAATTCAAAATAGTCTTATATTTGATACTGAAGAGAGTATTGAGGAGTAATATGAGATACAGAGCGAGTAGTAATTATCAAACTTTGAGTTAAACTCTCATATTGCTCGAATCAAGTCAACACTCAAACTTATAGACAAGAAGAATAATTCAAGTTCACCCTGATAATTTTAGCAAACACTGCTTAGCTTCAGGATCCCAAGGGTAATATAGTTCAAGTGAAGTCAACATTAATTATTTAATGTGGTCAAAACCAGAAATAAAGATCTGATCCGACATACTACATATATACAGATACATGGCCTGTGACTGTTCGAGTCGGAAAACGGACCGAAACAAGGGGAGGCTGAAATGCTGTTTCGTGAAACGCAAGGAAACTGAAGGGTACGAAAATTATGGACTGATTAATTAAAAACGCTAAAATTCCAATGTTATAGTCCCCCGGTTTTTGAAATCCTGAATCCTTTTTTCATTGTGTTTTGCCAAGTCAGGGTCAAGAAAACTGTAAACGAATTTGAAGTTCTAAGATTGAAACTTATGGCCTTTATATGGGCTACGTACGTGCAAGCATACCACGCGGCGCGGATCTTATATGTGTGAAATATATGCAGTTGTTTCTGAGAATTCTGGGTTCAAAGATTTTGTCTGGATTAGTTTTTTTTTTTTCAAATCCTCGTGCTGGATACAGCCTCGCCTGTGAGAATAAAATAATAAAAAATAAATCAACTTCACACACGAAAACGACTGGAGTTTAAAATATGAGTAGCTTATTGTTCACGTTAGATTTATTATTTTCCTAGTTTTGCAAGTTGCACTTTTGCAAATGGAAAGTTGGAGTTTGGATTCTCTCATCATCAATTTTTTCTTTTTTTTTCTTTCCTTTTCACCACCATTAGATTAAAAAATTAAACAATGAAGATTTAATAATGAGTAAAATTATGAAAAATATTGTATCAAAATAAATAAATAAATAATTTAAAACTATTAAAATTTAATCTAGAGAGTTTGCTGTAGCATAATTAAAAAATAATAAAATTAAAAATAATTCATTCTCAACCATTAATTTATCAATCTAATGATGGTGATAGGATGGGGGAGAGAAGGGAAAAAAACAAGGAGAGAATCCAAACCCAAAACTTGGGTTTTTCTTTATTTCTTTCTTTTCTTTTGCTTACTGATAGTTGGTATAAGACTAAGTAGAAAATCTCACATCAAACTCTTTTTTAGATTGCATATTCTCTCCAACACACACACTCAGGATGAGTTTATTATCTACTCATTTTACCTACATTTTACTCTCCATTAGAACTATTTAAGTAAGTATTAACTCCTCTAATCCTATTAATTATGGTAGAGAGAATAGAAAATTTGTGTCCTATTTATAAATATGGTAGAGAGAACTCAATTCTTTGAATATATAATTTTGCTCTTTATTTATTGTCATTCTGAATTTATTTTGATGAGATCTAATATATATTAAATAGGGATAGAGTTAAAGTATTTAAATTTTGAAAAAGAGTTAATAAAATTTAAGGTTTTTCTTATTTTTGTGAAACATATGACTTGTAGATCGGACAAGACTATTTAGAACCTTAGAGAATATTAATTAGACCAATATATAGCTTTGTGCTTTATGAAAAGTTGTACAACTACCTATAATTTTTAAGATTAAGGTTTAGTTTTATCCATAGAAGTTATCAAGTCGAAAAAATGTCATCCTTTTGAAGTTCTTCTACGAGTAATGATGCCCTAAAAATTTTATGACTAGTAATGCCCCATCCTGAAAGTTTCTAAATCATTCCAATTTTGCCTTGGTTATTATATAAGTTAAATTTGACAATTAGTTAACAAAATATGTTGAGTTAACATTTTTATTCATGTTCAAATTTGTCCAATAAATTTTCACTCAAGAGCAATGTTGCTTCAGAAGTTTCCAGATTGTAACAATGTCACCTTGACCTTTATCTATGTTAAATCTAATTGTTCATTGATCAAATACAATGAATTGACAGCCTGAACTAAAGAATAAACCACAAATGGAGAATGAGCTCACATTTGATAGAGTATAAATTCAATTACTAAACGTAGACTACACTACTGGAGACTATTGAGAACAAGGTTGTCACAAACCATTCACTACCGTACTATAGTAACTCTGAGATAAGCAAGTTCCTTTTTGATTTTTCCTGTTTCACAAGGTGCTCTCACCTCTTTGATTTTCTCTCATCCTTCAAACATGGTGCACTTTTTAAATTCTTTTATTGCAGATCTAACTTAGAAAGAATGAAGTGGATGACACATAGACCTGCCATATAAACGTATTTGGTTCATTAACAGTAAAGTTCAATTTGGATAATAGTCGGAGGTGAAATTGCTAAAGTTTGAAAACTTTTAGGTAAACGTTGTTCTTAAGTGAAAACTTTCTGATTAAATTTTGAAAACTTTTGAGTCAACATGTCACTCAACTCTATATATTTGGTCAATTAACAATTAAACTTAACCTAGATAACCAAAGGGTGTGTTTCAAAATTTTACATTCTGAAAACTGAGGGTGTGACATGAATCTTATAGTATACCTCCTTCCATTTCAAATAAGATTTAGAAATATTTTCTTTACAGGTATAAAAAATCAATTACAAATTAGATTAGAACCAAAACATAATCATTTTCATAATGGGTAAAGGTGCAAAAATGTCCATGTAGTTTGGTCTAAGGTGCACCCAACATTGTGAAGCTTTTTTGGCCTAAAAGTGTCCATGTAGTTACAAAAATGAGTCAAAAGTGCCCATACCATCAATATACACTAATAGTGTTTAATTTTTCAAAGTTAGAGAAAATAAAAGGTGCAAAAATACCCATGAAGTTTGGTCCAAAGTGCACCCCACACCGCAAACTTTTTTTTAGCCCAAAAGTGCCGACGTAGTTACCAAAATGGTTCCCTTAATACCTATGCCGTTTCTTTACACATATTAGGTAGAAAAAATACACAAGAGGTGGTGAATTTGGTATTTCAATAAAATATTTTTCAAAAATTTAAGTTCAAAATCAATTTTCAAAAATAGATCAGAAAGAAACAAAGTATTGAAATATTTGGTAAATGCTTGCAATACACTTAAACTCACAGAAATTTATAGAAACAGAGTATGAAGATTCGAAGTCCTAGACAAATACTTGTAGCTCAAATTTTTCTCTGTAATTTCATGCTTCAATTTTCCTTCATCATTGGATATATATGGGCATTTGAGAATGCAAACGAACGTTGTACAAAATTTGCCTAAGATTTCAATACTCTGTTTATTTCCTGTCTGTTTTTTAAAATTGCTTTTGAATTTATAGTTTTTAAAAATATTTGGGCGAAAGCGCAAATCCTGTCACACTTTTCATTCATGGATTTTCGCGCCAAGTATGTTGTGAATTTGTGATATCATAATCAAGCATATCCGTGAAAATTGAAAGTATGGAAGATCTTCGGAACTCAGCCTTGAGGTTCTTCTCCGATCAAGAACTCTGCCAGGCCGATATTCTCTCTCCTTCTCAGGTAATAATAATCTTCATCACCTATCATTTGTATTTTTTTTTCCTTTCTTTTTTTCCTTTTAAGAGGTTCGAATGAGTGAATGACCGAGTTCTGATTGATCCAGGCCCGAGCAAGAATCGAAGTATCGGTGCTCAATTTTCTCAAAATATTGAATGCGTCCAATCCAGCTATCTCTGATTTGCCTCTGGTATTATTTCTCACTGTGCTTTCTTGGTAAAATAGTTTCTCTCCTTCTGAATTCCCCGATCACTGTCTCAATTTTGAACCATATGAAACTGTTTATTCTCTTGGTTTTTTTGAGATGAAAATGGCGGGAAATTTTACAATATGGCTAAACACTTACATCCCTGATCCTAGCTTCCACCTAACGATTTGTCTCTTTCGATTCCGTGTTTTCCTTTTCATAGTTCGCTGCCTCATTAGACAAACAAATATATCGTTAATTTTAGCACAGTCTGCTGAATGGCTGGAAAAAATTGGACAGATTGAGAGAAAGCTGAGTAATAGCAGAGTAAGCCATGACGTGTTGACAGAACTATCATCGGTATTCCTCTCCCACTCCGTTTCTGCGAGGTCTTTGATGAGATCCAACGCAGCAAGGGCCTTTGTTAGGGGTACGATATCTAGTTTGCCTTCGAGCTGGTATTCCTTTGGAGAACTTCTTATTTCGATTAAGTGTTTATGTGAGTAATAAATGTTCTACTGATGATTACTGTCTTTGTAGTGTGGAAGGTAATGGAGATGTGCTATCAGATATTGCTTCAGGAAAAGCGTGTAACTCAGAGGGAGCTTTACTACAAGTTGCTTTGTGATTCGCCAGATCTTTTCCCCTCTCAAAAGGATGTCAATAGGTCAATCCAAGGTAATCAATTAGTCGTTTGAATATTTGGTTCAAGTTTCAGGATTCTCCTATTAGTCGCTATCCTGTCAGCATTAAATGTGGATCACATTGGGAAATGTTTGCATGAATATGCCCCTAGCAGATGTTGTAGCATTGCTTCGGTGCAGCCGATACAGTCTTGGCATCATGGCATCGAGTAGAGGACTCATGGCAGGCCGCCTGACTTTTCAGGTATCCTATGAAATAAGGCTGTTATACTGTGATTGATGGAAGGTTTTGCGTCAATGTTCTTTGCTACGCTGCAAAATAGCCAAATATCGCTTGGTTCATATTTGCATTTTATATTTATGCTGTATAGGAACCAGGAAAAGAGGTTGTGGATTGCTCTGTAGCTGGATCCTCAGGACATGCTATTTCCGGTGACCTGAATTTGTTACAGAATTTAATTTTAAAGACAGATGCACGGTACCTTATAATTGTAGAGAAGGTAAGAGTTTCTTATGGCCACTTTGATTGATTCACATTCCTCATAAAAATAAAGTACCAACGATAAATAATCTATTTTAATGTTGCACTTGGTTTGTTTCTGTTCAGCATGCGATATTTCAGCGGCTTGCAGAGGATCGTATTTTTCATCAAATTCCAAGTATTCTTATCACTGCCAAAGGTTATCCAGATATCGCTACTAGGTACCACATATGCTTCTATCGTACTGGACCGACACGACCACTTAAGTTAGCCACTGCACTAGAGCCTAAAGTTCTGTGGTTCAAATGCAGATTTCTACTACATCGACTCAGCCTAGCTTTTCCTGATTTGCCAATTCTAGCTTTGGTCGACTGGTATAATTGCTTCTTCTTTTTTCCCTATGAGGTTCAGAATTGAGATATTGTTTAGAGGTTCTAATGAAGGACGACTTTCTCCCAACTTCCACCTTCCCCTTTTTCCTATGTTGTTGCTTATTGTCATCTCCGTATCCCTCATAAATTATGAAAGGAATCCAGCTGGATTAGCCATTTTATGCACTTTCAAATTTGGGAGCGTAGGAATGGGCCTAGAGGCATACAGATATGGTAACATGAGGTCCCTTTGCCTCAAACTCATACTTGCTGGCTCGATGGTTTACTTAATTTTGTTTACGAAGCTGTTTATTTGCATATATAGCTTGCAACGTAAAGTGGTTGGGGTTGCGAGCGGACGATCTACACCTGCTACCTGAACAATCTCTGGTTCCACTTAAGCCCAAGGACTTGCAAATTGCTAAAAGCTTGATGTCCTCAGAAATCTTGCAGGTAAATTACAATGTCACTCGTTGTATTTCCTTGGTTATCCCTATCAAGGGTTTGAGGACAAGTTATTGAACTACTCAAACCCAGAAATGGGCTTTTATCGAAACGGAAAAAAGGTGAAAAGTAAGCTTCTAATTTCCCAAGGGAGAGTTGTCCACTTACAATGCTATGTTCGGCAGGAGAATCACAGGGAAGAGCTGGCTTCAATGGTTCAGCGCGGTAAGAGAGCAGAAATCGAGGCCCTGCACTTTCATGGATACGATTTTTTGGGGAAGTACATAGCCAAAAAGATTGTGCAGTCTGATTATATATGACTATACTTGAATCTCATGTTATTAACCATAGTGGAGAGACACAAAAAATGAGGCATAAAATTAACAACAGACCGCTCAATATGCAATCCACCAGACAGCCTGATTGTAAACTTTTTGATCTTAGGGAGGGGTACAAAAAATCCATCAACAACCAATCAAACAACGATTATATATTTAATGGGCCAACAAGGATTCAACTGCTTCAACAGACAAGTGGCTACTCACTTATCCGGTCATGGGTTTACTAACTGTGATACAATGTTCGAACGCATGGTGAAGGCCTCAGGCTCACCTTAACCAAATATCTGATATTTCACATTAAAGTAAAAGCCAATTACAATTTGAAATTGTTAATTGAACGGAAACAGATCGACACTGATCTCACATCAATATTAATCTACAATCCAGAAAATACAAGTTCCAATGTTTTGTTGCCAAGGAAGAAAAATAAATACATGGAAATTATTTATAAATGTAATCATTAATCTTTTTTATAATCATTAATGTAATACAACTTCCTCTCACCCGGCTATGGTAACAAATTAATGTCAACCTACAGTGGCACGGTCACAGGCTTAGCCAAACAACAACCCCCCCCCCCCCCCCCCAAAAAAAAGGACAGTAAAAGCCCATCAAAAATGAGAAAGGTATCTCTATTCTGCAAAATTGAATATTCAGCATCTGTTAGAAGCCAAACTCACTCTTCTTCCTTCAATGCAAAACTTCTTATTCCCTTCCAGCTGCAAATGGAATTAAAAACCACAGGTCATAACTTGGCAGAAAATACATAAAACAATATTTGCAGATATACGTGGAAGATGGGGTGTTCGGTAGGAATGAATATGTTGTGTCCAAACACACGAGTATCTTGAGAAGAATGCGTATTTCATGATAGAACCAAGTATAATCACAAATGTGCGGGCTTGATTGAAAATCAGACACATCCAAATGCACCCTTTCACATGTTCAATCATGCAATACACACAGAAGCTCACAATAGATGTATCAATCTAAAATTATTTCAATCAAAACAAGATGCTGACTAATCGCATTCCTTCCCACAGATGAAAGGGAATAGAGAGTAGTTCAACAGTATTTGCGGTTAAGACAAATATACCTTTTGCTTCAAATAAGCAACAGCGTCTCTCCTGGAAGAGAAATCAGAGAAAACAGAAGATGAATGTTCATCAATAAGAACTTTAAGCTGTTTCAGTTTCAATGATTCTCCAGGCACCTGGAATTAAACCCTTAATCAGATAGAGTGGTTCTCATATTAAAAAAATTCAGAACCAGAAATATATTCCACCTTCTGTAAAATCTGTCTACAAAGCTTTTTCAACTTCACCCTAGATCCGTCAGTCTTTTCTTCCTTGACTATGTCAACGGACTGTTTTTCTTGAGAATCAATATCAGCAGAATCATCATCATCACTATCATCAAATGAGGTCTTTTTCCCCTCAAAGTAGCAGCCAGCAACTTTCTTGGGCCTGTCTTTGATGCCCAATCCTTGCTTTCCAGTTGTGGATTTGTCCTGTCAATGTATAACCATTGTGCATCAATTATTACAATCATTATGTTTGGCTGCATAATATGTATTAAAACATAACAATGAGAATTTAGAAATCAATCAGGCATCGATAGAAATAATATATAGCAAGAAAGAAAATCAGATGACAAAATAACATCCATACTTGAACCAGCTTGTAGAGCTTCTCTTGATCATCCTCATGAAATGCAGTTCTTTCAGTCCTATTAGTGTTTTCGGATAAGCAAGCCCTTTTCCTTCTTGACTCTGCTCCAAGAAGACCGCCAGAGACAAATCCAAACTTGTGGCCCCACCACTCTGGAGGGATATCACAAACTTTGCTTTCTGTAGCAATGCAATATCAACTAATTGAGAACACTAGAGAGAAATGCGTCTTTAACAAACCTCCTTACATATTACACCAGAAAAAGAAAATGCACTATTGAAACATTAAGAAAGATCTCACCGTTAAGAGCATTCTGGAAACACAACATCTGTTTTTGTTTAGTCCCAATATAGATAACATAGAGATCCAGATACATTTTTTATTTGAACAATAACTGATTTAATAAATGCAGATAATGGGAAAGCAATGAAAGCACATGTATATTGCCAAGCCAAACAGAACATAGATGGGAAAATGCACATACTTCAAAGATTTTCCTGGCATCAGCAGATTGTTTCCTAAAATTTCAAAAACGATAAAACTTTTTGTCATTAAGTCTTCGAAGAAGCCCCCCCCCCCCCCCCCCCCAAAAAAAAAAATTCGGAAGCTTAATTGTCAGGGTAAACGATCTTTATGAGGCGCTCACCAGTTTGCATGTATGGCCTAAAAATTCACTTATTTCATAATAGCATAAAGAAAATATGAAAATAAGGGGGGTTCCATGCCAGCCAACAAATTATACAAATCAAAGAACAAAGATATATGATGAAAGAAATAATAGTTTCTGCAGTACAATGATTTTTCAGCAACTTTTGAGTATACCTTCAACTTCAAAATATAGACTGTCAGATGTCTTTGACATATCCAGCTCACCGTCAGAATCATCATTGCATTTTGACACTTCACTCTTTTTAACCTGTCACACATATAGCAGAAGTTAACACGTGGTGCCTAGCTTAGATTAAGCCAAAAAGTATCATTAGAAGATCAATTGATCAACATTTCATGAACAACCAAGTGTAGATACTAAAAAGCCACATGCAGTTGGCACCAACTGATATGATTTTGTCCACAGAAAAGGGCATAAGAAACCAATGTCATTTTCTTGATTTCAATTTGGAATTCAGTATGCTTTAGCGAATCAAGCATCTGATTACAGATGTGAATAGAAACATATTATATTGATTTAATTATTTCCATGAAATAGCCACTATAAAATTCACTTGAAAAACATATTCAACATCCATCGCACCAAATGCCACATCTCCTCTGCGGACCCAAACAACCAAAAGCAATTGCAAGTTTGCAACAGGTTCTACTACTTAATTTATATCATCACAATGAAGGACTTATCAGTGTTGAAACTTACAAGTATTCCTTCAAGATCCTTCAAAGAATATTCGGAGACAAGCTTCCCCCTCTCTCTTCTCTTATATCTGAAAATCAGGCAGTGAAATAATACTTTAACATCGGTTAATGGTTAATTAGAAGAGGATAAACTAATATAAATTTTTCTAAGTTTCAAGGAAAATACACAGACCTTCCTTGAGGTCTAGTGGCTCTAACAACCTTATCAGGATTATCACCACCGACACTAGTCTCAGTTTCCACCTTAGTGGTTTTTTTCTCTATGCCTGTAACATCACAAAGGCTAACGCATCAAGATACAATGCGAAAAAAGAGTACAACCTACTAGCAACTATTGCATTATAAAATTATACCTGCATCATTGGATTGCACAGCTTGCTTCGAATTATCCATACACAAAAAAAAAACAGAACAAAATAGAACTTCAATAACCCATTGCACAATGATTGATCAAATCACTAATGAAGAAACAAATATGAAGCACGACATACCACTTTCAACCTCTTAAGGATACTATCAAATTGAGTAGTGTCAAATGCCCAGTTGTTTGGCTTCTCTAGACCGATACCTATAAAGAATACAACAAAATTAAGACATGCCAACGATCCATTCAATCAATGGCTCATTAATCCACCCACAGGTAGCATAGGAGGATGGAATAAAGCAGCAGCAAAAAATGTTTAAAAAAAAAAAACAAACAAACAAAAAAACAAACCAACAGTATCCTGCTTGTTTTGAACTCTGACATATCCTTTGATGCCCTGCTTGTCTTTGCCTAGACCTTCTCCTTCTTCCCAGCCCTAAAATGTGAGAAAACAGCTAATCAAACCTAACAAGAAGCTGAAAGAATGAATTCAAAAGAATAACACAAAAGAGAGAAAAGAAAGGCACCATTTGCTTCATAAGGCGGAAAGCAGCCGACTGCCTGGCGACACCGACATAACAAACAGGAGATTCAGGTGCCGCCATGGCTGCCTTTTGCTTCGTCTTGCGTCTGATTCCGACTATTATTCCTTTGCAAGTTCTTTTGATATGTTCGACGGCAGGGCGACCAGAAGGTTGAAGAAACTATAAACGAGATAGAAGAAACCTGTGTTTCCCTGTTAGGGTTTTCAGGTGTAATTGGCGGTAGGTAGACGTTTTACCATCTACCGTTGATCTATTAATGAATGGATAGGATTAATCGCATTTGCCAATTACACCACTTAATAAAAATGCTTTTGAAAAAAATCACAATTAGATCCTGTAAGGCTGTAATGATATAGATTGCGATGAATAAGATACACACATCGTGTATGTTATAAAAAACGGCTCTATTTTATTCTGAAGGTTTTCATCATGAGCTATTTTATCTTGAAAGCATTTTTTTTGTGTAATTTTACTTTAGAAATATTATGACTTAAAAGGGAGTAAGTTTGCGGTTTGCCCATTGGTGTTGAAATATTAAATATTAATACTAATTTTGTAACTATCAACACGTCAATTTTTAAATGGAATAAGTTAATATTGATATATTTTGAAATGTTAACGGTTGAAAATAGAAAGGAACTTATAAGACAAAATAGCTCGTAAATAAAAAATTCAACGGCAAAGTATATCATTTACCTTACAAAATTCCCTATATATATTCATATCTCCCATTATTTTTGTATAGCCCTTATTATTTATTATTTCAAGTATGTTGATATATTTTATTGATTATGTAGAGTTGTATCATCAATAAACATAAAGCATGTGCCTTATACTTAATTTACATTGAATGGGTTAAGGAGTAAGTTTCCCTCAGAAGTTTTACTTTATGGACTATTTTGTTTAGGGTTTTTTTTTTGGTTCAAAATTACCACAAAAATTTCAAAAACATTGCAAATTTTTCTATTTCTGTTAAAATATCAACATTGACCGTTAAAAAAAGATATTGATCGTTAGTATTTTAACAGTAAAGAGCAAAATTACTACGTTTTGAAACTTTCGGTGCAATTTTGGACAAAAGAAAAAACTTTCAAAACGAAGTAGCTCATAAGAAAAAGTTTCTAAAGCAAGCTTGCACTTTAACTTATTAATATAGTAATTTTATCTTTTACCGTTAAAATATTAACTGGCAATGCCATTTTTTAACACATTGATATTTTAACAGAAAACGAAAAATTTACTACGTTTTAAAATTTCTTGGATAAATTTGCATCTTAACCCTACATTAAATAATTAATGAGAGTTAATCTCTACAGCCTCTCTTTCTTTATCATCTTTATCTCTAATTTATTACCAAAAAACATAGGGGATTTTGAACGAGGAAGTTTGACCGCTTAGTTTATTAATTTTTAATTTCACCACATGTCTCTTGTTAATACTACAACCCTTGTATCTGGGTCTTCCTGTAAAAGAAGGCTAAATTATACAAAATTCCCTCAAACTTTGGGTCAGTTGTATATAACTCCCCTGACATTTTAAAATTTAAATCTAACATCATCTTCTAATTTTTTTATCCTGAACCCCTTAATGTCAATTCACAGTTAACTTTTAAACTTTGGACAAAAAAAAAAACTTTCAAGACAAAGTAGCTCATGAGCAAAAAATTTTAGAGCAAGCTTGCACTTTAACCCATTAATGTAGTAATTTTACCTTTTACCGTTAAAATATTAACGGGTGACTTGTCCGAGGTTTAGCATATCCACAAGCGCACAGGTTGTCAAAAATAGTATAAAAAATGTTGTTGTTCTAATAGGGAATAAAGCAAAAGAGGATTAATTATCGCAATTATATTATCAATTAGGTTGAGTGAGAATTTTTGTATTTTGAATTTCAAAAGTACCTACAATAAAAATAACTTGACAAAAACTAAATTAAAACTTTAATTCAAGGAAAAGGAAAATCTAGGATTATTTATCCATTTGTATTTCATGATGCTTGATTAACCCTCCTCTAATGATAATTAATGAATACTAAGTTGATGTTTGAAATCATATTCATTTGAATAACTCTCTCAAGCTTACCCAAACCTTAATTAACTCTAATATGCATAATCTCTTACTACATATTATGTTAATTAGTCTTTATAAACATCCCACTTCAATTTTACAAAACTTGGTTAATGAATATCTCTATCTCATTAACAAACTGTCAATCCTAACCTGGAATTTTAAGACAAGCTTGAATTTAACATAGTTCTATGCTTAATTAATGCTCTCTCAAGCCATTAATTAGGCTAACAAGCTAAATGTTGGCCACCACTTAGAATTAATAAAGCACAAGTTAAATTCACAGCCTAATAATCATTAATCGTTAAGAAAGAATGAGTTATAAACATCAATCCATACAAAACTTCAAGATAAACCTAAAACAGATTAATTAGCTGCTCATACTAGAACTAGAATCATCCAGAAACAACAACCATAAACCACCATAAATTCAAAGCCCAAAATCATAGTAGAAAGACTAAAGAGAGAAGAATAAATCACTGCTAATTTATCTCCTATCCCTCCCTGCACACGCTTGTTCTCGCTCACGGTGGAAGAGGATGAAGAAGATCGCTGATTCTGCAATGGTGTGCGCTGCTTCTTCCCTTTTTCCCCGTGAACACCCGCTGGAGAAGACAAAGGCGAAGAAGATGAACCTTTGAAACTGCGCCTCTGCCCTCTCTCCAAGCTGGTTCACGCTGGAGCAACTCAATGGAAAATGATGTTCAGTGTGTGCGCTGCCTTTTCCCTTTTTTTCTCGCAGCCAAGATCGATGAAGATGGGCTTCGATTGTGTCAAGTGTGCGGCCCTCTATCCTGCGTGGCTTCGCTCATGGCCCTGAAGATTAAATCTTGCAGCTTGCTTGATTCAATTTGCAGGTCTCTAATTCCATCGACGCTATCGTATCCTCAATTGTTTCCCTTACTGATCCATTCTCCTTTAATGAAGTCAATGCCAATAGCATCCATCTCCCAATGGACACGTTGCTGACATGAAAGCAAGGAGAAAGGAAATTAAAATGTAACATATGATAAGATTAATAATAACAATAACAATAATAATAATAATAATAATAATAATAATAATTGATCTTTTCTTTTTCCTCTCTCTCTCTTTACATTTTAAACTATTGTTTATTTATTTAGTGCTTTACCTAAACTAAAATATTTTTCTTTTAACTTTAAAAACTAAGATATTTATTATTAAATTCCCCAAATTATGCATCAAATTGATATCTTATCAAATCTCAACAAATCTCTTTAATTTTGTTTCAATGACTCCCAAAATAAACCCAAAATATATATCAAATTTAATAAAAAATGTGGAGTCATCAACGGGCAATGCCATTTTTTAACACATTGATATTTTAACAGAAAACGACAAATTTACTACGTTTTGAAATTTTTTTGATAAATTTGCACCTTAACCCTACATTAAATAATTAATGAGAGTTAATCTCTACAACCTCTCTTTCTTCATCATCTTTATCTCTAATTTATTACCAAAAATACATAGGGGATTTTGAACGAGGAAGTTTGACCGCTTAGTTTATTAATTTTTAATTTCACCACATGTCTCTTGTTAATACTACAACCCTTGTCTCTGAGTCTTCCCGTAAAAGAAGGCTAAATTATACAAAATTCCCTCAAACTTTGGGTCAGTTGTATATAACTCCCCTGACATTTTAAAATTTAAATCTAACCTCATCTTCTATTTTATTATCCTGAACCCCTCACTATCAATTCACAGTTAACTTTTAAACGGAATTTGCCGTGTAAGATCGATAAAAGACACATGACATCCCATGTGGCATCCTATGTAATCTAATTATTTTAAATAATCATATAATTTTTACATTAGGGTTAAATTGTAACTTTAATAGTTAAAAACTCTAGTTTTCCTAGCATCTCTCTTTGCTATCAACATCTGCATCTGCATCACCGCCTTACAACCTTCAAATTACATTACAATTCTAATAAAAACCTTCTATGTTGCGCAGATTTTCAAATAGAATCTAGGGGAAATTTGACTTTACCCCCATAATAAGGAATTCATCTCAGATTCCCTCAAAACATTCTGAAATTTCACTGTACCTCCAAGAGACTAAAGTGAAAGTGAAATTAAATGTTTCAGCTAAAAGACAAAAATGTCCTTATTGAATTTTGTACTGGATTTCCAAGAGACAACAACAACAACAAAGCCTTATCTCACTAAGTGGGGTCGGCTACATGGATCGCACGACGCCATTGTGCTCTATCGGTAACCAAATCTTTAGATATATTATTTATTAAAAGATCGCGCTCTACAACTTCATTAAGTGTAAGCCTCGGTCTCCCTCTTCCTCTCTTAATCGGACTCCAGACTATTTGATCTACCCTCCTCACTGGCGCATCTAATGGCCTCCTTTGTACATGTCCAAACCACCTCAAACGATTTTCTACAATTTTCTCACTGATAGGTGCCACTCCAACTCGTTCGCGTATATGATCATTCCGAATCTTATTCTTTCTTGTGTGACCACACATACATCTCAACATCCTCATTTCAGCTACCCCCATCTTATGTTCATGCTGACCCTTCAAAGCCCAACATTCACTACCATATAATACTGCTGGTCTTATAGCAGTGCGATAAAACTTCCCTTTTACCTTATGGGGTACTTTTCTATCGCAGAGAACTCCAGTAGCTTTCCTCCATTTACACCACCCAGCTTGAATTCTATGATTGACATCGTCATCAATCTCACCATCTTGTCTTATAATATATCCCAAATACCTAAACTTCGTTACTTGAGGGATTGTTTGCTCTCCTAGTTTAACCTCCAAATCACCTCTAAGTTGTCTATTTGCAAAATTGCAATGCATATATTCTGTCTTACTCCTACTTAAACGGAAACCCTTCGACTCCAGCGTGTTTCTCCATATTTCTAATTTATCATTAATCTCCTCTCTTGATTCGGCCAGAAGGACTATATCATCAGCAAAAAGCATGCACTTAGGGACCGCTTCTTCTATAGGCTCAGTTAGAGCATCTACTACTAAATTAAATAAATATGGGTTCAAAGCTGATCCCACTTATGAAGAATTTCCAAGACACATATGGATAATTTCCAAGACACATATGGATAATTTCCAAGACATTTATGGGAAATTTTCAAGACACATATGGGGAAACTTTCAAAACATTTGTGCTTATTTTCAACATCAATGTGAGTATTTTCAAGTCTAAAAAATCATGGAATCCAACACCAAAGCGTCCAAAATTTCACAACTATATTTCTAAAACACATATGGAAAATTTCCAAAATACATATGGAGAATATCCAAGACACATATGAGAAATTTTCAAAACGTTTGTACTTCTTTCAATAAGGACATTTTAGTCTTTTAACTGAAACATTTAATTTCACTTTAGTCCCTTTGGGGTGCAGTGAAATTTCAGAATGTTTTGGGGGGAATTTGAGATTAATTTCTTATTATTGGGGTAGTGAAACTTTCCCTGGAATCTACTACCTAGGCCCCCATATATTTCATAAGTCTCATGGAACTCGATGGCGATCCCTTCCTCACCTTCACCTGCTCATAAATCTTGCTCTGTTCTCCTCCCCCATATTTACTTGAACAAAGAAAATAGATCAAATCAAAGGAAGCATGTGGAACACTAGATAACAATGAAGATAGAGTGCATTTCAAAATGTGCAGTGAAACAAGGGAAGGGATGTGTACAATTTTTTTTTAGATATATATATATATCGATGCTTTTTGTTGATTAAACTAAATCCATTTTTAAAGAAAAGAAATTTCAAATCTCTATCGACGCCTTTGACAATTTGCAATATGAGATCTGGGGAAACAATTTTTTTATTTAGAATTGAAATTTTGAGCCCATAAGGAGGCGATGTAGATGCAGATGGCAAAAAGAGAAACTAAAAAAGCTAGGGTTTTTAACTATTAAAGTTACAATTTAGCCTCATCTAAAAGTTATATGATTATTCAAAATAATTAGATTATATAGGATGTCACATTGGATGTCATGTGTCTTATATTGATCTTACGTGGCAAATTTCTAAAAAATTAACGGTGAATTGACTGTAAGGGGCTTACGATCAAAAAATAGAAGAATGGGGAGGTTAGATTTTAATTTTAAAATGTCAGGGGAGTTACATGCAATTGACCCAAAGTTCGGGGGACTTTTATATAATTTAGCCCTAAAAGAATGGATAAAAGTTTATATAAAAACAAAAGAATGGATAAAAGTTTATATAAAAACAAAAGAATGGATAAAAGTTAGATAGAGGAATACAAGTGCTAAATTTTGAAATGGCCTTTCATCTTGTTATAATTATGAGGTTAAATTACCAGAAGCTAGATATATTTTATTTTCTATTTTATTAAACGGGGGGGGGGGGGGGGGGTTTTGCCTTGTTTATTAAACGGATATAAGCCATGAAAATTTTTCATTTTGATTTTTGGAAAAATTGCTGAAATCGACGTGTATGTATTTTGTCTGCCGTGATTTTCTGTGCATCAAAACTGCGACTTACAAATACCCAAGATCACAATGAGACTCTTGATAATAGATATTACATATAGTTATTCTAATGGTGTTTTCATCGAATCTCAAATTTAAGTTTTAAAGGAGGTACTTGTATCAAGAGGGGAATGGGATGCTACAAACCATTAAACTAGAGTAATCAGTTGCTCGAATACTTGGTAATATGATTTAGAAAAGAGCAATGATTGCCAGTTAATATATATAAAAAATATAATGGTCAATTAACTAATTTCAACAAATTAATAAATCTATATAAGCTAGTTAACTATAAAAGATTTTACATTGATATTTTCTCAAAATCATGCAACTATCATTTATGTAATAATTAAACAAAATTTGTGTCACTCTTTAGAACACTTGCCATTGGTTGATATCATTTTTTTTTGTAATTACATTATAGCCTTCACAGTGATCTTACTCGTATCTTTTGGCCACATACTTGGCATTCCCGCCCCAGGAAGGAAGGAGGACAAAAAATGAGCAATTACACCCACACATATGGCGGGATTTTTATCAGGATACTACAAATAAAAAAAGAATTTACCAAAATACTACAGAAAAAAAAAATATCTCCCCATATACTACATCTGAAGTCGTTCTTCAGGTGAACGACTTCTGAATAACAAAGAAGTCGTTCACGCGAAGAACGACTTTTGAAGTCGTTCTTCGCTTGAACGACTTCTGAAGTCGTTCTTCGCGTGAATGACTTCTATTAATTTGACTTTTCTTTTAAATATATATACGCACAGATTCCCTCCTCTCCTCCTTCTCCTCTCCGTCTCCTCCTTCTCAAATATTCCCTTCTCTTATCAATCAACAAGATTCTCTGCATTATTCCCTTCTCTCCACAATCAACACACGCAACACACCTACATTATTCTTTGCATTATTCCCTTCCCTCCACAATCAACACATGCAAGAAAAAAAAAGGCCCCCCTCCCTCCCCCACTCGTGAATGCACAGTTGCAGTTGCGCATGGCTTTTAAAAGAGGACAAGCCTCACTCTCATTTACTTGACTCTCATTTACTTGTTCAATCCCTCACTCTCATTTCCTTGTTCATTCGTTTCTTCTTACACCATATACACTCTCTTCTCTGCACTTCTAACCTTCCTCATTCTTGCTTTATTTTTCAAAGTCTCTACACTCCCAACCTTCCTCATTGTTGCTTTATTTTTCTACTTCGATTGCTGGTGTGAGGTAATTTTTGTGTAGTTTAATTTGTTATTTTGCTTGTTTATGATATATAATTTGATTTGTTCCAGTTCAATAACTCTTATGTTTACTATTTTGATTTTTACGCAGTAAGTAGTGGGTTTACTAATTTGGAAAATCAGCAGAAGTGCCTTTTATTTTAACAGTAAGTATTCTTATTATTTCATACAATTGTGTTCACTTAAAACTCTATGTGTATGTGGAATTCACTTTCTTGACTGATACATATGGAATATGCATTTATTATATTCTTATTGAAAGTTGTACTCTTTCTCTCTAAGTATTTTAGATACTCATATTATTAAGAGGAGAAGGTTGAATATGAAGATGAGTATGTTATACTAATATTGTATTGAGTTTTGATTCCTGTTGTGTTTAAAATTATTATATATATGGGCCCGCTACTATAAATTAATTATGCATGGAAACACATTCGGAATATTAATTAATTTTTTATTTTATTGTTGTATAATTGCAATCATGACGTAATAGATAGAGTGGCAAAAGAAAATTAGGTGGTTTATGGGTTCTATATTTTATAATTACACCCCTGTCTTTTATCTTTATCTACTTCAAATGTATAAGACATGGTCGTTTATGTGAAGTCAGAGGATCCAAACACTATTTATCATTTGTGTTTTTAAAATAGCTAACAATATTTTTATTATATATTATTTAAAATAAACGATTTTTTTTTTCAACATTGAACATTTCATTTAAATTTATAGGTTGCAAATTGATTTTGAAAAACTTTATAAATCATGCGGTGTTATATATTTATAATAAAATTTAATCATTATGTGAATCATGTTTATATATATGTTAATAATTATATGATAGCATTTATAGTTTTAATTTTTTCTAACATTTCTTCAAACCTATTTAATATTTGTGTTTTTAAAATAGCAAACAATATTTTTATTATATATCATATAAAATGAACGAATTTTTTTTAATATTATACAAATCATTTAAATTTGTAGGTTGCAAATTGATTTTGAAAAACTTTATAAATCATGCGGTGTTATATATTTATAACAAAATTTAATCATTTTGTGAATCATGTTTATATATATGTTAATAATTATATGATAGCATTTATAGTTTCAATTTTTTCTAACATTTATTCAAACCTATTTAATATTTGTGTTTTTAAAATAGCAAACAATATTTTTATTATATATCATATAAAATGAACGAAATTTTTTTTAATATTATACAAATCATTTAAATTTGTAGGTTGCAAATTGATTTTGAAAAACTTTATAAATCATGAAATTAAAGCAACATATAAGGGGGCTACATTATTTTTCTTATTTTTTATTTTGCATGTAAATGATTTTTACAAGATACTTTGCCTGATTAATAATCATAATGCAATATTTAGGCAGTAGAATGGATCATAGAAAGGAGTCCATATGTGTATTTGCAAATGGACGCATTTGTAACGGTCCATCAGGCGCAACATTTGAGTCTGATAGAGTGAAAATAATCAAAGTTCACTCAAATATTTCATTGGGTAAATTGAAGGAAGTTATTGGACAAAAGCTGTGACTTCCTCCCAGTCAAATTGTTACTAATCTAGTGTATAGATATCCCACTTGCATGAAGCCACCACAATATCAAGCATGTAATTTAGAAGATGATTCAGATATAAAACAAATGTGGCAAGTGAATAGAAGATTTTCAACACAATTGACATGTGCGGAGTTGTATGCCAACATATGTGATGTAGCATATGATGTCCATATTGAGCCACAATCAATTGAAGATCATGTTGAAAACATACTCCCATCAAGAAGTAATACGGTAAACATTGTGCAACAACAACAACCCATGCTTACCAATTACATGAAAAATGTCCAACCATTTGAACCTCCATTGGATGATGGCAATAATGAATCTCCTCATATAGATGACATCTTGGATGAAACTGAGGACGAGGAAGAATATGATTATTTTATAAATGTTGGCAGTGGGAATGATAATGATGACAACGGCAACGAGCATGAAGAGATGGATGACCAGAATGAGCTTGGAATTGCTTTCTTATGTCAACCTCATGTTGATTCGAATATAACTCGTGAGTTGAATGATTTAGAAGATGTCCACAATTTTAATGACAGTGAAGAGCTATATATTGGAAAGGTGTTCGACAATGTCCGAGCTCTAAGACGTGCAATCAAGTTATACTCCGTTCGAGTTCATCACACATTCAGGGTTTATTATGCATGTAAAAAGTATGAAGAATATCGATGTATTAATTATGGAGATACTTGCAATTAGAGAGTACGGGCTTGCAAGAGGGAAAATAGAAACTTTTGGGAGATAACAAAGTATAAAGGTCCCCATACTTGCTTGAATACTTCATTAACTCAAGACCATCCAAAGTTGGATGCTGATGTGATCATCTTGTATTGTGGCAATGGTGGCCGATAAGCCAGATGTGAAAGTGTCACAGATAATTGAGAGAATGCAATCTAAGTTTGGTTATACTGTGTCTTATAAGAAAGCATGGAAGGCAAAACAATTAGCTATTGCCATTGCTTTTGGCAATTGGGAGACCTCATATTCCTTATTTCCAAGGTGGTTAGCTGCAGTTCAACACTTCATGCCTGAGATAGTTTGGCAGCCATATGCATCTCCCGAAGTACACCAATTGATTCCACAATATTGCTTAACAACACCTGAAATTTGGCTTGCTTCAGTCCCACTTATTTCCTTCAATATTATCGAGTGGCATCAACCGGACCGTGTGCTACGATAGTTTGGTCGTCAACAACCAATTCCTGACACACCTGTTCATTTAGGAAATTACCACACAATGCAATTGCGGGGTAGAACAACAACAAATTGGATTGTTAAATACTCGAACTTTATTCAAGCATGGAATACATGGTCAGATACTATTATTGATGCTTCGATGGCTCCTGATGAACTTGACTGGACATCTCAATACATGCAATGGTATTGGAGACATACAAGAAGATGGATCCAGCATATTAGTGGTGATACTGGCTGCGTAGTAAGTTTTTCATATTTTTGCATCAATACCATCTTATTGTCTTCATATAAAAAGTGTTATAACCAAATTTCTTTTTATTTATTGTAGGCTGACATAGCAGAGGAGTTATACAAGCTATCGATTAATTCTCGTACCACATGCTCTAATTGCACTGATTATCGGGACAGAGTTGCTCGAGACCAACGAAATATCTTACTTGCACTTAGAGAGCAACGATTTAATATGAACTCTCAACCTGCCCCACCAACAACTGAGTTGCCGCGGCCAGAAATTCCCCGTGATAGACCAAGAAAGCGACGTGGCGGTTATTTGTCTACCCAGCCACATGTTGAAAGTCAAGATGTACGTGAACAAGAGCCGCCAAATTTTAGTCAGCCTCATTACATGGCATCATCATCATCGCCCTTCACATCTTCCGACCATGTTCACCATGAACTTCGATTCACATCACCGTCCTTCTCATCCCATTCCAATCCATCCAATCCTAATCAATTTTCATCCTTTACATCTTTACTAGATGATGATGCAGTATTTTCGGCTGAATATCATGCTTCCACTTCTGAGTATGGTGGACCATCAAACGAAGTATTTATCACACCTCGACCCTCCATTCATTTAAGTGATTCTCGTTGGTTTGATTTAAATATGTCAAGCTCTCACCCAAATGATACTTTTCAATCTCAACAAAATGACATGCAACAACAACGGCCACAACGTAGGAGGAGGGGAACTAGATGTGGTACAGGCAGTCACTATTTATAGGGTAATATATTTTTTATTTTTCATAAACTGTTATTAGTTTTAATTTGTGTGTTATTTTAAATTTCAACTAATATGCACTTTATCAAAATGACGTGCTATTATTTATGTTTTATGTGACTATTACTATCTTATTCTTTTAATACAAGACTTTATAAGAAAGTTAATCTTAGTCTTAAAATATGTGACGTAATTTTTTTTTCAATATTTACCTAAATTACTTCCATAATATTCCCTTAACAATACTCAAGTAAAAAAAGGAGAAAATTATAAAAGATGATTAAGGTGGTTTAAAAGAAATTCTCTTTTATATTAGTTAATTTATGTTCTTCATTTTAAATAAACTACTTGCAGTATAAAGTCTTTTATTTTGGAGGTCAATAATTAGGAGGTATGGTTGTATGCGGTAAGAAGTGATGAATGGTAAAAATAGAAGTCGTTCACGCGAAGAACGACTTCAGTCGTTCTTCGTGTGAACGACTTCTTTGTTATTCAGAAGTCATTCACCTGAAGAACGACTTCAGGTGTAGTATATGGGGAAATATTTTTTTTCTGTAGCATTTTGGTAAATTCTTTTTTTATTTGTAGTATCCTGGTAAAAATCCCCACATATGGCAGTCTCTTTTCTGGCCTAAAAAAGGAAAAAAATTAAACTTTGTACCTATAATAAGGAATTAATCTCAGATCTCAAAACATTCTGAAATTTCACTGCACCCAGAGGAGCTAAAGTGAAATTAAATGTTTCAGCTAAAAGACCGAAATGTCCTTATTAAAAGAAATACAAGATCTTGAAAATTTCCCATATGTCTTAAAAAAATTTCATATGTGTTTTGAAAATATAGTTGTGAAATTTTGGATGCTTTACTGTTTGATTCCATGATTTTTTAGATTTGAAAATACTCATATTGATGCTGAAAATAAGCACAAATGTCTTAAAAACTCCCATACCTATCTTGAAAATTCTCCATATGTGTCTTAAAAATTTTATTGTAAAATTTTGAATGCTTTAGTGTTGGACTTCATAATTTTTTAGATTTAAAAATACTCACACTGATGTTGGAAATAAGCACATACGTCTTGGAAATTCTCCATATATATATTGGAAATTCAGTACAAAATTCAATAGGGATATTTTGGTCTTTTAGCTGAAACATTTAATTTCACTTTGACCCATTGGGGGTGAGGTGAAATTTCAAAATGTTTTGAGAGGAATATGAGATTAATTCCTTATTATTATGGGGTAAACCGGGCAATCTGTCCCATACTATGCTAGCAGGGCGATTTCAATAGGTGGGCTGGGCCCACTGGATAGTCATATATTTTAATTTGTGCCTCTTGTGTAGCATCATCTCAAAAACAAAAGTCTTGACTCTGAGCCTGAGTTTGAGTCCAGCCCAATACTAAAACTAATTGAATTTCTCTTTTCTTTTTTCCTTTTTGCCAGCTTAAACTAATTGAATTTCATAGAAAAGGCATTTCATTATATATATTTTTTTTTGGCCAGTTGGAATTTTATTATATTTACATACAGGAGAAGTGTCAAGCTTAATGCAAGTACATGATGTCTTTCTAGTTTGCAACTTTGCATTAAGGGAAAAATGGTAACTCGGGCATTAAATTCTAGAAAATAAATCGTTCTGAAATTTAGTCACCAAGGTTTAAGATTATTGAAGTTATCAATAAATTACGTTTGCCTGATCAATTGAAGAGATTTTGCACTACCTTCTCGTTTTGTAACTTATTCGAAATACTGATTGAAATGTTCAAAAATAAATTTTTAATGGCGATATACCGGATGTATGAGTTAAGTATGTGGAAAGAATTTTATTGTGACTTACATTAACATATTTACAATAAGTAGCTCCAAAATCATAATATCATAAATAAATAAGTACAATTTCTTATTATAAGTCCACTCTAACTACTTATCACATACAAAGGAGTAGAAGTTATAGTATTAAATATGACATATTACTGAAAATAAATTTCCAACTTTACCCTTTTTAAGAATATGTGTTAAAATAATATTTTATGTATTATAAACCTTCTATCTAAAATAATATTTTATGTATTATAAACCTTCTATCTCATCTTCCTTATTCCTAACATAGGTATAAATAGCCACAATAACATTAATTGATCCAAAACTAGACTTATATTTAGAAACAAAAAATTTGTAGTAGTTAGATTTATAATAAGAAACAGATTAGTATAATTAAACTTTTCTATTTTTTTTCTTTTTTTTTTTTTGTTAAAAAAACTTTTCAAAAGTTCGTCTTCTTTCTTCAACAATAATTATCCAAAAAAAGGGTGATAAATAATTATAAAATGGTGATAAATAAGTATAGTACAACTTTTCAAAAGTCAAGTCATTCAACAATAAGAACTCAAAAAAGTGGTGATGATAAACTAGTTTGTAACTTTATATCAAATTAACTAAATAAATAGAGCAATTTTATTTTATTAATTTTAGGAAACCTACACATATATATATATATATAGTATCCATAATCCAAATCCTTTCTTATATTATCCCTTCCGTGAACGCATCTTATTTATACAAATTATTTATAAAATTATTACTAATAATTTTAGATTTTTTGGATTTATTCATTGGTATCCGACATTATTAATAACCGACCAATCTGATTTGCGAAAATATATGCCCATAATGGATTCTATCTCCAAATAATTATCGCTGTTTTGCTCGACTTTAACTGAACAACCCCACAGTCAGGCAAATAAATGAAAAATATAAATAGAACTGGGTTAGGAGGAGTTAGGAGAGAAATAGTGCTGACCTATATGTAAATGGGTACGTAATTACTATTTAGTTCCCTCTTGTATCTCCTACGTGTTACCATCGCTTCCAGATTGTGGCGTTCTCTTCTTTTCGTTTCATCTTCTCCACACTGCGAATCTCTCTCTTTCTCTGAAACTTTGAGCAATCTGGAACATTCCATGGGGTCTATTCTCGGTAATTGGCCTTCTTACGACCCTCATAACTTCAGTCAGCTTCGACCTTCCGATCCTTCTACTCCCTCTGTGAGTACTCTTCCTTAAATTCCTTACTTTTCTACTTCATTCCTCATTTAAAAATCTGATCTTGTTTCCTTTGATATTTCCCCTCATCGATTCCCTCGCCCCCTTTTGCTACATAGATTGGTATTGATTTGGAATGGGATTTTCAAGTTAACTCGCGTTGTGTCTGTGCACTCTTGTGATTGTGTTTGTGTTTGCGATCTCTGAATTTTCAAATCTGTTTCTTTTGATTTCATGGAGGAATATCTAATGGTAATCTGTAACTTAGTTGGATGATTGTGATAGTTAGTGCTGCATTTTTTGTGAGATTGAGCTCTTCACATCCCACGATTATGGGCTGTGCAGCATTGTCATTGTGAAGATGCTCTTTCCATCACCTTCGCTGCATAGTTTTAATCGATTTCCTCTAGCTTGGGATGACCTTTGCGTTATAATTAAACTGTTATAGCTTGGGATGATCTTCGATTTTTGTCATATTTATTTCTCTCTCTCTTTGAAAGCAACCCCACAAGTGTTCATTGTGTCACATTTCCCCCCAATCTATTTCATAAGCTTTTTGCCCATTTCTGATGCTTATTGCAATCAGAAAATCGTATTCTTCCCTTAGGTTCTGAATACAGCAGTTCCTCTAGAGAATAGGTTCTTAAAATATTACTGCCATTAATTGGTTGGATTCACTCATTCTATCAATGATTTATTATTTTGACCTAAAAAAAAATATACGGTGTTCCACCCAAGTTTAAGTCCATGTTGTGGAATATAACATGATTGAATGGATATGTAGTTGTTAGCATTTATATTCCTTATCACATGGACACATACTATGGAGCATGGAGGCTCAAGGAACTAGCCATATCCATGTCTGAATTGTGTCAGAGATTAACAATCAATATGATATCCTAACTTCTGAATGGTACTCTGGAATAGATGTTTTCCCCCCCTTGGTTTTGACAGCTCTTTGATGTGTTCTAAACATGTTTTAACACTTGCTTGTTTCAATTATTAGGTAGTACTATGGTAGAATGGCTATGATATGTTGTCCCCTTGTATTTTGAAGTCTTTATTAGTATGTACTTGTCTTTTGTTGTTTGCTTCAACTTTGCCCTCATCAACAGGTCGCCTTGGCTGTATTCCTGATATGATCCGTTTACTTCTCTTCTTTCTTATTCATGATGCCATCTTTCCTTTGAGTCCAGATAGACATGTTGAGACAATATTTTCATCTGAAGTTAATTCACTGGACTTCTGATGAAATTTAATTGTACATTTAGTTTAACCACTTAAAGGTCATCATACTCTAATGGAGTTGTATGAACAAAATAGAAGAAGCATTGTCAGATTAGTTTATAGCATATACAACTTCTTCATACTTCTGAGTTTCCGTTATTCGGATAGGAGGGCAATTCATATTATTCATTTTTGTTCCTATATAAATATGAAACAACTCTAAATCCATCAAAAGTTTATAACATTTTAGTAGGGTTCTTAAACCTAGGAGTATTCATGATCTAAGGATTTTTGTAATAGGTGACATGTAATTTATTGCACTTCAGCTGTCAGTCAAATCCTTTGAAGATTTATTGGGGTTGTGTTGCATGCATGTACCAAAAGTGAAGACTGAACCAAATGTATTGCCAAAAGATTATAGTAAAACATATTGGTGTGAATGCATAATGAAAAACAAAGATGTTTCATCAAAAATTAAAATTAAAAGATATAATTTATAAATGTTTGTAGCCAAATACTCGTTCTTGAGTACTTTAGAACTCATGTGAACTTCTCTATGTGAAGCTTGTTGTTCTGTCCGCATATAGACTCATACTGTTTAGTTTACTTCCACCGGTAGGATCATTTCCACATGCCTTGGACCTTTTAAAATCTGAATGAGTTCACATTTCCTTAACATGATGACAACATATATCAAGGATGGTTCTTATATCATGATGTTATTGAGTTTTTCAGATTTTCAAAAAAAGCACATTGAATCTTAGAACTACCAATAGGTGTCTATTCACGGTACAAAGTATCAAAAGTTCACTTTGTCTTGGTGTGATGGCATGTCAGCACTTAGCATTTGCAAATTCATGGTTGTAAGATAAATTAGTTCAGTACTTCATCGTGTTGAGTAGCATTTATATCTTTTGGAAAGTGATTTTGTCAGTTTTTGGGGATGCAAAAGAAAGAACTAGTCAGAACGAATAAACTCAAAGGTCCAGAATCTGAATTTATTTTTTCAAATGAGAATTTTAAGACAATTTTCTGATAAAGGTTGCTACCTGTTATTCATAACCGGATTTTATACTCTATCTTCCTTAATAATGTATCTTGCTTTCATGTAGAAAATGACACCTGCTACTTACCATCCAACTCACAGCAGGACGCTTCCACCACCTGATCAAGGTAAATGACTGTGTTGCTGCATTGCTGGATCTATTTGGTTGTTATCTGCTTAGAATATGTCCCTACAATATTAGATCATGTTTTGGTTCTTGGAGTAGACATGCATTCATCATTCTCACCGCTGTTATTGAGTTGAGGATTAGCTAACCATGTGAAAGTTCCTCTGGCAGTGATAACGAGTGAAGCAAAAAACATCCTTCTAAGACATATTTACCAGCATGCCGAGGAGAAGGTTAGTCTTGAATAATAATAATAATTTTCCTACTGGTAGTAGTGTCCACATTCATACCCACTCTTAACTATTCAGAGATCTTATAGCTGGTCATGGTCATTTTCTCTGCAGTTGAAACCGAAACGATCTGCATCGGATAATCTTTCACCAGAGCATGGTTGCAAGCAGCCGAGGGTTTCTTCCTGATAATTCATATATTGAGCTACTTTTCATGCAAGCAGCTTTACATTGTTAAATATGTATTGTCACTATGCAGAGAACGAGTTTTGCATGTTTTCTGTTTGTATTCTACCTTGCCATATGGAATATGTAATATGAAACAGGGTCTCGTATTCCCTATGGAATATAAAATGTGTATGAAATGATTTGCATATGATTTCTGCGTAATATCTTCTGCATCACTTCGTACTCGGCGATTACCTTATCCACATATTAAGATATGAAGAGGTAAGGGACACATTTCATTGAGGATTTACAAAATGCATCCTTGATAAGGCTGATCTTTCTTCTTTATGCTAACAGTTTAAAGTTGAGTAATTTCTACCTGCTCGTCTTTTTTTTTAAAAAAAAAATTGAGTCAGCTATCTTTTGTCTTTACTTGACCTTGTCTATGTGAATGAGTCATATTTTTATTAGAGAGTTGTAACTTGTAACTACTCAGTGATTCATAGAGCCGGCTTTAATTATAGGCATATAGCCTCTAGTTGTTGTGACTAGCTGCTATATGCCCTCAAGATGAAGGATATAGTGAAACTCTGCAACTTAAAGCTTCAATTGACCAATGATCATAATTGCGCTATTGAACACCATTTAAGTGGGGGTGGGCTTTACTCAAAAAAAAAAAAAAAAAAGGTGGGGGTGGGCTTGAGATAGCAAAGTTTTTATGTGAGGAACACAAGGGATAATTATGACTACATGCAACAAAAACATTTTTAAAATGAAGATGCACAGAAAGTTATCTTTTTTAATAATAAAATGGTAAAATAGTCTACCTTATTCATCCCAAAACCTTTTGAAAAATAATCCTTTTATATCACAGTGGTCAAAACTCAAAAGGGGAAGAAAAAAAAACTCAGAAGGTGGAATATGCTGCTCCTGTGTCATACAAGTCAGCTTTGACTAGGAGGCAAATACCCGTGATCAAAATGAGAAAATATGAGGAAACAAAATTAAAGAAATGAGCAAAACGAGAATCACGCCACACAAATATTAAAAAAAAGGAAAAAATTTGAATTTGTTCAATGAATAATAGTGTCTACAACACAAGCAGTAAACCAAACCAATATCATCAAAATTCGTTCTCCTCTGAATTGTCTGAAGGCGTTCGCTTCATTTCGTTTTCGCTTCGCTGAGCTCAGAAGCAAACGAACATGGCTGCGTCTTCCTTAACTGCATCTTCTACCCTTTTTCCTAGGAGCACAACTTCCCGAAAATCGTATACCTCATATCCTTCTTCTTCTTCATATTCATTTCCTCGCATCAATTCCGTTCGTGGGAAATTTCATATAAAGGCAACAACTTCGCCGACAGCGACAACCTCCGTCGATGTCGATGCATCCCGAGCTTCGGTCACTCCTTCCAAAGCCTTACCCTTTCGGGTTGGTCATGGATTCGATCTCCATAGGCTAGAGTTTGGTTACCCCTTAATTATTGGGGGAATTAACGTTCCTCATGAAAAAGGGTGTGAAGCTCATTCTGATGGTAATTACTAATTAAATTTCAGATTCGCTGACTTTTTATTTTTTCCATCTGATTACTGAATGAAAGTTTTTATTTTTATGGGAATTCTTCGAATGAAAGTTTGTTAGAAATGGTTCTGTTATGTATGATTGTTTTGTTGGTTGCAGGGGATGTGCTGCTTCACTGTGTGGTTGATGCGATTTTGGGGGCGCTTGGTCTTCCTGACATAGGGCAGATATTTCCGGACTCTGATCCCAAGTGGAAGGGCTGTGACTCTTCTGTTTTCATCAAAGAATCTGTGAGTATATGCTATTTCCATTACTTATGTCTCACACTATGTATCTTCCTCCAATGATTTGCTCTTTTTGTGTCATGCAAGAAGTATTAGTGGTCTTTTGGGAATAATAGATTAAAAATAATCATTGGCTTTGCTAGTTTTAAGGATATTTCAATGGAAACTTTAGAGACACCACGTGGACTATGTAAATGCCAACAAGTTGGTTATGTAGAGTTAAAAACTTGATAGTTGCTAAACGTCTAACTTTCTGATGTTTGGCCCCCATTTATAGCTTTTGTTCTGTTCAGCTTATCTTTGAGGTCAATATTGCTTTCCCTGTCCCCCTTGCCTTGGCTAGTGAGATAGTAACATCTTTGCAGAAAGGATGATAGATAGAATTAAGGAATAGAAGTCAGGTTCTTTCAAGTGTGAATCTGAAGGAAAATGAAGTGAAAAAGGAGGTTTTTGTTAACTTACATAGGTTCTAACTTTAAGGAGTGGTTTCCTGCTTGGACAGCGTACTGATCAGAATCATGTATTTGTCCATACATGGCTTCGTGGGTAAATACATAGAGGATCGATTGGCAACATATTAAAGGCTACTTCATTAGTAGTAGCACCCTGTTTAAAACTGAGACTGGTGGAACTGATCATTTCTCTGTCACTACTTGCTGACATTTTGTTAGTGGTGAAAACACGTAACTTCATATTTAATAGGAAGAATCACTATTTGGTCTCAAAGAAGGGATGTAATTACTAAGAAGTCTTAGTAACAAATTAGCAGCCTTGGAATCTCATATTGATTCTCCCTATTTAATATGCCGAAGTTGCTATTGTATTTGTAGTATGATTACTGTATGAGAAAGTATGTGTTTTCTGTTTTATGCTTTACCTTCACCGAAATTTGGTGACAGAGAAAGCGTTTTACTGCGGATATAATCTTGGTGTAATCTGTTCCTTTACAGGTGAGACTTATGCATGAAGCCGGCTACGATATTGGAAATTTGGATGCTACATTGATACTTCAAAGACCAAAGCTAAGCCCACACAAAGAAGCCATCAAAGCCAACTTATCTGAGCTGCTTGGAGTTGATCCTTCTGTGGTAAATATCAAAGCAAAGACTCATGAAAAGGTTGATAGCCTTGGTGAGAATAGAAGTATAGCAGCTCACACAGTGGTTCTTCTGATGAAGAAGTAAAAGAAGCTGTAAATTAATGTTGGGGGGATAATAAGAGTTGTGCTTAATACATTGTGATGAGTCATGCTTGATTAGCATTTTTGGTTTTTACTGCTGCTTATACATGTCAAATCGCTGGGCCTGCATAAATATTTGGGTTTGAATAACTGGTTCTATCTTTCTTAGGACGTCCCTCAAGGCTGAACTAAATGAATATTACCAACGAGTTATAATTTTCACTTTTTTAGAACTTGCTAAGAACTGGTTGATTTGTATCATTTTTTTCTTTTTTTTGTGATTTGATCATGCACTCCCAATAATCTGACCTGGAGCGCCTGGAATGATATTATGCATATAAAGAGATGTATGGAGGGTCAAAATTATGAAATCAACCAAAAACTAAACAGGGAAATAAGCAAAAGAATAACAAATATCAGTAACAAGTAACAGAGTATTATTTCTCAACTCAGTATCATATAAAGGGCGTACTACGTAGGGATATCTTTATCATTTTGTCACACTCTGCATTATATTGATGGGATACAGGAACGGAATCGATAAATACACATCACATTTGTTACCGAAGTGGTGCTCCCGCTAATGTAACATATAACAGCAAGCATTCGAGTAAAGCCATCCAGTACCATCATTTAGTAATCTAACGGTTAAAACTTTCAATCTTGATCACAATGTAGTATCAGGTAGGTGGGGTAAAAAGTGGGAGGCATGTTACTAAAAGTCTTCAATATAAAGGTTACTCAACTAGTTTAGGTATATTAAGGAATTTAGTTAGTTAAGTTTTTATTTATAATAAATGAGTTCATTTTCTTAAACTACCATTTTAAATCTTGATTACCCTTAGATGAATACCCTTTAATGTGTACCATTTTGGTACTTTCAATAAGTGGAAAAATTCCGGTCATTGTTATAAGTCTGGTTTGAGAGCAATTATTGAGACCGTTACAATTTTGCCTTTATTAATAAATGTAGAGAGAAAAGAAAGAGATGAAACAAAATATATAAAATTTTATTTAAATACTCATTAAAAAAATGGTAAAATAGGAAAAACTTAGTAATTTAGGTCATATTTAATCATTTAATAACTTTCTTGATGTGTGAGAAAGAAGTAATATGGACTTATAAAAAGGAACAAAGTATGAATAAATAAGAATATATTGGAGAAAAATTATAAATTTGACAGATAAAATGGATCGGGGTCTTATTTTAATTTAGAACCAAATCCAACCCCAACCAACTCTAATATTAAGGACTGAAGTTTGTAATTGATAGGGAGTTCCACCTCAAAGCCCATACCACAATTACATGTAATTTATGAGATCAAAATGTCATTCCTTCTAAAAGACTAATCTTTTGAGAAATTCTTCCTTTAAAATTTTTGAGCTTTAATTGAGAGACTAATGTGAAACAGAGATGGTTGGCTACCCACGTGAAGTTTTGACGATCTGGAGGGCTGGGCATTGGGATATTTATGTTTTTCTGTTATCAGTTGATCTGTTTTTAATTGGAACAAGGCACACACTCATGGTGACTGCTTCTTCAATGGCTGCAGGAATGAAAATGTCTGAGTTCTGACCGTTGGCCACATGACATAGGGGCACATATATTTAGACACTTCATTGCTGATATCAGAATTGAATAGAGATTAGAGAACATGTGAATTTGAGATTGTCAACACTCAACAGCAGGAAGAGGCGGTTTTTTCCTGAAGTCCATGTTCATGTTTTGCTATTTTAAGCTTGGAAGTCAAACTTCTTCTCACAAAGGATAACCAAAGATGCAGCTGTCAAGTGTTGAGTTCAAGACTCAACGCCGTGTCCATAGACCAGAGGCTGCTGGGAGTTTGGAAAATTTTAATAGTGTGATTTATAAATACAATCAAATTAAGTATTCTCTCTCTACCCTATAAATAAGTCTAAGTGACTATGATAAGGGATCAATTACGAGTCGTCCCCATTAGCTTATTAAATACCACTCTGGTCCTAATTTTAAGTCCATTTTAATCAATTTCTCACATACTAAAGACTGTTAGTTAGGTCATTAAACATGTCTTAGATTTATGAAATTTTTCAAAACTATCCTTAGTCAAATCTTCTCTCTCCCTCTTCACATTCATAAATCATTCTCACATCTTTCTATCTTTCCAATAAAAATTAAACAAGGTTAGTTGGAAAACAATCAGGAATAACCTAAAATGGACTTACTCCTTCCTGTCTATATTATAAGAGGTAACATGACAATTTTTTTAATCTCTATTATAAGAGATAATATGTAAAAGTTAATGCAATAAATGTTTTATTTCCATTTTTGCCCTTGCATATTAAATTTAAAGAAGGGAGAGATAGAGTGTGCATAATAAATGATATAAGAGTAAAATTGAAAAATAACATTAGTTTTACCCATAATAAATTACTATTATTTCAATAGTCTGTGTAAAATGACTGACTACCTCTTATAATTTGGACCGGAAGAAATATATTTAGAATAAAAAATTTCTTCAAAAAGCGGACTTAATAAGGACCAGAATGGTATGGGCATACATAGAAAAATATATTTATTGCTAATTGGAAAATAGCAAATACCTTATAAAAAAGATAAAAAAAAAATATTTGCTAGTTATCACTTATAGTAAGAATTAGAGGGAATAATTTAGAAATATTAAAAAAATAGCAAATTAGGTACTTGTATAAAAAATATAGGTTAGTTTCCTTAAAAAAAAAACTTTTTTTTAATTTCCCTAAACCTGATCCATAAGGATAATTTGAGGGAATAAATTATAAATATGGGAGAAAAATTAAATTAAATTCTCATAATTAGGATCAAAATAAACCCTATACTGACTCTTACATCTAGAATGAGGAGGGGTATTGATACCAAGTCTATTGTTTGGTCAAAATAGCATTAATAGGGAGTAGCTGAAAACTTGACACTAGTTTTAAATATTTATCACGTACCCAATGGAGAAAGCGTATACTCATTCTCAATGTCTAACTCGACGACTTCATTAGTTGTCCCTCCTTCAGTCAACATCAATTCATTTCATTGACTTTTCTCCCCCCACACGAAATAATGCAAACTGCGAAAGTGTTAAGAAGCTTCACTTTTTAAATACTCTCCCAAGGGCCGTCCATCTTCATCATGCATGACTCACTTGAACTAAAAATCTGTCTTCTACTAATAAGGTTAAAAAAAGTAAAAATGAAAAGACACCACGAACATATACAGGAATGAAAACTGGGGAGTAAAAGTTAGAAATATCGCCATCGTGTATATTTTTTTCCTCATTTCTCGCGGGCTAAAGTGGAAAGTGATAGTGTTTGACTATATATACTTAAGCTGCACGTAGGGGTGGAATTCAAAGAGAAGAATTTGGACCAAAAAACATGTTTTCCAACCTTCAAATTAATGTTCAGGTCAAAAAACAAAAACCTTCAAATTAATGAAGTTGTCAAAACTCTAACCAAGATGGAGTATTACCAGACAAATCCGGTCCAATTTGGGTTTTGGCCTTTGCGAAAATTGTAACGGTTGAGAAATTAAAACCAAATTCAGTATTTAAGGCTTGCCAGGAAAGAAAAAAAATCATTTTCTCACTGACCCGTTTAAAAATTAACAATTATTCCACCACTAAAACATGCCGTCAACACATCATTTTTCATAACTTGAGACCTGTATTTAAATGACTAAAACAATTTTCTCTAGAACAATGCTTGTTGCAAGTAATTTTTTTTTGATATAATATATATATATATTTGTTACTGTGAATTAAATTAAATGAAGCGGTCTTGGAAGGTTTGAAACAGGGCACTGAAACAAATCAAAATGCAGTCAAAATCTGCAATCTTATGGATAATATACTAATGAAACGAAATCTGAAATCTTATGGATAATATACTAATGAAACGAAATCTGAAATCAGGGCCAGCAAGAGAAGTCGGATACATTGAATAATTCTCGATTCATGAAAGCAGGAAAGCTAGAGCATCAATTTTTGGATAAGCCTTCGGATTATATACATACGTATATATTTATGCTCACACACACACATTTATGAAGGATAATAAGAATCACATGCTTAAATGCTTAATTATGCTAGCAAGTTCATTTTTCTTTGCGGCCATCTTTTTGAAGTTATGTAACTTTAACTAATGCACATGAAAAATAATGAAAGTATGAATTAGGCAACTATATCTACCCTTTATGCTCATTTTCGCCCCTCATTTCAGATCGAGAATCCTTAGATTAAAACCAAAAAAAATATTTGCTTGGTCGGTCATTACCGTGTGTGACAACCTGCGAGCAGCTGAGCAACACATTAGCATTTGCCCCCACTAATCTCACCTACCTGTAGAGTAAGCAAAACTACAAAAAAACACTGAATTAATTTGTATAAAAGGTATCCATTTGTCCCCTAAAATGCATGACAATATGATTTAGAAATTAGTTTAACTCAACCAATTGCTTCATCAAGGCAAAACATGGAGGCCAGGAGTGCCTAAATAATTTAATACAATAAAAACACAACTATGAGATTGTCATTGTTATCCTATAGGTTAGCAATCAAATCAGAGGAATATGCAGAATCAGGCTCAAAGTGGGATACAGCAGAGTGATGACGACAAGGGAAAGATACAGAACATGATTTTTCAATGGAGCAGACGCTGATGAACGAAGCAACCACCTATTGTGAAATTTTCAAACGCCACTATGTTTTTTATTATAAGTCTAACTGTCATAAATTTTTTATTCTTAAATACTTCCTCCGATCTTTATTATAAGAGCTCAAAATTTGAATTGATTTTGTCCAAAATATAAGAGCCCACTTTGTATTCTCTCATCATTTAATGTATTTTTTCCTATTTTACCCCTAATTCTTTTTCATATTTATTAATGCTCATATATTTCTTTTTCTTGATAGGCTCATCATAAATAAGGGTAATATTGAAAAAAGATGTATATTCCAGACACATTTAATTACTTTCACATGTTTTCTTAAGAAGCGTGTTTTGGCGGCCGGGATCTTATAAATAGGACCAGAGGGAGTATAAGTCCACTTTGAGGTCAATTAACGCTACAATGACTATTTTACCCTTGTATTGGAAATAGGGTAGATAAGAAAGAAGGTTTATAATGCATAAATATTACCCTAATACCTATTCTTAAATAAGGGTAAAGTTAGAAAAATATGTCATATTCAATGCTATAACTTCCACTCCCTTGTTATGTGAGAAGTAGTTAATGTGGACTTATAATAAGGAATAGAGTGGTAAGTGCTCATGAAATTTCAAATAAGTGTTCACACATGTGTGACACGTCCTTCCCACGAACCTTCACTTTTAAATTTGTCGGAGAAACTTCTATATATAAGGAAACCCATATGCCAATTTTAGTTCAAGCTACATCTACACACTCACTTTGTATTCAATTCTTAGTTTCTTCTTCTTCTTCTCTTTCTCTCTGACTTGGGATTCATTAAATTCATCAAATTCAGTTCTAAACTTCTTTGAATTTCGGGAAGAACACTAAACGATGTTGTCGAAGATTGCGATTGGTGATGGACACGGCGAACACTCACCATACTTTGATGGGTGGAAGGCTTATGAAAACGATCCGTTTCATCCCACGGACAATTCTAATGGGGTCATTCAGATGGGTTTGGCTGAAAATCAGGTATATATGTGTGTGTATTGAAAAGTTTGAAACTTGTTTTAATTTAACATAGAAACTAACGTACATGTGTTCATTTGTCGCAGCTCACGTCTGATGTGATTGAAGAGTGGGTAATGAATAACCCAGAAGCAAGTATTTGTACCCCAGAAGGAGCTCGAGATTTCAAGGCCATATCAAACTTCCAGGATTATCATGGCTTGCCAGAGTTCAGAAATGTGAGTGTGAACAAATAAAATCATACCAGTTCAATGTTTTGATTTTGATTATCCAAACAATAACGATGGAATTTAAATTAATATATATTCACAGGCTGTGGCTAAATTCATGGCAAGAGCAAGAAGAAACAGAGTTACATTTGAGCCTGATCGTATAGTTATGAGTGGTGGAGCAACTGGTGCACATGAGGTCACTGCGTTTTGTTTGGCTGATCCTGGTGATGCTTTTTTGGTGCCCACTCCTTATTATCCAGGGTAAATATTCCAACTTATTTTAATTAAAGGAACGCATTATTATTAATTAAAGTGGGTATTAGCCGACATTCCACTACAATAATTTTTTAACAATATATTTTTAATGGTGCAGTTTTGATCGGGATCTGAGATGGAGAACAGGGCTAAAACTTTTACCAGTTGTGTGCGAAAGCTCAAACAATTTCAAGTTAACAACAAAAGCTTTAGAAGAAGCCTATGAAAAAGCCAAAAAAGATAACATCAAAATAAAGGGCTTACTTATAACAAATCCTTCAAACCCACTGGGGACTATAATGGACAGTGAAACATTAAGAAATGTGGTGAGCTTCATCAATGAAAAGAACATACACCTCGTATGTGACGAAATCTACGCTGGAACAGTTTTTGGGGAGCCTGGATTCACAAGCATAGCTGAGATTATAGAGGAACAAGAAATGGGATTTTGTAACCGTGACTTAATCCACATCGTTTATAGCCTTTCAAAGGATCTTGGAGTTCCTGGGTTTAGAGTTGGAATCATCTACTCATACAACGATGATGTTGTGAATTGTGCTAGGAAAATGTCCAGCTTTGGATTAGTTTCCACACAAACCCAGAATCTTCTAGCATCAATGCTTTCTGATGATGATTTTGTGGATCGATTTCTTACAAAAAGTTCAGACAGACTTGGGAAAAGGTACAGACTTTTCACAAGAGGACTTGGACAAGTTGGGATAAAGTGTTTGCAGAGTAATGCTGGTTTGTTTCTATGGATGGACTTGCGTCATCTTCTGAAGAATAACACAGAAGAAGCAGAAATGGAGCTATGGAAGACGATTATTCATGAGGTTAAGATTAATGTTTCACCTGGTTCTTCATTTCATTGCTGTGAACCTGGTTGGTTCAGGGTGTGTTATGCTAATATGGATGATTCAGCTGTGGATGTTGCTTTGACAAGAATTAGTAATTTTGTGCACCAAAATACAGAGACGAAGGTGCCTGCAGCTGCAAAGAAATTCTGCTCGCAGAGCAGCTTGAAATTGAGGTTAAGCTTTAAATCTAGGAACATTGATGACATGATGATGATGTCACCTCATTCACCATTGCCTCAATCACCTTTGGTGAGAGCCACCATGTGAAGTAAGTGACATTCTCTGCAAGTAATGTGGATTCAGAGGATGATGGCTTGAAGATTGGTTGGTTGGTATATTTATTTGTTATGTTCTTGCAAGTGTAAATTAATGTATTATCAGAAGATTTTTTATTTTACAACAATAAGAGGGCATTCATTATTCCTGCAATTGTATCACTAATGGATGCCTTGATATATGATCGTTGTTTGGTTCAGTGTCAAAGAAATTCTTTGTTTTTTCTTTTTTCACTTTCAGAATGGTGGGTTCTAGTTTGGTGAAAGAAGTTCATGCAGTCTTGGTTCTCTGCTTCATTGTAACACATTTGATTGAACAATTGTAATAAAACGTCCTTACTTTTTTGTGCCTCTTGCTTTTGGGGTACGATTCAACACTGTAAAATGGTTACCGAGGAGATTATTATTAATGAATCATCTCTTGTGAAAAGTGTGTATATGTGGGTGTGTCAAAATGAAAGAAGTCCCATATTGTTTAGGTTTATGGGAGTATATAAGTTAAAACACATTATGGGTTAGAAAGATTGGTGGGTTCACGTATGATAATGGGCCACCTATGGGAAATTAGTTGAAATTTGGCGATTGGCGATTCCTCCCCCCGAGGTGTGATACATTTTCTACGAAAAATATTTTTGGCGGTTCCTTTGGATCAAAGAGATATGCCTATGCCTCTCCTCGTCCATCAAAAGGGTGGAGTATGTGTGGTTAGATTTACCGAAAAAACTTCCTCCCCTCTCTCTATTCATCATCGTCTCTAACATACTTGAGAAATATTAGATATTAAGTGCCTATTTGGGCACTCCAAAAAAAGTACTTTTAGGTGCCCAAACCATGGTTTCAAGAAAAGACAGTCGAACAGTCCAAAATTTTGTAAAAGCACTTTTCTAATTGAAACCAAGATTTCATGTTGAAACCTTAGTTTATGAGAATATAGGTTTGTTTGGTTTAGCTTTTCAAACTTAGGTTTGAAAGAATGTAGCCAAAAACTTGAAAAATTGTGAAAAACCTTTTTCGGTTGGAAATCTAGGTTTTAAATAAGCTGGAATTTTTTACTTTTGCAGGAAATACGAGGTACAAAAATGCCATCATTACACATGTCATAATATCTACCAAAAATACCCCATATCCTCTCTCTTTCCTAACACATTAAATTTATGTCTTTTTTAGTAATTTACACTAGAAAAAGTCATTATCATAAATCCAAATATTCTCATTTAATCAAAAGCCATTTTTCAGCTTTTTTCAGCTTTTTTCATAGCCCGTTTGGATTAGCTTTTGGAAAATAGCTTATGAGAAAAAAGTTGGAAAAGTGCTTTTGGAGAATATATTTTAGGATAATAGATTTTGGGAGAAAATAGCTTTTTGATGATTGAGAGTGTTTGGATGATTGTTATGAGAATGATTTTTTTATGTGTAAATTATTAAAAATGACATAAGATTGATGTGTTGGAAAAGAGAGAAGATAAGGCCATTTTTTGTGGATTACTATTATATGTGTAATGATGACATATTTATAAGTGAAAAAATTCAACTTTTTCAAAACCTAGGTTTTGGCCCCCAAAACCTAAGTTTTGATTTCAAAAGTGATTTTCTAAATTTTGAGTGCCTGGCTAATTTTTTTTAGGAAACTTAGGTAGGTTTGGAAAAGAAAAGTGCTTTTTTTTAGTTTGAAAAAACACTTTTACAGTTTTTTTTTCATAAACTATTCTCTAAAAACTAATTCAAACATGCTCTAAGATTTTCAGCTTTTTTGGATAAACACACAGGTGTTTGGGGGTTATTATTACCTATCATTGTTGTTCAACATAAAATAACATTCAAGAGATCAACTTTTCTTCTTTCTTTGGCTGCTGGTTCAAAAAGTCCTTAAATATCTTTTCCAATTGTTTTAAAATTATATATTATAAAATTACATTAAATATATATAATATATACAATATATATATTCAACAGACAAGAGTTACACTTTTATGTTTTTAGATCCCACTTTTTACTAATCAAATATTTAATTATTAGTTCATTTTAAATATAATCATTATTTAAAAGTGATTTGGGTCTCTAATATTTACTAATACATAAAATTTTGAGCTATTTGATTATATTATAAAATTAACTAATGTTATCGTTTTAATTTTTTCGACAAGTTTAATTACCTTTTGTTATTAATCAAGAGATTTGATGTTTATCACGTTTGAGAATTAAGATAGAATTTTATCATTTATATGTATATATTATATTAACTAATGTCTATTTTGGTAATTTACACAAAAGAAAGTTATTACGTTAGTAAATATCCAAACACTCTCATTTTATCAAAAGTCTTAAAAAGAATTTATACAACTTTTTTTTAAAATGCATTTTCACAACTTTTTTTTAGAAGTTATTTTCTAAAAATTAATCCAAACATGCTCTAAATAACAAACTTGGTGTCTTCTACCAATCCTTTTTTCAGGCTTGACTAAGATGGCTCGTCTGATCATATTTACTACTGTTCATTCAATGGGAACCACTCTGGGACCTCCCCAACTTAACAAATTTATATCATCCAAATCTGATCCAACGTATTATTTTCTAAACTCAATTTTAAGATAATTTTTTTTTTAAAATGATAATTAAGAAATTATTTTTATTTTAGATTATAAATACATTAAAACAAGTTTTTTTAAAAACATATTAAATTTAGACTGTTTGAGATATGGTGGGGAAGCTCCGAAAGTGGCTCCCATTTGAGATGGTTGGTAGCCTCAGAATGTGGACATGGTTCAACAGCGGTAGTATGATACAAGATTCCCAGGGGAATATGTATCTACTATCTAGATTTGATGAACATGCTGGATTCTGCCAACTGCGTGACTGTACAGCAAGTTTATATATTCTATATGTGTGTGTATTTTATGCCTGACCGTGCGTGTGAAGGGCATAAGATCTGTGGCAAATAGGCATGCTTAGCTTTACTAACTACAAGTGATTAATTCGGCACAGGCTGTCAACATGGTGTTCATCACTTCATCTTGAAAGCACGCCCCGTTTGGTATGAGGTAACAGGGTGTTTGGATTGGGATTGTGACTTGTGAGTGGGTGAGAGAAATATCAAATTTGACATGTTTGGTGTGAATCAGTCACAATGCTATGAAATATGTAATTTTATTTTACAAAAGTAAACATGAATCATAAAAAAGATACTCCCTCCGATCCTAAATATAATATCACTTTGACTTTTTTTGTGGAAGTTAAAGAAGCAAATAATACCACTAAATTATAACATATGTCATATGTAATTAAATTATAGGTTAATTTATAAGTAAAATAAATTAGTTTTGAAGAATAAAGATAACTCTCAACAATTTAAAGTGATTAATTTTGCATCATTAATTTCTCCAAAAAAGTTAAAGTGATCTTACGATTAGGACTGGAGAGAGTACTAGTTTTTACATATGTGTAGAGGAACATTGTTAGAGTTGATGATCCAATATAAATAAAATCTGGAATGGATTACGGCGAAAGAGGGATATGCAGATTCATTCCTATAGACAAAAGATTGCAAAGACTCTCCCTAATTGTATATGCATGAATGACAACCAAACTTTCTCGCCTATTTGTATTTTTGCAAGAGAAGAGATCAATCATGGTGAAGGATAATTGATGAAGTAGAAATACTAGCAGGAGATGTCCTTTAGTATAAATAAGAAGAATGATCGTACATAAACGTTAATTCAAAAAAGGATATAGTATAGTTAATTTCTCTAATGACCGAAAGATGATAAATTAATTGGCCTAAATGGATGGCATGATTTCTCTTCCAAATTATATAAATCAGTTTCATAATTCCAATCTAGATCCCTAAATGACCCTCCTAGTATAGATTAGTAGGAGATTGTTTGAACCTAATCTTGAAACTGTCGAAAAATGTGAGAGAATATGGTGCTAGGAAATATATACCACTCCAACGGGAAAGCTAAAACCTAGCAACCAAGTCCCAACCGAGCACTTTCCTTAACCGGGGAAGCTAAATAATATTTTACTGATTATAAAGCTAAAATAAAGATAATATTTTAATTATTATTTTTTTTAAAAAAATCACCATTTAAAAAAAAAATTTAAACCTTTTAGATCATATCTGGAAGGACTGCTTACCTCTCTCCTAAACACAACTAACCCCTGTAATGGCAATATTAGTCCTGGGATTTATATTTTCATGACCACAATGATCTCAAAAAAATGAATAAACATAAGTTAACCTCTACGTGCGGCTTATAAGGGAAAACAAGAGTAACATTTAAGGATGTTCTGAGAATAATGAGGATTGGGTTTATTTCATTTTTCTCTTTCTCTTTTTTCTTATTAAAATATCTTATATCCACTGTTAGATTAAAACTGAATAGTTTAGATTTAATGTTTTATAAAATTTCTTTTTACAAACATAAATAAAAAATATTTTACATTCTTAAAATCTTATCTATATAGTTCATAATTGCAATAAAAAAATAAATAGATTTTAATTTATAAATTGTTATAATAATATTCCCTCCGATCCTAATTATAAGATCACTTTGACTTTTTTTTAGAGAAATTAAGGATGCAAAATTAATCACTTTAAATTGTCTATAGTTATCTTTTTTTTCTTAAAACTAATTTATTCTACTTATAAACTAACATATGTTTTAATTATATGTGACATATGGTATAATTTAGTAGTTTAATTTACTTCTTTAACTTCCATAAAAAATAGTCAAAGTGATTTTATATTTAGGATCAGAGGGAATACTTTACAAAATAATGAATTTTCATTTTAAACATTATTATAAACATAATGTTGATTATGTGCCTATCTGGGCAAGGGCTGTGTCTTCTTCGAAATGGTAATAAAAGGCTAACGGCCAATGGTCAAATAGGCTGCATTTCCTGGACACGGAAGTCTCAAGCCAGAGTGTCATAGATGATAGAGTATATGTTCTTTAACTTCTTAGCTATTCAAAACTAATTTTACAAATTCAAGAAATTCAAATCGAATATTTAACTGCATTTAAATTGAACAGATGTAACAAAAATAATGTTTCAATGATTGAAAAAACTAACACAGTTATTTTATTGCATACTATATTGGTGTATTGATATTTTACTAAGATCATATGTTTATTTCTTTCTATCATTCATGATGGAAACGCAAGGATGAAGGCTTTAACGTCGTTTTCCGTTGGATTTTTAGGGAAATGAAATGTTCAAGAGGCATTCAAAAAAAAAAAATTTTGATTGACATATGCATCTAATTGGGAGATTAAAAAAATTTGAGTAAAATACTTTGACCTCTCTTATATTTTAGCTTAATTATACAGTCACCCCCTCTATTTTGAATACATACACTTAAGTCCAAACCGTTAACTCTATTAAAAATATTCTAAGAAGATGCTATTTTAAGCTAAAATTTATAATAAATACATTTCATTTACCAATTTACCCTTCATCATATCAAATACCTAATTTGACTTAATTTATATTGAAGAAGCTAAGATTTTTTATTTTCTAAATTTCATTTTCCATTTTTCATAAATAATTATTTGCTTGATGTGTTCTTTTTTTTTATGAAATATGTGCTTGATTTGTTTATCGATAGAATTTTGAGTAATTTAGTTAATTTACAAATAAATATATACTTGACTAAATATGTTTATAAATATTTGCATCAGTTTTTTTTAAATAATAACTTTAAATAATTTACAAAATCTACTACTTTATTTACGCATATGATATAAAAGTACAATAAACAAATGCATTTGAAATATGTTTAATCAGTTAAAAGAATTGTAAATAAATAAATTTATTGAAAAAGTATAATTATTAAATGTGATAATATAATAAAAACTAATATATTTAGTAACATATTAATTTTTTTTTTGGAAATACACGTATTAGAAATTTTTCTTTTACACATACAAAACCATCATTTTGGCAAATATAAATCTTCAAAACATTCTTATGTTTGTTAGGGGTATTTTGGTCAAAATAAAGGTTTTAAAGTCAAATTTAACTATTGACTAAAGGTTGAGTAGATGGGAAAGAAATATCTAATATGTAAAGGAGGTTGGTGTAACATGTATTTTAATTTTAAGGGAGGTTTATATATGTTTTCCAAATAGAGGGGATGTTCATGTAATTTAGATAAAATAGAGGGGTGGTAAATGTATTTTACTAATAAAACTAATTTTTCATATGGAGAGTTTGGCATGACATGAATAACATAGCCTTCAAAGCCTACTCATTAACAAGCATGTTACATGTTTAGCACCATTTCAATGTCAAATTAAGAGAAATGACATTCAGATGTTTATATAAAACAATTGCTGGTAAAAATTATTTCAAATCATTAATATTTATTACTTATACTTTAATAAAATTATCATTTGTTTTTTAAGTTATCATTCACTATTTAAAAATGATAGCTTAAAAATTTTTTGTAATGTTTAGAATATTAGAGCTATAATTCTTTGAGGGATAAATATCGATTTTGACTTGCTTCGGAATTTTTTTAAGACCAATGTCAACTTGAATGTATGAAAAGTGTAGTAATGTCGCCATGAACTAATAGAACTGTTAATAGACGCTCATAAACCATTTTTTCCCAGAAAATTTCTTCGATGAGCGATTTTGCCCCAGAAGTTTTTTCAGGTGCAATGTCGTCCTGGAATTTTAAAAAACTTTCAAGGTGAAATCGCTCATTGAGGAAAACTTGCAGGGCGAAAATGGTTTATCTTTCGTGAACCATGAAGTAGCGCCTATAACACCCCAAATTTTAGAAAATAGAAAATAAGGAATTATTTAAGGTTTTGGAATATTACTAAAACATTAAACAGCATTGAAAAATAAATTTATGATATTTAGGCATTTTTAATAATTTTAAGGCTTATTTTTTTTAGGAAATAAAGAGAAATAATTAGAAGATAACACTTAATTTGGAAAAAGAGATAATAAGGATTTATTTGAGGTTTTAGGGCGTCATTTAAAAATTAAAAAGCCTTATAAATAAATTCTTGAAGTCAAATGTATTTTTAATAATTTTTAAGACTTATTTTATTTATTAATTGAGGAAACATAGTTGGAAGATGGATTTAAATAAGGGAATATTTAGAACATTGGGGTATTGTTTAGTATTTAAAAAGTCTTATAAATAAATCTGGAAATTAAAGCATATCTAGATAAATTATTTTTGGGACAAATTCATGTTTATTTGTAAGTGGGAATGGTAAATAAAATTACCATTTAAGGGAAAAATAGAAAATAGGAAATGAAAAAGACAATATCTGCCTCTAGTTGAAAAATATCTTTACTAATAACAGAAAAGGCAAGATGGTAAAACACCTATTAAAAATATCAGCCTCACCTTTTCAATTTATATACTCCACGTGTTCCCATCTTTCTTCACTCTTCTCTTTCTCCTTCCCCCGACTTCTCCCTCTGTCCTTACTCTCTCTCGTTTCCTCTGTTTTCTTCGACGGCGACAGCGTCTCCAAGTTGCAGACGACGGCTTTTTCAGTGATGATCGGCGACGAGTGTAACATCCTAAAAATCTAATTGAGGATTAGTGGGCTAATTAGGAATTGATTTATAAGAGATTATGGAATTATGAGAATATTTGAGGAATTTTTGAGGTATTTTGATGATCTGAAAGACTTTATTTCTCCCTTATTTTAAGGAAAATAAATTTTGGAAGAAATTATTCTTAGGTTCAAAGGAGATTATTGTGGGAGAGAATAATTAAGAGGTTGGGTAGGTAAATTTTTGAAAATAAAAGGAATTTTTGTGGCTCAAAATAAATTTTGAAAATTTTGGGTCCAATAGTGTAATTTTCCCCTTCTCCTTTATTTAATCTCCCCCCTCCTCAATCATTCACTCCTCCCGTCGTCTTCTTCCTCCTTCCTTTTCTCTCTCCTTCTGCAAGCTCTCTTTCTCTCGTCTTGCTCTCTCTTTCTCGCCTTCTTTCCACCGCTTAACCATCACCGTCGCCAGAAACCACCATCTAACGCCACTATTGAACTCCTCTCACCTCCTACTTCCTTCCTCTACTTGTTTTTGTTCCGATCTGTGCCTAAATAAGGAGATAAAAATAGCCCTTTGCCTGACCTATCGGAGCTCGCCGGCGCCGGAATAGTGTTTTTTCCGGTCAACTAAGTACATTTTTGGAATCCCGTAAGTCTCCTCTACATCCCTATGTATTTAGTTTTTCGTTTTTCTATACTTGAAAAATTAGGCCTTGTCTAAATTGGTATTTCTTTTTTTTGATACAGTCTAAATTGGTATTTCTAGGAGTTCTAAGCTTAATAAATTGAACCTTAGACCTTGATTATGAGTTTCTCTAAGTAGATTTTTCATTGTTGGAGGTTTTCTTAATTATTGGGAATTTTTGGATTTTTGGATATATTAAGAATAGGGCTTTTGATGATCTGAGGTGTATATAGTTAAATTAATAATTTTTAGATGTTTATTAAGGTTTGGAAAATAAATTGTGAATTAAAGAATGGATTTTTGAGGTTGAGAAATAATTTAGGGATGTAAGGTTTAATTTTATTTAGGCTTGAATTTTTATAAATAGTTATTGGAAAGATAAATAATTTTGGATATATGTATAAATGGAGTAGAGATAAATTTTAGAGATAGAAAGGGAGAATAAATGTTAAATAGAAATTTAAAATAAGTAAGGGCAAAGAAAGAGTAGTAAGTAATTTATTTTCCAACATGTAAAATTGTTGGATAAAGAATTAATTGTGGTTGTATGTATGGTTGTGTAGTGCTTGAATTGTACTAAGTTAGCACGGGGGAGCTGCACTATTGTGAGATTGGTGCCAGCTATCAGGTAACCGCTTTCTGCTTGTTTATGTGTGTGTGTAGTGTTAGTAAGTAATTTGAAATATTATTATTTGATAATTATGATGTTATATGGAGATGAGGTTTTGAATCACAGTTGAGATATGATTATCAATTGATGATTGATGAGATATGGAAATCTTGAAATATTATTATTTTTCATAATATAATGTCCTGTGGAGTATTATTTTGAAATGGCATAAATTTGTGATTTGAAATATTTTGAACTGAAATATATATGATTTTGGGAACTATTTCATATATATGTATATTATGAAAATACTGGAAGGCCTGGTGCCTGATTGTGGTGTTGCATATCCATGTGTTGTTTGTGAGAAATTATTTGTATATGTGACACCGGTGAACTGGAAATTGTGCCATCACGTGATGAGGTACCCTGTTGCGCCACAGGGACTAATTGATATATTATGGGAAATAAAGGAGATAAAGACGTAAGAGAGGAGATCGCCCCTCACGGATTCAGAAAGGACTGTGATCCTTCTAATCCGTGGTGCGGTTCAGGGAGGGTAGAAAATCCCTCGTGAATTGTATCGTGGTGATCAGGGGCGGGTGGAAGGTCCCGACTGGTCCCACATGTTTTCCCAACGCTTCTATTAAGATTCGTTTGGGTTATTTGTGATTATCAATGATATATATATTATTCATGGAGATGATTTGGGATGGATTATTCTGCACTTATAAACTGTGAAAAGATATTTGGGACCAAGATATGCATTATATGTGAATACCTGAGCATGCTTGTTGAACTGATATATATACATATATATTCCACTGGACACCTTGCTAGCACACACCACACGTAGATGAGTAGTCAGTGGTTGCGTTTTGGGGCTACCCCCCGTTTATCTCACTTTTTACAGGTCTTAGGAGCAGTGTAGAAAGTCAAGGGAAGGATCCAGGAACTTCTCACTGATATCGTGAGATATTCTGAACCAGAAGGACAGGAGGTATTGCCACATTTAGGATCATGCATATGTGACGCTTCCGCATAAACTTGTTATTAATTTTGGAATTTATTGTATAATTCCCATTATGGTATGGTATTTTAAGGATGATATGTGGAGATTAATCATGGATAATGTAATTTTCTGTTATTGTACTGGGAAGAAAATTATATTGTAATGACAGAGATTGGAGTTGATGTTGGAGTTAAAAAGATAATATCTAAATATTATGGAAAGGTCTTTTTCTAACTATGTTAGTTATTTTATTAAGTTAATTCCTTTTCCTAACATAGTTAGCTATATAAACGTTTTAATGATAAATTGTGAGTGGCAAATAATGGGATTAGAGGTAAATATTACAACGAGGAGTAAAGGAAATGTGTGAGAAGCGTGGGTAGGCCTTTGGTAAGCATTTTTCCTTCGTTTTTCCCTCTTCTCCGGTCCGATTTGAGTGAATCTTGGGGATGATGATTCGAATTTCTGAGGGGTTTAGGAAGTTTCCAAATTCATAAAATCAATGCTTAGGTCTGGCTATTGATGATTTGAGTGCCAATTTCGAGTAGGAAGTTGAGTTGGTTGATGTCCTTCAAAAAGCCCCATATTTCCTCCTTGTTCCGACGCCATTCATGGTGTGCTTGGATGAAAATCGACTTAAACCTTAACTAACCTCAAGTAAGAGTATGATTAAACTAAGAAAACAAGGGTATGTTAAATTTCTGACAGGTTCTGGTTGTTTGATTTCTTGTTCTTCTTCCTCTGTTCATCGACGCTGTGTTTGGTGATTCGGGTGAAGATGAACTGAAACTTTAATTGAAAACGAGTAAGGATAAGATTGAACTAAGAAATCGAGTGGTATGGTGAGTTTTGGTGGTTTATGGATTATCCAATTTTTCTTCTTCCCTTATTGGTTCAAATTTTCCCTGCCGCGCTGAAATTTGATTCTTGTTCCTCTCTGAGGTTTTCGTTTTTAAGCATGATTAAGAGGATGAAATTGACACTTGAGTGTGTGATATTAATTTTAATTTGAGTTGTAGTGGGTTATTGTTTCTTCTCTATTTGTGATGCTCTGGCCGGCGACTTTCATGTCAGGGGAAGGAGGAAAAATTGTGATGTTTGATGATGTTCGGTTGCTTCTTGTTTTGAGTGTGAAGCTGTGTGATTTTTTTTATTCTCTCTTGGCTGTTCTGTCTGACGAATTTCAGTGACAAGGAAGGGGAGTTTGTGATATTTAATTTAGTAGGATTGATGTTTAATTGGATGCCTGAAGTTGTTGTAATTTTTCCATCTCTATCAGTCGATTTCTGGGCTTGTTCGGGCTACTAGTTTTATGATGGAAGAAGATGGAAACTTGTGGTGTGTGTGAATGTTCTGTTTTTTTTATGATATTAGAAAGATATATAGGGGATTAGTATATGATGACTTTGATTAATGGAAGTTCAGCTTGAGGATTATGATTTTGTTTTATAGATAAACTGATATAAACACAAGTTTCAGTCTTTCTTTTATAGTTTGGCTGCAATTTAAGAAAAAGGTTATGGTAGTTAAGTTTTATGAATTTTAGGAGAAGGAGTAAGTATTTAAAAATAGAAGTTGAGCTTTGAATTGATGGTTGTTGTTACTCATATGGAATTGTTAGGTAGTTAGTTAAGTCTTGTGAAATTGTTGGGTACAATTCTGGATATGAATGGAAGAAGTATCTTAAGAAGTTAAAATGGTGATCAAAGGAAAAATAAGTAATTCCAATAGTTAAGGGATAATTAGAGATCCCAAATATTGATCAAAGGACTGATTTGTAAATTGTCAAGTGATTCTATAATTTATTTAAAGTGGTTCGAGGATTAAAGAAGTGTAGGATTCTTTGGGAAATTACATCATTTTAATTATCAAAATTTCTAGGAATGTTAAGAAACTAGGAAAAGGTCATTTATACGGTAGATAATGGGATAACAGAGGACTATTTACAATGGAAGAATGCCTAATGATAATTAAGGTTAATGAATTGGATGAGTTGTTATAAAGCTCATAAATGATATAAGAGTGACTCAAGTGCTAAAGTACTGTTTAATATGCTTTAAATGTGTTTAAGGTGATTATTGGGAAGCTTAATGGGTTTGCTGATTTTTCTAAAATTCTATGAAGGATCAATTGATGTTGAAGTCTTTTAAGAAGCTAAGTGAGGAGATATGAGTTATTATCTTCGGACTCTTCCCTTGATTTCTTTGACTCAGGTTGTAATCTTTTGATGCTTATCGAGCTTTGAAAAGATATTCCTGAATCTGCAAGTATAAGAGAAGGTTAGGGAGAGGGCTGATTGGTTGTTACTTGAAATTAAGCATAAGATTAGATATGACATAAGTTTAAGAGTTTCTACTTGCCTTATAATATCAAGTATGGGAAGTAATTTGCGTGTTTCTATTGCTGTAATTTATGTATTCTGCTGTAAAGTTTACTAAGGATAAAGGGAAGTTTAAACACTTATAGTGGGGACTATCTAGTTGTAGAGTTTAAATAAGTAGTTTGAGGACTTTAGATTAATGTAGTTGATGAACGAAGTTTTGATTGATTAAATTATGAGGTTAAAGGTCCTTATCAAACTTTAAAGTAGGATCTCTCAATTATTGAGCTAGTATCTTGGAAGGTTGCTGAAATTATTTATGGCTTGGGAGGAAATGAAGAATATTTAGTTTACAGGACTTTAAATATTGAATTAGGAGCTAAGAATGGTTTCGAAGTTTATTAACCTATGCTCTGTTATGTATTCAATACTATAAAGATCTAAGTTTGAAAGATGCCAAGGTGGATTATATATGTATATATATTTTTTGGAGATCAGATATGCCTAGTTTAAGTTGTTAGGAGGTGGATTATGGGTGATTGTGAAATGAATTCCACATGGAGTATAGATATTAGTTTAATGATTAGGTGTGAATTGATTGATAAAGATGGTTTGGTGATTTAATTTTGGGTAATTGTTTTAGAACCAATTATAGGATATACCTGTATGAGCACCTGGAGTTTGGATTTGGGATTAGGATAATTGAAGTGGGGTGTATAAAGGTTTTAAAAATAAATATTGATATTTGAATACTTGTTTAGGAATTTATGGAAAAGGTTTGAATGTTGGAATCTTGCTTTAAGTTACTGACTGAGGTTCCAAATGATAAAATAAATGTTCATATGATTAAAAGATTGAGATATAAATTTACAGGTGTATGTGTAATGCATTTCTGTTATAGGATTATTAGAATCTAAGAGATAGAGTTCTTTTATTCTATATGAGAGATGGATGTAAAATAAGATAAAAGTAGTAAAATATCATGTTGAAACCTCTGTTCTATTTCTGTTCTCTTAAACAATATCCTCGTGACAACAGTGAATCAATTGTAAGCTGTGATTTTAATAAAATTAAAGTTATACTTTACATAAATAAGGAAATAGTATATGGTAGAAGATGATAAGGTTTAATAGATTAATTATGATTAAATCATTGGGATTTTTATATTTAATTTCGGAAAAGATGATAATGAGAATCAGAATTATTAATTGAAATAAATTATTTATAATTGACCTTTTAATTTTAAAAAGGGGTTAAGATAATTATAGTAAACTGTAATCTTTCACTAATGCAAAGAAATTAGTAGTATTAATTATATTAGGATCGTGAGAGATGCTGAATAATTATATAGAAGTGTCGGTATTAATTTACTATTTATATATTATATGTCAATAGGTCTTGATAGTAACATAAGATTGAGGAGGTCAGTGGAAAGGAAAAGAACAGATAAGGACTAAACTCTGGTATCCAGGTAGCAGTTTATCTTATTACACTAAATTGCATGTATAATTTTGTATATCTGTTGCATTTAAAATGGTATGTCATTTATTCCTCAGTTGGAGTACTCCAGGCTTAGGTGGTTCGCTACCTCTTTGCCAAATCAGTTAGTTATAACGGGATAGTTATAACGAGAAGTCCTGCAGGTAGAACCTCCACTAGTTAACGAGGATATCGTTATCAGTGGTTGATAGGTGCTTAAGTCACCCAGAATAATAAGATAAAGATTATCATTATATGTGCAGATTTATAAAATGTATACATGACAATGCATGCATGAAATTTACAGTTAATCACATAAACTGCGTTGAACAGGTGTTTTATAGAGAAGCTGGTAAATAGTAAGATGATTGAGATAAGGCAGGAGTGCTGGAAGAAGATTAGATGAATAAATTAAGATTATAATTGAAAAGTAAAGTTATCTGTATATGATGTAATTTTAAATTATTAAATTAATAGTATAAAGCATAGTAAATAGAATTGTATAAATTGATAAAAAGGGATTTGAATTTTCTAAGTACTACGAATTAAAAATAGATAACCTAAGAGGGTTAGTGTACTTTTAATTGTTTTATTAACCGCTTTGTTTTATAAAGAATTTTAAGTTGTTCCCATTTGTCTGAAAAGCCCATTCCAACTAACAGAAAGTTGGTTGAATGTTTTAAAAGAAAAAGTTTTAAATTTTTCCGTATTTTTGGGCTTCTGACATTGAAAAGTGGTTATAATTCAATTAAAAATTGCTATAATATAATAGAAAATTTTAGGTGTTACAGCGCCCGTTAACAGTTCCATTAGTTTGGGGTGACTTTGCTACACTTATCATACTTCTAGGGTGGCATTGGTTTCAAAAAAACTTCCGGGACAAAATCGCTACGTCAGGAATACTTCTTAAACAGCATTGGTATTTAACACATTTTTTAAAAAAACAAAAAGAACAATGATCTACTGTTACCTTCTTTTTTCCAATATCATGAACGGAAAAATTGAAATAGCCAAAATGCTACATAGCTTAAAATAAAATGTAATTGACAAAACCCTTGTTTTAATTAGAAAGAAACCTCATTTCCTTTATCAATGAAGAAAATCTACTTGCTTTATTTGAGGGGAAGCATCAGTTTTTTTAAAAATAAATAAACAAACAAACATGGTGTGTTAAATATACTAAGATAAGAAACTTCTCTGCCTTCTTTTTAAAATTCCGTCCATGCAAACCAAACATTGGGGGGGGGGGGGGGAATCCTTGCAATGAAAGTGTGAGATTTTTTAACAATTAACAAGAAAACATACATTGTTGGCCGGAAAAAAAAACAAGAAAACATTATTAAACTGTTTCTTTATTGATATGTGCATATTAGTTTGGTATGGGTGTGACGCCATTACCAGTGATCCTGCTTCCTTGCTTAGTGAAGTAATCACTTTTGTCCTTTAATCTTAGGGCAATTTCCCATTGTCGTTCATATGATTAACCAAATCTAAGGATAAGAATGATGCAGGATAGGAAAAAAAAACTCACTTTACACAACCAAAGATTACTTAAATGTTGGTTCAAAAATAAATTGAAAATTAGCATCATTTGGTATATATTCCCAGCTTATTTTAGCTAATAGAATAAGCATGTATTTTTTATTTTTACCAATTAGTGCTATTTCATATTTTTCATGAAATTAAAAAACTATTCACTACAAATTTATTAAAGGGCGTTGATAAGATCAATACAAAGAATAACCAAAAAGTAATTTTGAAATGTAATTGTTTTGTGAAATTTGGGGAAGCAAAAACTATGGCATGAGCTAGTGTTAGTATTGATGATGATAAGAATAAAAAAGATGAACTAATTAATTAAGTATTCACCTTGCAAGTATGATTATTGTTACTAAGAGCCGCTAATTAAACTAATGAACGAGAACAAAACTTAAGAGATCACATCTGACATCACAAAGCATTATATATATCACCTTTTGGAAGACTGAATATATAATATGGATGGCCTATTAGTTAATATTAAATCATTTCATCATCATCGTAGATGGTGACATGCTATTTATTTATGGACAAAAAAGAAAGAGAGAAAGAGGCGTATGAGATGCAACATATATATTTATTAGGCGCTACTCATGCAGAGACATTTTCAAATATGGCAGGACTTGTATGTGATAATCTCTTCATCTGCTACACTAATATATGCTAATATGGTTAATATAACTTTTGGTCCATGAACTTTCACTCAGTTTTGGTTTTGGTCCCTGAACTTTAAAATTTTTAGTTTAAATCCCTGAACTTTCGGTCAATTTTGGTTTTGATTCCTGAACTTTGAAATTTTTGGTTTTGATCCTTGAACTTTCGGTCAATTTTGGTCTTGGTCCCTGAACTTTCCAAAATTTTGGTATTGGTCCTTCAACTTTAATTTTTTTTAAACTGAAGGACCAATACCAAAATTACTGAAAGTTCAGGGATTAAGACCAAAATTGACCGAAAGTTCAGGGACCAAAACTAAAATTGACCGAAAGTTCAGAGACCAAAATCAAAAATTTTAAAGTTCAAGGACCAAAACCAAAATTGAGTGAAAGTTCAGGGACCAAAAGTTATATTAACCGATGCTAGTATAAATGATTGGATTCTCTTCAACACATTTCTTATTTTGGCCTCAAAAACTAACCAATCTGTTAGTTTGCCAACTTCAACATCCAGACACGCAACAATAATTTCAAATAATATATATTATTAGGATGTTTTACTTCTCAGTTTCACTGATGGGGACAATGAAATTGAGAGATTTTTAGAATTTCTGTGTGGTTGAAACCGAACCATTTCGATTGAAAGGGTCAAAGAATATAGTGTGGTAAAAGGTAATAGTAATGCTTTTGGTAAAAGGTAATACTACTCAACACCATGCAGTAACAAGTCAAGAGTCTTGCTGTAGCCAAGACTTACTGATCATAGTAATTAACCTGCACACATTTTAATTTCATTCTTCTGTTTTTTCTGGTCCACTATTACCTACTTTACCTATTTAAGCTTTCTTTGACTCGGTCCAAGAAAAATTGTACCATTAAATTCTTTTTATGAAAAAAGGATTGTTTTAATACTGCATGTTTTGATATCCCAAGATTGAGCACCACATGGATAGTATAACTTGTAATAACATCGATTTGTTTAGTATAGAATCAAGGGAATCATGATTACACACACATATATTAGTTAGTGAATTATTCAATCATGTTGATAGTATTGTTGAGACGACCCTCCTAACCCATTTTAAGAATTATAATTGAGGTGAACGTGAGGTCTCATATGGATTTATTAGATGCAATCCCAAATAAAATATGAAGCAAGTATTGTCAACATTGTCATCCCATATCACAATTAACGATGCATTAGACCTTTCTAGTCGTCAAAGAGTGAACAATTAACAATGTGTGTGTGACACCCTGTCATTTTTTCAATATAATTCCTATGATTTTATATATAATTATTAAATTATCGATTATATGCTTATCATACTTTAAATATAAAAAAAACATCTACAAGAATGATTGCCATGGATTATACTCTTAAATTGACATAGTCAATTAGTTACAATATTTACAACATCAGATTCTCTGTATCCATGTACATGTAGAGATCAACCTCAAAAAACTCAGATTTTTTTTTTTTTTTGTAAATTTATCACGCATTTGTTTTTGTTAAATCTTTCTTACAGACTTGTTATATAGTTTCAAGTGATGCTGCATATTTGAAGAGAAGACCAAAATATTTATTCACACAAAGTATTTATTATTAAAGAGACACATTAATCCTCAGGGCCACAAATTGGAAGTTTGAGCGAATCCACCATAGATACAGAGATACACTGCAAATACACAAAGTGAAAGAAGCAATCCTGACCCTTCCTCATCTAAACTCTCAAACACTATTTACTTCTATTTTCCTTTTTAAAGAAATCTATCAAGCACTAATATATATATAATAAATATAGACACGAAGAAGTAAAACTAAGAACAAGAAGATTAAGAAATAACACAAGCATTGGGATTCTCTTCAGCACTGTGAACCTGATAATAAGTAGTCAGGTAAGGATTATAAGCTCTGTAAAACCTGGCAAGTTCAGCAGCTTGCTGTTCACTTAGATCTTTCTTCTTATCATCTTCCTTCTTATTCTTACCATCTTCCTTCTTGCCATCTTCTTTCTTCTTCTCTGGCTCTTTTGCGGGCCCCACAGTTAAAATCTCTGTGTACCATACTTTCCTCAGTTTGCTCACCACTTCCACTGGGTCTATGTCCCCTACCACTGTTAGCTTATTCTCTTTCATGTCCATGGCTATGGAGTCTATACCTGTTTATAACAGATCATCACTATGATGGGTTTGTTAACTGTGAATAAGGAAACTAACAAGACCTTACCTGTAAGGCTAGAAACCATTTTCATGGCTTTCTGCTTCGCTTTGTCATCGTGCAAGTCTAACTTCAGCACCACTTTCTGCAAAATAACACTGAAAATTTTAGAACTTTGTATGGGAAAGGACCCAGTAAAACAGAGGGATCGACAGAAAATAAAAGAAAATCAGCCTGTACTAATTGACATAATTTAACTGAGTGTTATGAATCAGGTAAGAAATGGTAGATACAGAGGAAACAGAGTTGGGGTGGTAGATAGATTAGAAATCAAAATTCACAAAATCAGGGGATATAAAAAAGAAACTAAATTTGGAATTCTTGTCATGTTTAATGTGATTAAAGAAAATGAAACAGGTGGGTAATTGAGAGGGAAGATGGTGAAACTCATAAAGAGGAAGAGGAAGAGGAAGAGAAAACATAGTGATAATCTTCACCTTCATGTCTATTTGATCCTGAGTTCGGCCTCCTAGTTGGACTATTTAGATAATATTATAGAGCGATCAAGATATTGAAAGAGTGTGATATAAAAATAGACGGAAAGGGAATATGAGGTTTAGAGAGAAAAGCAGAGAGAAATAAGGAAGAGGAAGAGGAAGAGAGTTAATGAAACTATAAAACAGGTCAAAGAAAAAGGGGGTGTGATTAGAGAGTGTGTGAGAGAAACAAACAAGGAACTAATCACATACTCACTCATTGACGTAAGGCCAACGGCTTCCTGTTCTGTTTTCTGGAGATTCCTCCAAATGGCCACATTTAGACTCAGGGAATCAAACAAACAAATAGATAATAGGTCTTTGCTGGAGATAATTGACCTCTTATTGGTCTTATTTATTTGAAGCCATAAAAGTTGTAAAATGAAATTGTGTAAATAGTACCCAAAAAAACTATCTTTAGGCACTCGTTGTATTCCCCCCAATATATATACTCCTTCCTCTCAAAATTATTTACATAATTTGATTATATTAAGATTGTTAAGTAAATTAGTTAAAATCACACGATATTATCAAAATATTATAATCATATATTGTATTTCAACTCTCCTTTTCTTGTTTGTTTATTATTGAGGAGCATCAATGGGGATGATTCAAGGGAAAAATGAGAAAAATTATATAGTATTATATTTAGGACTAAGTTCACCTCCCAAAATAGATCATATATTTAAGACCAAAGGGAGTAGTATTTTTTTTTAATAAAAACTGAAATCCATTATCATAAAAGAGATATTACATCAAAACAACCTACTAATAATCTATCTATCATCAACCTCTTCCAGAATAAAAGGTGGAGGTTGATCAAATTATCAAAAATTCTCATCTACACAACCTGTGAATCTCTGCGAAGGATTAAGTCTAACATTTTCAATTATATCATCTACAAGTATAGTTAATTGCCTTTAGAAGAGCGTCATCTACTTATCTTTCCAACGAGCACTGAAATTGATTCCGAAAATAAACAAGCATTTTTAAAACCCTTAGACAAACATATGTGAAGGCCCTAAATGAATCCAATCAATTTCATTATCAGTGGAGGAACACACGTTAATTTGCAACTAAATCCCACAGTCCAATTAACTTGTTTGCTCAGAACAAACCTTCCACAGCCACTTCGCACACCAGCCAAAACTGAGTCATATGTTACCAATTTGATACAATCCTCATCACCTAGAATTGAGTCATTGATAACCGTTGCATCCCTCTTCATATTCCCCCGGACTCTCAAAATATATTGAGCAGAACAAGCCATAAATAGGCTATTGTTTGGATTCCAACCACAATGAAAGGTCTCATCACCAAACAGTTTTAATTTCTGTATCGAGCAACCCAGATATCCCAATATAAATAATCAATCAAAGTGGATCAAATAACCTTCTTTGTAGAGTTTTCCCCAATATTATTGTTTAGATCTCATTTGATCTATTCTACTCTCTCGAGAAGAACAATATCCATTTGTTTAGTATTGTTTCTTTAACTTCTAACAAACTTTAATTTTTAAAGAAATTATATTTTTGGCTATATTATTCTATAAAAGCACTTGCAAAAATAAATTGTTACATTGACAAAAGTTTGTTTTCCTATAATGTACCAATCAGCGAGTGCACCCAACTTATATAGACTGGTGGATCAAAATATTTTTTTTAAGAAAAAGAGCAAAAAAATGGAGATAAATATGGTTATAAATAGTGATGTTGATTTCGATATGTACAAATAATTATGATTATTTTAATTTAGGCTAGCCATTTTGTTGTTTTATGAGGAAGAGCTTTTCCAAGTTGTGCTCAAACGAAATATCCACGTAGGCGTTTATTGTTTAATGTTTGTTTCATTGGCATTTACTTTAGGGCCACTTTAATTCGCCTCGTAATTCTCACGTTGACAGGGACTTACCCTCAATATTACATTGCCTTCATTTATTAGCCAGCCAGCACAAAATCGTATGTTAATCTCATTTGATTGTGAAATCTCTATGCTTACCTCTTCTTTTAATTTTGTGGTAAAGTTCATGGAGGTCTTTGTTAACTCAGTTGACACGTTATCTGAGCGGTAAAAAAAAAAAGCCCTAAAATTAGTCGTCTTCCCTACTCACACAAGAATTTTTACGGCGATTATACATATAGTATATGTTTATGTTGGAGTTTGTGTAAATCATAGTACAAAAAATCGGACCGGACCGGGCGGTCCAACCGTGAACCGCCCATAAATCCGGTCCGGTTGCCCTTTTGAACCGGGGGTAGGTTGACCCAACCCGCTCCAAACCAGCCAACCCGGTAAAAAACCGGGTAGTCGAACCGGTTTCCTTTTTTTTTTTTTTTTTTTTATTTATAGTTCACCTAATTATCAACTTTCATTTCACTTAATTTTAGAAACCAGGAAACTATAATATTTTAAATGCTATTTTACTTGTATATGTTTAATATTTAATTGTTGTTGCTCTTAGTATTTGTATTTTAGTCTGTGGATTGTAGAATAATATTTATTTTCACATGTAATCAACTAATATTTCCTATTTTTCCCTCTATAGAAACATTAAAATATTCATGTTTGATAAATCGTATATACTTACCTACATTTATACTTTGATATTAGTAATTATGAATGTTAATATTAAGAAAATTTTATTATTTTAATATAACCAGTTTAACCCCGGTCCAATCATTGACCCTTGAATCAGTACCTCGTCCGGTTTGATGTCCGGTCCGGTTTTTTGAACCTTGGTGTAAATAAACATAACTGAAAGTAAACGGAAAAAAGTTATCAATATAAATACGATTAAACAAGTACAGTCTCTTTATAAATTTAAGAGATCTACCCGCAATGAATGTCTTAGATTTTATAACAAGTTCACTTACAATCGTGTTAATCTATTGTGAATGAGGCTTTTGTCCATGAAAGGTTAAGTAAACACTTGTTTATAAAAGGGTGAAGGTGTAAAAATACACATGTAGTTTGATCCAAGGCGTACTTAATACCACTAAGGTTTTTTTTTTCCTCAAAAGTGTCTACAGTTAACAAAATGGGTCAAAAGTATCCATATCGTCAATATAAACTAACAGCGTTAAGTTTGTCAAAATTAGGGAAAATAAAAAGTGCAAAAATACTCATGATGTTTGGTCTGAAGCGCACCCAACGCTGCAAAATCTTTTTCCCAAAAGTACCCACTTAGTTAACAAAACGGTTCCTTCAATGTCTATACCGTTACTTTACACATGTTAGGTAGGAGATATACATAAAGAGGGGTGTGAATTTTTTTTATTTCAATAAAATATTTTTCAAAACTATTAGTTCAAAAGCAATTTTAAAAAACAAATAAGAAAGAAATAGAATATTGAAATCTTAGGCAAATTTTGCACAACGTTCATTTGCACTTTTAAAGGCCTATATATATCAATTGATGAAGGAAGATTGAAGCATGATATTACGGAGAAAAATTTTAGCTATAAGTATTTTCCTAGAACTCTAAATCTTCATACTTTGTTTCTCTAAATTTCTGTGAGCTTAAGTGTTTATCATATACTCTGTTTGATCTGCAAGCATTTGCCTAATATTTTAATGTTCTGTTTCTTTCTTATCTGTTTTTGAAATTTGATTTTGAACTTAAAGTTTTGAAAAATATTTTATTAAAATACCAAATTCACCCCGCTTGTGTATTTTTCATGCCTAACATGTGTAAAGTAACAGCTACTAAGGGAACCATTTTGGTAACTACGACAACACTTTTGGACCCAAAAAAAGTTTGCGGTGTTGGTGCACTTCAAACCAAACTTCATGGGTATTTTTGAACCTTTTATTTTCCCTAACTTTAAAAAACTTAACGCCGTTAGTATATATTGACGGCTTAGGCACTTTTGAGCCAAAAAAAACTTCGCTGTGTTGGGTGCACCTTAGACCAAACTACATAAGCATTTTTACACATTCACCCTTTATAAAAAGTTAGACACTTGTTTACGAAAAGTCATATATTTGTTTATGAAACTCCAACTATAGGAAGTTAAACATTTGTTCATAAAAAGTTGAACACTTATTTATGAAGGTTTAGACACTCACAAATGGAATACAATGTACACTTACATTTTTTTTTTCATAAAAGTCTATTTATTTAAGTAAATGATAAAATGATACATATAAAACCACCAATTGATTTTTGGATCATAATCTAATTGGTGCCTTAGACTCCAGAAATATAAACACATTATAACATACTAACAGAAACAAACACACTAAGACAACAATATCTAAAACAAATAAAACATCAAGCTGCATCCCAAAAACAATTATCTCTTCAAAGACCAGCTGGAGCAAGAGTCTCATCTCAAACTAGCTGCACCACCACCAAAGCAAACACTGTTCAAAGTCTCAAAAAGCAGGAGCATTTACTATTGAGCAGAATTGATAAAACATGGGACATGGGAAGACACCACTATGAACCACTAATTCACACTGGTGACTCATGACGTTTATAGCCCTTGAACTAAGGGGTCTCTTCATGACAAATACCCTACTGAGAAGAAGAAATTGCCTTAAATGGCAAAGGTAGAGTATGTTGACGACCTTGATAGAGTGACGCTGGAGAGGAAGGTTGTCTAGAATGTCTAATTCTTTATAAACAAGTGTTCCAAAATTAATGTATGTTGATTTACCTTTAAATTTACATCTCAACAAAGGTAACCAAGTTTGTTTGGTGAGGAAGACAGTCATCTCACTTAAAGGGGTTTTATCCTCAGGTAATAATGTATTACTCCCTCCATTCCTATGTGTAAGAGCCAAAAATTTAAACAATTTTGTCCCTTTTTATAAGAACCTGACACAATTTGTCAAAGCATTTAATGAGTTTTTTCCCATTTTACCCATCATTATTCTCTCTATTCACATTCTCTTTCATACTCATTTGTAACACTATTATCACATTTCTCTCTCTTACATAAATAAGGGCAAACTTGATAAAACAAAATTATTTCAGACATATTTCTCTCAACCACATTCTTAATCTGTGTGATTTTTCCTATTTGACTCTTATAATAAGGGACGGAGGGAGTATATGTCTATTTTTCAACTTATTTTAAAAGGCCGCTTTTAAGATGAAATCATTACTAGTCTAAGAGATTAATGCCCCTAAAAATGTCCAGAAAGAGATTTTATTTAAGCAAAGTTTAAGGAAATGGTCGTCTATCCTTGTGGAATAGGTGAAGATAAAGAAGCTTAAATGTGTCATCGGTATTGAAATTGGTTAAATATGCAATTTCTATGGTAAGATAAGTTACATCTTCATGTATAAGTGTCATATTTAAAACTCATTAAAAGTGTTTAACTCTTCATGAACAAGTGTATGATTTCCAATGGTTTAAGCTCCACCTACTTCGTCGCCGGAAACCCTCTATCCAAGCAATAGTCGACGAATAGCCGACAGAGCTCCGATGATGTTGGAGCTTTAAATAAATAAAGCTGGGCTACTATTGTCTTTTCATCCGTAAAGCTCAATTTTAATTCATTTTGGTTTTTGGAGCGCATTGAAAATTTAGAATTGTTTTTAGGGTTGATTAAAATAAACTTCATTTTGTAGGGTAAATTGAAGTTTTCCAATCCATGTTTCATTCGGATTGCTCCCTCGGCTAGCTAGGTAAAGAGTTAAACACTTTCATCAGATTACTAAGTTTAGCGCATAGCATATTTCTTTCCTTCTTATATTCTTTTCCAATTCTAATGTTAAGATGTGATATCAAAGTGTCCCTTCCTTCGATTGTTGAATCACTTCATCAAATTTCGGATTTTTTCAATACTACAACCAAATGAATATTTTGATCAGCTGCACAAACTCATCAAATCTAATTGAAACAATTTAAAATTTTGAGGGAATCAAAGTCATTAAATGGTCGATTAAGAGTAGAAGATCCAATCTTAACAATATATACTCCGCGATATACACAAGAATACTTCTGTCTTTTTGAAAATTTATTTATTCAGCTCTGTTCTTGTGTTTGCCTAAAGAATTTTCTTTTACCGCCAAGAAAATACAAAAGACTAATTGGTTAGGGATAGTGAGTGTATGGTGATTTAGCTTGGCATTTTCCTTTATAAAAAGGAAAACATATGGGGTGGATGAAAGAAGGCAAATCCATGTCCATTACTTCAAATGAGATGCAAGTGGCAGAAGCCTAGTGTCACATTAACATCAAGCACTTCCTTTTAAAAAAGAAAGAAAGAAATATTGCTAATTCTACTTTTAAGTAGATATGTGAGTACATGTTAGGTCTCCTTCATTGTGAGGGAGGATTGTAGGATGGGGTGTGTGTAACTGATCCTTCCAAAATATGTCATATTGGCTAAGAGAGTAAGAATTTCTTAATATCATAAACAGTACTCCCTCTGGTCCTATTAGGACCTCTTTAGGGAGTTGTTTTTTGTCCTAAATATAGGACCTAATTCATATTTTTGTCAACTTCTTCCCAAATTATCCCATGATACTCCACAATAATCAATTAAGAGATAGAAGAAGGAATAGGGAAGATGATTGGGATGTTTTAGGAAAAACACAAGGGAAAATCACATTGAGGTCCCACATAAAGCATTTAATCATAACAAGGTCCCAAACAATCATCAAATTACATTGAAGTCCCAAGGGATCTAGATGTAATAAAATGGCTTGTCATTGTAAGTTGTCAATACCAGCTCATTGAGTCGTCACTGCACTCCAAATGAGCTGGTATTGACAACTCAATCATTGAGTTGTCAATATCAGCTCATTTGCGTGCAGTGACGACTCAATGAGCTGGTATTGACAACTCACAATAACAAACCATTTTATTACACCCAGGTCCCTTGGGATTTCAATGTATGTAATTTAATGATTGTTTGGAACCTTGTTGTGATTAAATGCCTTATGTGGAACCTCCATATGATTTTCCCAAAACACAACATACTAATTAATATAACTAACATCCTCAATTAATCAAAGTAGTTAAATATATCATATATTTAGAACAAGTAATATGCCCTCCGATGAATTCAAAATTCACCTCACTGAAAAATTACATATCTAGAACAGCACTTGCATGCTGCACCAGAGCGAAATATAATATACTTCTCCGTTCTTAATCTTCTCTACCTTGATCTCATTAATTGATTTTCGCAGTATGATTGAATTAGTTATCTAGCATGACTAACTCAAGAATGGCTTCATAATTTTGCAGAACAGCACAAACAAACACAACATGACAGCATCAGGCAAAATGGCTAATAGTTCCCAGCTAATCACGCATAAGGCAAGTAGATAATATTAGAGCCCAATTGATCACAGAAACTGTGCAAATTATACATTATTTGGAATTCGGTGTCTCAATAAACATTCAACAAACGTCAAGAACAAAAATGACGTTTGAAAAGCATGGAGACTCAATTATTAAGCATTTCCGGAGACACCACGTGGCGTCAGGTCCCCTCAAATGAAATACTTGACATGAAAGATCTCCCTCCTCAAAGGAGTGATCCCCAATATGACGGCTGATCATCACTGGCATCAGCAGTAAAAGATGAGATACAGAATGGATGCTCACCAGAATTGGACTAACATTGCAAGCTTCAACCCAGGGATGCCCCAACAATGGCTAGGGCCTCCTCCACTGAAGACGCCTTCTCAAGTTTGGCTTTATCAACCGCAGGCTGCCTTCTGGCAAGCTTGGGCAGCAGCTGAAATTCCTGAATTATACCACACGTCATTAGTTTACCAGACACATGACCAAAATAGCAGGAATAGTTCTCTATGATCATCATTTATCAGTGCCTTTCTAATAAACTAGCACAGCTATCTTTACACATTTCCAGGTCCCAATTTCAAACTTAAAAAAACTACACAAACTTTCCATAAAAACTTGTACTTTTGTGACAACCAAATTAATGTGTGTATCTAGTTTTATTATTTCAACTATATTAGTATCGTTGAGGATAGAGCGATTAACTACCTCAGGGCTCCCACTTTCAACAAGAACTCCTTTTAGCTTGCCTGCGAGGCATCAAGTTTTCACATTCTTAATAACAGCGAATAAAAAAAGTGTATCAAAACTATACCTGAATGCATGCACGCACACAAATTATCCTTCTAAACACTCATAGAGACGTACAGTCCAACATACACACTCGATGGGAAGACGGTTAAAAAAAATTACCAGATTTAATCCAGAATGTAGCAATTTTAGGATCGAAATTCCCAATTTCAACTGTTTCCCCAACTGTCCAAAGCAAAATCAACATTAAGAGCAATAAGTGACTGAAATTTTGTAAAAATATGGGGCAATGATATATTATTGAAATTTATCTTTACCATTGTCTCCGAAAAACTGCCACCAAACTTTCCTGGAGCTCCCTTCATATTCAAACACCCTTGAATAGAAGTATGGAAGATAATCATACCTGACAATCATCAACAAAGAATATTCAACTACCAGGATCGAAAAATGAAATGCTTTACCAAAGCTGAAGTTTGAGAAGTTAGGTCACAGGAACTGAGAGTGCAACATACGTGTGAGTTTGTGCACTGAGCAATGCTTTCACGCAATGATGTGCAGAGCGACGAGCATGATCCACATGTTCAACCCGGGTGATACGATCGTATATCTGTTCAGTTTTTTTATAAGCACGTGATTTCAATTTGAAAATGAGTGATAGCAACTCAACTCAAGAATAGCATACCTTCAGTGGGAAAGCTGCTACATCACCAACAGCAAAGATTCCAGGAGTACTTGTCCGAAACAGACCATCCACCTGAAATAGGAGATTCATTGAGATTAAGTCCGTCAAATTCTAATTTGAGGTTAATGTTTATACACACTCAAATTACATCTGCAAATTGGGGTGGCTCAAAGAAAGTGTACACGATATTCAAAAAGTAATAAATGGCTAATTTCTAAACATTTTCTCACAAAAGAAAGAAATAGAAGGAAATGAGTGTCATAATAAAATAAATAATAGATATTTTTAGTTTTCGAAATAATGGCATTGGTAATAAATTTTGTTGCCAATAATTTATCATCCGTTAGACTCACCTGTATGCCACCAACTTCTTTATTCAGACCCACCCTCTCAAAGGGACCAACTGCAGGTTTTGCTCCAATTCCCACAATTACCTACAAGCCAAAAGCAACTTTGTTAATTGAATTTGTCCTCCTTCTATGATAATAGCATCTCCACTATATAGTGCAAAGTTAAACATATACCAGAGGTGCAATTTAACAAGAATTAAGTTCCAACCAGATATGAAAATATATAAATATATTATTACTGTATCTGCATCTATAGTAGATCCATCTCCAAGTTTCACAGCAGTTACATGCCCATTATAATCAGCTTCCAAGTTTTTTATAGAAGCACCCTGGTGGATACAAAATTCAAAAGAAAGAAAAATTAGGGGGAAGAGTTTGAGGAAATTGGCTGTGCACAAACGTCAAAGTCCCCATTAGAAGTTACAAAAATAGGGAGACTAATAGAAAGAGAGAATCAGGGAAAGAGGGATTGCCTTTAATATTTTGACACCATTCTTCTGGTAGAGTTCTTCATATCTTCGAGCAAGAGAAGGAGTGAATAGTCTTTGCAACAAATGATCCTCAGGAAATATAATCTATTTTAAAGAGAACACATAAATATTTTGAATTAGAAGGATAAAAACTAATATACAATACGACCAGCTGTCTTTAACATAACTAATATCAGGAACACATGGAGGATAAAACCAATATTGTAAATGGCAGTGGCACAGCCGAAAATGATGAAATGTAACAATGAAAATTTGGTATAGAAATTGTCAACCAAAAATCCCCAGCAGTAACGATATTGATGGAAGCAGAATACGTACTGTTGTATCAAGCTGCCAGCCAACAGCAGCAGCAGCAACCTCCATTCCTATATAACCACCTCCAACAACAACTACCTTGCGCGCTTTCCCCTAATAACATGTGTTAAGTTTGTTAAAATCGATTTATTTTATCTACACAATGTATCAAACAATGGATTCATTTGCACGAATCATTTACACGAAATATATAGAATCTGCAACTTCTCTAAAGTCACACTGAAGTGATGCTTATTCTAGGTGTTGGCATAGTAATAATATCCTAGGAAAAATTCTGGGGACTGGCAACCATAACTAGAATTAAAATTAGATGGGTCGAATATCAAATAATCAAATTATTATAAGGAGCTACAAGATCAAACTAGCCGCTTAAATTAAAAAAAGCATTAAGTCACACTATTAGAATGAATAGGATTACCAATGATGAAACTAGCGAGTCAGCATCTGCAACATCACGGATGTAATGAACACCAGGTAGATTTCCCCCAATTTTCTCTGGGAATCTGAAAGCAAGATAGTCAAGGTAGATGATTTTTTGCATAAGATATAAAACTTGAAAACCAAAAGAATACAGACAGATACCTTGAGGCTGTACATCCTGTCGCAATAATTAGTGAACCATACTTCAGCAGTTTTCCTGAGTCTGTTGTCAATGTTTGCTGTTCAAGATCAATGCTTTTTACTGGATCTTGATATAACATCTACACAGAACAACAGCATGAAATAAAAGATTTAAAAAGGTAAATAACTGAAAACTGCAAAATATCAGACCTTAGTTCTTCCCTAATATGAAAACTTCTCTAGCATGATGCTAGACTAAATAATCAGAATATGAAATTTGGCCTTTCAATTTACAAACAATCCCCTATATATGTTGTTCAACACATAATAGAAGATGAACTTTTACTGGCAGGGAAAATGACGAAACCATCCACAGCAGACAAAATGATATCAAGAGCAAAACAAAGACTACCTCTATCCCTTTCTCCTCATACCACTCTGGAGTCTGCCTCTCACCACCGGATCCAACACAAGTGTGAAATCCCTATTAAAAGTTTAAAAGCACGATTATGACACCACATTGTAATTTCCATTAACAAGCTGCAAGGAAAAAATGATAGACAGCCGCTTTACGCATAATAGTAATAGTTGAAGTACAACAGTGCAGAACATAGTTCAATCAATGTTATACTTTCAAGTCTTGCTATAACTAACGAAAATTGCAGCCAAAGATACAATTCATCAGTTCACTACATACGGCCATAAGAGTAAATTCTTACAGGAAGGCGCGCAGGGTTCTTATCTGGCGGGAATAAATAACCTTTTGTTAAAGCAGGACGCTCGTAAGGCGCATATGCCTGTTTGGTGAATTCAAAAAAAAAAAAAAACAGAAAGAGATCAACACACAAGATATGAAACTTAAAGATAGCAATAGAAATGAACACAAAGGAGACAGTGAAAATAGAAAAATGCAAAATGGATGAGCAGGCAGGTCAGGTAACCAACCTCTTTAGTCACAATACATAAACGTCCATCCGCCATGCCATGCTCGACGAAAGTACGAGCAGCATATCCTGCGGCATTTCCACCCCCAACAATCACATACCTGCAACAATTGGTCAAGAAATCGAAAATCGAACAGAAATGGAAGAAGAAACAGCTAAGGTGAGGGACATACTCCCGATTTTCATTAGCGAAAGCGGCGTAGCATCTCGTGGAAGTTCTGAACTTGATTGAAGAAGAAGAAGGGTTAGGTCGAGTGAGAGAGCCAGCTCGAGGACACCAAAGTGAGAGACCGTGCTTCAGGGACAAGGAATTGGAGATGGCAGCCATTGTGAATCTACGAACTGTTGATCGTACACGAAGAAAAACAGGAATCACTGAATAGAATCAAAATGTGAAGGAGAAGAGAAGTGAACAAGTGAGACACAAAAACCTGAAGACATTGACGCTTCAAGATTGATTAAATAATCAATAGGAGAAGACGATATTAAATTCAAGAAGGATCGTTGGCTCTAGAGAAGGCCGAAGGGACGTGACGTCAAATCCAGAAGGAGTATATAAAAAGAAGGACGTTTCTGAGGAAGGGAGTTTTAGAATCGCGATTAAGCACAGTCACAGTTGAGCTACAAAAACCAGTTTGTAGCGTTCGATTCTCAATTTCAACAAAAAAAAAAAAGGAAAAAAACTAGAGGAAGTCATCGCCGTTTTCCTAGGAGAGGATGGCAGTGAAGCTTTTAAACGACATCGTTTTGGATTTCCTTTTTAATTAATGGGTAGGAATTAGGAAAGGGTTACCTTTCACATGAGAGGCGGATGGTGATGAAAGATATTTTTGGTTTTATTTTACTTTGGGTTAAGGATAAAAACTACAAATATGATTTTATCAAATGTTTATTCAACACCGAATGTTTTTTTAATAAAAAATACACATAAAGTTTCAAATTATATCAAAAGTCACATTTACAGTTATATTATAAAAGGAAGAACTTGGTGTTGAACGAACCTTTTATACAAAATCACATGTGTATTTTTTATCATAATTTAATTGTAAATGTGTATTTTTTATCCAATTTAAAATTTCATGTGTGTTTGTGGTAAAAAAAAACGTTTGATACTGGATGAACTTTTGACAGAATTATATTATTTTTGACCGTTATTACTTTTATTGCCTTGATAGGCTTTTTTTAATGTCTCTTTTGATCAATTTATATTTAAAAAGGGAATTTTTCCTTGGAGTGTTACTTATAACAGGTCTAACTATAAGTGATTTTTGGTTCAACAGTACGCTAAAAAAAATGAAGTTAAACAAACAAAATATATCCTGTCGCTTGTTTATTCCCTTTATGTTAAATTGGTTCACAGACTTATCTTTCTGCGTTCAAAACGGACTGGGTCTTTATAATCTTAACACTGTCGCTTGACCAGGACTGTGTAATCCCTTTGATTCATTCTAAAATGGACTGGGTCTTTATAGTTTTGTAAGCTGCAAAACCGAATCTTATTTAACTCACTCCATTATACCATCAGGCAGGGTTTTGGACCCATCTATGGATGTCATCAAACACTGATTCTAAGATTTGTCGGCTTTTAAGGATATTTGGGCTTTAAATAGGAATAAAGACTCCTAGACAGAAGACAAGACACCGAGGTTTTAAAATCTAAGGACAAGGCGCCAAAAAGTGTAAACAGTTGAGCAACAAAACATAGATTAGAAGGCTGCTGAAAGAGGGTCCGGCTTCTTTGCTCTCTCCCTCCTTTACCTCTCTTTTTTCATCTGGCCATTGGATCTTTGATCCAATAGTCCAGATTTAATATTTAAAAGAATAAATATAATTATAATAATATTTAAAAATATCATAAATAAATTTAATATGTTGAAATTTTGCCTGAACAGTAAAAAACTGTAGGCTATTATTATAAATTTAGATTTTATTTTTCATTTTTTATTACAGTTGTGAACTGTTCAGACCAAATAATGACAGATTAAATTTATTTATGAGTTTTTGAAATATTATTATAATTATATTTATTATTTTAAAATATTAAATCTGAATAATTAGATTTTTCATCCAATAATGGCCAGGATGAAAAAAGAGAGGCAGAGGAGGGAGAGAGCAGTGGAGATAAAGCCGGCTCCGCTGAAAGAGGCAAAGAAGAATTGGTGGGAAACAAATGAAGGCGAAGCCCACGATGGGTTTATGTTTCAAGGCAAAGCCTGGTCCAAGCATATAGTGCATCAGAATATGCTGAAGATGAAGAACAGACACCTTGGATGAGCATGCTACACACTTATCATGTACCAAATATATCAACTAGTTAACAAAATAAATAGACACCAAGGTACCCCTTCTATTATGGGACTCCATAGAAGTAAAAATATCTCCTCGTTTGTCTATTCAAGAGGTCATGATATTCATCCACTGTTGAAGTAATGTTTTAGTTTCTTCCTTTGCAGATCATTTTAGAATTGATGTGTGCCATTATTTGTTGAGTTAGACTTTTTTTTTGGGGGGTAATTTGTTGAGTTAGACTTGCTCCATCCTTATTAATGAATTATGGTGAAGCCCATTAACAAACGAGCACAAATAAAAATACTCCATCTGGTCCTAAATATAGGAACTGTTTGGATGAAAAGTTTGGTCCTAAATATAAGACATCTTTCTAATTGTTTTCAACTTTACCACAAATTATCCTTATTAATTATTTTCAATAACAAATAAGCAGGAAGGAGAGTGTAAGGATAAAGATAAATGGTTATGGTGCTATAGTAATATCATGTGATTTTTACAAACTTAACTTGCATCCTTAATCTAATTAAATTAGATGAATAGGTCTTATATCTAGGACACGAAGTATATAGCTTATGGGGTGACCACATGCAATACACCCTTTCATGTGAAAATGTTGGTAGAAGTTTTTTTGTACGCTATAAAGCAAGTAACACTCAGGTTTTTATTCCTCAAGAACCCCTAGTATTTTATTTTATCTCTCTATGATGCACTGCTACTTATATGATTCGATTTGCATGATTAATTAGATTATTCAAATTGATTCACAGGCATGCATAAATTTCTTCCATGGTTTTTACTTTTGCAACGCTTTTTCTTGCACGTCAAGTTGTAAATGTCCATCACAAAATGAAATCTTTAGTGCGTGTTAGGATTATAGGTAAAAGTTGCTCTTGAAATATAATTGGGTTAAGAGCCTATTTAACCCTGGAAAATTTCTCTTTTATTTTGGAAGTTTTTTTTTTTTGTGTAATTTTACTTGGAAGTATTAAAAATGGGTAATTTTATCTTTTACCATTAAAATATTAACATTTAATGACAACTTTTTAACAATCAATGTGAATTTTTTTAAGGAATGGGGAATTGGACAATATTATTATGTTTTGAAATTTTTAGGACAATTTTAAACTTTAAAAAGTTTCAAAACAAAATATCTCATAAGCGAAAATTTCCACCATAAAATAGTCATTAACCCAATATAATTTACAAAATCATGATTTACAATAAATGAGATAAGCATTTGAAAGAAGTTTAACAACGTTGTTATTCTATGCTTCAACATATGAAAAAAATGATGGAATATGTTATTCATCCAGTTGGCGTCAAGTCTTAGGAATTAAGAAAATTTGTATAAACTGTTTGCAAAAAAGAAAAGGAAAGAAAAAATGGATAAACTTATGAGTGCGAGTTGGTTATTAACGAATTCATTTAGCTGGTGTGGCAAGCTCATTAGCTCAATAATGGAGCAAAATTATATACTCCCTCCGGTCCTAATTATAAGAGCCAGTTGACTTTTTTTGGGGAGATTAAGAAAACAAATTAGACCCCTAAATCTTAATATATGCGAAATGTAATTAGATTATATGATAGTTTATAAGTAAAATAACTTAGTTTTGAGGAAAAAAGACAAATATAAATAATTTATAATGGTGTATTTTGCAACCTTAATTTTTTCAAAAAAATCAACTGACTCTTATAATTAGGACAGGAGGGAGTATAAAAGAAGAAGAAAAAACGAAGGAGGTGAAACACCTCTTCGAACAAGATCAATAGAGGGTAGGACATGCATCAGATAGAAGGCAAGAACATGTATCAGAACATAAACATCCAAAGTCACTCACTGACTTCATACAAACCTATATACATTTTCTCCCAAGCCTAAATTTAAAAAAGGCTGTGATCAAACCAGGGAGAAAAAATTACATATCCAGATTCCATAAACAAGAGTGCATATCAGAATAGACCACAACCATGTAATGGATCTTCACCCAACCAATAATACCAACTATTTTTTTTTAAAAAAAGACAAAAATCCTACAACTACTTACATTTTAGACTAAGGTAAAGAGCAATTACTTAAAGAGAAGATAATTATATACTTATACATACCCACTGCTTTTGATGTTTACACAGTGGGGGCAGATAATTTCCCAGCTTGGTCCATCAAATCAAGAAACTCTGTTCTGCTTCTCATAACCCTATGAAAAACCTCTCTGATTTGCTGTTGTAGAGGAACCAAACCTTCCTCCATCTTTCTACAAATACTCGCCAATTCTTCCACCTGTGAATTCACCTCCTCTAATCTCTCAGCCTCCACCGGAAACTGAAACGAATCAGTGAATTCAATCAACAATAAGCCAATCTTCTCCAACCTCTGCATCTCCTCCATTAATCCCGCCGATCCTCTCTTCTCCTTCTTCTTCCATTCCTCCGCTACCTTCTCCTGCAACCCTATCATAGGTTGCGCCCAAACCATTCCCCTCCCCACAGGAAAATGAGTCCCCAATCCATTCCTCTCTTGACAAGGAATCGCAGAAATCAAGGTCCACATCACAAACACAAAAACCGTACTCATCATATACACAGCCAAACCCAAACCATTAGATTCCACACCTCGCGGAGCCACCAGATTCGACGACATCGCGTGAATCTGCTTCGCGGCGGACCAATTCCTCGCCATGGTAGACGATAACGGCCTGAATTGACCGTTGAAACGGTCCTTATTTGCACTGTTCGCACCTCTCCTCCCGAAAGACCAGGCTCTCTCCGTCGATTTAACGGCGGTAACGTCCTTATCCTCCGCCGTGATCGCCGAGATCAAGGAATGTAACGCCTTATTCGCACGGCGAGCCTGGCCGTCTCCGATCGGAGTATGTTGGAGAGAAGAGACGGCGATTTCGGCGAGTTTTTGGATGTTCCGTACAGATTCGAGGCCGAGGGAGAGGGCATTGCAGATATCGAGGGATTTAACGATACGGTCGAGGAGGTCAGGGATGAGACGGTCGAGAGGGGGCTTGGAGATTTGGGTGGGGTCATGGTTTGTGATGAGGAGGGCTTTGAATTCGGTTTCGATGCAGAGGAAGGCGTTGAGGAGGTTGCGGAGGAAGGAGATGGAGAGGAGGGGAGGGGAGGTTGGGTTTTGTGGTGATGATGGTGGTGGAGAGAGGAGGTGAGAGAATTTTTCGGTGACTTGTTTCTGGAAAAGGTCGAGGTCTTCGAGTTCTTGGTCGTGGTTTCCTTCCATGGCCATTACTTGATTTCGTCGGATGCTTAATCGGCCCAGAAATGAGCCTTGATACTCTGTTGCAGGCATTTTTTTTTACTTTTTTGTGTGATTTTGAGAGAGAAGGAGAGAGGAGGAGGAGGAGGAGGAAGAAGGAGGAATGAGGAAGAAGATGAAGGAAGCTAATTGGAGGGAGGCATTGTTTGGAAGGGAACGCGTAGTTTTGATTTGTGAAAAGACTTAGCCCACACAGGCCTGAGACGTCGAATATCTCTCAGAGGCTCAGCCAAAAGCGACAGATAAGAAGGTCTTGAGTCTTGACCATCTCAAACTCCTTCCTCTTTGTTGGTTTTTAATAATATCCTGCTAGTGGCTCCCATCATCCTTTATTATTCTCTCTTCCCCAATCCCCATTCTGTTTTTCTTTTAACTTTACCACTTTTGGTAAAAGGTCAGAAAATCTTGTATTTATGTCTAAACTGTATCTAACATCTTGTAATTTTTTTTCTCAAAGTTGGCTAGTACATGATTTTTTTTTTCTTTTTCAACTTGGAGGATAGAAAAACCTAAAAAACGTGAGATTAAAATGTTTATTCGTCCGCCAGCTAATATTTTCAGGATGCGGATCAAATTTAAAAGGAAAGAATGATCCTATGGTGTTGCATCAAATTAATGAGAGAATAAAGGGGGTAGGGTGAGAAAAGGTCGTTGGGTTGGACGTTAAGGTCGTTTTGGTAGTTTATACTTATTGGTGATAGATAAAGGGCTATGACTATTATAACTTTATATGGATATATGGATTGGGAGGATAGGATCATGGAGGCGTTAATTGAGGCACTAAAGGGGGGCTTGGAAAGAGAGTTGGGGTTGTATGTATGTGAGAATTTGTGTTCCCGAATGATTCACTGTGAGGCACCGAATCTTACCATGATGGGGCAACGCGAAGAGACGATGACCATGGGTCCAGCTGCTTAAAATTTATAACTTCCCCACCGACCTTCACCTTCCTCCACACTCCACAGTGTTAATTATTTGCTTTTTGTCCCCAAAAGTGGCCAAAAAGTAACAACAGAACAGGTACTCGTATAATAACACTGCCATCATAGGCTAACCAACAAGAACAAAATTAACACTCCATACAATCCAAATATAGCACTCATTCACCTATAATTAACAGTATTCGTTAAATTTAAAAATAGTAAACAAAAAGTTGAGTTAAACAAGAATGCAATGTTGTCACCAACACATAGTTGGTCTAGCGGTATAAAGCCCATTTTAATCGCTTGAGGTCTCGAGTTCGAGTCCTAAATGAGCCGTTTGTATCTGGAAGAAAAGTTATGAACCGCAAAACTAGAGTAATCATTTGCTCAGATACCTGATAATAAGATCTAGATTAAGTGCTGATTGCCTGTTAATATATATACATATAAAAAGAATGCAATGTGCTGTCAATATATGTTTCCCGAATTGGGCTTGTCGATAAACTTTTTATCAATTTATAAGTAATTCATCTAACTTTCTTAGGGTTTTTTTTTTAGAAAAGTCAACTAGTTATCATATCATAAAAAAGAGAAAGTATATTGCTGAGTAAACCAGCTTCTAAAATTGACATTTTCAGATGTCCTAATATTTTATGCTCTCTTCAAAGTCGAAAAGAAAAGAGTCGGCTCTCTTCTTTCCCCCTTATCTCTAATTTTTGGGTGGTGAGAGCTTTTCTCTTGTTGTTATGCAAATTTTTTTTCGCAGCGTCTCCCTCTCCAGCTCCGACCAGGGACGGCGACATCCGTATTTTGCATTAGTCTGTTTATATTTTCATGTTTCTCTGTAGAAATAAATTTTGCTTGGGGGTTCAAACGATAGCAAACTTCATTTAGTACCTTCGATTCGTGATTATAGGAATCAAAATTTGGTCACTATTGCCTTATATATTGTCGACTCTATCTTTCGTAAGATTATTACGGATTGTTTTCAACGGTGAATACGAAACATGTTTTGGGATCAAGATCGTGTTGTTCGTTGTGCAGTCGATAATAAAAAAAATTTCCACCTAATCTTCATATTTCATGTTAGTGTTTGTGGGTTCTTTTGTTTCCTTGAAATATGCTCATGGAGATTATTTAAAAACCAATTTGGTTGGTTTATTGTCGATAAAAGGTGTGGATCCTTTAAGATAGTTCTTCGAACAACCATTACTCACAATGGTTTTGTTGACATTGACGCCCTTTTTCTACCCACAAATACTGATGAATGAATGATGAAGTCAATAGAGTTCTTGGCAGCGACGGCTCCTTCCTACCTATGTTAGGGTTGTGTTGTTTTTAGGATTTCTATATATTATTATTTGGGTTTTATTTTGCACAACTTTTATTTTATACTTTATATATCGCTTTTCCTTATTATTACGAAATAATATATATTATTTCGAGAGAAAAAAGTTGAAACGAATTAGTCACATAGGAAATAAACTAAATTTAAAAAATTATTTTTGAAAAATAAGAGTGAGAAATACGTGTGTGTGTTCCATTCACCTAGTCTCTGTGATAAGTCCTGAAAAAAACATGTGGCAATGGTTAAGATATAACTTATATTCTGACGACAAAATATGAATGATATCCAGAGACAAATAAATAATTTGATCTTCATTAGTCACATCAAAAGAACTTGTCAAACACTATGCCCATGCATTTAAAATTTTAAGATTGCGAGAACTGATCAAATATGGAGTGATTTTGGGTTTTCTTTGACCTTAATTAAAATAATATTATTAATGCACTAAATTAAACTTGTTAAAACCTCATAGTACACGATAACCATGACAAGGATGTTTCAAGCTCCCAACTTGTCTGTTCTTCAGCCAGACTGAAAGGCCGAATTCGATTAACATCTATATATATATATATTTTCTTATTAACTGAAACGTGTTGTCTCAAAAGAAATAGAGGAAAATTGAAACCAATCGTTCTGTAAAGGAAGGAAATGCTTTGGCTAAAAATCCGTCAAAAGATCGATTTGGTGATTAATGCATTAAAATAATGTCATACCATTGATATAATCGGCCTCATGTAATTGAATAAGAATTTTTTTTCAGTAATGTGAAATTTGTTATTAATTGTAGTCCAATTAGGCTATAGATAATTAGATATCAGATTATTTGTCATAAAAAATATCATTTTAATTTGATCGATGACAAAAGTGTCGTATGTATCTGAGATTAAATTATTTTAAAGTATATATTTTTGATGAAAATGATAGTCCCGTTTCATTTGCTGGGGGGGGGGGGGGGGGGGGGGGTACGCGCTAAAATGTTCTGTCCTCAATGAAGAAGTTAAACAGAAACGAAATGTTTAATTGTATATTCTTGACGTACATTACTACATTATATGATGAAAGAGACAAGAGGTCCTTTCAATAGTGATCGATCCAGCCCACTGCACTTACAGTTTGCATATTAAAAAATTAGTCTAATGCATTGTAATTAATAAACATGTGTTAATTTTCCCTAAAACACTCTTTAATTACTATCTCTATCTATATAAACTACTTAATTAACATATGCATCAAATAAGTATGGTTTGAATGCAGATATATATATATATATAAAGAACCTTTTGAGAGGAAAAAAAACATATTGACTATTTATATTTAGCGTAGGAGAGAGCACAAAACAACCACAGTCAAAGAAGGAGGGCATCGTGTTTGCCACAATGTACTAAAACTTGGAAAACATAGAAGAGGGGGGGACAAGCTATCGAATCAATATCTGTCGTGTGATTGGGTGATGAATAATAAGAATTCCAAGAATTGGGTCCTACGCAACATGCTTCTCCATCCAAACGCGCTTTTTAGTTTTCACCTGTCATTTTTCCACAAAACTTCATTTCCTAATATTATCTCTATTTATTAGCCTGTTCCTTATTATAAATCTATCTTAACTACTTCTCACATACAAATGAGTGGAATTTATAGCATTAAATGTGTCATATTTTTAATTAATTTTTCAACTTTACCCTTATTTATTAACAGTAGGTGTTAAAATAATATTTTACCCATTATAAATATTCTCTCTCGTCTTTCCTATTTTCAATATAGGGGTAAAATATTCATAGTAACATTAATTAATTCTAAAGTGGACTCATATTTTGAAACAAAAAATTTGTGGTAGTTGGACTTATAATAAGGAATAGAGTGGTCAGTTATAGTTGACTTTGTTTAAACACATTAAAGAAGCTAGATAAATTATTTTAAAATATTTATATTATAATTTTTTTAAAAAAAAAACTAATTTATATACCTTATAAACTTATGTATAATTGAAACTAATTCATATTTATACTCCTCCGGTTCTATTTTACAGGGCAGAGAGATAATGTTCCATTTAATCTTATTTATAAGCCATTTCATTAAATTTTTCATGTAAATTTACAATTTTACCCTTCATTTATTATACATTGACTTTATTTTTATGTGGTGTAATAGTTGATATTAAAAATGAGTAAAATTGAAAAGTTATTGAATTTTAAGGCAGAGTTAATGGGATTTAAGGTTTTCCTTGGTCTATATAAAATATGTTGAAAATGCCTCATAAATAAGACCATATGGTTATATTATATAGTAATTTATTTAACTTTGTTGATCTTTCCAGACAAAATAATTTGAGTGTAGATTAATGATAATAGCATATACTACTATATATTAGACTGTCATAAGAATTTGTGGGTGTCAACTTTGGAGAATATGTGTATAGCTAGACGTATGACTAGTGACGATAATGGTATGGCAGTTAATGAACCCAGAAGCTGGTAAATTTCGTGGAAGGGGTGGGTGAGGTGAAGCCAAAAATTTGCCGGCAATATTAGTAGTGATCATAGACGATGCTAGAATTAGATTAACATTGTGTTGTAGTTGGGAGTGGCTAATTGCTTAGGGTTTGGAACCAGCCTAACGGTCATAGCCACCATTTGTCATTTGTCCACTTTTCCTTGTTCTCCCTCCCATTATTGCCTCTTCTGCTACTATATGTGTGGTCCACATGTTCCTCCCCATATGTCAATCTCTCTAATGTTTAGTTAATCACTGCACTTAAATTATCCTCCCCATATGTCAATCTCTCTAATGTTTAGTTAATCACTGCACTTAAAGTATACTCCCTCCTATCTTAAATATTAGACCTATTTAGAGATGTGAGATTGGTTCTAAATAAAAGACATCATTTTAATTGTTTTCAACTTTTCCTTAAATTATCCCTATGAATGCTCTTTAATAATAAACAAGCAAAAGATGAATGATGTGAATAAAAGTAGATAGTTAGAATGCAATGATAATATCATGTGATTTTAACTAAATTAACTAACGTCCTTAATCTGATTAAATTAAGTAAATAAGTCTTATATTTAGGACTGAAGGGGATATAATGATTAATAACTTTCTTTTTCCTCAGTCCAACTATGCCATTTTGGTCCAGCAAAGAGGGAAAATCAACTGTCGCACGACTCTTCATGTAACATTCTACCTACTATTCATAAATAAACCGCTAACAAATAATTCTAATCATATATACCTTACTAACTATGATAGGAAAAAGGGTTTTTCATACCAAGTTGAACAATAACCCTATCATAGCAAGAAAAAGATTTACCTAATATTCAAAAGATTTTCAAATACTAAAATTCAACCAAAAATTGATGCTAACTATGATAGGAAATGACTTTTCATACAAATCAAGCAACCCTATCATAGTTAGAAAAATATCTTTCTAATCAATCAAAGAATTATCCATGATAGAAAAACAAGACCTTATTACGATAAAGACTATCATGGATAATAAAAACACTAACCACTGTAACATCTTACCTACTAAACAATAATTAACCTCTTAAATCACTTACATTCCACATAGTACAATTAACAAATCAAATGACATAATATTAGTCGACATGACTCACAAACATCTAACCATGTTAGAAAAATGATTCTCCTAACATGGTTAGGAAAAGAATTTAATCTAAGGCATAAAGTGGATAACCATATTAGAGAAGGGCCTATCTAACATGGTCATAAAAATACAATCAATCATAATCAGATCATTCATTAATTACCTCTTATAACCATGTTAGAAAAAGGTTTTCCCTAACATAGTTAATAATCCTATACCTATAGTACCAACAATGAAATAAGCAAGTATTTAATATAACCATATTAGAAAAGACCGTTCTAAAAAAGGGCAGCCGTCGCCGCCCTCTCTCTCTCGCTCACAGCGCGCACAGGGGAGGGGGATGGGAATGGGGTTCACAGGAATGAGGGAAGGGAGAGGAAAAAATAAAGAAAATGATGAAAGGGAAATAAAATATATAAGGCAAGCAAATTTGCTATTAGGTTCTTTAATCTTCAAAATAAGATATGTTCTTTAAACCAAACGTTATCCTTTCAATTCCTAAAAATTTTCTTCATAACAAGTTAAAAATTTCATCCTACTATAATCCCTTTTAGGTCCAAAAATAATTCTTCTGACTCTAATTTTCCCAAATTAAAAAGAGAAATTAGGCCTTTAAAAGTTCCAAAAACACTTCTATTTTCATAAATTTATTTATAAAGTTCTCCAAATTCTTTGATTAATCTCAAATTAATTATTGAATTACCACTAATCCTTAATTATATTTTGGGATGTTACACTTCACATGTGTCAAACATTATTGGCTTGGCCTCATGTCAAACTCAGTTTGGACGCTTATCACTTTGATGAGCACCCAAACCTCATCAATTAGTTTGAGCCATCCAGATCTTATATGCGTTCATATAATTATATTTTCTACGAAATTTCAACTGATACTGGAGTGCTAGACGGCTGGACCACTTATTTGAGCTTTTCCTAATACACCTTGGGGTTCAAATGCAAAATATTTTTAACCAAGGATTGCACTATAGTGATGCGATCTCGAATCGTCTCTCAAGGAGCCTAATGAACTAACCTAGGAAAACTAAATGCAATTAAAGCTATAAAATGGGGATTAAGAGTAGGTATTTTTGGTGTTTTTCATAAAAATGAATATAAAGACTTGTTTTTGGTATTTTTAGAATAAAGATGGATGGATGATGGAATGGGATGATGGGGTGCTCTCTTGGCTAGGGATGACACGTGACAAACTATTGACTCACACTCTTAGGGAGGAGCTAATCGGGCTACGTTCAATATAAGCAGATATAATTAGCCTTAATTCAAGGAATAGATCATTTAAGACCCACTCAACCTCAGTAGATCAATTAGATTAACTATAATCCTACATAAACTAGAAATAGGTTCCAATAGATAGAATAACTTGGGTCCCATCCAAGTAACTCAATATCCTTCGGATCCAACAACCAATTAATGCTAGACTATAATCAAACAATCCAACTTATGGAACTCTACCTAATCATACTCATGCACATAAATTTGATTAGTGATCTAGTTCATTTAGGCAAGTTGATTAATGGAATTACCTAGCGCTATGGAAACTCGACATCAATAACTCAAACCCACAAATCAACTCCCAAACAACACAATTATATGAAGTACAATGGACTAAATTACCCAACAAACATGCTAGACAATAAAATCAACAAAGACTAACGTAACATGGTAATTTGGGAGGATATGTGGAACTAAAAGAAAGCCAAATCAATACATGTAAATAGAATTCAACGAATACATTGTCTAAAATCTCAAAATAAATGAAGTCCGAATATAAGAATAACAAATACTCAAGGAAACAAATGGAAATTCAAGACTATATAATGGAAACTAATAAAACTCCCCTAAAGTGGAATAGTAACTTGATTCACGTCATCCCGTCGTCCAAGAGAGCATCGAGCCAAATTAGTTATTCATAGAGGAGAAGAAATTACCTAAAATGATCTGCAACTCAAACTTCATGGTAAACCGATGAAGGATTGTGGAATGGAGGAGGGAATTGGTGGAAGAGATGAGAGAATTTGTATCTTGTGATGTAATTTCGTCCTCCCCCTCCATATGCACACTAGGCAACATATATATAATCCAAATTGGGCTAAGATCTCCTATTCTGACTAGGATTATCAATTAGGAAAGGATTGGGGAAGACCCAATCACTCAAACTTCAAGAAACCTAGTCAAAATAGGAAATAGTGAGTAGGATAATTAATTAGGAAACTTCCTAACCTCAATCAAGTATAGGGTTGCCTATTCTTATAGAAATAATAAATAGGAAATATTTTAAGCAAACCCAATCAATCAATCAACCAATCCTAATTGAAATAGGAAATTTCCTATTCTTGTTGATTTTACCAATTAGGAAAGATTATAGGCCAATCCATCAGGCTCAATCAATCAATCCAATTTCCTAATTAGTAATTTCTTGTTGTGTAGAATTTCCTTTTTCTTGTAGAAGTTTCCTATTTTGTTTTCTTCTTGCTTTGACCTTAATTCTTTGCACATACAATAGAAATTTTAAGCACATGTGAAGTATTTCAAGTTCATAAAAAATAAATGCATGAGTTAAATGCCTAGTATACTCAAATTATAATGAAAATGCAATTAACTCTCTAATCTTGGATCCTAAGTATAAAAGTGCCTAAGTCCCCATCCATTTAATAGCCTAGAAAAAATGCTAATTTCCTATAATTAGTGGATAAAAATATGTAATAATCAATTGCAATCAACCACATGTCAGGGTGTGTTTGGATTGAGCTTATGAGAAGTGACTTTTTTTCAGAATGACTTTTTCAAAAGTAAGATTGGAAAAAGTAATTTGTGTAAAGTGATTTATGTTTGGATTTGTGGTGATAGAAATGACTTTTTTTCAATCTGACTTTTAGAAACATGTTTGGATGATTATATTGAAAAGCACGTTTAGATGAAAAATTACTAAAAAGGGTATTATTGTCATTAAATAATACATATATAATATGCATATATTCTTATTAAAGACTTAGTTTCTCCCTTATTTTCAGGAAAATAATTTTTTAAAATAATATTTTTAGCTCAAAGGAGTATATTGTGGGAGAAAGTAGTTAGAAATTGTTATGGTAAATTTTTGGAAATAAAAAGAAAATTTTAGATTAAAAGAAATTATCTTATTTGAGAATTTTAAGGGTCTAATAATCTAATTTTCCTACCTACTTTATTAAATAATACATAACAAAAGGCGTGGGACCCACCAAAAGTCAAAAGTTAGAAGCCAAAAGCCACTTTTTTTTTTACTTCTGACTTTTAGCGTTGTAGAAATCATTTTGGATCAAAAATCATTTTTAAAATAATTCAACCTAAACATATTTTTTTTCTAAATTCACTTATGATTTTTGGATCCACGTTGGAGGGCCCCAACGTGGTAACCAAACACACAGTTATTGATTTGAAAATCGTGGGGATGATTGTCTCGTGGCATCTATATTCATTTCCCATAATTCTCATTCAAAAATTTGTTGGGATTTGTGATTAGTTCTCTTCTCTTAGCCAAGTTTCACAATGTAATCAACAGGTTCTCATAGCTTTAAGTTTTTCTTTTCTTTTTTGCCAGAACATACACGAGGTTTTAAGTTTGAGTTTGAGTTGATGCAAAAAAAATTCCTTTATGAGATTTCTCAAATATGACCCCTAATTATATAACTATATAAAAAAGGAGCTTTCATAATGTAGGCAATAATGGGAGTTTCCATAGCCTTTTCACTAAATCTTCTTCCAAGTTACCATATATAACTCAATCCTATAACTATGCTAGTTATATAGATATATATATATATATAACGCTGAATTGATCACATTAACTCAAAACAAACATTACAATTCAACACTAATTAGCCATAGTTTCTCTCATCAACGACCAACTCATTAACTTGAGGTGGTGGGTGATCAATAATACATAAATTACCAACAAATCAGTGAGGAGGCTTGGCTAATTGATCGACTATGATATTCATCTCCTTGGAAATATGGTTGATCATGACCTGCTAATCCTTGTGGAATAGGATTCGAGCTTCATCAACAATGTCTTTTATGGGTATAATTAGTATTACAACCCCATAGCTTCAATACAAGCAGATGAAAATTCAACTATCCTGTATCCATGGTTCCACAAGAGGTGTTAACCATGGATAATATCAGTACTTGCTGGCAAAAAAAGGATTATACCAGAAATCAGGTGAGGTTTTTTAATTCATGTAAAGAATTTTATGAGAAAATTTGTACTTTCCTCGTCAAGATCCAAGAGCACATTGTTGGATTAGGGTATAATTTGCACAGCATAACTTGGGCCACTTTTTGTTTAAAGAGTGTATTTATTTGGGCCTTCAATGTTATATATCACCATCAGCTGCCCATGGATTCTGCTTACATGTAGTATTTTGCATGCTTGGATAATAACGCTCTTTGACCAATTATAAAAGGTATCGACACTAAATAAAAACCCCCCGAATTGGAGGAGCTAGAGAAGGAATTTTTTTTTAGCATTAGAGAAGGAACTTATTACGAATTTACGATCCAAAATGATGTGTGTGGACTAAAATGCCCCTGAAAGAAGTTAACTACTCTGCCCCAACTTTATCAAACAGTACTTAAAAGTTAAAAATATAAACCACTTCCTCCGCTCCCAAATATAAGACCTATTTAGAGATGTGAGTTTGTTCTTAAATATAAGATTTTTTTCAATTTTTTCTAAGACTTTGCCTCAAATTATCTTTATTAAATTGATGCTCCTTAATGATAAATAAGTAAGAGAGGGAGGGGGATAATAGTAGATGATTTGGGTATTTTTGTAATATCATATAATTTTAATTAATTTAACTAACTTCCTTGATGTGATCAAATTAAACAATTAGGTATTATATTTAATACTAAAGGAGTAGCAAAAAATAGGTGCTTCGTTTTTTCTTAAGATTATCGGGCGTTTTTTCTTGATCTGTCTCATGGTGGAAAAGAGCTGCCATGTTGTAAGAGGAATTTTATAATTTTCATTTCTGTGTGTCCACCAGATCATGTAAAATAGAGAAAGAAAATCATAAAGGGCCCATCTAGCCAGAGATTAACGGTGGAGAATGGGTGGCCAGTAACTTCATCAAGAAAGGTAAATAATTGTATAACGCTGGTATCATTAATGTGAGATTTAATTGATTAAAACTCATTAACTTTCCATTAAAATCCAACAAATTTTCAGTTTTACCTATATTTAATATCCATTATACCACATGAAAATAAAGTCAACATAAAAGAAAGGTAAACTTATACATTCACACTAAATATTTAATGGGGGGACTTTTTTATGGGACTAAATAAAACGTTATATAACTGCTGTATAAATAGGACAAATAGGACTGGAAGAGTAATATGACATAGAGATTAGGTTACATATATATAAATAATTATGTTTTTCTCCAAATTAATTCGTCTAATTATATATTGATATATAATCTAATACTCCCTCTAATCCATATTATAAGAAGTAGTCAACCATTTAATACAAACTAAGGAAATATAACGGAATCATTTATTATAGATAAAATTAATATATATGATTTTCCAATTTTACCCTTATATAATTTAGTATACACTCACACACTCTCTCCTTTTTACATTTAATATGCAAGGGTAAAAATGGAAATCAAACATTTATTATCTTGACTTTTAATTGTTACTTCTTATAATGTGGATAAAAAAATTTATATGTGACCTCTTATATTATGGACTAGAGGAAATAATACACATAAATATTTCAGAGAGATTATGTTATATGCTATAATTATATACTTCCTCCGGTCCTTATTATAAGAGGGTAAACAACCTTTTTACACATACTAATAAAATATGTTGAAATTATTTATTATGGGTAGATTTAATAAAGTTTTCCATTTATACCCTTACCCATTTATTATACACACTTTCCCTCACCTCCTTACATTTACTAATATACAAGTGCAGAAATGGAAAACACGCATTTATTACTTTGACTTTTAATTTACATGTTACTTCTTATATTTTGGATTAAAAAATTTGCCATATTACCTTTTATAATAAGGACTGGAGAGTGTACTAATTTTCTTCACTCCTTGATCTTCCCAAATTAGTCAACTGTGTCTATATTAAATATCAAAACTAATAACAGTGTATCAAAACTAATTTTCTTCACTCCTTGATCCTGGAGAGTATTATATATATTGATCTCAGACATATTATATATCATAACAGTGTAATTAATTATGAGGAATGAGAGATTGAGAGGGAAAAGCATTAATTGAGGGAGAAACATGCGGACCACATCTAAGTAAAAGAGGCAATAATGGTAGAGACATTTCATCCACGACTCAATAACTTAACCAACCAGGAACACACAGTCCTTCATTAATTAATAAAAAGGTCATTCTTTTTTTCTTTATAATATAATCACCAGTTTAAAAAAATCAAACTGGTAGGCCCAAACCCACTCCATTGCTCCTCCTTAAAGCTATGTATAATCAATTCATCCCAAAAGTGTCTCTTTAATAAATCATTTGTATATTACTTTCAAAGTTTTAGCTTGCGATTCATACAAGCAAATGTCACTTTCTTCTCTTCACATCAATAAATGGTGGTTCATTCGCACCCATCAATTCCATTCACTACCCTCTCATCTAACTATATAACGTGTGTGTATACATATATGTACAAACCCCTTTGAATATTCTATATATTAAACATATGCCCTTATAGAGCTAGCAAGCTAGCTAGTTTCATATATATAAATATATATATCGTTTTAACTAATCAACACGAGCCATACAAAACTGCTTGTTTATAGTACAAGTTGAGTCGTTTTTTCCTTAAATTAGTAACTTCATAATTGTGTACACAAGCTGGGACACTTCTTATACCTTCCATTTTCCAATCATTATCTCGAGACAAGGATCTGAAACCCATCTTGTGATTTACTGATCTGTTTGGGATCTCGATGACGATATAGAGATAGAGCAATTTTTTGAAATTCATTGCATGGTTTTGCTTTAAGAGCCAATGTCATTGTGTAATAGCAACATGATCTCACCTTCATAACTAATGGGCCTTTTCCATGAACGCATCATTCTATTGATACATCTCTCCTCAACTCGATCTCAGATTAACTAATTAAAAACAAATTTTGGTTCTTAAATTAATGATTTGATACTTTTTTGCAGGTTATATATTCAGAGTTCAATCCCTTATCTTTCGCTTAATGACTCATACTGATGAGCATAATCAAATGCTGTTTACTCACACTGTTACGTAGTTCATAAAATATTAAAAGGGGATGAAAAGAAAATAGGAAAACCACCCTGTACCTTTTGAGGCTTTTGTGAGTGATTTGGGATATATGAAGTGAAATCAAGTGGTCCAGGGAAGAAACTTATACATCTAATCATCTAAAATCACAGTCTAATTGATTCATCCACAATTCCACTTTAAGTCACAGTTGTCTACACCAAGTGGACAGTAATGTAGATCATTCATGATTATTAATTAATTAGCTTCATTTTAAGAATGATCGATGTACATAGTTACAAGTCTTCAGCCTAGATAATCCCAACTAATTAATTTTTTGTGAAATCTACTTGCTGATACATACAGGTCTTAATATATAGGGCTGTTAACTTTAGCTGTTGTCAATCATATGCTACTAATACACGTTATACCGAGAAAACACAAGTGAAATTATTATTTCTTCTTTATCAATTAATTGGGGACACAATTAAGTCAAAATAATTGATGGGTTGTGTTTGCTTAAATCATAAAGCAACGGACTTTTTTTTCCCTTCCTTTTTCTGTGTCTTTCTCACACGTGTATTTTTTCTTAAAAGGATTATCTTTCAAGCCATGAAATGAAGAACTTAAAAAGAACTAATTAAAACGACAATTGCTTTTAAGTGATGAAATACGTTATGCCACCGTCAGCTTGCTATTTCCCAATTATCATATAAACACAGAATTTTAGATCATGATGTCACGGGGCTTGTATAAACAAAAGATATTATGAGTGAGCATGAAGAAAAATCTAGATTATTTATATATTTCACTGTCACTACCCAGGTGATTATCCTAATAAAATTGAATTTATCTTAACCAAGAAGCTTCATATATTAATCAACATCCATGTCTTGTCTACTCAGAAAGAAAGAGAAAAAACCCTCTTGATGGATTCCCCAGTATACTAACATGTACATGATAACAATGTTTTCAAAGTTTGTGCTTTGGTAGGTATACGACTAATGAAGACATTATGTTTATTACTGCACCGAAGAAGTGAGGACATCGCATGATCAAGTGATTTTTATTTCAATCATATATATAGTATATATAATTATTAATCAGTTTTCTTTCTTTTTAATTTTTCATCTCTCAAAGATAAAAACTAGCCTCGGCTGCTTGAAAAATTTTTATTTTAAGTTTAAGCAATCACAAGCTCAATATATATATAAATAAATTAAACAAAGCCAGATGAGAAAAGGACCACTACACTACTAGCTAGAGAGAATATGATGAGTATATTTCTTCATCACATATTAATCACTGGGTTGAAATTAAAGTTCAACAGTTTTTGGTTTTCAGGTATATGTACTTGTTACAAACAGAAACTCAGCAATCATATCAAACAAGTGCTATGTTTTATTATGCTTCCACGTAAAAGAAATTAGGGAGAATTATAATTAGGTTCTAAATAAGGGAATTAATCACAGTTAAATCCCAAAAGATCATCAAAATACATTGTCAATAAGGGAATTAAATGGCTTATTATTAACACCTCACTGAGTTGTCAATAACAACTCTTTAAATTGTTAATATTGAATTGCAATTGATAATTCTTTAATTGTCATTGACAACTCACTGAATTACATTGACAACTAATTGAGTTGTCAATAAAAAGCTATTTAATATTATTAAGGTTTCTAAGAACTTCAATGTAATTTGATTATTTTTTAGGATATGATCGTGATTAATTCCCTTATTTGGGATTTTGTTGTGATTTTCCCAAGAAATTAAATTATGTGTACTGATGATGATTAATGCACCAACCCTCCACATGAATCAGCCAAAATTTACGGAGGCGACGACAATTATATGTGTTACATCATGTGTGTGTGGTGTTAGTTGATGTTGTTATATGGTATAGTACTGCTTCCCTTCCTAAATATATGACCTATTTTTGGGGAGATGAGTTTGGTCCTAAATAAAAGACCCTTCTTTCTAATTGTTCCCATTTTTTTTTAAATTATCTTTATTAACACTCTTCAATAATAAATAAACATGGGAGGGAGGGAGGGGATACATGTAGATAATTAGAATGCATGGGTAATATCATATGATTTTAACTAATTTAAGCAATATCTTTAATATAATCAAATTAGTTAAATAGGTCTTATATTTAACACGGAGAGAGTAATTAAGAACTGACCTAAATTGGGATAATCTTCAAATTATGTGCCCATCACTTTCACTGCAAGTGAATATATCAACTTGCCCCATGATCATCATCATGTGCTATACACACACGCACTTGGCGTTGCCCAATGGTTGCAGACAGAGAGAGAAGGCAGTATATGTGAAACAACCGGCAATAATAAAATTCCTCTCTCGAACACACACACACACACACACATATATAATCAAATTAATTAACCTAGCTAGTAAATATATAAATACACACACATTCCGTTTTCACCTTTCAGCTGGGAGCTTCTATATATGTTGGAATTATGATGTTTGGTTACGTAATACAAGGCATGTACGTACGTAGAAAACGGCAACCCAGTAGTAATAGTTAATAGGCAGCCACCACAAGCTATAGGATTATGAGAATAAAGTTGATGCAATGTCACTTTAGGGTTAGATGAAGATATGGGTCCCTTACATGGGCCCCACGGGGCTGTAAATGTCGGCTCGATCGAGCTCTTATTCTACTTGCCCTCCTTTTTTAAAAGAGAGGCACAGAGAGAGACTTAACTATTGCATTCATCAGATCGATCACCACCTCCTCCCCAGCCATCACCAAAACCATTAATATTATTCCCACACTTCTTCGCAATCATATATTCATCAGGCAATAAGAGAAGCTAGCTAGTTAACTATATAGCTAGCTGAGATTTTCTATAGAGATAGGGGGAATGGGTCATCACTCATGCTGCAATCAACAGAAGGTGAAGAGAGGGCTATGGTCTCCTGAGGAAGATGAGAAACTCATCAGATATATTACCACTCATGGCTATGGCTGCTGGAGTGAAGTCCCTGAGAAAGCTGGTCTCTTCTTCTGTCTCCTTTATTTCTTCTTATAGCATACTCCTATCTATTAAGTAATTATTATGTAAGTGAAACAAGTAATTGAGAAGGCATGTGTAGGCACAAAATGTGTTAATTAAATGTGTGTTTGTGTGGTTTTAATGTAATTTCAGGACTGCAAAGGTGTGGGAAGAGTTGTAGGCTGAGATGGATTAATTATTTGAGGCCTGATATTAGAAGAGGCAGGTTCACTCCTGAAGAGGAGAAGTTAATTATCAGCCTTCATGGCGTCGTTGGCAACAGGTTTCATTTTAATCACTCTCTCTAACCCCATTAATTAATATCATCTGTATAGACTGTTTCATTGTCTGTCTCTCATATCAGTACTATTTATCTAATGTGGCTATACCTAGCATGTTTCTGGGTATGTTTCTTTCTTCGTAACAATTGATCAACATATATATGCCTTCTGGGTTTTGGTAATTACTTTAATGGCTTTGTAACTCGAGTTTTACTTTGGAATTAACCGATCAAGTGGTTTTATCTTGGTCTATTATGGGCCTCTCTGCTCAAACTGAACATGGAACAATTTGAAGGAAGTTGTTTTTTTGGTTGCTATATAGTCTCTCTGCTACAGTCAAGAAGTTAAGCGGGCAATTTCGTCAGTTAATAAAATTGACTTGTCCACACTTGAACTGTGTTGCACATTCATTAATTTAATTACTTCTCAGCCCCCCATCTTTGTGTGGCATTCTTTTGCGATTAATTAATACAGTTTCTTTTTTTTTTTAAAAAAAAAAGATTTTATTTGATGTTTCTTGAAGCAACTAAAATATTATTTTTCTTCCATCACATCTTGCCACGTTTTTGCCGACAAAAACGCTTCCAAATCACGATTATATATAAATATATGTGTGTTTAATTTGAAAATCAATTGTAGATAATATATTCATATATATAGACACACATGAATTAGCTCTTCTAATTAAGCAAATAATATACTTATGTTTGTAATTTTGGGGAATGCAGGTGGGCTCACATAGCAAGTCACTTGCCTGGAAGAACAGACAATGAGATAAAGAACTATTGGAACTCATGGATCAAAAAGAAAATAAGAAAGCCTTCTTCAGTTGTCTCTTCAACCACAACAAATACACAAAGCAGTATCAACGACCATCATCAAAATCACCACCACCACCACCAATATAACTTCAATAATCCCAGCCATTTAGACTTTACCACCCAAGACAATAATCTAACAACAAAACCACCACCACTTCACCATCATCAAGACACTACCACAATATTTTCTTCCACGTGCCCCTTATTTATGTTTGACACTAGTTCTTTAGATGCTTCTTCTGCAACAACACCAACCACCACAATACTGGACAACAACAACAATAATAACGCAAGAGTAGTACCAGAAATGTATGAAACATGGAATAATCTGAGCAGCCACCATCATAATCAGATTCAATCTTTTCCTCCTCCTCCTCCTCCATCAACGGCTTCTTTCACTGCGGCTTCAGGCATGGTGTCTTGTAATTATCTGCCACCATTGGTAGAGAATAATGTGGAAAGCATGGTGCCTAACATTCATGAGAGTATAGTTGATGAGGAGGGTGAAATGGCACTAGAGTGCTTGCAGAGGCATGGATTGAATGAGTGGGTGGTGGACACACAACAACAATGTTCCAACTTTATTTTCTGGGAAAATGTGGTGGATGGACAACTTGGTGGTGGTGAAGATATTGCAACAAATTCTTCTTCAAATTTGGCAGCTGCACTTTCTTCTTTCCCTTCCTCTTTATGATTATTATATGAAGATGATGATGATGACTGTTTCTCTCTAACTAGGAATGAGTTTTCAACGAGTTTGTTTCTGATGAATCTGCACAAGAGGATGGATCCAGGAGTTTGCTTTCCTTTTTTCTTTGGATTTGTTGGTTTCTTTCCTTTTTTTTCCCTTTTGAATTCTGATTCGAGAGATTGTGATTAAAAGTGAGTGAAAGTAACAAGTTATATATATAACAATGGCGAGAGTGAAGTAGTGTTTATTATGGCGTGTTTGTAAATGCATGGAAGAGGGAATTAATAAAGGCGACTGCAGCAAGCAGCCACGTTTGGTTTTTCAAGATATAGAAACGCATGCATATATCCTTCAATCGATTTATTTATTTATTTATTTATTTGTAAAAGATGTATTTACTCTAATTTAATTGCTACTTCCTCAGTTCCTTCCTTGAGATAATTGACTTTTTTTAGATAGTATAGAGGCTAAATAAGTCACTTAATAATAACATATGTTATGTGTTATATATTATATGTTAGCTTATAGATTAAATAAATTAGTTTAAAAAAAATAATCAATTCATAAGTAGTTCATTTAACGTTCTCATAATTTTTTAAAAAAGTCAATTAGATTTTATATTGTAAATTACGAATTCGTACTGTTTGATTGTATATATATGGTGGTTTTTAATGATAATAAAGACTTAATTTATTGACCCTTTCCCAGTTTTATCTTTTCACTTTTAACAAGCTAAGCTAGTTTATTTAATTTGCTCGGTAATTATTTTTTAGTAGCAGCAAGTGTGTGGCTTATCTCACATGAAACTGTGCTGGCTTAACTAATTAATAATAAAAATGGTTGAGGGTAAAAAATATACATGTAATTTCAAAAGTGTATCTAACACCAAATACTTTTTTTTGAGCTTCCAAATTAGGGACAAAAGTCACAATTTCTATTAAAACTATGAACATTGACTGTGAGTTCTATACGTTTCATTAAAATTGGTGAAGTGGCAGTTGACGTTAGAGTGTTTAGACAATATGAATCTCGTTATAATTGATTTTAAATATTTTAAATTTTTAGTAAAAAAAATATTTGCAAATCCCTCTTCTTCCCCTCCCCCTTTTTTTATTCTCTCATCTTCTACAACAATCACCACAATCCTCCCATATGATCTCTGGCACCTCGTTAATAGCTCTATAATCATAATGGTGACTAGCGTAGAGAAAATATGGAATTTTGTGTTCTGAATTTTGATTTATACGGTGGTGACGAACACAGATTCCAATAGAGAAGAGTCTCGTAATAGTCATCTTTAAGTGTTCCTCTAGTCATAGATTTCTTTAATTGGTGGCGTTTTCAAGAGTAATATTCAAGATCGAGAGCCAAATATGGCTTTCGAAACTTATTTGCCGCATGAATTGCAACATGGTGTGTAATTTTCTTCTTTTCTTTCAGATTTCAAGCGAACTATTCTTAAATTTCATTTTTATTAGTGTTTTCATCGCTTCATATTCGAATATTTTAGGTTTTCTTTTAGTTTCATTTGGAAGCTTGTGTTTTGTTGAGATTTCTAGAGTACTTTTTGATGTGGTTTAATTTTAAAAATTTTTGAAGATTAGGGCGAAAATAAAATATTTTTGAACTAATAAAAATGTTTCTGTTGATGAGGTTCCGAATATTTACGAGGATGGTGGTGATTGTTGTGGAAAAGAAGGAAAGAGAGGAGAGAATGAAGGAGAAAAAAGGAGCAAAAAGAGGGATCTATGATAATTTTTTATTAAAAACTTAAAATAGATCAAATACTTTCATCAAAAACTTAAAGTGATATCCCGTCACTAATGTAAAATAAAATTATTCTACAACATATTTCCTTGAAAATTTAATTAAAACTAATTAAGTGCAATAAATATGTAAAAAAATGAGTTTTGCTTTAAAAAAAATGCTCTCATCTCGGAAGAAGAGAGATAGTATGTAGTATAGAGAAAATTTATAGTTCGGAGAGCAATGCCTGCAATAGTGACATGGGTAATTTTTGAAATTAAATTAGGATAAAACAAGACCTGATTCCCCTTGCGTTGCACGGATTGTATTATTTATTGTAAATTTTTCTATCTTACTTTTTTGTTTGGTGTGTTTTATGGTTTAAATAAATCAATAATAAATTATTTTTATTTAGTCAAGATATTTTGAATCTTTAAGAATATGTGTTGAATTTAACAATATTTTTATCCAACCAAAAAGAATTTAACTATAATTACGTGTATTATTAAGCTGCATTTAAACTAAAAATAATCAAATGTTAGAGTAGTTTTTTTAAATCTCAAGATGAAGAGGTTTATTGCAACAATTATATATTCAGAATATATCTCATTTATTTGACATACTTTGAAAATTTATATCATATCTAAAAATGAAGAAAAATATGACTGCAATTTATGAATATATAGTATTAGTATATAAATCCTTTTGAAGTTACTTTACTATATATAAAGGAAATTTTGCTGGTTTATACAACTTCTCTTATTTTAGAGCATTATGCAACATCCCCTAACCACCACTTTTCTAGTGAAACCTTTAATAAAAAAGGGTCTTATACTAATTATAGTATTTATTAATGGGGATATCTTTTCATTTTTTTATATAATTCTGTGAATAACTTCACAAAGTGATTGATGATTTGTCCACGTCAAAAAATCCAATAAATTAAAGTTTAACTCATTGAAATTTGAAATAGATGTTAAAATTAAACGATGATGGGAAATAAAATTTGCTAAAAATAATTATTGTCCTTTGAATGGTTCCATAATGTAATTTGTGGTTTCTTCATTTTTTAAGACAAATTTTTATGGCAATAATGATAACGTATTCATTATTAAGAAACCCAAAGATATTAATTTTACCCTTTCATATTTTCTGAATGTGTCATATTTATTTAGAAAACCTATTTTATTCAAAATTCCTTTCACGTTCCATTGAAAAATTAATTGATAATTAAATGTTTGAGAAGCTCAAAGGTATCAGCTACAACATTTCACATTCCTTTAAATAGAAGTGTATAACTTTAAAAAATTGAACCAAGCCTATTTATATGTATAGCATTTAAACTAAATTTATTTAATTTAATTAAACACCTTACACATTCCGATAGCAATCCATTTCATAAACAATGATGAGAAATAAAATTTTCTAAAGATAATTATATAGTCCTTTGAATTGTTTTATAATGTAATTCATGAATTCTACATTTTTTTAAGATAAATTTATATGGATAATAATGATAATATAGTTAATATTGAGAAGTTCAAAGGTATTGACTTTACCCTCTCACATTCACTTGAATAGGAGAGTGTTATCTTTAAAAAACCAATTTTATTCAACAATTCTTTTCACATTACATTAAATAATTAATTAATAATTAAAGGTATGAGAAGCCAAATGTATTAGTCGCAACATTTTATATTCAATTATATAAGAGAGCATTATCCTCAAGGAAATAGAACTAAATCTTTTCATATTCTGTATAGCATTTAAACCAAATTTATTATATTTATTGAACAACCATTTACACATTCCAATACTATTTCATATAAATTCGTGATTATTGGTTTGAAAAGCCCCAGTATTTCTACCATGTCCTTTTTATTCAACAATTTCTTTCACATTCTATTGAAGGATTAATTAATAAAAGATATGAGAGGCCAAATGTATTAGTCCAACCTTTTATATTCAATTATATAAGAGAGTGTCATTGTCAAGAAAACAGAATTAAACCCTTTCATGTTGTGCATAGCATTTAAACCAAATTTATTTAACTTATTTAACAACCCTTTACACATTCTAATAACAACACATTTTATAAAAGTTCGCGTTTATTGATTTAAAAAGCCCCAGTATTTCTACCTTGTCCTTTTTATTCAACAATTCCTTTCACATCCCATTGAAGGATTAATTAATAATTAAATATATGAGAAGCTTAAAGGTATTAGTCACAACCTTTACATTTATTTAAATAAGATAATGTCATCATAAAAAAATCGAACTAAACCTTTTCATATTATATATAACATTTAAATCATATTTGTTTGATTTATTTAACAATCCCTTACACATTCCTATAACAATCCATTTCATAAAAAGTTCATACAAAAATTAAAAGTTCATGATTGTTGATTTGAAAATCCTCAATATTTCTACCAAGTCCTTTCACATTCAACATAAAAAATTATTGAAAAGGATATGTTTTGTGTACATGAAAAATAAGACGATCATAACTAAACACTTCAAATTTTTGTAAGAGATTATATTAATTCAAGGCATCTGAACACATCATTGCTAAGTAGTGTTGTTTACTAAGGCAAGATTTCAGGGGTTTTCTACAAAACATATCTTCATCTAACTTCTTCTCAACACATTGCTAGCTCTTGAATTTCTAAGATAAGTAGATAAACATTGGAGTATATATAAACAAAATTATATTAAAGTATGATTGTTGAGATACAAGAGCTTTATTTCAAAATTGTTAAGAAAAGATAACAATCATTTTAGATTGAATATCAATCAAAAAGTCATGAAAAGAAGAACACTTAAAATCAATTACATGAAGCAAGAGTTCACTGGGAGTTCAAAAAGAATGTGTGTATGTGTGTATGAATGTAAATTAATTACTCATATATATATATGTGATAAAAATGGAAGAAAAATACAAAAGTGAAAACTTCAATAAAAAAGTGGAGAAAGAAAAGAGAAAAAATCATACATTTTCTGGGTATCAATCTGCCTATAAACCATAAAAAGAAAAGGGAGGATGCTCATATTTATTTATCTTCATATTTTAAAAGGGAAAGAAAGCACAAAATTATTCAAGAAAAGAGAAAGAGAAATGATTAATCAAAACACAAATAAAGAGAAAAACGATGTATGTTCACATCAATTCTCCTAACATCTTGAATAAAAAGGGAAGAAAAACAATAAAGTAACAATTCTAAAATAAAATCAGAGGAAGATAATAAAATGAATTTTACCTGTTTCAAGGCATCAAAACACCAATCTCCATATAATCATGTCTATGAAAAATAGAAAGTAAATAGATAATAAGAAATGAGAACTTGAAGACAGAAAAAGAGTTGACATGAAGGAGAAACCATCCCATTGAGCAAGGAAATTAGCCTATAACATAAATTATATATAGAGTAATCATTTGCCAGAATATGAAGGGTCATGATAAATGACACTTATTATCATGAGCCAAGCACAATGAAATTGGAATGTGAATGGTCATAAAACAACTTATTAACAGCGTTAGCATCAAATTTAGATTATTGAAACGAAGTTAACGGTTTTTTTAACGGTGTTACTCTGGGATTTAGAGAATATATTGATTGATTGATTGATGGGAAGTTTAAAAAAAAAAAAAAACAAACATCGTCTAGTCCTATCCTATCCTATCCTATCATACAAAAAAAGGTTACTAATCCAATCTTATAAATAGGAACGTAGGAAGTACTGTCATAGTTGGATACCAAGAAAATGATACTCCTACATTTTAGTTAAGATCTTTTAGGCTTCAAAGACCCAAATCAACTCAACTTTGAAAAGCCTAGAAGATAGCTGGGTTAAAAAACGAAAATAAATCAGGAATTCGGACCAGGGCTTTCTCTATTGTGAAGCCCAAACTAACCCAACTTTGAGAAGCCCAACATAACGTTTGGTTAAAAAACGAAAAAAGATGTTATAAAAACGTCAGGAGCTCGGATTAGGGTTTCTCTATTGTGTTCAAAGCGATAAAGCAGGGAAGAAGAGAGCTTCCACTCTTGTTGCCGCCTCCTTCTTCCTTCTCCAACTCTCTCGTTCTGCAACAATGGTGTGCTTTCTTTCTCCTTCCCATTCCTATTTCTTTCTCAGGGAAAAGCGCTTTTCATAACGATTGAATTCAATATTTTATCAATTCATTCTTATTTGTTCCTATTATTTTTCATCTCTAGATTATCTCTGACAAGAATCGTCGTGAGATCTGCAAATACCTCTTCAAAGGTTCCGTAATCTCGCACTGTTTGATTTACTATTTTGAATTCGTTAACATCGAATCATACTTTTTCATGTGATTTTGGTTTTCGATTTCTTCAGAGGGAGTTTGCTATGCTAAGAAGGACTTCAACATGCCTAAGCATCCTGAGATTGATGTGCCGAATCTACAGGTGATTAAGCTGATGCAGAGCTTTAAGTCCAAGGAGTACGTGCGTGAGACTTTTGCTTGGATGCACTATTACTGGTACCTCACTAACGATGGCATTGAGTTCCTCAGAACTTACCTTAATCTTCCTTCCGAAATCGTTCCTGCTACTTTGAAGAAACAAGCTAAGCCAGCTGGTAGACCATTCGGTGGTCCACCTGGTGACCGTCCAAGGTAGCATGTTAAATCATCTAATATTGCAATTTAGGGTTTTTAGTCGATTGCCTAAGAATGCCAATGTTATAGAAATTCTGTTTGCCATATTTTTAGTTAATTATAATATCTTTGATATGATCTGATTGTTTCATTATCGATGTGTTTAATTTTGAACAGGGGTCCACCTCGATTTGACGGAGAACGTAGGTTTGGCGACCGTGATGGATACCGTGCAGGTCCCCGAGGACCCGGTGGTGACTTTGGAGACAAGGGTGGAGCTCCTGCTGACTACAGGCCTCAATTTGGGGTAATGTTGCTGCAATTACAACATTAATTAAAGTTTTATATGAAAATCGTGTTTCTTAATTTTTCCTCAAAAAAACATGTGGGGATGGTTGGTTTGGATCACCCCTGGCTTCATATTGGCTGTGATTGAGTCAATCTTTTTGTATGTAGCTAATCTTTATTTAAGCGTCAATATGAACATCTGATGTGTTGTTTAGGCTTGAACATGGGTAGATTTGTAGTATGCATGTTTCAATACCTAAACAAAGTAAAATCCGTGATTGAAGTCTTAAGCAGAAAGTGCAGTGTTTGCAAGTGGCTGAAAGTTTTGGTAGTCTATTTCTCAAATATATACATGATTAGGCTGTGTAAACTATTCATGGACTTGGATCCCTTGCAACCTCGTATTTCTAGCTAATGCATATCAAAGTTTTTGAAAATAGTAAAGTAACTTTAACTGAGGTTGATATGTTACTCTTGACCTAAAATTTCAATGTTGAGAAGAAAATTTTGGCATTCCCTTCACTTATCTATCCTCTGAAAATGTGTATCCTTCATGATTATGAGTAAACATGCGTATCTCCTCTGAAAATGTGTATCCTTCATGATTATGAGTAAACATGCGTTGTTCAGTCCAAAAAAAAGATAAGTAAACATGCGGTGAACATTTTTGCTAACTGGATGGTTCCTATTTTATTATTCCTGGTTTTGTTGACATATCCTGAGCCATATCTTATCATTTGAATTTACCTGCAGGGTTCTGGAGGCCGGACTGGATTTGGTCGTGGTGCTGGTGGTTTTGGAGCACCAACAAGCTCAAACCTTTCTTAAGTGTAGGGATTTTTGTTACCGTTTTTGCAGTTAAATGTCAAAACAAGTATGTATGTCCTTTTAGTCGAGGCACTACATTAGATACCCCTCCATTCCTGTTCATCTTTATAATTAATGATGTTATGAAGTTTTGGATTGAGTGCTTTTGGTTAAACGGTTTGCGCATCTGTTGTTTCAGTATCAGTTTGCTCTTCTTTTTAACTTATTTCTCTTGAAATTACATGTGTCCACCAATTATTAGTTGAAATGGAGAATCAAATGCATGATGAGATCGTAACTTCGCCATCTTATTGAACAGTAGGTTAATAGATCAGTTGAAAAAAAAAATTAGTAGATTATTAAATATATCAAGTGAAATTATCAAATTATCCAATCGTTTCCCATGCTTCAGAGCTTGGGGCCACAGCAACGTAAAATGGCATGAAGGCCCCAGGGAACCTCAACAAATGGAAGATGGATTAATGTTTGTAATCAAGATATAAACAATGAAGCGATTTTTTTTTTCTTAGTCCACAATGGCAACATTGGCAAGCTGAGCTTGAAGTTCAGAACACTGACGGAGTGAACTATTTTGCAACGAAGACAAGAAATGTTCTCAACGAGACTTGAACCAGAAGTAGTCAATGATTGGCAAAGCCCTTGTCCAAATCTATCTTAGAACCAGTCTACGTCAACTGGCCTCACTTCTAATGTTGAACCAAATAGGCTTCCCAAACTAGTCCGAAATATCAATGCAACCTTTTATGCCCCGTTTGGTACAATGGAAGAGTTTTTGGTGGATGTGGAAATGGAAGTAGAATTAGAATTGGAAATAGAAGTGGAAATGTATTTTGAAGTCTTTTTGGTTTGCCTATGGAAGTGTAATATATTTTTTTTAAAATTTATATATGTATTTAGTATGTGAAATGACCAAAATAACCCCAAGTTCAAAAAAGAAAAAAAAAAACCCTCCGGTGGATTCATCTTCTCTGCCGTTTTCACCCAAAAAATTGAACCACAACCAGGAGCTAGTTCCTTGCAGATCATATAGCTCACCATTACAAATCAAAGGTGGAGAAGGAGGAGAGGTCACCGTATGTTGGAGATCGAAGAGGGAGAAGGAGGAGAGGCAGCGAGCTATGCAAATCGAAGAGGAAGATGAAGAAGGAGAGGCTCGGCGTTCAGATCGAAGACGGAGATGAAGAAGGAGAGGTCGACGTTGTAGATCTAAGAGGAAGAAGGAGGAAATGCCATTGTTCGAGATCGGAGAGGAAGAAGGATGAGACGTGTTGTCTTGTTCGAAGAGGACAATGGAGAAGAGGAAAAGCCGTCCAGAGTCTGCCGCTTGTCGTCGTCCGTCTTACCTCGTCCGCTGCCGCTGCATACTGCCATTCTCAACACGGTGGATTTGGGAAGAAAGTGGGAAGGGGTAAAAATGTCAGTGACCCACTTTCCATAGGAAGTGGAAGTCAGTTAACTCACTTCGATCATTTTTTTATGGAGGTGGCTTCCACATAGAAGTGGGTTCCAACCCACCAAACAAACAAAATTGTTGGTTCACTTCCACTTCTCTGGGCTTAATTCCACTGAACCAAAACGGGGCAAATGGGGCATTAGTAAATATGGCTAAAACATTTGGAGGCTTTCATTTAGGAAGCAGCGAAGATAAATTATCAGCAGAAGCATTACCCAGTATTGTAATTAACCCCATAAAAGCCATCCAGTTGTCCAGAATTCGATAACCACCGATTTTACATTCTGAATAACATTACCTGTCTTGTTGGAATAATGTATGTAGCACAAGACAGACCTTCTGTAGCCCCAAAATCTCGATGATGAGTACAATCAGTACATAGATGTCACAAGGATCCGATTCAAAGGTGGGAGGCTCTCATTTGTTTATTTAGTATTTTATTTTCTTTTTGTTGTTGGCCACAAAAGGCAGCGACTTGATTTCACTTGATGATTAATTTTTAACTTTCCTTGCGGATACGTATGGATAAGAAAACAACACTGGAGAATCAGTGCTTACACAAACGTAATGTCTCACCCATTTCATTTATTTTCATACCAAAGCCCTCAAAAGATGAAGAAACAAGTCTCCATACTCGATGCCGCATTCTGTGGACACACATTTTACAGTAAAATACAAAGACCCATGCCTTTCTACTAGTTACTGGAACTACTTAAACCTATAGACTTAACTACCCGGCGATGTATTGTACTGTCTTCCATTTACACCCCATTTGCATAGCCCAACATCCTATATGGGTAGCAAAACCCAAAAAGAGGTTTAATCCACCTCCTCCATTTTGCTCTCCTCGTTTGCTTCTTCCAGGGATGGCATGTCAACATCTTCATCCGCTGCCGCATCCTCATCGATGTTCAAGCCCAGCTTCAACATCCGGTGGATCCTCGCCGCAAATGTGTTTGGATCATCCAGACTGAAACCAGACGTCAGAAGTGCAGTTTCGTAGAGCAGCATTACCAAGTCTTTCACTGATTTGTCATTCTTATCAGCCTCAGCCCTCTTCCTCAATTCATCCATAATGCCATTGTCTGGGTTGATTTCCATTGTCTTCTTGCTAGACATGTATGAGCTCATGCTGTTATCCCTCAGGGCTTGGGCTTTCATAATCCTCTCCATGTTCGCTGTCCATCCATACTCACCAGTCACCAAGCAACAGGGAGAGTCCACAATTCTGTCTGACACCACCACTTTCTCCACCTTGTCCCCAAGTATCTCCTTAATTGTCTTGCAAAGGTTCTCGAATGACTTCTTCTTTTCTTCCCTCTTCTTCTTCTCTTCCTCGGTTTCATCATCCAACTTAAGTCCTTCCTTTGTTGCAGCCACTAGTTTCTTTCCGTCATACTCCTTTAGTTGGTTAACTGCATATTCATCAATGGCATCCACCATGAAAAGCACTTCATAGCCTCTCTTCTTGAGCCTTTCCAAGAATGGAGAGTTCTCCACCGCCTTCCTGCTTTCACCAGTAATGTAGTATATGTCTTTCTGTCCCTCCTTCATCCTTGTCACATAGTCCTTTAAACTGGTCATCTCATCACCACTCTTAGTTGAATAATACCTGAGCAAATCAGCCAGCTTGGATCTGTTCTGGCTATCTTCGTGAATACCCAATTTAAGGTTCTTAGAAAATGCGTCATAGAATTTGTTGTAATCATCCTTATTCTCAGCAATCTCAAAGAACATTTCAATGCACTTCTTCACCAAGTTCTTCCTGATCACCTTCAGAATCTTGTTCTGCTGCAACGTCTCGCGAGAAATGTTTAGTGGAAGATCATCAGAGTCCACAACACCCTTCACAAATCCAAGATAATCTGGAATGAGCTCCTCACAGTTGTCCATGATAAATACCCTTCGCACGTACAGCTTAATGTTGTTCAGCTTCTTTCTAGTGTCAAAGAGATCGAAGGGTGCCCTCCTAGGAACAAAAAGAATGGACTTAAACTCTAGCTGGCCTTCAACAGAGAAGTGCTTTACTGCAAGATGGTCCTCCCAGTCATTGGTAAGACTCTTGTAGAAGGCTGCATACTCCTCTCTGGTCACTTCCTCAGGTTTCCGGAGCCATATAGGTCTCTGCTTGTTAATTTGTTGCCATTCATGGGTCACTTCTTTTACCTTCTTCTTTTTAGTCTTCTTTTCTTTATCCTCATCAACATCCTCCACATCACCTTCCTCTTCCTTCTTGGTTTCTTCTTCTTCGTCATCACTCACCTCTTTTTCAGTTGTCTTCTCTGTCCACAGATAGATGGGGTAGCTAATGAATTCAGAGTGCTTCTTCACCAGATCCTTTATTCTCCTCTCCTCCAGGTACTCCAACTGCGCAAGTCCCCCACAAAACAAAAACAATGCACTTAGTCAGCAATTAGACTCATCATAATCAGTATTTAGCAAAGAGACAAAATCCATTTATTAAGAAGAGAAAAAAATACCTGATCGTCTTTAAGGAAGAGAGTGATCTTGGTTCCTCTGCCCAAAGGTTCCCCACTGACATCTCTTGTAACAGTGAAGGAGCCACCAGCTTGGGACTCCCAAACATATTGTTCATCGTCGTTATGTTTGGTTGTGACAATCACCTTCTCTGCCACAAGATAAGCAGAGTAAAACCCAACACCAAACTGACCAATCATGCTTACATCCGCCCCTGCCTGTAGTGCCTCCATAAATTCTTTAGTCCCAGACCTCGCAATAGTCCCCAAATTATTCACCAACTCTGACGCACAAAATAGCAAACATGTAAATGATTAGCCTAATTAAACAGGATGACCAAAGTTAGAGGGAAAAATAACAAAGAAACAAAGAAAGAAAAAAGTAAGGTAACAATTATACCTGCTTTGGTCATTCCTGATCCACTGTCTATGATGGAGAGGGTCTTATTGGTTTTGTCGGGAACAATCCTGATGAAAAGTTCAGGCTGAGCATCAAGCTTGCTCTTATCCGTGAGGCTCTCGAATCGAATTTTGTCCAGGGCCTATATGCACGACCAATCTCGAAATCAGTAACTAGAGCCATTTCAAAACCCTATTTCTTCAATTAAAAACTTCAAAAAATAACGATCGGATTGACTATATGGAAGCAAGAAAAAGAAGGCTTACATCAGAAGCATTGCTGATGAGCTCACGAAGGAAAATCTCCTTGTTACTGTAAAAGGTGTTGATGATCAAGCTGAGAAGTTGATTGATCTCAGCCTGGAATGCGAAGGTCTCTGCTTCTCCCATATGTACGTCAGCCATCGGAATACAATACTCGCAAAGCAAATTCGAAGGCCAAGAGCTCGATCAGTAGCTAATCAATTCAACACGATGATTATTTCTCGTTGAGCAGTAAATTCGCAGGAGGTTGTATTTATTTATACTAAGCTATAGAGATATATATATATATATATAAAGTTGATGAGAGGGAGTTCTGGTGAGTTCTTCACGATTTATGGATTTTCCAGACGAAGGAAGTAAGCGAAGCAAAGTTCGCGGGTTCTGGAGTTTTCAATTGCGATATTCCTTTGTTGTCCTTGAATCCAGAATTTTCTGGGAGATACGCTTGTTAACTTTGAAACTGGACTTCGGGCTTGGACTCCTCATTCTGATTAACTAAACGGCCATTTATTTTGGGCCTATAAGGTCCTTGTTAGATGGATATTGGACGGTGCATTAGGCCGAATATAAGTCATAAACAACACTTGTTTATGAATTAAAGGATCTAAAGACAATGGATTGGGCTTTCATTGGAATTTGATCGACTTTCTGGATTTAGATATAGGGCTAGAGACATCCATTCAAAACACACAATTGCAAATGAGAATTCTCAAAATGGATATTGGACTGTGTAATACTTATTTATGAATTAAAAGAGCAGAAGATAATGGAATGGGCCTTCATTAGAGTTTGATCGACGTTCTGGATTTAAAAATGGGGCAAGAGACATGCATGCCTAAAATGACAAATGAAAAATTCTCAAAATTGAAGACAACTTTAATTGTGAAATTAATTTAATGTTTCTCAGAATTATTGCGGTAATATTTTGAAATTTTTACTATTTTCCAATGAAGAATACTCTTAGAGAAAAGGGTCATTTTTGGCCTGGAAGTTTTTTTGAACCAATTTTGACCCAAAAGTTTACAAAACGTAGCAATATAGACCAATTTTACAATATAGAGAGGCCTTAAAAAGTCTAATATGCTACGTTTTGTAAACTTCCGGGTCAAAATTTGTCAAAAAAAAAAAAAACTTTCAGGTCAAAATTGCTCCAAAATTAAAACTTCCAGGTCAAAAATGACCATTTTCCCCATACCCTTGTAAAATAAGTAAACAAAAGTTATCTCAATTTTAAAGCGTCATTCTGTGCTGTCTAGACTGTAATCAGAATTCTGAAACAAATTATTAAAATATAGATGCATAGGGTGCAATAATATGGGCTTATGAGGCAGATGTTGTTGCTAAGAGCTTAAGCAATAAGCATAGGCACTTTATAGATGTATAAATGGTGGTGTAATAATAGAGGGTTATTCTCCATGCAACCAGTTGGTCATTAATTTCCAATGAGTCTAAGTTAGATTGATTTATTTACTCAAAGGGGATTCAGTTTCACTTATTCTGAGTCATTTCACTCCATACAAAGTAAATATATATCAGGAGTTTTGTCTATGAAAACACAAGAGTGCTCTTTCTAAATAGATAGAGGCAAACGAGCACTTAATTGGTAACTCCATGTTGTTAATGCTTGAAGGGGAAGTAGCCATGAAATGACTTGGACTTTGGAAAGGATAGTAATGAATGAAAGAGCAAATAAAAAGAAAAGAAAACGAAGGAACGATGGGTGGCATAAGGGAGGGAAGATGTTGAATATGTAAGAAGCAAAGCATGAAGGTCATGTGTAGTTTGTGAACTTCAAAAGTTGCTATCAGATAGAGAAAGGAGAAGCAAAGGCTTTAGCATTCACTGTTCAGATCAGATATCCCGTGACATAATCCTTGCACCCATCTCAATCCTCTTTTATCAGCTCACGTTCTCTTCTTCTGCTTTTACAGTTACAACACAAAATTAAATCTCAATCATCCTTCTTCATCGACCCCCTCTCAATTCAATGTCTCCTGTATTATTACATCAGATACATGCCCAATAATTAAAATTTTTATAACACCTCGATTATGGATTACTTCAAAATCAAACATGAGACTATTTCTACAGCTCCAACCACTACTTGGTCAATATTACTTTGCTCAAACACACACAAAAAAAAGTGTATAATTATGTGAACGAAGGAGCTTTAGTTTTATTATTTTGTTCCCAGATTCATTGATGAATGGCTGCCACTAACCAGTCAAATTCTTTGGCCACAACTAAATACTAATTTATCTTATATTTGGGGAGTTGATCTTTATTCTAAATAGAAAATATGTCAATCTATTTTAGATTTGCCATTATAATAGATGTTCCTTGACAATAATCAAATAAGGGGGAGGGGAAATAAAGGAAAATGATTAGGATATTTAAAAAAAACAGTTCATATTAACTAATTTAATTAACATTATTAATATAATAAAACTCAACAAATATGTGCTATATTTACCACCAAAGTAGAGAGTAGTGCTCCATTCGTTTCTTAATATACCTAATTTACTTTTTTTTTTTGCAGAGATTAATGAAGCTAACTAAGCAATTGAATAGTATATTATTTTGTGTGTTATTAGATTATATGTTAGCTTATAGATCAAATAAACTAAAATTGATATATAATTAACTTCTTTAATTTTTTTAGCCTTTTTTTTTTAAAAAAAAAGTCAACTAACCTTGCGTAAGACTATTTGTCTGAACCTCTAATATGAACTAATTCTTAAATAAATGGAAGCAGAATTTAATTGACAAATTCAAAAGATTAATAAATACTGTATGGGTAAATAAATAAATAAATGAAGCAATTGGTTGCTTTATTTAAAGTTTAAACAGTCTCCTTCACGTCACGGATTTTGACGCCATTAGAGATCACAAGCTCCCCCCAAAAAAGCAACGGTACAAGAGAGCGAAACTTGGCGGCATTACACCGAAGATCATATTCATACCAACTACTTCTTCAATTGAAAATGCTCATTCTCTGCTAATCACCACTTCTTTTCTTTTTTTTCGCTTTTCTACCCTCAAAAGCTCCAAGCTTTCTGCTTCTGGTGGAAAACTCCATTTTGGGTTCGATTCCATTCGATTCCCAGCTTCGAACATGACCTCCAAAGAGTCAAGTTCTGCTTCTTCAAACGATAGTAAAATCAAAAGGGTCCTTACTCATGGGGGTAAATACGTTCAGTACAATGTTTATGGGAATTTGTTCGAGGTTTCCTCCAAGTATGTCCCTCCCATTCGCCCAATCGGTAGAGGTGCTTATGGCATCGTTTGGTAAGTATTTTTTTTTTCGTCCTTTTTAGAGGTTTCTTTAGCTTCGCTCTGTTCCTAATGATCACAAGTTTTGGATTTCTGGTTTTTGAGCTCTATTAAGCTGTTATACAGGCGATGTAGGTGTTCAGATGTATAGGTTTGATATTTGTATTGGAAGTTGTTGCTCTTGTATTGATATGGGTTTTGCTGGAACATTAGAAATTTTGCAACTTAAGGAAAACAAAAAATGGTTGAACATCTCAGAAATAGTTGGTAAAATCTGGCTTCTTAATGAATGGAATGGACGTCAATGGAGTATGGATTTTCCCATCAGTTTCTAAGGTTTCTTTTTCTGACTTATGGTTGTATTAGACATAGGATTAAGGAGTTATAGTCATATGTGGTTGGCCATATCCTTGTACTTGACAAAAGTCATTTCTTTTCAGTGCTGCTGTCAACTCTGATACGCACGAGGAAGTTGCCATCAAGAAGATTGGTAATGCGTTTGACAACATAATTGATGCTAAGAGGACATTGAGAGAAATTAAGCTCCTTCGCTACATGGAACATGAAAATGTTAGTCTTCTTTTCTTCTATCTTTCCTCATCCCTTACACTGATAATATAGTTCTTCTTGATGATCGAGGTGGTTATTTTGACGCTATTGTTTTATTAGCTTATATCTATTATTGAATGTTTTTCTTCTCTGATGCATGCTGAAACTTTTCAAAGAATTATCCATCAGACGCCACATTTTAGTATTTCATAAAATGAGCAGGCCAAAATAAGGATGACCTGAGCAAGTTCCTTACTTCCTGTGTTTCTCTTTACGAGTATGGATCCTATAAGGTGTAAAGTCAAATAAAGTGCCTTTTTAGAGTGAGTGTGTGTGTGTGTGTGTGTGTGTGTGTGTGTGAGAGAGAGAGAGAGAGAGAGAGAGAGAGAGAGAGAGAGAGAGAGAGAGAGAGAGAGTAATGGAATCAATTTTGTCTTTTCACTCTTTCCATCATTGTCCATTATCGTTCTTTCTTCAAAATTATTTTACTGGTTTTACACTTTATGATATACTGTCAAACTCTTCTCTTTTGCTATATCTGGCGTGATAAACTTAAGCAAAGTTCTGTTTCAAGTTTACCTAATTTAGAGTACTAATAAATTAGGCTCCTCTTTGGGAGCGAATAATTTCATATTCTATTGAAAAGACCCTGAAGCTGAGTAGTGTTGGAAGAACTATCTCTTCATACAATCACATTAAATTGAATCATCTAATGTATTATGTTGGATTTCCTCATACCTGAACATGAAAGAGTCAAATGTTTTTTCTGTTGCTCTAAGTTTGGGTTTTGATCACTCTGTGTACTCGTGTATCATTTCAATTTTTATGCCCATTTATCGCCTTTTGGATTAGATTCTTGACATTGCCATCATCTTTCACAGATCATTGCTATCAAGGATATAATAAGACCACCCAAGAAGGAGACCTTCAATGATGTATACATAGTTTATGAATTGATGGATACTGATCTTCAACAGATAATTCGTTCTGACCAAACTCTTACTGATGACCATTGTCAGGTTAGGCGGCATCGATGTTTTAAAATTTTAATTGCATGTCTTTAATTTCTACTGGAAAGCCTTTCACGCTAATATGTTCTAAATGCATCTAACTTATTTTGCTCTACAGCACGAATATAATTATTCTACTCTTGAATAGTTGCAGTTGATGGTTAAGACACTAAACTAAAACGGGTTTATGTTTGTATGTATTCACAAAATTGGGATAGACTGTGCTTGGTTCTTTATAATCATAAAGAAAATCTATGAAAATGATGGTATTCTTAAGATATCATGGACTATTTAAATATTTTCTATACATTCCATTAGAAAGTGATAGATTTTGACTTGAACTGTTGTTATGACCTTATGAACCTCATGTCGAAATAACACTCCTTTACTGGGAAGTTTTTAAATTTTAAAACGTGTGTGAGATAAATAAGATAATACTGAATGTAAAATATCCTTTTATCCCTAAGAAAAAAAGGATTAGTTTTATGAGAAACAGGTCAGTGCCCACCTCTCTATAGATTCACTTCAGAAATATTGAATCTTGACTTATGCTTTTTCTCAAGTTTGAAGCTATACAAGGGATTGATTTTTGTAAGTTCTGCAGTACTTTCTATACCAGCTGTTACGGGGTCTGAAATATGTGCATTCAGCTAATGTCTTGCACCGTGATCTTAAACCCAGCAATTTACTTCTGAATTCAAACTGCGACCTTAAAATTGGGGACTTTGGCTTGGCAAGGACAACAACTGAAACCGATTTCATGACAGAATATGTAGTAACTCGGTGGTACCGAGCCCCAGAACTGCTCCTCAATTGTTCAGAGTACACATCTGCAATTGATGTTTGGTCTGTTGGTTGCATCTTTGGTGAAATTATGACCAGAGAACCCTTGTTTCCTGGAAAGGACTATGTTCATCAACTAAGGCTTATAACAGAGGTACACTTGTATACTACTAGATTGAATCGCATATCTCTGCCACTAGTTAACTGGTCAAGTGGTAGTTAACCAATGATACCTTCAAAGTTTTCTTGCTAAGGGATTTTCTTGTGAAAGCAAAATAAATCTTTGAGGCTGAATTTGTTTTCAAATAATGCCTTAGTAAGGCCTCAGTCTCTTCAACCTTGCAACATACGCTCAAGGTCCCCTAGTTGAAGCTGCTAGAAACAAAAAAGCATTGCATTTCTCTTGTTTTTTTTTTCCTTCCTAATCTCGTTTTGAAATTTTTAACTTTAGCACCAATTATTGGAATAATTGGATTATTTCAGTTGCTGGTTTGCAAAAGAATTTTACATTAATATGGCCTTGAAAAAACTTTTATATTTGTCTAGAACTTGTATTCAGCACCATACTGAAAAAAGAGGTTGGGCCCTTCTATTATTCTTTCTGTTTCTTGTTTACTTTCCTGTTCCATCCGTTATGTTTGATGATTTCTAACTTGCATTAGGCTACTTGTTCACTCATTTAAGAAAATGCAAGTATTGTATTACACCTGATTTTGTAAGTCCGTGTCTGCTACTCGTAACACCTCACGCATTTTCTACACCTTTTGCTTAAAAGTTAATAGGTTCTCCTGACGATGCCAGCCTGGGGTTTCTCCGAAGTGAAAATGCTAGAAGATATGTTAGACAACTTCCACAATGCAGGAAGCAAAAATTCTCGGCCAGATTCCCTAATATGACTCCCGAGGCATTGGATCTTCTAGAAAAAATGCTCATCTTTGATCCCAACAAACGCATTACAGGTATCCCAGAAGAATTTTTAGGCTTCAATTTTCAAACACATCTTTATTCTTCCCTTACTGAATATAATTTCCTCTATTTATTTGATATTTAAGTGCTACACTCACTTGCAGTTGATGAGGCACTAAGTCATCCATATCTTTCATCACTTCATGACATGAATGATGAGCCAGTCTGTCCGAGGCCATTCAGTTTCGATTTTGAGCAGCCAAATTGTACTGAAGAGCAAATCAAGGAGCTCATCTATAGGGAATCAATGAAGTTCAATCCTGATCCAGCGCATCATTAGAAAATTCTTACGTATCTGTATAAATATATTGAGATAAACTTCTTTCACCTCAGACACATTGCCTCTCCACGGCATCCGGATGTATTGCTAGGAATAGAAATCAGTCTCTTCCTTGTAATTTAGTCATAAACCAGCTCAGACTTAAAGGGAAGTTTCTTCAGGAAGATGGACAAACTACAAATCCTGTTGGATGTGATGGGCATCTATACAAGTTATATAAGCTATTGTATTATATTGAGCCTGCTTGAGGAGGGAGAGGCCTTAGGGGAGCATTATAGGATAGCAGAAACTCTGGATTGATCATGGAGTGTTCTTCCTAGTACCCGACAATAATCTTGGGAAGCTGTTTCCAATCTCATCATTTAGTTTTCGCTCCATTTTTTAAAGTTCTTGTTTCTTGGCTAAATTTGTTCATTGATGCACAGTTCGAGACTAGTGACGCTAGTAAACTACACAGCTGAACCAAATATTAAAATGCTTCACGGCGAAATTTTTCTGGCACTCCATGATAAGACTATCTAACACAACTTTTTGATGAGAAAGATTGTCTGTTTATTATTATATAATTTGTTTATAATTATACACTTACAAAATGGGGGGAAAAAAGAAAAGAATTTCACGCATAGGTGGTGAAATGTAATTAGAAATGCCTATTCGTCATTGGCTTGACTTTTTCCATTGCCTTAAGTTGTACTCGTCCAGAACTTAACTATACCATTCCTCTGATACTGTCACAATTCACAAATGCCTTCTTCCATAAGTACATGTTTGAACCTGGAAATCATCGATAGGCAAGCGGTCTTCCGGGAAGGTACATGCCCCAATACTGTACGATCCCTGGTCTTGTAACAGATTACAAGGTATAGGAGTTACATCACTTGAAATGCCAGAAACATCAGTGCAAGTCCATGGAACCTTTTTAGCCTTCTTTGCTAGTTCAATTGTTACATTGGAAATGCATATTCCAGTAAAAGGGTCTCCAGAAATACCCTCCAGTCTTGCGGCCATGGTCACATTCTGAGCTATCATATCACGATAGTTAATATTCTGAATCGCAGGCAATGCATTAGGATCAAACTTATCATCAGCATGAGAGCCATAATTTCCCGTCATCCAAAATGCCCATTTCATGGTGTTCATAGTCATCCTTCTCACATATATGTCCTTCACGTACCCTCCTCTTCCTACAGCAGTTTTGATCCTCACACCTGATTCTGAATCAATGGCTATTATGTCCTCAGCCCTCACATCTTGAATCCCACCTGACATCTCGCTCCCTAATGCAATCACAGCACTGGTTGGTGAAATGCAAGTGAGTCTTCTGATCACTAACTGCTTGGTTGGCATTCCAAAAGCTATACCATATTCATCCCAACCACTCTTCACAGCCACACAATCGTCCCCAGATACTATGTAACAGTCCTCAATTCGCGTGTTTGTGCACGAATCTGCATCAAAAAGCATGGATCTTTGTCAGTATTAATATTGAGTTAATAGATTTGTCATATAAATCAGTTATATAAAACCTTAATACTTATTAACAAGCAAACTTACCTGGGTTGATCCCATCAGTATTTGGAGATGTCACAGGTGCAAGAATAGTGATGCCTTGTACGACAATGTTGCTGCATTCATTATCTTATATCAGACTTCAGAAGACTTGAAACTGGGGAGTGAAAAGACTGATTTTTTTTTTTTTTTTTGGTGATATTAAAAAAGGCTGAAATGTCAAAAACAGAACATAACAATAACAAGAAGATGGAGTATACCTGCTATACACAGGATGAACATTCCATGAAGGAGAATTAACCAGAGTGAGATTGGATATCTGGATATTACTTGAATACATGATCTCAATCAAGTAAGGTCTGGTATATTGAAGTTGATTCTTGTGGAATTTTTGCCACCACAGATCACCCTGTCCGTCAATTGTGCCATTGTCCCCTGAAATCAAATTAAATTTGTGCTCAATAAATCTGAAGAAGTCTGTTTTCTGTACGAATTAGCAGAACATGAGTTCATTAATTAATTACCAGTTATGATCACATCTGTGAGATTGGTTCCAAATATTAGACTGCTAAACCTTCCTCCTTGGGTATCCCTTCCTCGACCATAAGATGGCAAGGGATCAATCACTGGCCAGTCATTTTCATCCTAATACCATAAATTCCGTTCCAAGAACAGATTTAAGCACTTGAAATCACATGCTCTCAAACATAGCATTTGCATATATAAGGAGCTAAGAATTGAACCTGAGAGGCAAGTAGTACAGCATCCTTATGAAGGAATAAAGTGAAGTGGCTGGTAAGATTGAAACTTCCAGTCAACCATCTTCCTGGAGGAACAAAAAGTTGAGACCCACCATCTGATGCATATTGGCTCATATGATCTATGGCTGCTTGAAACGCTTTAGTGTTCAAAGTTGTTCCATCTCCCACTCCTCCAAAGTTAATCAGGGAAGCACTGTAAGCTCTGCAACTCATGGCACCGTACTGAAAATAATGCAGTTCCCGAGCTCTACGGCTCTCCACTACAGTAAGGCTTGGTAAAGCAACCATAAGAACCAGTAGTGATAATAATAAGCCCATGACCTGCAAAATTTCAGATTTCATCAGTTATTTCATCAAGTATATAATGGTATATAGAGAGAAGGGAGAAGACTTTTATTCCACAAAAAAAGCTTCAAATTTTAAATTGGTATTGGTGGGGGAAGAAGGGCAGGCACCTGAGGTTTCGTAGGGCTGAGAGCCATTGCTGAGATGGAAGTTGAGGTGTTGGTGTTGTAGGTTTTACACAGGAAGAATGTGTAGGTATTTATATTAGTCTAGAGCATTAATATTAATATTTGATTCGTTTCTGTCCTATCACATGTCCATAAAATTTACATGCTGAAAGTGAGTGGTAAAATACTACTGTAATGAGTACAAGATCTAAAAAGAAACACACGTTAAAGTTAGCCATTATAGTTGGAGAACTCATTCTCCTAGAAGGCCCTTGCTTTAAAGATCATTTCAGATGTATGATTTATAGCAGATTATTGGCCGTGTTGTGTTAGGTGCGCAGAAGGCAATTCAATAAAAATACTATGGTAAAAAAATGCAAGCCCTTAAAAATACCGCACCCTAGAAACTAATTGTCTTATAAGGTCCGGTAACATTAATTCTGATATATGAGACTCGTGATGGATGATTGGTGTGTTAGGTGCACTGGTACTTGAAAAGCAATTCAACGTGTGGAGATTCATTTCACCATATTTAAATCAGTGCTTCGCTGGTTGTTCATGGCCAGTGAATTTCCCACTTAGGAGAGTGGACAAATCCCACAATGAAATGGTTTAGTGAAGTGGTGCACTATCCTGCATTATATTGGTGGACAAAGAGTCACCAATTATGTTATGTTTGTAGCCTATGTATATATATACATATTATTGAACTGAGATGAGATGGAATTGCATTCCAAATATGAATGGTCCAGAAGTTGCCATGGAGAAGCAACAAAGAGGTAGAATTTTTTATTGTATGGAAGGGAAGGTCCATAATATCACGGGATTGCTTGTCGGATCTGCTAGCCCGTGACCATTATATTTTGTTTTCACATACATAAGACCTCACGCCATACAATAACCATAATTGTCATATAATTGAGGTGTGAAGCTAAATCAAAGGGCTCTCGTCTGGTGATATAATAATACATTTTCGTGGCATATTATACACTGTCTCGGATATTAGCTATAAGAGTTCGTAGTTGATGGCTTTATGTTGATTCTTTGTTCTAATTTTAACACATTTTCCCATTTTATCTCTTATATTTATCATTTTTCATCAAACTAATTTGTCTAACTTATAAATTTGTTTATAATCTAATGATACACATACATTTTTCATAATTATCAAATATTATATGTTATAACTAAGTAATTTATTTAATTTTTTAATCTCTCCAAATTATTTAACATGTGCCAATTGGCATATACATTAAGTGCTGGTACTGGAGGTGGATGGTGTTAAATGTGATTTGCAATTGTAACTACTGAAGTACGCCATTTGACCAGGTAATTCTTTATTTCTTTAATCTTAGCAAAACATTTAAAAATTACAGAAAACTTCGATTTAGTTTGTTTCAACTCTTCAGAATTTTTAAGAGTAAGTGTTCTCATAGTGATCATCATATATTTTAATATAGGCATATTTTAAGACTTTATTTCAATATAATCATGTTTAGTTGGCTTTAGTCATGGGAATGGATGGTTTCTCCCAACGTAATCATCATCATTTTTTAAAAATTCGGAATTTAGATTAAGATATTTATCCAAGTCAATTCTTAATTATTTTCACCTATCTATTACTCCTTCACTGTCCTCCACTAAAAAGATTTATCTACGTACGGTCATTAATGTTTTGGTCTGTTGTATTCTCTATCAACGTAACTCATCCCATTTCATTCATATCATGTTCAACAAATGAAATGGGACCTTATGAATTTAAATTTATAATTTAATGTATTTTCTACTCAGTTTTTATTAACAGAATATAAGTGAACGATAATATTAAAAGATCACGTTGATTTGAAATAATTGATTTCTCTCTTGCTAAAGTTTAGTATAAACAGACAACAATACTATACTTCTAATTTGATTGTTCTCTCGGTTGAGGGATATATCCTGGCCTAGAAATAGGAACGTAAAATGATACTTCAAATATATATGAAACACTTGTTTTCAGAATATATATGTTAATTTCATATTTTCTAGCATTAGAGTCATATCAATCCATAAGTTGGTTAGTTAAACAGTCTTACGTAAAAAGCGACGTAGAAGTATCGTTCCTAGCAAAACGACGAAGAAGTGTAGAAGTAAGAGATAATTCAATATATATCTGCCTATTATAAGTAATAACTAATAACTAATAACTAATAACTAATAAGCTTTCAATTTCAAATAATTGGCGGTTGTCCACAAGTCGCATAAATTATAGGGAAAATCACAATGAGGTCCCTCATAAGGCATTTAATCACAACCAGGTCCCAAACAATTATCAAATTACATTGAAGTCCTAAGGGACCTTGGTGTAATTAAATGGGAGTTGTCAATACCAGCCGTGTGAGTTGTCAGTGCACACAAAACAGCTGGTATTGACAACTATTGAATTGACAACTCATTGAGCTGCGATTGACAACTCTTTTGTGTGTATTGACAACTCACACGGCTGGTATTGACAACATTGAATTGACAACCCATTGACAACTATTTTGGGCATAGTAACAACTCAATTTAATTACACCTAGGTCCCTTGGGACTTCAATGTAATTTGATAATTGTTTGGGACTTTGTTGTGATTAAATGTCTTATGTGGGACCTCATTGTGATTTTTCCTAAATTATATACGAATCAATCAATACGAATACATATTATAAAATATAAATTAGAGTTTCTAACACTGCAGGCGAATAAAGTATAGATAACGGGTTTCGTGGATGGCAGAAAAAAGGGAAAATCTCATTGTAGAACCACTGTAGACAATTAATGTAAAAGAAGGACTAAAAAAATATGAAATTTCACTGCAGGACCAAGATCCTTAAATGAAAAAAAATTGTTGTGTGAAAAGACCTAAAAGCCCTTGTGAATTAATTTCAGATAGGGACCTGTGCAAAAGTCTTCTGACGCTGACACTGACACGCTGACGCTGACAACGTACTTCCTTGGCTGACAACGTACTTCCTTGTGCATATGACGATTTCCTTGTGCATATGGTTATTTCCTTGTGCATGGCCTGGACATAGCACATTATAAGGCCAATTAATTACTCCTTGTGTATATGGCAATTTCCTTGTGCATATGGGTATTTCCTTGTGCGTGGCCTGGACATAGCACGTTATAAGGCCAATTAGTTACTCCTTGTGCATATGGTAATTTCTTTGTGCATATGGTCATTTCCTTGTGCGTGGCCTGGACATAGCACATTATAAGGCCAAGTAATTACTCCTTGTGCATATGGCAATTTCTTTGTGCATATGGTCATTTCCTTGTGCGTGGCCTGGAAATGACCATATGCACAAGGAAATGGCCATATGCACAAGGAAATCGCCATATGCACAAGGAGTAATTAATTGGCCTTATAACGTGCTATGTCCAGGCCACGCACAAGGAAATGACCATATACACAAGGAAATCGCCATATGCACAAGGAGTAATTAATTGGCCTTATAACGTGCTATGTCCAGGCCACGCACAAGGAAATGACCATATGCACAAGGAAATGGCCATATGCACAAGGAGTAATTAATTGGCCTTATAACGTGCTATGTTCAGGCCACGCACAAGGAAATGACCATATGCACAAGGAGTAATTAATTGGCCTTATAATGTGCTATGTCCAGGCCACACACAAGGAAATGACCATATGCACAAGGAAATCGCCATATGCACGAGGAAGTACGTTGTCAGTGTCAGCGTGTCAGCGTCAGCGTCAGAAGACTTTTGTACAGGTCCCTATTTGAAATTAATTCACAAGGGCTTTTAGGTCTTCACACAACATTTTTTTTTCATTTAAGGACCTTGGTCCTGCAGTGAAATTTTAGATTTTTTTGATCCTCATCTGACATTAAATTGCTACAGTGGTCCTACAATGAAATTTTCCCCAGAAAAAAGGGGACAGCCGGGTTTTGTTGGGCCGGTTTTTTTGTTTTTTGTTTTTTTAAATGATGATAATGGGATTTTGATATTATAAAAATCGCATTTATTTTTAATTTCAATATATAAAAAGCTAGCCTCGTTTAGTCTTGAAGATTTATTTAGGGAAAATTCTAAATAAATACCCCTTGAATATCAAAACGACAAAAAGGTACCACCAATATACAAAAGGACACAAAAGGGATTGTTCCCAATTTGGGATGAACAATTTTAAGGTAAAAAGACCAAAATGCCCCTGTCTCCATTAACCACTCAGGTATGGCCATTAACCACTCCCGTATTGCGATTAACCACTCTAGTATAGCCATTAACCACTTCGTCGATTCATTAGTTAGGCTTGTTTTTGTGAAAGTTGTTAACTACTCTAATATAACAATTAACCACTTCAGTATAGCGATTAACTACTCCAGTATAGTCATTAACTATTTCATTGATTCATTAGTTGGGCTCAAATACTTTTATATTTGTGAAAGTCGTTAACCACTCTAGTATAGCAATTAACCACTTCAGTATAGCGATTAACCACTTCACTTTGTAAGTGAATGGAGACAGGGGCATTTTAGTCTTTTTGCCTTAAAATTGTTTATCCCAAATTGGGAACGATCCTTTTTATGTCCTTTTGTATATTGGAGGTACCTTTTTATCATTTTGATATTCAAAGAGTATTTATTTAAAATTTTTCCATTTATTTACATATATATGTTTTTCTAATTGCGGACTAGTTGGTGATTAATCAATATCATGACTCTTTACATGACATGACATTTTATAACAATGACGTTGAATTTTGTGCATTCATTCATGACTTGACAATCATTTAACTTATCACGCTATATGGTGTGTTTCAATTGGGGGTGGAGAAGTAAAGGTCAAAAAAATTGGGGGTGGAGAAGTGACTTTTTTTTTAATAGGAGTATGACTTTTTCAGAAGTAAGATTGGATAAAAGTCAGATTGTGTGATATGATTTATGTTTGAATTTGTGATGATAGAAGTGACTTTTTTTTTTAATTTGAATTTTATAAACATGTTTAGATGATTATTTTGAAAAACAAGTTCAAATGGAAAATTACTAAAAATTATATGATTCTTATTAAATAATATACATATAGAATATGCATATATTGATTGTTATAGTTTAGAGAGGAAAATGTGAAATTAAAATTATAAAAAATTGGAAATAGTAAAAATTTGATGGATAAAAATGCATATAAATTAGAAATTATATAAATTTAAATTTGTTCAGCTAAATTACATAGCTAGTTGGATCACATGTCTCGTACAATCAATCAATATAATTTTCTAAATCCCGTAGTAACACCGTTAAGAAGCCGTTAACTTCAGTTCAATCATCTAAATTCGATGCTAAAACCGTTAAGAAGCCGTTTAATGACCATTCATATTCCAATGTTCGACTCATGATTATGAGAGTCATTTATCATGACCCTTAATAATGTAGAGATTAATTACTCGACCATTCACATTCCAATGTTCGATTCATGATTATGAGTGGCATTTATCACGACCCTTTATATTCTAACGATTGATTACTCTATATACAATCCATATTGTTGGCTTATTTCTCAAATTCGATGCTAACACCGTTAAGAAGCCGTTTAATGACTATTCATATTCCAATGTTCGACTTATGATTATGAGAGTCATTTATCATGACCCTTAATAATGTAGAGATTAATTACTCGACCATTCACATTCCAATGTTCGATTCATGATTATGAGTGGCATTTATCATGACCCTTTATATTCTAACGATTGATTACTCTGTATATAATCCATATTGTTGGCTTATTTCTCACTTAATGGGATGGTTTTTCTTCTTCACACAACTCTTTTTCCTTCTTCATGTTCTTGCTTCTCGATATCTATTTACTTTCTGTTTTTCATAGACATGATTATATAAAGGTTGATACCTTGATTCCTTGAAACGGGTATGATTGATTGTTTTCTTCATCTAATTTTTTTAGAATTATTACTTTATTGTTTTCTTCCTTTTTTATTTCTGATATTAGGAGAATTGATGTGAACATACGTCGTTTTTTTATTTATTTGTATTTTGATCAATCATTTCTCTTTATCTTTTTTTAATTATGTGTTTTCTTTCCCTTTTACAAATATAAATATGAATATATATATATGAGTATCTTTTTGTGGTTTATAAGAAGATCGATACCCACAAAAATGTATGGCATTTTCTCTTTTTATTTTCTCCTCTTTTTATTGAAGTTTTCACTTTTGTATTTCTCTTCCATTTTAATCATAGATATAGGTGAGTAATTTTTTTAATTTACATTCACACACTCTCTTTGAATTCCCAATGGACTACTTGCTTCATATAATCTATTTTAAGTGTTCTTTTTTTCATGACATCTTGATTGATATTCAACCTAGAATGATTGTTATCTTTTCTTAACAATTTTGAAATAAAGTCCTTACATCTGAACAATTCTAATTTAATTTAATTTTCTTTAGAAATCTACTCCAGTGTTTATCTACTTATTTTAGAAATCCAAAGACTAGCAATGTGTTATGAAGAAGTTAGATGAAAATATTTTGTGGAAAACCTTGAAAACCAAGCTTGGTATACAACCCTACTTAGCAATGATGGATTCAGATGCCTTGAAAAATTATAATCTCCTCTTACAAAAGTTTGAAGTGCTTACTTATGATTGTCTTATTTTTTATAAACACAAAATATAGCCTTTTTAATAATTTTTAAGGGGAATGTGAAAGGACTTGGTAGAAATATTTGGGATTCCCAAATCAATAATCATAAACTTTTAATATTGTATGAACTTTTTATGAAAATGATTGTTATAGGAATGTGTAAGGGGTTGTTAAATAAATCAAATAAACTTGATTTAATATTATATAAAATATGAAAAGATTTGCTTCGATTTTTTGAAGATGGCACTATCTTATTCGAATGAATATGAAATGTTGTGACTATAACCTTTAGGCTTCTCATACCTTTAATTACTAATTAATCTTTAATAGAATATGAAATGAATTGTTGAACAAAAAGGACATGGTAGCAATATTGGGGCTCTTAAAATCAACAATAATGAACTTTTAATTTTTGTATAAACATGTTATGGAATGGGTTGTTATTGGAATGTCTAAGGAGTTGTTAAATAAGTTAAATAAATTTTGTTTAAATGCTATAAAGAATATGAAAATGTTTAATTCGATTTTTTTGAAGATGATACTCTTATTTAAACGAATATGAAAGGTTGTGACTAATATATTTAATTCTTAATTAATCATTCAATGTAATGTGAAAGGAGTTGTTGAATAAAATTCGTTTTTTAAATATAACGCTATTCTATTCAAAGGAATGTGAAAGAGTAAAGTCAATACTTTTGAACTTCTCAATATTAACTATATTGTCATTATTTTTCATATAAATTTATCTTAAAAAATGAAGAATTCACGAATTAAATTGTAGAACAATTCAAATGACTATATAATTATCTTTAGCAAATTTTATTTCTCATCATTGTTTAACATTTATCTCTTATTCCAATTATTTAAATTTCAGTGAGTTAGATTGACTATATGAACTTTGTATGAAATGGATTGTTGTTGGAATGTGTAATGTTGCGGCTGATGCCTTTGAGCTTCTAATATATTTACCTATCAATTAATTCTTTAATAAAATGTGAAAGGAATTGTTGAATAAAATCAGCTTTCTAAAGATGACACTCTCAGGAAATATGAAAGAGTAAATTAAAATTAATATCCTTGGGTTTCTCAATAATGACTATGTTGTCATTATTGCCATAAAAAATGATCTTGAAAAATCAAGAGGCATGAATTACATTATGTAACAATCCAAACGACAATAATTATCTTTAGCAAATTTTATTTCCATCATCATGTAACATTTATCTCAAATTCCATCAAGTTAAACTTTAATTTGTTGGACTTTTGATGGAGACCTATTATCAATCACTTTGTGGTGTCATTCTCTGAATTATAAGAAAAATGAAAAGATATCTACATTAATAAATACTTCATTCGATCATAAATATAGGACCTATTAAATTACTTTAATAAGATTATCTTAGTTAATATGGTATGTTTTTTCCAAAAACACCCCATCGTCTTCCCTCATTCCCTCCACATCTCATACTTAATTATTGTTGAAGGAACACCAATAGGGATAATTTAGGAAGAAGTTGACAAAAATTAAAAATTAGGTCATATATTTATGACCAATATCAACTCTCCAAACGTTTTTATTAAAAGTCTTGGTGAGAAGGCGAGGGGCTAAGGATGTTGTATGATACGTTGAAATAAAAGTTGTATCAACCCCAAAATCCCATATAGTGAGGTAACTTTCCATGGATCTATATACTATATATTATAAACTGCGGTTATATTTTTCTCCATCATTTGGATATGATATAAATTTTTAAAGTGTATCCATTAAATGAGATATATTCTGAACATATAATTGTTACAATGTATACTTCTTCTTGAGAATTAAAAAACTCTGACATTTAATTATTTTTTAGTTCAAATATAACTTAATAACACACGTAATTATAGTTAAATTCTTTTTGGTTGGAAATAAATATTATTAAATTCAACAAATATTCTCTATTATTCAAATATCTTTACTGAAAAAAAAGTTATTATTGATTTCTTAAAACCATAAAATATACCAAACAAAAAAATAAGATAGAAAAAATTAGAATAAACAATACAACCCGTGCAATGCACGGAGAATTACGTCTTGTTTGATATCGAATTGTGTCACGAAGATAATTCATTTGAGTTGAAGATGATGTACTTAAATTTGACAATGAACCCTCTTAAACTTGATGGCTATTATCTTCATCTATTGTACTTACATCTTCAGCTTGTTTGAAATGAAGATCAGATGGAGAATTTCATCTAATAAAGTTATGTATAGCGATTGTTGCACAAACTAACTGTACATGTGTTTGGTACTTATATTTGCGCATTCTTCGTAATATTTCAAACCTATTCTTCCACACTCCAAAAATCCTTTCTTTAGTGCACCTTAAACTTGAATGTAAAAAGTTAAAAGTCTCATTGTGATTTTCAAACCCAGGTTAACGCCTGAATTCTGGAAGGTAATAGCGATCACATCTGTACGTATAGAACAAGATATCCCAAAGGTATGGATATCCAGCATCAACCAAATAATATTTCCCAAATAAATTCTAAAATCATTATACAATATGAAAATAATGCAAATGTGAAATGAAGACACAGTGATTGAATTGAAATTGAGGAAAAAAAACTACCTTCAGGTGGATAGGGGGAAATTCATGGATGGATTTGAGATAGTAGAATGAAACACACAAGCATAATGCGCAATACTTCCCAGTAGGGCTGAGCAAAATACCCGAAACCCGATGGGCTAGCCCACTACCCGCAATTTTTACCTATTTAAAGCCCGCCCAATTAAAGCCCATGATGGGCGGGTGCAAACCCAACCCATTTAAAAATTAAATGGATGGGCGATGGGCACACCCTCGGGCTACCCATGCCCGCCCATTTATATATATATATTTTTTCAATTTGTTTTAATTTTGTCCATGAGTATTGAGAGTGAGTCAGTAGCATTCCTGTAAATTTCAATAAATAAATATGTAAAATTGTAAGCGTGATATTAATCATTTGAACTTGTGGTTGCAATATTTTAGTTTGAAGTTTAAACACTAAAAAGATGTTATTATGATATTTGTCTAAATTTAAGTTCTTTTGTGCAACAAACTATGATGTAAACATGGATGTGGAGTTGTAGATCTTGCTGACACTTTTAATATGTGAATGTGATGCTTGAATTATTAACTTTGATAAGAAATTTAAAAATTTGTAATAATAAAAAAATAGGTCAAGAGATTAATGGGTTTTCCCATAACCCATTTAACCCGCCCATTTAACCCGAACCCATTTAGTTCGGGCTTGAATGGGTTGAGGCTCGGGTATGAGCTAACCCATACCCATCTAATATTAAATGGGCGGGCGATGGGTTAGGCTTCGGGTTACCCAGCCCGCCCATTGCTCACCCCTACTTCCCAGCCCACCAACACAAATGTAAAGCACATATCCCAATCACATATAGCCATGACATTTTTTGTTGGATATCCCTTTCTCCAGATATATTTCTCTTGAACTGAATGACTGACCACACATTGTACATGAGTTCCATAAATTGCACCTATAACATCCTTAAAATATGGGAAATATCATGGATCATCTGGTATTTTTGGGTGACATGAACGAAACATAGGATCAACACTACTACAAAAAACAGTATTTACGTCCCCATTTCACGTCTCTTTTTTAAATATGAGATGTAGAAAAAAGGCGGTGGCAAAATTGTAAATATGTAAAAAAGTTTCAACGTCTCTTTTTTAATTATGAGACGTTGATTCTAAAAAAAAATGGTAAATACGAAATAGGGTGAAAACGAAGGCGGGAAGAACTTTCCACGTCTCACAAATTTTATGAGACGTGAAAAGTTGTTAATCCACGTCTCATAAATTTTATGAGACGTGGATTTAAAAAAAATTTAAAAAAAAAAACACTTTCCACGTCTCATAAAATTTATGAGACGTGGAAAGTCCTTAATCCACGTCTCATAAAATTTATGAGAAGTGGATTTAAAAAAAAAAAACTTTCAACGTCTCATAAATTCTATGAGACGTTGAAAGATGTGGATTTAAAAAAAAAAACTTTCAACGTCTCATAAATTTTATGAGACGTTGAAAGATGTGGATTTAAAAAAAAAAACTTTCAACGTCTCATAAAAGACGTGGATTTTAAAAAAAAAACTTTCAACGTCTCATAAAATTTATGAGATGTTGAAAGTCCTGGCAACGTGGATTTAAAAGAAACAGACAGAAGATCTTATCTTTGCTTTTGGTCTCTCTCTCTAAATTTACAGATCTGATTTCGAAATTTTCATTCCATCTTCTCTCTCTCAGCATCTCCCTCGACATCTTCTCCCTCGCCGTCCTTCCCTCACCACTGCCTTCACCTTGCCGCCATAGACCGATGTCGTGGCCGTGAGCGAGATCAGTCGCGATTTGCATCCAAGAAAGCCAGGTAGAGATCAGTGAAGCTAGGGTTCAAGCGATTTGGTATGTAGTTGTTTTTTTTTGGAATAATATAGCAGTACAATGATTTATCAATTACTTTGTGCCACAGATTTTGTATCCCTACTTCCCCTTCTTCAACTTCAACCTCTCTTCCCCTTTCCGTCAGTTTCTTTTTCTTCTCCAAGCTTAGATCTTTCCATGTCGCCACTGCCACAACGAAGCCATGGTCTCTTCTATCTCTTCCTTTCTTATATTTATATTCACTTCTAGATTGTCTATGATTTATATACAAATTCCCAATCTAGTTTATTCGTTGATTTTTTTTTGTTTGAATTGAAATGTGCTTTTTTTTGTGATTAAGAGCTCGCTTGACAACCCCAAAGAGCACCATGAACTGGTCAAGCGTGATGTTAAGCAGGTAAGAAGCTTGCCTCTGCTCCTTTTTTACCGACCCTGCCTTCAGTTATTTGCATTTTGTATATGTTTGTTTTAATGAATTAGTATTTATTATTGGCATTGATTTGTTAAAACTTGGTCGTGACTTTTGTTTATTTCAGGTTATATGTTCAGTCTGTAATGTTGAGTAGGAGGTAATTAATGTCTTTTTTATTGTGATTTACTTAGTTGAATTGACTCTGATTGGCTTCTAATATTAGTTTGGATATAAATAATAAAATTAGTTCATTTTTTTTATTTTAAGTGTTATATTTCTATTATTCAGATAAGATATTGGGGTTTTTTTTAGATTGTAGTTAATCAGCCTAATTAAAAAAATATTCTTTTTTTTTTAAAAAAAGACTTTTCACGTCTCTTATTTGAAAAAGAGACGTGAAAAGTATTTTTTACGTCTCACATTAAAAAAGGAGACGTGAAAAGTGGTCGCACAAGACTTTCCACGTCTCACATTCAAAAAAGAGACGTGGAAAGTCCCCACTTTTCACATCTCATTTTTGAATGTGAGACGTGGAAAGTCTCCTGTGACCACTTTTCACGTCTCACTTTCAAAAATGAGACGTGGAAAGTGTGGACTTTCCACGTCTCACATTCAAAAATGAGACATGGAAAGTGCGGACTTTCCACGTCTCATTTTAAATGTGAGACGTGGAAAGTTCCGACTTTCTACGTCTCCCGTATCCACGTCCCACAAAAAAGAGACGTGAAAAATCCAAAAAAAGAGACGTGAAAAGTGTTTTCTGTAGTAGTGCAAGTAGTTTGATATTTTCCCTTGTTAGATTCAAGCAAGCCTTCAATACTCTGTGAAGAAGTCTACTTTTAGTTTCTCCTGAATGTTAAAAGAATTCTTACAATACCCTATTACATTGTCCATGTCCAACTATGTTGAAGAAAATGGCAACCATCTCTTCAACTCCGATGTTTTTAGAATTTTTCAACTCATGTTCAACCAATTTAGAGCATAACATGTCGAATATATGTTTTCTCTACTCGAAACATCTCACGATAACGTTTTGGGTTGCCTTTCAAAATATTTCACAGCCATAAATTTCCTGTCTGCTAGTTAGTTCTACATGGTTCCTTGCACATAGGGCATCACATATTGACTCACCAATACACCTATTTCTTCATACTCTATTATCTCTTTATCTAAGAGAGAAACTAATTGAGTATCTTCATCTTCCTCCATCATGAATTGATTATTCCAATTTTCCATTGATTATATAACCTGTGAGTAGTTAAATTCATGTGTGAGCAAATAAAATGACAAGGCAAAATAGGGCAGAAGTTCTTTGCACCATATTGAAAAAACAACATTATCATAATTAAATAAGAAGTACACATAAGGCAAACGAAATAAGAGCCAATAAAACAACTCATACATTATTCAACATGCCAAATACTATGGCAAGTTACTATATTGTAATTACCACTATAAACAACTCATACATCATTCAACATACTAAAACTTTTATAGTTCCCCTAAAATTAAGTTAGCTAAAATACTCACAAAAGTGTCGAAAATAACGTTCAAGATGAAGGGGATTGAAGCCAAGTCGATGGGTTGTATGCCATCTGTCGCACTCGCACCAATCTATCAAGATGTCAGGTTCTACCTTTAAAGCCATAAAAATTTCCCTCCAGGTCTTGTTTGCCACATAATTCAAACATCGGGTGTGAATTTCAGCGTCATTTCTAATTTCTTCAATGTGAAGCAGTTCAACTGTAACCTCTAAAATTGGTATATCATTCGTTTTCTTAAGTGTCGCTTCTTTATCCTTGGATGCGGCAGTTATTACACTTACTGAATCCGCTATTCGTTTTGATGCTGGTATTTTTACCTTCTTTCCCTACCACACCCTTCATTCCTCTTCCTCTTCCCATCACTTCCTGAATCACTAAGACCACTGGCTATAGTGCTTGATGTTAACACCTGCCAATTCATCTATAAACCTTACACTAGCACCACCAAGCTCTTCTTCACTGTCCCCTAATCCTTTTAGTAGGTCTATGTTAGGTCAATAAACATCCTCTTGGTATTCATCCTGTATTTGAATCTGGGGGTTGAAGATGGTGCAAATTGATCCTCTCCGGAAGCTGACATACCTTTGAATATTATTTTCAAATCCTTTGCAAAAGGCAACCCAGTGTATCGAAATTTTTCATATTCCCAATTCTCTTGCATGTATTCAAACAATCAAAACAAAAGTCTATATAAAGTAATAGTACATTTTATAACTTAAGCTTAACAATTATGTACCTTTTTTTCTTCTCCCACCACTCATTTGATGCCACAACTGTATTTGTTGTCGAGTCCCAACCTACGCCAGTCTCTTTGCAGAGTGCCTCCCATTTCATCCAATATTTTCTCAAACCATAAAATCTATTTTTCAATTGGTTTTTTGTCATATGATTTGCTTGATTTTGCTTGGAATGCAGTTTCAATGTTCTTCCACCCTATTTTTGTAAATGATGATCCTTTATGTTGTTTCTAGTATATTTGTTCTAGACATTCTTTGATAAAAATTTCTGTGGTCACTCGATCCCATGCTGCTTTACTTTTGTCCATGCTTATACTTAAAGCAAGATACAAAAGAATAATAAGTCAACTAATATCTATTTACTAATACAAATTGGTGCTCACATGACATATCTATCGAATTCAAATTGTACTTTTTTATCAGATCCTAAAATTATTGAATCACGTTGTAACATGTAGAAATCAGTTGTAATTATTCTTGTATAAATAATACAGAGAAGGCAACTTACTCCATTATTCACAATAATAGTGCCACCGATGACTCACATGATCGGTGAAGAATCAGAGAAGATGGGAATCAAAGGAGATGTGTAAAAATTTGCTTTCAAAATAAATAATAGCATCTCTGACTTAATGCTTCCAAAATAAATCAATATTATTAATCTCCCTGATTCCTTACATTCTATACACAACAAAGCTGTAGAATCAGAGAAGATGGCTGCATAAACCCAAAACGATACCGTCGATGACTCACATCTCTGATAAGGCAAAGAAGATTAATCTTCAAAAGAAGAACCAGGGCATACCTATGGTGAAAAATGAACAACAAAAATCAACCAAATAAGGAACAAGAGGAGCAGATTTAGATAATCAACCAAAAAAATTTAACGAGTAGAGAGTGGATCGGGAGTACAAGAGATCTGATTGGTTGACAATGAAAATAAACAATCAGAGAAACACAAAGCAAAATAAAACATTTCTGTCTCACAAATAAGAACAATGCCTAAAAAAGAAAGAATAGGCTCTCTACCTCAAGGAAAAAATGCTTGCTCCTCAACATATCTCTTCTCTTTCCCCCTACCTATTTTTCTCTCTATCTCTAAAAAAAGACAGCAGATAATGAGATAACGGGAAGCATGAAAAATGAACAACAAAGGTCAAGAAGAAGGAACAAGAGCAAATCTGGGAAAGCAAATTTTTTCTCTAACCAAGAGATAACGGAGGCTGATGACCCAAAGGAACAAGAGGAGCAGATCAGAGTATATGAGAGTTGAGGAGTTCTGACGGTCGATGACCAAATGCACGGTGGCTGACAAAAAGGTGGCTTCTAAGGTTGTTTGGCATGTAAACTGCCGATGTAGGTGAGAAGATGAAAGGGTAGGTGATGGTGTAGAAATGGTGAAGGTGTGGGTATTCTGTTTTGGGCGATAAGAACGAGAGGTGACAAGGAAGTGAGAAGAATGAAGGATAGGTGAGAAATTTAAAACGCATTTAATGCTATTAACGGATTTATTCATTGTAGAAGCCAAAAGATCCTCCTTTTTGTTTTAACCGTAAAAGCCCATTTAACCAATAAGCATATCACAACTGATGTAACATTCCAAATTTTAGGAAATAGAAAATAAGGATTTATTTAAGGTCTTGGAGTAGCATTTAGAAATTAAAAAGCCTTATAAATAAATTTATGAGGCCAGTTTTAATGATTTTTAAGACTTATTTTATTTATTAATTGAGGAAAAATAGTTGGAAGATGGATTTAAATAAGGGAATATTTAGAACCTTGGGGAATTGTTTAGTATTTAAAAAGTCTTATAAATAAATTTGAAAATTAAAGCATATCTAGAGGAATTATTTTGGGACAAATTCATGTTTATTTGTAAATGAGAATGGTAAATAAAATTACCATTTAAGAGAAAAATAGAAAATGGAAAATGAAAAAGACAATATCTGCCCCTAGTTGAAAATATCTTCAATTATAAAAGAAAGGGCAAGATGGTAAAATACCCATTAAAAATATCAACACCTTCCTTTATTAATATACTCCCACGTGTTCCTTGCTATATATTCTTTCTCTCTGTATTCACTTCATCTCTGCTCCCTCTCTCCATCGAAGCTCTCTCTCACTCTTCTCCCTCCGTTCTTCGTTATTCAAGCGGCGGTCGACAGCGGAATTGGCGGAGAATGGTGACGGAATCACACCCAATACTCGATTGAACTTGGGTGAGTCTTCTTGCTCCGTCTTCTTCTCTCTTTCCAGTCTAATGAAGTGAGTTTGGGGGGTTGGGCAATTTGAAATCTGAGGTTTTTTTGAAGCTTCTAAATTCATAAAACTGAAGCTTATGGTTCGATTAACAAACCCCAAGAATGAATTTGAGCAGTGGAGTAGCATTAATCAAGATTTCCTCAAATTTCTTCCTCTGTGCACTGTTCATTCGAGTTTGTTCTTGTTGATTTCTGGATAAAATTCGAATGAAAGCTTAAATGAATCATGATTAGGAGTGGTATAAGTTCAAAAAGAGAGTATTACATGTTTGATTTATTGAGGTTTGGAATTTTGGCATTTTGTTCTATTTTCTTCCCTTTGTTCCTCCGAGTTTTGTTCTTCTTCCTCTGTTCTTCGTTGATGTTCTGTTCTCATTGATCTGAAATGGGAAATAATGGAGCTTATGATTTTTTATGTATGTTAAGTTTTGGTAATTTCTGGAATTTCCGATTCCTTCCTCTGTTGTAATCCGATTTTCTTCTCTTTTCTACCCGATTTCTGCTTCTGCTTGTTTTGATGATTTGATACATGACAAAGGGAAAATAGAATTGATGCTTGATTATTTATTGATGATGCTAATTGAAGATGTAGTCGTGATTTTTCTCTCCTTGGTTTGCTCTGGCCGATAGATTCACAGGGAGAAAGAGGGATTTTTGGATGATTTTGAAGTTAATTATGTTCCTCTTTTCTTGGTTCCACCATTTTCTTTGTTTATTGAATGCTTTTGTTCCTCTATGATCTTTGCTTTCTCTGTCGGATTGGTATTTCGGTGATGAAAGGAATATATGGTAAATGGTGAGATTATGAGAAAAGGTAATGATTTATCAACCTTCTTGAATCTGAAAGTTTTTCAGACTTAATAGGGTAGCCTTGTTCAGGTTTGAGGGTGATAAGATTAAACTGGAATCAAATCTTCTACATTGAAAGTTTGTAATTTCTACAACTTTAGGTTTATAATGATAGTGGTTCTCTGTTAATTTCTCTGTTCTGGGGATTGTGTGAGAAAGTATATGGAGTGGGTTAGTTAAATAGGTTTTTTCATTACTTTAATTGTGGATTTTAGATCATAAAGTAGGATTTATTTCATGTTCTTGTAAATATTTAAGTTGATGGATGGAAGATATGAATTTGGAAGAGTAATGATTATTGAAAAGTGAATTGGCAAGTTTGAAGTTCAAAATCTTAAAGAGAAGATATTAGTTGAAATGAGTATTAAATAGGATATGGATGGTTGTTTGGGTTGATAAGAATTGGAGTTTAATTTATAGTGGCTGTTTTAGAAATTGTTGGTGGTAAGATCAAAAGATTAAGTGTATCTAGACATTGTTGATATTGGCGGCTTTGTTATTATCAGTAAATCTGGAATTTCTTTAAGAGAAATAAATCAAGTGATGATGATTATGCTCTAGTGGGAGATCTTGAAGCTTAATTACTTGTTATTTAAATTGGAAATTTGGAATAAGATAAATTAGAAACAATTGTATAGAATTAGAGGGCATATATGCTTGTAAATGTGACGGACTCAAGTGTTATTATATATGAGTAAAGGGAGCTGATTTTACTGTCAAGTCTTAATGATAAAATCTGAGTTTAAATAGTGCTGGGATCTCTCAAGAGTCAAATCCTATGGTTCAAGGTTTTAAATGAATATATGTGTGAATGAATTAAATGAATGAAATAAGAGTTTTGTATGTTGCTAAAGGATTTGCAGTATTGATGTTTAAGTTTGCAGTTTGGAGTTTTAAGGAGAAGTTAATGAGGTGGAGGAAGTTGTTATATTATGTTATAGGAAGTTGTATGATTTTACTACTTCATTTTACAGCTTATAACCTTGTGGTGATTGGCATGATACATTTTTTTAGGAGATTACTCTTTTCTTTGATGGGGCTGATTTTAGAGAAGTGGGACTTTGGAAAACAATTTAAAGGATGAGGAAAATGAATTTCATGTTAGTTGTAAGGGCTAATTGATGCTAATTACATGATAGAATGAGATCAGAGGTTGTAATTGATAAAGAGGATTTGAGGGTTGGAATACACGAATTATGGTTCCTAGAGCTAAGGAAAGGGAGTTGATTTATAAAGTGCAATTTGATTTATGAAAATTGTTTAAGGACGTTTGGAAGGTAGAATGAGATGATCGAAATTAGTATTTAAAGAGTTTAGGTTTCAAATTTGATTATGTAATTTCTGTTTTGAGGTTTCCTTATGTAAAAACAAGTAAAACAATTTAATAATCAGTGTGTACCAGATAAGAAGGTGTCTTTCGGTTTTATAAAGCTTTAGGAAGATTATATTTGATTAAATACAGTTTTGAAGACTAGTTTATGATAAGAGACTCTAGCTAGATGTGAATTAAATAATATTTGTTTTAAAAATCAATCGTGAAGTTTTGAAATATGATTTTTAGTATTGTTATTGAGTTTGACATGATTGAAGTGTAGAAAGGTCTTTAGCCTGTACTGTTGATATAGTTTAGCCATTTATGAGATTACGGAGATGACTGCTAAAGTGAGTATTTATTCACTCTTGTGAGAGTTCAAAGTGGTGGAGACTAATAGTTGTAGCAGAATTCTTAGAATATTAATAAGGCTAGTGTATAATGATTTTAATAGTTAAGGTGATTATATGAAATATCACGGTTTGAAGAATGTGAGCTAGAAATTGAGATAAGCTATTTGATTTATGTTTGCTAGTGCTAGAATTTAACGTTGTTGAGGGAATGATTTTAAAATTATACTTGATCTCTCAAAGGATAAAATGGTTTTAATAAGATTAAGGACCTTAAAAGGAAAAATTTAATTTTAGTTATTATTGAAGGTTCTATATTATTAATTGGTGTGTAATTTCTTTATGGAAGGCAAATTAAGAAAGGAAAGGCAATTATTAGAAGATAAGAAAAGGGTGGTTGATTTGTAATAAATTGCATCACTTGGGCTTGATTTATATTGTTGATTGATTTATTCTTGAAATTTTGTAATTTTGTAATAAATAGAAAATAAATATATACATAGATGTGTGAATGACCGAGGTCTTTACAGAAAAGTTTTATATAAACTTGTAGTCAAATATTGAGAATAAGAAGGTTTAAAATAAGTACATTGTTAAGGTATCTTAAATGGTTATAATTCTAAATAAATATGGGCAAAACGTAAATTAACCTAGAAAACCGGTTTTGGGTAGTATTAAGTAAGTTAGGCTTCGAGAGAGAGAGACGCATCGATTAATTTATAGTTCAACCCCTAACCAAAACCCATATATGTATATAGGCTCTGACTCTTGATATAAGCTCGAGAGAGTAGAAGGAAAGAAGCTGATTCAAGAGTATGTTATGGGATCCAGGTAGCAGTTTATCTCATTACACTCAATTGCATGTATAATTTTGTAATACCTGTTGCATTTAAATGGTATGTCTTTTATTCTGTTCATGTTGGAGTACTCCAGGTTTAGGTAGTTCGCTACCCCTTTGCCAGTTCAGTTACGTTAAAACGGGATAGTTATAACGAGAAGTCCTGCAGGTAGAACCTCCACTAGTTAACGAGGATATCGTTATCAGTGGTTGGTAGGTGCAGATCGCACACGTGCGAATTGCACATAGAATAATAGGATAAATGCTATCATTATTTGTGAAGGTTTATAAAATGTAAACATGACAATACATGCATGAAATTTTACGGTGAATGACATAAACTGCGTTAATTGCTGTTTCAGAGAAGTTGGGAGATAGTGAGATGGTTGAATTAATGCATGATTGCTTGTAGAATATGAGATGAAGAAATTAAGATTATACTTTAAAAAGTAAGAATATCTGTGAAAGTACAATACTATGGTAGTTAAATATTTTAGTAGTGTCATCTGTATATGATGTAAAATTAAATTATTAAATTAATAGCAGAAAGCATAGAAAATATAATTGTATAAATTTATAAAGGAATTTTAAATTCCTAAGTATTATAAATAATACATAGATACCCTAAGAGGATCAACGTATTTTTAATTGTTTTATGAACCACTCTACTTTAAATAAAGTTTTAAATTATTCAATTTGTCTGAAAAACCCATTCCAACATTAAAGAAAATTAGTTTAGTGATTGAAAAGAAAAAGTTTTAAATTTTTTCATATTTTTTGGCTTTTGACACTGAATAGTGGTTATAATTCGATTAAAAATGCTATATTATAGTAGTAAAAATTAACGTGTTACAGTTGACTCACACCCAAACATAATGAAAAAGCCAAATTCAGCTTCTACAGGCAGGCCGTGCGTTTTGGACTCAAAACACCAAACCAAACACACACTATGTATTTTGATCGGTGTCTATAATCTTCCTTCAGGTTAAGGTTGTATATGGGAGCTAACCATTACGGAAGTCACAATTTTTTTTTTTTTTGTTAAATAGAAGGGAACAAAAACTGTTATTAAATTAAGTTAGTGTGTTTCAGTTAAAAAAAAAAAATTAAGTTAGTGTGTGTGCACAAATTCTTAAAATGGTCACATGACAGCGTCCCCGGGGAGGGAGTGTTAGAACTTGAATTCTTAAATTGGTTCCCTTAAAAAAAAAAAAACACTTGAATTAGTGTATGGTAAGTTATTACTCGATAATAATTGAGATAAGCGCTGAAGAGTTAAGAAAATTCCCAGCAAAATTGGGGGGTAAAAAACAAGAAGAGAGAAAAACTGGTAGTTGATATCTGCATGATGGGAATTTGCACCCTAATCAGCTTGATTTGGTAAGGTAGAGCAAAACAATAAATAATATCTATTTCACCCTAACATATATTTACATGGATGGCTGAAACTAGCGGGGCGCAAAAATTAAATATCAAATAATAATAATAATAATAATAATAAGAAGAAGAAGAAGAAGAAGAAGATTGTGAATGATGAAATATATAACCATACCAATATATACACATATAAGAGACTCATCAATCATCACTGACATACTAGTCTCCTCAACTCTCACTGAAATCGAAGCACACATGCATGCATGGCGTGCCTACATACCTCTTTCTTGTGTTTATAAAAACTTGCTGTGCCAATTCTTGAGACTTCAGAAGGGTACGAACACTTAGACAGAAAAATTAAAGAATGCTTAATCTTCTCAGTACTTCAGGGATCACTTCGTACCCTAGCTTAGCTACTCTTTCAATCAATTTATATACTGTGGCACGTTTATGTAGGTTAAACACCAATTCCAACGTTGCAATATACAACATGCTAAGAGAGTCCCCATGTCCCAACATCAAATCAAGATATATATCAGAAAAAAAATAAGATCTAAAAAGCACAGCCCTATTTAAGTTAAATCCCTGCTGCAGTCATAGCACAAGTAAGAAGCCAAATTTTTGAAGTAGATTCCTTTAGAATTAATTATTATATTCTACAAGATTAGATATATTAGATTGGCTTGTCTAAAAAAAAAAACCCAAGTGCACAGTCAATCGATATAGCATATTATTGTGTATGTCCGTAATTAGATCGAGAGAGGAAATACACGTGTTTTCGCCCAGTACCATTCATTATTAAATTGGTACTTTGTCCAATAATAATGTTAATCTTTAGACCAAAAAAAGAATAATAATATTAATCACCGGAAAATTTTAATTTCAGATTAAGAAAAGGGAAAGCGCAGAAAGAGTTATAAATTAATTGTGGTTAAGTGGTTATATATATTTAAGTTCAACTTGCAGAAAATTTTACAAAATCCACACGTCCAGCGTTATAGCTGACAAGAATAATAAACCGAAAAGATAAGAAATATACAAAACACAAAATATGGCTTTTATTTACTTATATATGGTGTATTTAAAGTACAGCTCGAGACCACCTGAGAAATAAAGCCGACACTCAGATACAAGATTAATTAATTTCTTGCGAGCTATAGCTAAAAATTGGAACGGTATAAAGATCCACACCAAAAGACTGATAATATAAATACACACATCATCTTCAGAAAATTAAACAAGCAAACCCAACGAAGACGAGAGAACACGACTATAATCCTTTATTTGGAAAGCTTTTCTTATCCTAAAATTAGGCATATGCATACGTATATATATATATATGTATATGGCTTTGATTTTGTGAAATTATAATCCCAGAAGCTGCAATATATTGAGAGAATTAAAATATGGTATACTCACTTATCTCCAAACAAGTATCCTAGAGAGGAATCTCCTCCAGGAACTGATTTGACTTTGGTAGATGGACGATCCTGAATTAATATATATTGATGATTAAGGTTGAAAATATTTAAAAAGGAAATTAATGATTAATGAGGAAAATTAAAACTTACAGTGGGGAAGGTGCCTAGATGATGGCCCTGAGCTCGGGAAAAAGCATTGGAGATATGTTGGGGATTTTGGGTGGAAGAAGGAGAAAGGGAAGTCTTGTACTGAAAGATCTGATGATCAGTGTTAGAAGGCAAATCAATCGCATAAGGTGGAAGTGAAAGTGTCTTTGAAGGAGAAGAAGATGACTCCTTTGCTTCTTCCTCTGACCCAAACAGGTACCCCAATGAACTTTGCCCTCCTCCATAGCTTTCTCCTCTCTTCATCTTTCTCTTCAATGATTTTAAGATCGCTCTCTCCTTCCAAATGTTATAGATAGCCCTAATATATAATCTTATTCCTCTCTATCTCTATATACTTCCTCCATTCCTATATATAAGAACCCAAATTCTAATAGGTTTGTCCCTTTTTATAAGAGTTTGTCTAAATTTTTTATAGCATTTAATGAGTTTTTTTGCCATTATGTCCATAATTATTTTTCTCTCTTAACATTCTCTTCTCTTTAATACTTATTTATTTCTATGGTTCAAAAATTATGATTGAACCAGGCGGTTCAACAGGAAATTAAACCTGGTGAACTGGTCTCCATTCTGGGCTGGGTGAATTGTGGGGACGGAGAATGGGGCAAACCGGTGTGGGGTGGTTGAACCAGCAAAAAACTAGGTGACCTAGTAAAAAACCGAGGAGGTTGAACCGGCTCACTTTTTTTTTTTTTTTTTTCAAAATGTGGTTGTTTTTATTTTGTTGTAATTCCCCCTAATTATTAACTTTCACTTCACTCAATTTCAGAAACCATATATAAGAAACTATAATATAGTTATGTTGATTATTCTAAATGCTATTTTACTTACATATGTTTAATATTTAATTGTGCTCTTAGTATATTTAATTTGGTCTGTGGATTGTAGAATATTAACATTTACTTTCATATGCATGTAATCATTTTCTTTTTTTTCCTCTATAGAAATATTAAAATATACCGGTTTGACCCCAAAGTTGACTTCTAGTCCGACCATTAACCATTGGACCAGTGCCTCGACCAGTTTTATGCTAGATCCGGTTTTTGAACCTTGCTTTTTTCTATAATTATTATGATACTCCCTTCTCTCTTCTACATCTTATCATAAATAAGAGCAAACTTAAAAAAACAAAACTATTTCAAATGTATTCTTAATTTTTGCTTTTGTCATTTGAGTTTTCATATACAGAGACGGATGGAGAGAGGGTGTATATATACGGGGCGTTAGTGACAATACATCATACCTAACCCCTCATCATTGACAGTAAAATTTGCACTGTTAATTATAGATGTGAATTGGTTATGTGGATTGGAAGAATTTCAACTCATGGGTGAGAGAATTTTTCCTATCTTCTTAATTACACGTATCATCATGACACACACACACTTCATCATGACTCCTTTCGATTTTATCCTTAAATAATCAAAGAAGTGACGCTTTTCTACTTGATTGGGGGGAAATGGACAGATAAAAGCCCCCCTTTTATTGTTTGTTGTCGATCCCTCGATGTAGGAGGTACACTTGGTAGGGAGAAAGAGAACAGTACGAGGAAACATATCAACAAGAATTCGTGCTCGATCTTCATCAATTATAGATTTCCTTTTGGGTTTGCCTAAAGTTATATAAATTATATTTATCTAGATATATATATATATATATATATATTTCTAATCAACATCAATTTTTATGTTATTTCATACCAAAAGTTCAAACGGTAGAAGAGAGCTCGAGTAAATTCTTCGCCAAATCCAAGCGAGATTATATATATATATAGGGAGCTAGTTGGTCATGTAATTAAATTTTAAATGGATTTTTATCCTCTGGTATAGAAGCACTCTTAGCTTGTTTCATTCTTGGCACCTCAATTAAAAAAGTATAACTGATACATGATTATATTATAGAGCTAGTCCCCACACGATAATTAAGAATTTATATTTTCTCTCATCAGTTTATCAAATAATTACATTTGCACTGCGTGTGTTTGATACTTATTCCTAAAGTGGTAAATGTTACATGATATGCCTAACTAAGAAGTCTCATTGCTATTATTTTAATTTATTTTCATGCGATAAGTAATTTACCAACTGATTGACTTAATTATCAGGTCATTTCCCCGATCAGCAGATTCATTCCATTCAAATTTCAATTTTAAAGGTCTTGCTTGAATTATCAACATGAAATGCTAATCAATTAAATTAATGAGAGAGAAAAATCTTTCTTGACCTTGTCTATATATCATAACGCTAAACACAGGATAATTAAAATCATTTTCTATTAGATAAAGTTTTATACCAATGTCCAATGTGCGAGTATAACATAATGCGCTAGCTCTCTGTTCATTGATCGATGATTAGAAATTGGATCTTCAATTTATCGATTTATTTTTGTTAACTATATGGATCACTTGAAGTTTTTATGTCGTTAAAATCCATTATCCAATGGCTAAAGTTAAAAACACCAAATGCTGCATTGGTGTAATATTTTATGCCCCATTGAAACATGGAGCTTTATTTTCTCTACGTACTTTTTATGCCACATCTATTTTTTGAATGACAGTTTAAGCATATTAATATGTTTTATCATACTTAATTTGTACGTTGCAATAATGATCAATCTGAAGTCTTCGGGGTTCCCAGCAGACGAGCGAATTAAGATACAATGAAATTGGAAAAACAAATCGAGAAACATCATATGGTCATATTGAAAAGGAAAACATCCTATGCTGATTCAATAATAGAAATTCTAATTTCTTCTTGTAGTACAGGTGAAGTTGAAGATCATAAATAACTTGGAACTAGACGATTTATTTAAAAGAATGAGGGACTTAAACCTGGACTGAAGCTGGAGCACGAAAAGTGAGAATTAAATTGAGCATCAATCACTTGAAGAAGAAAAAGCAGAATTAATAAAGTAATCATGTAATACTTGCTCCTGTCTACCCAGTTGATCTCGGTGGTCCTAAACATATGACCAATTTTTATTTCTATTTTTTATCATTTTAATTTTTCTTAAACTCTTGCTGGTAATATTATCTCAATAATAATTAAATAAGAGAGAAATTGATAAAATTAAAAAAAAAATGATCATAATATTTTTAAGAAGAACTTACCATATTAACCAATCAAACTATCATAATTTAATCTAATTAGATAAATAAATCATATATTTAGAAAATAGAAAGAGTTTGAGAGAAATTTATATCCGTTGAAACAGTACGATATGTAACGGGGCTAAATGGCATTATGGAGACTCCTGATCAAAGGCACTATTGACTAAATATGGTCAAATTATAAAGGTAATGCGCGGTCCTAAATATAAGATATATTTATCAAATTTGATTATATTAAGGATATTAGTTAAGTTAGTTTAAATCATATGATATTACTAATACACCTTAATAATTTACCTTTATCCCCACTCTCCCTCTATTATTTGTTCATTATTGAGGGGCATTCATAGGTATAATTTGAGGAAAAACTGAGAATAATTAGAAAGAGGTATTATATTTAATACCAAAGCCACCTTCCTAAATAGGTCTTATATTTAAGACAAAAGGAGTTTGAGAGAAGCTAAGAGCACAGAGTAAGAGAATAATATGCATATGGACCCAGTTCTTGCTAATCGTAAAGCGGATAAGAAAACTACTAACCAGAGTTGAGTGGTCAAGATTCTCGCTGGCAAGAGAATCCCATCCATCTGATAAACCCATTGTCTTTTTGCCATTTTATAATCAGATCATACGGCATTAGTGTTCGCTGAGATAACTATATGATGAATACGTATTCTTTACAGAGGAGCCTCTTAATAAATGATTCCGATTCTGTTGGAATAATGATCAATAATACTCCTTATGTCTTTATTACAAGAGGTTGTCCACGTTTTTAAACATATCAATAAAACATGTTGGAATCATTTATTATAGATAGATTTAATAAAGTTTTATATTTTTACCCTTACTCATTTTTTATACATATTTTTTCTCCCTTCCTTGCATTTACTACTATATACAAAGTTAGAAGTGGAACACATGCATTTATTATTCTGACTTTTGTATATTACCTCTTATATTTTGGAACTGGGGGAGTATTAGCCGATTCCTCTCAAGGTTGATGAGTGTAGGTCATATCTCGTCACCATCGGCACCTGAGATGATAAGTGTCTTGTCAATAATACTTTTGCTTATTCTAAATATATGATTTATTTATCTAATTTAATTAGATTAACGTTATTGTTTGAGTAAGAGATAATATGAATTTTTTTTTCTAAAGCTCCATAATCACATTCCTTAGTTTCCACATCTCACTAATGTTGTTGAAGAAGAGTCAATAGAAGTAATTTAAAAAACAACTAATAAAAATTAGAAGTTAATTATATATTTAAAATTAAGATCAACTTCTCAAATATTTCATATATATATATATGTGTGATTGTGATTACATTAACGGCAAGTGGCAAAGTTTCCACCAACCCCTACTGATTTTCTTATATATGCAATCAATATCATGCATGGATGGAATTTTTTTTTTTTTTTTGTAATTTAGAAGGTAAAACAAATTGAGATTTGATATTTATATCAGGACTAAAACAGTTAGATTATAGGAAAATTTTCAGAATAATATAACTTGAATTCCTAAATTTTCATATGGAAGATTCAAACTATTCAACTAATGATTTTGATTAAATGAGTAAATTCTTTAACAACTCTACATCATCTATCAAGAATTTAGAACTTGAAGTGGTATTTCCCTTAGATTATACGTTTAGTAGCAGAGAGAGCAAAGAAAAGGAAGAAAGCTAAATGATGAAGCAAGGGGTGAAAGCAAAACTTTAAAGAAGGAATGCTAACCCTACCAACAACAGACATGTACTAACCGTTAAACTATTCAAAAAGAATATTGAATTCAAAAGCAGACTTAATTAGTGTGCGCCATCTTTGTTGGGATAGTGTATGTGTATGTGTGTAGGCGGGATGTCAAAGGTATAAATTAAAGCTGGGATGGAGCCGGAGGTATGTCTTTTCTTATGGTCTCAGCCTCACGGAAAGTTGGTAATGGAGTGGATGGGCATTTGAAAGACATAACACATTGCCTAATCATACGATCCTTCTGTGATTAATATCACAGTGAAAGATACATAAGGACAGTCAAAATATGACCATTCCGGAGATCTTAATTATCTAAATTAGCATATTTTAGGAGGATTTTTCTTTAATTCGTCCTTCTCTTTGATATTCAAAGTTGTGACCCTAGACTTACTCTTAACTATGAGAGCCCAACCGTTTAGGTGAAACGTACTCATCATCCCTCATCCTTTATTTATTAATTATTATTTATCCCTCTCACATTCATTTTTTATCAGTACACAAGTTTAATAAATAAAAAAAAATAACATCATCATGACCTGGAAGCCTTAAGTCCAAATAGACGACGTTTTTGTCGGTCCAAAAAACATAGATGGCCTTTTGGGCTTGTAGGAACTTTTGCCAGGGCCTTATGCGAGTAGACCATTACGTATACTTGCCACGTTGAAAACGACAACTATAGGTCGGTTGTCGAGTCCTTCAAACGATTATCAAAATTCCATATCCCCTGTAAAAATTGTAGGAATTATTTACAGGCCCTCTAGAAGAAATTAATTAAGATGATGTTTTACAAAATCCTTTAACTAAATTAAGATCCCATGAAGTCACGTAATTAAACTAATATCCCTAGTTCTGAACAGAAGTCGTCATCATCTGACCAAAAGTTCTTAGAGATCAAGAATTTAAAAAACTATAATTGATGATCATAATATTGTTATAAAGGCCCAAAAGATTATCAATGTTTAGCCAAATGATGTTAGTCACCAAGAATTTATAAAGTTATGAATGATGCTCATAATATTATTATAAATACAGTATAGCCAAACATTGTTAGTGACCAAGAATTTAAACTCTTGATCACTAACAGCTTTGATCAAACCTTTTCTGGCCAGAACTAGTTCTCTTAATTTAATTAAGAAATTTTGTGAGACTTTAGTTTAATTAGAAGATTTCGTAGAAATTTATTTTAATTTAGTTTCTTCCATGTAATCAGTAATTAATTTCCCCTGAATTGTAATGTGGGCTTCTGTAGGGGGAAAACTGAATTTTCATAGGATTAGTGTCATCGTCCGTCTATAACCCCCCAAAAGAACATAATTAACACCCTCCTTTTACTCTTTGCTATGAAATAAACGCAAATAAAATAAAATAAAATAGGAGGTGTGTTAAAATGTTATTTTCTTATTTTGACTTTAATTTTATGCATTTCAAATATTGTGAACTTTTTTATTTTAATGTTGCACCCGGTATTTAAGACTAGCTTCTATATAAGTATCACAAAAAATTCAACGGATCCATACTAATTCAGATTCTACGGATGACAAGAACCATTCAAATTAGCACCCATACCCACTAAAATGCCGCTTACTCACATCTCCAGCTTTAAATCCATAGTCAAACTAAAACATCCCCAAGCAATTGATATAATCTTCAGGGTTTATTAAAAAGTATGATCCCACTAGTTTTGTACTTCTATTATAACCTTATGAGGTACGAAGAGAAGATTTTATTCGATCATATTTATAGGGTATGTTATTAAATTTTGTACGTGAGTGTATAACTTTATCCTCCATTTATTATGTGTTGACTTTGTTTTCATGTGGTGAAGTAGAAATTAAATAGGGGTAAAGTTGAAAAGTTATCAAATTTTAAGGTAAAACTAATGAGATAAAGTTTAAGGTTCTCCTTGATCTGTGTGAAATATATTAAAAATTTCTTATAAATAGGACAAGATGAGTATTTTTTATCTAGAACAGAATTTAATCTTTCAGTTCTACGTACAAAGAAGGCTTTCGATTTTCAACACTTAGTTGAGTTCCATACTAATGAAGTTTGAAAAGAATGAAAGAAAGGGATCAACATATAGTTGGTCTAGCAATGCAAAGCTTCGTTAAATCTTTTGGGGACTTGAGTTTGAATCCTAAAACAGGCACTTGTATTGGGAGAGAAAACCATAAATCCCAAAACTCGAGTAATCGATTAACTCGAATAGTTGATATAAAAAAAAAAGGAAGGAAGGAAATTGTGTGCCTGGGTAGCGCCACGTGTCTCCCACGTGGCGAAAGGAAAGATGGGTCGAGAACATTCTTGCCACTTCGTAGGAGCCTCCAAATTTCCATCTCCATTTCTGAAAGTCTTCCATCTTTTCATCTCTTTACATTTTCTCATTTCTGTGTGAATCTATACTCAATTTCTTCTTCTCTTCCAATCACGCTCTCTTTCGTTTTCTTTTTCCGCTATTTTGATTGTAGTTCCGCATTATATATTCGTCTTTAACCTGTTATTAAATTTGCTTTATATTGTATATATTAGCGTGAAGTTGTAGAAGCAGCAGTACATTCACTGTGATCTACATGCGTGGCCTTGCACTCTTGGCTGCTCAAAACAAATTCAAGCAAATCTCGAAGCTCAAAAGATCAGGATCGTACGGTGAGTTCCATTACCGTGTCTTAGTTAATACTCGTTCGGTCCTTAATACAAACCCTTTTTTTTTTTTTGAGGAAGCAAAATAATTAGTTAATCATAGCATGTGCTATGTTGTACTCCCTCCCTCCCTCCCTCCGGTCCTAATTATAATTATAAGAACACTTTGACTTTTTTGAAAAAAATTTAGAATACAAAATTAATCACTTTAAATTGTCTATAGTTATCTTTTTTCCTTAAAACTACTCTATTCTACTTATAAACGAACATATAATCTAATTACATATGACATATGTTATAATTTAGTGGTCTAATTTGCTTCCTTAACTTCCAAAAAAAAATCAAAGTGGTCTTATATTTAGGATCGGATGGAGTATATTATTAGATTATTTATCAGTTTATATAGGTGAAATAAGCTTAGTTTGGAGGTAAATCAATTTATAAGTGATTTACTTATTAGATTTAGCTATGTAGTCGTTTCTATTCTACTTTAATTTCTTCTTTAGCGAGGCATATGTATAGGGGATGCAATCGCTTGTGTATAAATGAATGTATTGTGACAGAAGATAATTTGGTGTTTGAAGCAGGTGTGATGGCGACTTCACCTCATAAGAAACAATTGAACAATGAATTTAGCGAAGAGAAACCAATTACAAAAGAGAAAATTGACCCTGTCGTTACCTTTAGCAAACCCCCGCGATTTCCTCCAGTTCTTGGACCATTAGTTGCTCTCACACTGTTCGAGACGTGGTTCAATGGTGATACTGATGGTAATTCTTGATCATGATTCGCAGGTGATGTGACAAGCTAATTGCTTAACAGATCAACACTTGCTGCTTTTCTGATGTTTGTTACTTACTCTTAAAGAACATCTTGTAAATGAAAACTGCAATGCTGTATATATAGCCGAACAATCTAGCCCCAATGCTCCAACACTTGATGTACCATTCTAGTAGTGGGTTCACAATGAGAGGTGCTATAAGTATGCTGTAAATTTTTGTTATCGTTTTCAGCACTATATGATGACTGCTTAAGAACCCTGCAATATGGTAGTAACCATTGTGAATATGCGTATGCCTACTTTTTGTGATGAATCTCTGGATTTTCTTTTATTGATTTTGTTAAATTTCTTTGGATATGGTGCTTGAAAGTTGAAAGGAAGTAGAAAAATCTGAGAACGTTGACTTACACTCGGTTGCCTTTGGAAAGTCATCGAATAATGAAGTCACAGTCTTCAGCAGAGTCTGTTTTTTTTTTTTTTTTCCACAAGGTAAAACACCAGCACATTAAACAAAATATGAAATGAAAAAACATGAGTTTAATAGTCAGCCACTATAATTGTGGATCTGAAACATCAGTAGTTTTGATAAAGAGACGGACTTACCAAAACTACGCCTCCAGGTTTAATTGGCGATTCAATTAGTACTACAGCTTTCCTGCATATGGTTTTGTGGTGAGACTATGGTTAATTATCATAATGGAAGACAATTTTTTCTAGTGTTGAGTTTATTTTACTATACTTGATAGCCAGTTTTTCTCCTTCATTTGTGAACTCAAAGAAGGTGCAACCTCTGGTGAATGGGACCCTTGAACCTTTCCATTCTGCCATACATAACACACTGAAGTGAACAAAAATATAGAAGAACCGTAGTGAACAAACATCTGAGAAGCATCTGAGAAGAAATAAGACCTAGATGCCAATTGGCGGTAGCAGTATATCCATATCCCTCGCATATATGGCCGACTTTGAATTTCACATTTTGACCCATGCTTGCTGTGAGCGTGTTTAAGAAGTGCATAATTTCCTGCAAAATTGAGGGTAAGGCTTAGAATATTTGGTTTAGCTAGAAAATGAGACAGACATATATTTCTGGATACAAAATAAATTGAAAAGATATTATGCACCCCTTTTCCATTGAAGGGTTTGAGAAAAGAGTAGTCGTCAAATTGAGCCTCCTTGAATATGAAATCACCCAATTGGCGGAGATTTTTGTCATTGATGCAGGTGTAAAACTGCATTACTTTTTGCGATGGAGACTCTGAAATTGGTGAAGAATCAGAGCCTAAGTCCAAGGCCTGGGTTGAAATTCTATGATTGACCCATAATAGGTGTTGCGTTTTTCTAATAAAACTGACATTGTGTTGTTGTATATTCGTCTTGTCTAGACCAAAACTGCATGTTGTGTTGAAGGACAGAGACCTCAAGGTGAGCCTTGGAGTGATGCGGGACTTAACACCCTGGTTTGCAAGTGTGGTTGTGCCTGTGAATTTGAGCAGTGTGTCCATTTTTGGTACTGAAGCATTACAGTATGTTGGTATTGAAAATTAATTTATTGGTGCTTATGTGGTTAATGGGAGGAAAGGAATGATGGGTTTCTTCTTGCTTTAATCAAGGAATATGTGCCAGGTTGTTTGGGTGGGTGTTTGTGACTTTGCATGAAATCCAGGAATATTACCTCTTGCATCGACCAAGTTATTTGTTTCTTGGTCGCTTAATCCTGAACAAAGGGGATAGACTGGATCATATTCATTGACGCATCCTTTTCCCTCCTTTTCTTTTTCTTCTTTAATAGTCATTAGATCCATTTTAAATAGTCAAGATTTGATGTTTATAATATCATTATTGAGATTTTATGTTATAAAAAGAAAAATTACACCAAATCTGGAACATTTAAAGTGGATCTAATGGCTATTAAAGGAGAAAAAGAAGGAAAATGATGTAAAAGAAAAGGAGGGGTGCACTTGTTACATAACATATTCCTTTTTTACGCCACATTTTGATTTCTGGATGAGACAAATTAATGAAATTTAAACCAGTGAAATTTTCTTATACTAGTATAAATTTAATTAATTCTTGATTTATTTTTTCTAATATTATTTATCAAATTTTAAAATTATTATTGGGCAAATAAACATATTAGCCAGTTCACTAGATTTTTCATTTTTGCACACTTTCAAACGTCTTCCAAATAAGGGTTAGCCCAAAAGCATGTCACAGCCATTGAGCCCAAGACTGCATTGGTCTTGGGTATTAGTACTGTCCCTTCTTTTTCCACAAGACCATTTCAACTCGTGAGAACCCAACTTGAGGCCCAAAAATATGTGGATATTGCTGTTCTTTGAGTTCTTCTTCTTCTTCTTCTTGGGACTGCAGGGAGTGTGATTGTGCGTGTGTGTTAATATGGTATTAGCTTTAAAGGGGTAGCTTATTTTTAAATAAATAACTAAGAACTAGGAGGCAACCGGCGAATAGATATATGGATACGGTATAAACTCTAGGCCAAATTCGCTGTCACGAATTCTCATTGCTACGTTTATCGTTACTGTTTAAATTAAATAAGTTGACTCAAAGGCATTTCTGTCTCGGATAATCTAATTCTTAACAATAAGGGAGATATAATATCTTAGATGCCAGCTCCAAGTGGATACATGTCCTGACAAACAAGAGACATCCATGTTTTGTTCATACCTTAATACTAAGAAACACTATAATAACACAGGTTCACTGGCAAGTGGCAAAATGGTTTTGACCAGAAACTACACGGAAGTATCAAATTGGTCGCATAATCCTATTTTCAATCTCTCAGACCAGTGTTTGTTTTGACGAAAAAAACAAAGAAAAACCAATGTCTGTTACTCCCTTCTCCTATCCTGTATTTCTTTTTTTTATTTTAACCTCCTATCCTCCTATCCTCCTATCCTGTATTTTGGGGGTCGATTTTGATTTTGATAATACATGTATGATTTATTGGTAAATTTTTTCTATCCTTTTCTAAATTATTCTTATTTTTTACTTACTCAACAATAATTAAGTAATAGGGGGAGAGGGAATTAAGGAATGTCGTTGGATTGTTTTTGGAAAAAACATGATATATTCCCTCTATTCTTAAATATAAAATGTATTTAACTTTGTTGAAAAATTTTAAGAAAGTTAAATAAGTTACCACCATGTTACCTATTATAAGTCCACTTTAACTAACTCTCACGTACTAATAGTTATTAGTTAAATAATTAAATATGTCTTAGATTGTTAAAATTTTTTAATAGTACTACGTTTATTAAAAATTTTCTTCTCTCTATACTTATATATTATTCTCGCATCTCTTTTCTCTTTGAATTTTTTTTAAACTAGTTTATCTGACTTTTAAACTAACATATAATCTAATAATACACAAAAGAATGTTATGATTAAGTAACTTATTTATCTTACCTAATCTCTCCAAAAAATCAATTAGATTTTATATTTAATTTAAGAACGAAGTTAATATTAATAAGCTTGTATAACATTTTTAATATAGTCAAATCAGATCTTATATTTAACATGGGAGTAATATTTTATATTGGGCGAATAATCCTATCTGCGAATCATCTTCTTCACCATGTGATACTGGGAATCGCCTCCTGGAACCTAGAGCCAACTTGGCATGACCCCTACTGAAGAGGACAACCTTTGAAAAACACACACACTTGTTCCCTCAACCTCGTCCAGAATCTTATGCCAAAATGTCCCAACTAAACAACAAAACAAGAAACCTCCTCACCAGAATAGAAAAACATCAGCAATGTTCACACCAAAAACCCTCTCATTCATTCATTCATCAGTATTACCACCTCCTCCCCGCACGTGTTCATCAAGGAATCTTGCAGAGTCAAAAACATGAGTTGGCATGCTTCCCAACCTCCTCTCACTCTCGCCGACCTCTTCTTCTTCTGCCTCCATTATCAACATCTCTGAGACTGTATATAAACTCAATCACCTCATGTTTGTGTCAATACTCAAAGCATAGATATCAGAGGCAAAGATCAGAGAGATGAATGATAACGGAGTGGTGGGTCATCAATTCCCAGAGAGGAAGAGATTGAGAGGGTCAAAAAAACCACTTCCAAGGAGAGGACAGATCAAATCAAAGATTGCTGCAAATGCTCTTCACTCCATTTTCTCTCTGCTTTCTAGAGCATCTTCTATGTCTCGCCATGATCACACTTCTCCAATTAAAGCTTATTAGCCCTTTTTATATCATTTGATGATATATGTTGTATTGTAGTATGTATTGATTTGTTCCGTTTAGGTCTTCTTTTATATATTTGGTGATCTTTTAGCTTTTTCATCCCCTTTAGAGTTGCATCAGCTATGGATTCCTGATCAATTTTTACGGGAGATGCTTTTGCTTCTTCTTTTTTTTTTTTTGGGTACTTGTGGCTCTGTTCACGTAATGAGGTCCTCTGGCTTTAAACTCGACTTCTTCTTCAAAGGCGTCACCCCATGAGTTCTTTTAAAATGAAATAATTTACCAAAGAAACTGGCTAACCCAACCAAAAAAAAAAAAAACCATGCTTTTGTTATATAGTATGTAAATAATTACGAAGGAAACTTCAGTTCCATTAGTGTCAGTTAATTTTGTGAGATCGTTAAGACAATAAATCATGGTGTTTATACCCCTTCTATTCCTAATTCTAAGATCAAGTTTATTTTTTTTTTTTTAAGAAATTAAAGAAACAAAATTAATCATTTTAAATTATTTATATTTATCTTTTTTCCTCAAAACTTACCTACCTTACTTATAAACTACTATCTTATAATCTTTGTTATATAATATATGATATAGTCTAATTACATGTAACAAGTGTTAAAATTAAGTTGTTCATTTGGAATCTTTAATGTCCACTAAAAAAGCTAACTTAATCTTATATTTAAGATTGAATGGAGTATTTATTATACAAGTCCGGATGGAACCAAACAAAACGGTTGGCATTAGTTGCTTCTGCAAAGATAGCAAAATGGCGTTGAGAAGAAGTACCAGTCACCCCCTTCCTTTCATAGCAAGTCTCAAACGAAATCTTCTTTTCATGTTTTATGGTGAGCGTCATTTTCATATTTTAACAATGTATTGAATGATTTTTTTTTTTTTTTGCCTCCTTTCAAATTTTAATGGTAAACAAAATATGTACTTAAAAACACTGGGAGCATATAAACAAAGCAATAAATTAATTGATGAGAAAATTACAGATAAATACTCTATGAATTTCAAAATGCCAGATATATGATTTATAGTTGTCAATATTATTACTCAACTAGTGAAAATCTTTTATATGGGATTTTGAAATTCATAATGCATTAATCTGTCATTTTCTTTAAATTGATTTTGACAAACTTTTCACTTTGAGCAAAAAATAAAAGGGTTAAGGGTAAAAAATACACATGTGATTTTGTCAAAAGTTCATCCAGTACTAAATGTTTTTTTTTTACAAAAAATACACATGACCTTTCAAATTAGATAAAAAATACACACTACAGTTAAATTAAAATAAAAAATACACATGTGATTTTGTAAAAAGGTTCATTCAGCACCAAACGATTTTTTGGAGGAATATAACTGTAAATGTAACTTTTAATCCAATTTGAAAACTCATGTGTATTTTTGGTCAAAAAAAAAAACATTTGGTGCTAGATGAACTTTTGACAAAATCATATATGTATTTTTGACCCTTAACCCAAAATAAAATAAACTGAAGAAAAAATCCAGCGAAACTATGGGAGTTAGGGATTGTTGTAATCTTGAACTAATCTCAAATATGGGAGGAAGTTTTGTTGCCGTTTATGGATATGCCATCAGGGAAAATCTCTACAATCTATTGTATAGAGGAATGATTCTTTACATCCATTATTCCGGCTAAGGGTTTTCATATCTTGTCTTCATTGAGCTATCAACTATCCTCCCTTCATCAACTCTAACAATGATCCTGTGCATGTGTTATGTGCGATGAAGCAGTTTTTACAGCCAAATGGATGCAAGAAAAAATCTTCCAATATCATTTACCACGGTATCTCTCTTTTGCTCATGATGTTTAATTTTAAAAAAGTGTTGTCCATCATGATTTTAGGACCTAGAATCTTACATAATTAATGCTTATGTCCTTCAGTAGGTGTTACATGTTTGATGTATATAAACAATCCTTTCATAATGCATTTTATTTTCTATTAAAAAAAAGAAATAATTGCCTCCACAATACGTATCGTCCTTTACCCACACACAAAAAAAAAAAAAAAACACCAAATAATGTAAAAAAATATGTCCGAATGGTGTAACGTCAAATACAGAGCATCTGTGTAAGAATATATTTGAATTGGCAGCTCCCAACTTTAAATGTGATGCCCAAAATGATGAAGTCAATTGAGTAGGCCAGTCGGCAGAATATAATTTTGGGAAAAGTCCATTGTTGTGAAGTTGTAATTGAAGAAGTGTTATTTTTATCCGTGTAGGTGCATATTGCATCTCAGGGGTTGTGATACAATCATAAAATATTCAAATTAATAATCCGCCCCTAATTCCCCCAACCAGAATGATTATTTGCCAAGTTATTTGCATCTCAACATATCATTTGCGATTGTTGAATTTCTTGTCCATAATCAGCAAAACGGTATTAGATTTGATAAGTTATTGTTTCCATAAATCTCAGCTTGAATTTCTAACAATGGAACAGGATTTTGAAGAGTTTTACTCGATATTCTGATCATTAATTCGCTTTATTCCATCTCATTAAATATTTCTTCCCCCTACCTCTAATATCTTTACAATAAGAAAGATATACTCCTAGGTCCTACTTATATACTCCTAGGTCCTACTTATAGGACAAATAAAGAATACTCCCTCCGGTTCTAAATATAAGATTATTTTAACATTTTTTTGTGGAGATTAAGGAAGCCAAATAGACCACTTAATTTTAACGTATCTTACATGTAATTATATTATACGATAGTTTATAAGTAAGGTTAATTAGTTTTGAGGAAAAAAGATAACTATAGACATTTTAAAGTGATTAATTTTACATCCTCAATTTTTTCCAAAAAAGTCAAAGTGATATTATAAATTTATAATGGAAGACAATAGGGCTTTATTTTGTCCTATCTATAACGTACTTTATTAAATTTTTCATATGAATGTACACATTTACCCTTAATTTATTATGTATTGACTTTATCTTTATGTGATGTAGTAGTGGATATTAAATAGGGTTAAAGTTGGAAAGTTATCAAAATTTTAAGGTATAATTAATGAGGTTTAAGGTTTCCCTTGGTATGTGTGAAACATGTTGAAAATGCCTTATAAATAGGATCAAGAGAGTATATTCAAGGAAAGCAATAACAATAAGGACAAGCCTAACCTCACAGCGTGGCAATACTTTATAAACAATTAAATATTTAGATAACTTGTTTATTTAACGAGTGTTTTTGTTGGTCAAAAAAAAAAAACGAGTGTTTTAATTTTTTCCTCACATATTAGGTAACCAGGTGCTAAAAATGAATTAGTATAATGTAAGATCTGCCGTAACAGTTGCCCTAAAAGGTAAGATCAATAGGCACCACATTAATAAATTGTAAATTAAGTGAAAGTAGAAACGAATTAATGATTTGTTAATTTAATAGTCCTCATACCATTACCAATCATGCATTGTTTGATACTTACCATAAAACATGTGGTGGGTGTGAAATAATTAATGAGCAGTCAGCAGATATAATATAAGCCTATGACCTATAACTCCCTTCCCTATCTGCTAATAATGCAGCACCGGTAACCCATTTGGACCCAACCCTCACAGGCTCTGTTCTCCAGTGCTCACTAAAATAAGAAAATATTTAGCATCTCTCACTCATCCTATTCTCATGACTGATTGTTTTTTATGTCATTATTATGTGATTAATATAAGATTTAAGTTAATTTTTCGAGAGGTCAAGAGAATAAAATAAATTATTCTAGAGTACTTATATTTATTATTTTCCCAAAACCAATTTACCTGATTTATAAATTAATATATATATATATATATATATTTTATTGCTCACGGTATCCCCGAACCCGATAGGTCAATGATTAATTCGCCGCTGATCTGAGCTCCATTTAAGGGTCTGCAGCTGGCCAATGGGTTGTTGCATACATAAGACAGGAATCAAACCCCCGACATTTAATTAAGCGGACAAGTGAGCTGACCACTCGACCAACTCAAATTGGTTTAAACTGATATATATTTTAATGACATGTAATATATGTAATGTGTAAATAGTTGATTTTGCTTTTATTTTTAATCTTCTCAAATAAGATTAGCTTGACTGTATAATAAGGGTCACATGGAGTATAAGATTTAGTTAACTAATTTAGAGAGATTAATAAAGTTGAATTAATTACTTAGCTATAGAGTATGTTATATGATCCATCTGTAATATTTATGTGCATGATTAGATTATAGATCATTTTATAAGTTAGATAATCATTGAAAAATTGATAAATATAAAGGATAAATGAAAAGAAACATGTATTATATTTTAAACTGAAATTGTTTTTAAACTAGAGGTTTAACTTTTATGCTTGACTCTTTTACTTATCAATGAGTTATTTCCTTCGTCCAAAAATATAAACTTTACTTCGGTGAAAGTTTGTCCCAAAATATAAATTTCATTTTAATTTATCCAAGTATTAGTTATATTTTTCCGAATTTTACCGATGCCAAAAAAAAAAAAGGCAATGAGGTAGTAGATATCTTCCTCCTTATAGTAACGCACTATCTAGCTCCTGGATCCTCATCGGCAAGCATTTAAATTAAACCAGCCTCTGTTTATACGGAGACATCTATTTCAGACCACCTTGTCCCCTTCACTCTTCACGAACCAATAAAATCTTCAACTTGTTTGTTTCTAAGTATGTGTATGGGGAACTAATTTAGCATTTAAATTCAATTGGGTAATCCACTTGATCATTGGAAGGATGGCTTTTACAATTTGCCATGCACGCAGAATTTCTAATCCTCAAAATCCGAACTCCAATAAGGTTCAGATCCTGGATTCTTACAATTAAAAAACGTAATCCCTTTTAGGAAACCCTGCTTTTTCAAACTCCTATTCAGAAACAGACATCACATTAGCTGTTATCTGCAAAGAAACTTGGTTGTCGATACATATCAACGTCTGTGAAAGCTGACAACGACATTGTAATAAAAAAGAACTTATTACCACCCCGTTAAAACAAACTAATCTGAATCACTGGCCCTAATGGGTAAATTTGCCTCCCCATAATCCATATTATATCAGTTTGGGTTTCTCTCTGAAATATTTTTCTTATTATCCATGAAAAGTATTCATTTTATAAGTCAAATCAATTTGAATGATTAAAGAAAAAGAGATAAGAACTTAAAATTTGAATTGATTTGATTTTTTTTATAATGCTCAGATTTGTCTAAACTTTTAAAGTTTAACGCATTTCCCCCATTTTTATCACTAATTAATTCTATCACATCTCTTCGTCTTTTTCATATGCTTCTTACTTTTTATATTTTTTTTTATTATTTCTTTATTTATCGATCTTATTAATAGGGTGTGTGTCGGAAAAAAATTTTATTTCTTGCATACTAATTACTTTTAATAATTTTTCTTAAACCCATAGTTTAGTCATTAAGGTTGAAAAAACTAAGTCTATTTTTCTTAAAATTAATCAGAGGGCAGAAATGAAGGAAAAGGGAAAGAGGAAGATAAATTTGGAGGGACCACTTCAAATGAGTGTGAATATAATGATACAAGTGTAAATTTGTTCTGAAGATACAACCTGTTGTCATTAATCGCACCTACCTATTTTAGAACCATTGGATTCGGCCTGTGTCGATTGCTGACACATGATGTAATAATGTGGTCCACCTGTCATTCCCCATCACCATGGACCTCCTCCTTTTGACAGAATCCAGCATATTTACCCGTACGACCCCACCACACTCACATGCTCTCGCCCTCACTCTATAATTGTCCCTCCAATTTTTTAAAAAAATATACTCCCTCCGTCCCTTATTATAAGAGTCAAAGGTAAAATCACACAGATTAAGGAAGTAGTTGAGAGAGATAAATATGTATGAAATAATTTTTTTTCTCAAGTTTGCCCTTATTTATGTAAGAGAGAGAAATGTGATAATAGTGTTATAAATGAGTATGAAAGAGAATGTGAATAGAGAAAATAATTATGGCTAAAATGGGAAAAAGTTCATTAAATACTTTGACAAAATGTGACAAGCTCTCATAAAAAGGGACAAAACGATTCAAATTTTTGACTCTTATATATAGGGATGGAGGGAGTATAAAAAAACATTATCTTCCCTTCTTAAATACTCTCCTATCCCATAATATAATGTATACTTTTTCGAATGATTTATTTGACTTTATTTGAGTATTAAATGCGTGTACATTAATTTCTTCTACACATTCTCTTTTATCTTCTTTTCATAATTACCATTTCTCTTATTCATTCATAAATAAGGGTATTTTTGGAAGAAATTGTATATTTTCTATACATTTATTTTTTTAACTAACTCTAACTAAATGTTTAGGAAACCACGATTCAGTTAAAAAGGCCATATATATTGGGACAGAGGGTGTAGGACTTAATTGACTTTTTATTTGACTTGTAAGCTAATATACAGTCTTTTTTATATATATTAACTGGTAATCAATGCATTTTCTGGATCATATTAACAGATATTGGAGTAACTGACTATTCAAGTTTCGGGTTCGTGACTTCCCCTCCTGACACAAGTGTCTCCCTCAGAACTCAAATTCGAGACTTTAAGAGATCTAACGGTGTTTTATACCACTAGAAGCTACCATACAATCTAATAATATATAAAAATAAGTTGTCAAATGAGTCATTTAACTTCCACATTTTTTTTTAAGAACTCAACTGACTTATACTTAGGAAGGAGGAAGTATTAGATTTTCTCTAAAACATTTATTTATCATAGTGTGTGCAAGCTTGGCACCTATACACTATATGCATGCTTCTCTCTCTACCGCCTTTACCCTCTGAAACTCCAGCTACATCCCCTTCTTTTTCCTTCACCATTTTTTTCTTCTTCTTCCTCCATTGTATTACTTTGGCTCTGATTTCACTCGTTTATTCACATTTCTCTTTTTGTGAACGGAGGTTGAATTTGTTGTATGTATTTTGTGGCCCCTTCTCTCGGATCTAGCTCACATCAATCTGGTAAATTCTTACCCAAAATTTAGGGCTTTTCCAGCAATGCATTCCCTCTGATTCCTTCCTTTTCCTTCCTCTTTCCACTTCGAATTGACTCAACATCCCCGAGATTCCCTCGGAAATGAAAGCCACCCAGAAGAAAGATGTCGAAAAGCTAATTTGGGATGATAATAACATGAGAAGCCCTTCCGCTTCCGCCATAACTACAGCTTCCTCACATTCTCGAACCTTACCCAAGCTCCTTGTCTGGCTCATCCTCTTCGTTACCGTCACCTACGTCGTTTACACCCTCAAGCTCGTTTCCACTTCTCGCTCTTGCGATGATGGCCCCTTCTCTTCTTCTTCTTCTTCCTCTAACGCTCTCCCTAAAATCAGAAACAACAATGTCACTGCCGCCAGGCCAATTCGAAATCGAAATCCAACGTCCATAGCTACAATTCGAGAATCTCAAGAAGAAACCACGAATCAAACGGAGATTCGACACGTGGTGTTCGGAATTGCCGCCTCAGCTAAGCTCTGGAATCAGAGGAAGAATTACATCAAGCTTTGGTATAAGCCTCAGGAAATGAGAGGCATAGTGTGGCTCGATGAAAAAGTTAAGACCTATGACAACTATAGCCTCCCGCCGATTAAGATTTCCGGTGACACTTCCAAATTTCCTTACAAAAACCGTCAAGGTCACCGGTCTGCTATTCGGATCTCTCGGATCGTGTCTGAGACTCTACGATTAGGGCTTAAGGATGTGAGATGGTTCGTTATGGGAGACGATGACACTGTTTTTATTACCGATAATCTCCTCAGGGTTTTGAGGAAGTATGATCATAATCAATTTTATTATATTGGGAGCTTATCTGAAAGTCACCTTCAAAATATATTTTTTTCGTATAATATGGCTTATGGTGGTGGTGGATTTGCTATTAGCTATCCCTTGGCTAGAGCTTTGGTGAAAATGCAGGACCGTTGTATTCATAGGTATCCCGGATTGTACGGCTCTGATGATAGAATGCAAGCTTGTATGGCTGAACTTGGTGTTCCACTCACTAAAGAAGTCGGTTTTCACCAGGTCAGATTCTTTACTATACGTTCCCATTTGTTTGTTATTGTCTCTCTGTTTTTGTATCATTGTTGAATGACTTGTTTTACTCATTTACTATTGGTAATTTTATTCCCTAATAGAGTGTCGGCCATTACCATATCTGTGAGTCATGTATAGGGGTTAAAGCTAGAACTTTCCATTTCAATGTTACTCTTGTTACTGTTATTTTGTCCCTATATACAACGATTGAAGAAATGGCGTGGTGTCGGTGGATTTTTGCAATCAATTTCTTTTGGTTGTTTCTTAAAGAAAAAGACTTCTCTCTTCCTCATTTAATTTTCCTACAGTGGGATTTAATCATCATTGCCTTATTGTCTGTCTCCTTGCTGGTGCTGCTCAATGTTGAAGAAAATGTGGATTCATTTTGTTGTAATTTCCAGGACAGGCAATAATAAAATCAAACATTGAGGTTCGTCTTTTATGATGTATTGACACCCGATGAGTTTACTTCTCTGTGTGGGGAAAAATTAAGACGAAATGCTACTAGTATTTCCTTTAAGTGTGAACCGTGAAGGCAATCTGTGTACTCAGTCTATTCTTTATTGATAACCTTAGGCTTCAAAATGACTGAGGAGAGGAATGGACATAGCGGGAGTCCTTCTAAGTCTTGCTTGTTGGTGAAAGTTCTATTGTACTTTTCTAGTTAAACTTTGTAGCTTATTTGGAGAGGAATTGAACCCAATTTTGGATCCTATCGAAATGCAAGATTAATGATGTGCAAGAATCATTAGGTTTTCTTCAAACATGTATGGTATTGTGCTTAAGTTACTTGTACCTTTTAGAAAATTCACTAATGCGTACATACTAGTTCCTGTACTTAATTTTTTGATGTTGAACATTTGACTCACCAATGAGCTTCATTCTATGAACTCTCACATTTTTGTGAGTTGTTGGAGGAAATGCTCTGTCCTATGGCTCCTTTATTTCTCAAATGACATGAGTATTCAGGATTTCACTTTGTCACATATGTATTGGCGTGCCATAAATCCTTTTGCAGTAGATAGTTAAGTGTTTCGCATTTGGTCTTTAACAATTGAGGTCTTTTACTCATTGCTTGTGCCCATGTAGTCCTGGAAAGGCAACATAAAATGGTGATGGTTTACGTTTTCCTGCTGTCATTGACCATTTGGTGGTCTTTGATAGAGGGAAATCTATGGTTCTTCTTTTGTCTGCTGAATGAACTAACAATCATATTCGCTTCTTGTTTAATTGAAACCAGTATGATGTGTATGGGAACCTGTTTGGGCTTCTTGCAGCACATCCTGTGACTCCATTTGTTTCACTGCACCACCTTGATGTTGTTGAGCCAATCTTTCCCAATGTGACTCGATTGGACGCCCTTAAACGGCTTACTATACCAATGAAGCTGGACTCGGCAGGTCTGATGCAGCAATCCATCTGTTATGACAAAGCAAGAAGATGGACCATATCAGTTTCATGGGGTTTTGCGGTTCAGATCTTTCGTGGCGAGTTTTCACCCCGAGAGATTGAAATGCCTTCAAGAACATTCTTAAATTGGTACAGAAGAGCAGATTACACTGCTTACGCATTTAACACGCGCCCGGTTACCCGACACCCATGCCAAAAGCCTTTTGTGTTTTACTTTTCAAAGGCAAAATTCAATTCTACAAAGCAGCAGATAGTAAGTGAATATGATCGGCACCATGCCCCCAACCCTGAATGCAGGTGGAAGATGATTGATCCTTCGACTTTTGACAAGGTGGAGGTACATAAGAAGCCTGATCCTTATTTGTGGAATAGAGTAAGTACTCGCAGTCTGCTGAATGTTTATGGGTTTGGAGTTTTCTATGTATTGTTGAATCATAGTAGTGGAATTGGGAATTGGTCAGAGACTTATGCAAATCGTTTTGTGTGTTGTTTTTGCAGGCTCCCAGGAGAAATTGTTGCAGGGTGATGAAGTCAAAGAAGTCAAGGACAGTGGTGATAGATGTGGGTGTGTGTAGGGAAGGGGAGGTCAGTGAAATCTTGTGATAACTACTCTATGGGGGGAAACAAATCTTTCTTCAATCTTCATCTTCTTTAGATTCTTAGCTTATTTGTTAATTTTTTTTGTTCCTAAAGTCGAGTCAGCAAAATTTTTGCAATTTTCCTCCAAGTTGTAACTCAACTGCCACGCAATTATTTAAAAGGGTGAGATTGGGAGGGAAGGTCAATGTACAAAAGAAAAAAGATCTGTGGTTTAAACAAGTTCTATATTGACTCCCTATCAGCTTAATTAAATTGGTAATTGTATCAACCCCATCTTCCCTGGAAAAAAGCAAGTCTCTTTTGGTTTAATTAGAAGTGTCGGTAGCAATTGATGGCCTTTTTCTGGAAATGAGAGGGACAATGAAAAGGAAAGAGGTGCTATTTTCCTCCATTCAAGGGTGTTGTGTCGTTATTGGGCAGCTCATAATTTATAATTTCCGATACGGGTGGTTATTCTTTTTCATTTTATTTCAACGCCTTGGACCCATGTGTCTCTGTACTCTGTACCAACAATTCAAAAAAAAAAAAAAAAAAATACAAGGAAGTGACTTAAATCAATAATGTCCTTTTTAATTATGTTCATTACTACGATTATTTCTACTACTACTAATCTACTATATACTCATAGCCGACAAAAAAGCAGGTCTAGTTGGTAAATTTATTGACTCAATTTTTTCTTTGAAATGTTTAGGGCAACAATAAGATTATGTATCCCTTCTTTCAATTATAAGAGTTAGTTAATTTTTTTAGAAAAATTAAGAATGTAAAATATACCACTATGAATTGTTTATATTTGTCTTTTTTCCTCAAAATTAAGTTATTTTACTTATAAATTATTATATAATTTAATTACATTTCGCATATATTAAGATTTAAGGGTATAATTTGCTTCCTTAATCTCCCCAAAAAAGTCAATTGACTCTTATAATTAAGACTGGAGTAGAGCTAGTACTATCAATCCAATTGTAAGAAACGCCCATCAATAAATAATTGATAATAAAAAGAAAGAAAGAAACACCCATCAATATTGTGTATGGCATGTGCTAATTGTCATAAACGGGGTGTGTTGCTACTTTACAGATAACATGGGCTGAATTGTATAATCATCACTTGACTAACATAACTTGATGAAAAATCTCCATAAATTTATAATTCTCAATAAATAATTCAAATTTTGGTTATCTCACTCATAAAACATGATATATCATTAATCACATGTCCCTTCAAATTTAATCTTTTATAACCATAATAAGCCTTCTAAAAGTCGTGTGCGAAACATATGTAATATATAATAACATTTTACTTATCATATAAATTTTTTGGTAATTAAATTCATTCCTGTAATTTTTTTGGGTCAAAGATACATAAGTTACATTGCATTATTAGACATTATATTAGAATAATAGATTTAGACGTAGGCAGAGACTAGAGAGAGAGGGAGGGGAGAGAGGATGGAGGTAGACATTTGAGGTGACTGCGTAAGCTGGCCAGAGATGTGGCTATTTTAGTAACGCGCCTGTTCCCTATTATTTTCAACTTTGACTAGATTCAAAATCAACCCCTCAATTTATCATTTACTAATTTATCACCCCTCTCCCTCTCTACTTCCGTAATTCCGTTTCTGTCTTCACCTCCGTCACTCACGCCCCATATCATTAATATTTATATTTAAAAAATAATGTATATATAATGAAATGTTGCACTTATTAACAAATCACAAATACAATGTTATCAACTGGATTTAAGCCTAGTAGAAGAGATTGATCCCTCACAATGTAATCATTTGAGGCTTTAATCACCATTAAAAAGTGTTAATCATGTTTAGTGTTTAACCGTATATTAATAGAATAAGATTGTATCATGTAAGAGTATTCATGTGTTACTAAAAAAATCAAAAATAAATTTTTATATGATTATATTAAAAGGACCTTGTTTATTTGTTTTAAAAAGTCATTCTACATTGGGGGGTTTAAAGAAGAGTTAGAAAAAAAAATTGATGTAAGAAATATGAACTTGTTATAGGTTATTTTAATTTAACCAACGGTCTCGTGTTCAAGTCATGGACGTGCAATTGCAATTATTACTTATAGGTAGCGGAGTTATCCTATTGTAGACTTATATTCTCGCAAAACTAATTAATCGTTTACTGGTAATGGAGGATAATTGCGGATAAATACAAAAATTAGTTAGAAGGAATCACCCATCTAAATTGTTCTTTCCAACTCTACTTAAAACGCTAATTCCTAAGGGGGAACAAATAACAAACTAACTCTAAAATTCCTACAAATACCCCAGAATCATTCTAATTTAGACTATGTGAATGTCGAACTTGATTCTCCCTCGATAGTCAATAGAGCGGAACCGTTTTTTTTTTCTATTGGTGTTATGAAGTAAGCCTGATCCTTCAATTTAATGAAAGCACATGTCAAGCTTAAATAACTTACTCTATAGAGTACTAAATACAGGGGACAAGCTTTTCTTCCTCTTTTTCCAGAAAGCTTTGACCAAGATTCCCAACTTTTTTGCTTTTATTTACAGAAAAAGGATAGTATTACATGAAATACTTCCGATCCTTATTATAAGATACCAACTAAAATTTTTTTTTTATCCCAAATATAAGGCACAAACCGCTACATTAATTGATTTTTCCCAATTTACCCTTGTCATTAATAGAGATTCAAAACTGAAAATGTTAACTCATATAATTTAATGAGGGGGAATTTGGAAAAAGTGGTTAATTTAGCCTAAATTTAAGAACCCAACTATCATTCATTGATTTGCGAGAATTGATAGTTGGTACCTTATAATAAGGACCAGAGGGAAATGTAGTAATGAACTATAAGAGCGCCTAATCTGTGGCGCCTATGAGTTATGATATGATTACCAACCCTCATCAAAATATTGATTATGCTTCTCACTAATGATGACCCATTTTGTCATTAAATTATTTGAGGCCATGTGGTATAAAATCGCTTTTAAAACTAAACTTTTGCTAATACCTTTGATTTCAATGTTATTGCTTTTTGGTGGGTTCTTTCTTAAGTACTGGCCCATTCTTTTTGGGCCTTTTGCCCTTCTCACACGTTTCCTTTCATAATACCCCTCGGTTTCCTAAATATAAGATGTATTTAGGGAGGTTGACTTATTCATAAATATAAGACATCTTTCTATTTTTTCTTAATTTTTTCTTAAATCATCCCTATTGATGCTTCTCAATAACAAACAAGTAACAGAGGGAGTGTGTGAATAAAGGTAGGTAGTAAGTGTCTTAGTAATACTATGTGATTTTAACTAATTTAATTAACATCCTTAATATAATAAATTAGATAATTATATCTTATATTTATGAACGGAGGGAGTATAATGATGTGCTCAAAGAAACACACATAAATGATGTTTTCCACTTAATCTAACATACTATGACACGGTGGCCAAAAAAAAAAAAAAAAAAAAGACTCTATGACACGATTTAACTTTTCATTAGTATACTTTTTGCTGTAACGACATTTTTAATTTTTTCAGTCCTGCCCGTCTAATAATTAATAACTTGATAGTATAATTTTAGCATAATATGCATTAATATTAATAAAATGCAATGAAAATTTTAAACGTGCTGGATATCCATTTACCCACTATAAAGCAATGCGTTGAATAATGTTACATGTGTTTGAAGCATCTCCTGTTTAGATTGATTTCTGAGTTTTCCAGTAATATGATTTTCAATTTGATAATATACTTCCCCTATTCCGTCATTTCTTGTTCTTTGTGACATTATGTCACATTTAGACATTTGGTTACAAAATCAACGAACAGTTATAATTTCTGGGGCAAGTTACACAATGTTTAACTCTTGTTAGACCTTTCTTGAATGTGGGAATCACATGAAGTTTTTGTAGTAAATCAGGGAACCCTTCTTGCTGAAAATGAAGCAAAATGTGGATAACAATCGACAGTTGAAGGCCATGTGAATAGACTGTGGAAAAATGTTCTGTGATACTCCTTTAGTCCTAAATATAATATTACTTTGACTTTTTTATAGAGATAAAAGAAGTCAAATAGACCACTTAATTTTAACGTATATTATATGTAATTATATTTTATGATAGTTTTTAAGTAAGGTAAATTAGTTTTAAGAAAAAAAATAATTATAGATACTTTAAAGTAATTAATTTTGTATCCTTAATTTCTCAAAAAAAACCAAAATAATTTTATAATTAGGATATGAGGGAGTAACTAATAAGTGAATTGAGAAACAGTAGGAGTAAGTACTAAATGACAATTGCACTCCATTACAACATGACACGTTTAGTGAAGGAGTGAAGGATATAAAGATATTGTTCTTGTGTGTGACTGTATTGAAGCCATCACCATCATTTTGGCAGGGTGCCCCAGTGACCACCCCTTTAGTGATATTATCACTGACATCAGATTGTTATTGGCAAGGAATTGGAATGTGTCTATTAGTCATGTAGGTAGAGAGACCCTTGGGAAGGTGGATTTTTTAGCTAAGTTAGCTCACAATTTAGATGTAAATTGGTGTATCCTTGATCAATCACCCCTCAACTTATAGAGGTGGTGGCTGATGAGGGAATTAGTTAGGTAGTCTTCATCTTTTGTAATGTTCCTTAGTTAATTATGCATGATATCCAGTTTTCATTAAAAAAAAAAAACATGACACGTTCACACAATAACCCCACCTACTTCTAACGCTGTACTGTGCCATGCCTTGTCCTTCTTCCCTCTTCCCCTCTCCCTCACCTTCCCTTCATTTTCTTTTTCTACTGTTAAATCCATATTTTCTATGGTTTAAATCTTATTTTCTTTTTTTTTATAAATATATTACATAAAGGAAAACGATAACAATAAATTTTACTATAAACAAACCTATCATACCATAAAACTAAAAAACTTACGTAGAATATCCAAGCAGTCTTCTAAAATAACATTATTACACACTGACAATGAAATTTGTCTATGCAAAACCATCTTCAGCTTCTGACCTTCAAGATGAATAACAAGAAAATAATTATATGGATTGGAAATTAATTGTTATTGCAAATGAACAACAATATTTTTCTCAAATGAGATAACACAACATTCCATTTGTCATGAAGACGTTTTTTGCTAACAGAAAAATTATTTAACCATTCATTCTGAAAATAAATACTGGTTTGAAATATACCATCTCCAAATCCAAATTGCGTAGATTTTGTAAACTTGGAAATCATAATTACCCAGTCATTAACCAATTGAGATTTCAAGAAAGAATCAATAAGTGAATCAAAAGACCAACTGGGTAACTCAGAAGAATGATTAATCATGACTGAGCAATGAAACTTGATTTGAGAAATAATTGTATTGATTGATGAGGCTGAATATCTTCATTATGTGTGGCTCATTGATTCCTGAAGAACTAAATAAAATATATTGTCCAAGAAGCCACCTCTGTAATACTTTGAGAACTACTTTTCAAAATATTCAATAACCAATAGGCAATGTAATTCATACAGCCCGAACCCAAGGACAGTGAAAAAAAGATGATAAGTGGTCTCATTATTACCAGAATAAAACAAAGAATTAGATTCTACCTATAAATGATGTTTAGTTAAATTGGCCTTCACAGATAAAGAATTCCATATGAATATCTATAAGAACAAGGTCAGACAAGGAATAAACTTCAATTTGTTCACTTGTTTCCAAAAACTTGAAAAATCTATCAAACCGTTCGTATTAGAATGAATCAAAAACTTATATCCATTAGCCGTTGTGTATTTACCAATACAACTCCCCATCCAACGAAGAGAATCATTTGAATTTCTAGAGGAGAAAGGTGTATAAATGATATTTGCTGCTACTTAGGGAGAATAAAGCAATCGAACTAATGGAACATTCCAATACGCTCTATGATGCTGTAACAAACCGTCAACTGTAGCAAATGACAACGAACGATTACATTGCAAAGGCTACCATAAGTGGCTAAAGAGGTTTATTCAAAAACCATCCCCAACTAACCATACAAGACGATCTATAACCAAACCTTTAACTCCACAACTATCCTTCCACCTATCCTTCCACAACGAAGATTGAACTGACCTTGAAATAAGAAGACCATCAATCTGTGTTTAAACATATTTGGGCCTTAAAACCAAGTGAATTAAAGAATGATCTTCATCTGAAAGAATTATCCATACATTCTTTGCCAACAAAGCATCATTAAAAGAATCGGTTTTTCTAATTCCCAGACCACCATCTTGCGTTAGACAACAGATTTTATTCCATGCCAACATGTGCATCCTCCTACTGTCATTCCTAAAACCCCAGAAGAAATCATCAATTCTCATATCTATTTTATGCATTGAATATACTAGAGTAGAAGAAATCACAATTTAATAAGAGTTATCCTCCCAGCTTAAGATAAAAGTTCAGATTTCCACATTTGCAATTTATGATCAACTCTGTGTAAAATATCAGAGTATAAAGGAGAGCGCTTCTTTCCCTCATTAACAAATGTACCTAAATATTTTCCCAATTTATTCACAAAATGAAATCACATGATTGAAGATAAATGAAACTTTTGAGCATTAATCACATTTGGACTAAAAACCATGACAGATTTAGCTTTGTTTAACTTCTGCCCATCCAAATAACCATATAAATTGAACATATCATTCACCAACCTAATAGAATTCTCCTCAGTAGGAACAATTGACAAAGTATCATCATCATAAAGCAAATGAGATAAAGGCAATGAATTCCTGGCAATAGAAAGACCTTTCCATAAACCTGAATTATGTGCTTGCAAAATATAAGCAGATAAAATATTATCAAACAAAATATAAATATATGGAGATATAAGATGCCCTTGTTGAATACCACAATTTGGAGAAAACAAAAGAGGCGAAGACCTATTTACCAAAACTTGATAAGAAGCAGACATAATACAATTCATAACCATGTTTATCCAATTATGTGGAAATATATTCTTATTTTCAAATCATCTATAAAATGTTATTTTTTTATTCTGTATTGTATTTTTTTAATTGTTGAAATTGAATTTTAATAATTTATACTCGCTGTGCTCCATAATATAATAAGTTGGATGTTGTTCACAAATGCAAAGGAATGTTAGGTAAAACATAAAACATGATATATTTTTTTTCTATTTTTTTCAGTATACCCTTTTAACCTTATTTAACGTCCCTTCTCCTCTCTCTTATTTAACACTCTAACACTCACTCCCTCCAATACTTAATGTACAATCTATTTGGAGATGATATTAGTCTTAAGTGGATGGATGTGACTTATTTCTAATTTTATCATTTTTTTAATTACCCATTGATGTTCTTCTAACAAAAATTATGTAAGAAAGGAATGAAGAGAAGTAAAGATGGTGATTACGATGTTTTAGAAAAAAATTATCATATTAACCAATTTAATTAGTATATTTAATCTAATCAAACTAAATAAATATGTCTTAATAATGTCCTACATTCTTTACATAAAATTAATTGTACTAAGAGTGAATGAGGAACAGGATCATTAATGAACTTTGTGTATCTTGGAATAAAAATTTGCTTCTTTATATTATAATTTGAATCAATTTATCCCTTTAAATAAGAGTTTGTCTAAATTTGTCAGACCAGTTGTACCTCATTATAAATAAGAGTAAATTTAAGAAAAAAATTATTTCTAATATATTTATCTTTCTCAACTATTTTCTTTATCTACATGTCATTTGGGCTCTTATATATAAGGACGAAAGGGTATTATAGACTAATAAGAAAAATTATTTTTCTTAATAAATAAACTCTGAACGTTGAAATAGTTAATTTGATGAATGGAAAAAGAAGAAATGGGAAGCCGATGGAGTAGATACCCTCCCTCTCCCGTCCTTTTCTGTATTGTGATAACTCAACACGTCCCTGCATAGATGATCCATTTCCACCTCAAAATAATAGGAGTACTATTTCCACTTTTCACATGGCTGTTATGGCTGCACAAAGCTGAACCACCAGATTTTTGGTCTGGTAAAAAAAGCCAAAAAGTTATTACAAATTAATTCTTCGAACTTGTTCACTTGCCTTTTAAATTTCAACACACTTCACCATAACTATCCAATTCATGTCTTCTCTTATACCCACCTTCACTTCCATTCTTCCACCTTCTCGGAATTTCAATCCAAACTCTATCCAATGCTGCAATGACCTCGGACACACCATTAAAAAACTTCCCAACAACAATAATGGAGGAGACAGATTTCCTGAGAAGAACCTTCTCATTCATCCTTCTTCCTTAGCTCCACCTCCGAGACCTCGAAGAATCATCCTCGTCCGACATGGACAGAGTGAAGGCAATGTCGATGAGGCTGTCTACACGAGAATCGCTGATCCCAAGATATCACTTACTGATAAAGGCAAGGCTCAAGCAGAGGAATCTGGGTACAGAATCAGAGACATGCTTCTCAAAGATGAATCTCAAAATTGGAAACTTTACTTCTATGTGTCACCTTATAGAAGAACCCTCCAAACTTTACAGCACTTGGCTCGTCCTTTTGAACGTTCCAGAATTGCTGGCCTCAGAGAAGAGCCTCGTCTTAGAGAACAAGATTTTGGTGAATCCTTTGTTCTTTTTTTTGGTCACTCTGCTGATTTCTGCTTTATATTCATGTAGGATTTACTTTTTGTAGGGAATTTTCAAAATAGAGAGAAGATGAGAAAGGAAAAGGAAATGAGATTGATTTATGGCCGTTTCTTTTACAGATTCCCTAATGGGGAATCAGCGGCTGATGTTTATGACAGAATCACAGGTTAGGTATAATCCTGAAATGATCTATAGAAATTAAAGTATAAGCTTAACTATTTTTTTTTTATATATTTTTGGGAAATGGGAAACAGGATTCAGGGAAACTCTAAGGAATGATATTAACATAGGGAGGTTTCAGCCACCAGGGGAAAAGAAGGTAGACATGAACCTGGTAATTGTGTCACATGGTCTCACACTTCGAGTATTCCTCATGAGATGGTACAAATGGACCGTGCAACAATTTGAGGGACTTAACAACATGGGCAATGGAAATCTGCTTGTAATGGAAAAGGGTTATGGGGGAAGGTTGCTAATTAACTTTTCTTAAACATCATCTATCACCATTCACTAGTATTGTTCATGAACTGTATATGTACTTATGAACAAACAGGTATAGCTTACTGATGCATCACAGTGAAGAAGAGCTGAGAGAGTTTGGATTGACAGATGAAATGCTCATTGACCAGGAATGGTAAGTATATGATCACGATCCAGTGTGTACCACTCTGTTCTTTATTATAAGTTCAACTACCATAAATTTTTTGTTCCAAAATATAAGTCCACTTTAGGATCAATTAATGCTACTATGACTATTTTACCTCTATGTTGGAAATAGGGAAGATGAAAGAGAAGGTTTATGATAAATAAAATATTATTTTAATACCTATCTTAAATAAGGGTAAAGTTGAATTTTTTTTAAAAAAATGGGATATATTTAATGCTATAACTTCCACTCCTTGGTATGTGAGAAGTAGTTAGGATGGACTTATAATATGGAACATAGTGGTATTCTTTTATTTTGATTTTGCTGCTAGCTGGTATTGTTGTTTTCAAAGATCATACTGACTTTTTTTTGGGTTGATGTATGGTGATGGATGAAGGCAAAAGTTTGCAAGACCATCTGACTTGAACTATGATTGCCCAATGGTGAATTCTTTCTTCCCCCATCTCAAAGAAGAATTAAGTAGGACATAAGAAGCTTGATTCTAGGTGGCTGTTAAATCTTGTAGTAGCATGATAATTGTTTATATAACTCTCTATTCCTTTCAAATTACTGTATATATATACATGCGAATCGACATTTATATGTCTTTGATGCCAATTTACTACCTACTCCCTCTGATCCTTATTATAAGGCACTAATTAACAAAATTTTTGGTCCTCAATATAAGACACCAACCGTCGTATTGATTGCTTCTTTCCTACTTTACCCTTATTATTAATAAAGGTTCAAAGTTGAAAAAGTAAGTCATATCATTTAATGAGCAGTGAAATTGGAAAAAATGACCAATTTAACATAGATTTAATAGTCCAACTACCAATTTTTGGTATGTGAAAATTGGTAGTTGGTTCCTTATAATAATGACAAGAGGGAGTAGATGTAATTGCTTAAGCATTTAGGAACTAAACTTTCATAACCGAAATAATCATGGGATGTTATTGCATGTTGTGAGGTGTGAAGAAGAACAAGAATTAACAATACATTTAAAATCTGTTTATATATATATATATCAGAAATCTAAATCGTTTGATTTTTTTTGGGGGATCAGAATGCAGAGAGCAAGAAACTTGGAACGATATGCTAGTGGAAGAAAATAAGATACTTTAGAAATATAAAAACTTGAAGAAAAAAAATGGAGATGCGGGGTATCGATCCCCGTACCTCTCGCATGCTAAGCGAGCGCTCTACCATCTGAGCTACATCCCCATGTTCTTTCAATTTTCCTTAATATTATTAATATATCATTTAAAAAGACTGCTTTTCGGCTGTGGAAAACTGAAAATGATTCTTGGGCCATAGTCGTATAGTTATAATCCCCTATTTATAAAACTACTATTCATAATTCCCAAACTACCCTTATTATTAATGAACCTTACTGTATGCCACATATCTACGGGCATCTCCATTTTCCTGTTTTGTCACTTTTCCTCAAGATTTTGTCCTTTTTGTAATTAAATATTTGAACATTAAACTGAAGATTTGGGTAAATCTTGTTTTAACTGTTATATAGCCTTGCATTTATTGTTCTACTATATTTTTAGTTGACGTTTTCAGGTTTTATAGTGGATGATGCTAACGGTTATTACTAAGTAGCTACTTTTATGTTTGAAGTAATCAGTCTTATGGTTTGACTGCATTCTTAGAACCTTTTTCTTCTTCTTATCTTGGTAGTCTGCTCCATTTGATTTGCACTCTTTGACTGGATAAACGACACTCTCAAAGAAGGATGACTTTTTTTAAGGGTAAAGGTGCAAAAATACCTATGAATTTTTCTCAAAAGTGCGTTCAGCACCATAAACTTTTGTTGGGTGCAAAAATACACATGAACTTTTTAAAATGGAGCAAAAATACCATTTCCGTTAAATCATATGGATGGTTGTTACTTTTAAATTTGTGGGTCCCATCAAGTGCCACGTGTCACTCTTAAAATGCATTGAATTACTTTTTCTCTCACCTCGGTCAACTTCCCCCTCCCCCCCTTCTCTCTCTTCTTCTAAACCAACTTCCCCCCTCCAGCATTGAAGGCTCATGCAAAAGCGCCCGTTAAGAAGATTAGTGTTACCATTAACAAATGATAAGTAAATAATTGTGAGTTAAAAAATAGTATAAACAAGAATAGTATTCTGCCTTTCTCTTCATCAGTAAACCGATTTGATAATTCCATTTTCTTCGAGTGCAATCTATAGCTAGTGAAAATATATATACATACATATATATATATGTTTGCAAATATATATAAGTAAGTTCTGATAAAAATATATATATATATATATATATAAGTAAGTCATTGTTATCTCCCTTAATTGCTGTGTTGGAAAAAAAAGTATCTCCCTTAATTGCTGATTTAAATGAGACATAGGTTCTTAGTGTGAACCGGGGAAAACTACAGCTTTCAAAGAAATAAAAACTAAAGAACAATTTAAGCATAAAGAGCAATAACTATTAGCTCAGTTTAGACGTTAACAATTTAACGTAATATCTATTATAACGAGAAGCAAAATTTGAGCAGGCGTTGCCATCAAGATTTAATACAATTACAGCTTTTAATCATGATTTGTTCTACTCTGTCTTGTTCTGCTCATGTTATTACAGGTGGGTTGAAGAATTTGAAGGTTTTTGTGTACGATTTGCCTCCGAAATATAACAAAGTTTGACACGTTAGTTTCGTCTGCTTTAATTGCAGGCTTTCTTATGTTTCTTTCGGAGTTCTAAAGTTGAAACTTTATAAAATTTTTCTCAGTTGGATTTCTGCATAAGCCTTCTTAGCTTGCATAGAGAGAGGGGGATAGTTGGTGTAGACGAACTGAAGAAGAGGGAAGGAGAGAGAGGGTGAGGGAAGGAGGAAGTTGAATGAGGGGAGAGAAAAATACTCAATGCATTTTACGAGTGACACGTGGCACTTGATGGGACCCACAAATTTAAAAATAACGGCCATTCATGTGATTCAACGGAAATTGTATTTTTGCTCCATTATAAAAAGTTCATGTGTATTTTTGTACCCAACAAAAGTTTATGGTGTTGAACGCACTTTTGAGAAAAATTCATGGGTATTTTTATACCTTTACCCTTTTTTTAAGTATATAATGTTTAATTCATTAGCAGGCTGGTTAATATTTCAGGTTCTAATGTGTACATACAGGAAATAGATGAACGAACTTATTAAATATTCATAGATTCATTTGTATAGCGTCAAATAATAAACTTCATTACCTGGCAAAATAATAATAATAATAATAATAATAATAATAATAATAAACTTCATTCGATTTGCAATACATGTTGGCAGATGGTTATAACATACTATCTCTTGTTCTTAATATAAGGGTAAAGCCACTAATTTTGATAGATTATGAAAATTAGTTATATTAGTTATTTATAACAGATAGAAGACGGTTTACAATCTTCACCATGATTTTAATGTGTACAATCAATATAAATATCTTGGTAAAAAAATTATAAGTTTGAGAGAAAAAATTAACTGTTTTCTTATATTTAGAACCAGATCTAAACCCAAAACTAGACATCACAGTAAGGATTAGAGGTAGAACTAATATTCTATATGTGTGTGTGTGTATATGGCTGCAAGTAATGGCGATATAGTGTCAGCTTGTTCATTGTTCTGGGGGCAAACAGCCACTTTGTGTGCTTTGCTTCATTTTAACAGTTCATATGAACTCTTTTTTTTTAATGGAAACAGTTCATGGACTAAAACCTAGTATTTGGTTGTTCTTTCCTTTCCTGTTCACCTACATTTTGTTTGCCCAAAATTGTCATCATAGATTGTAATGCCAATATCGTAGAAAGAATTCATCAGTTCAAAGAAAAAAAAAACATAGAACGAAATAAAATAAAATGAATCATTCAGGTTAGTAGAAGTAGTCACCGACTCACCGTTGACACTACTTGCCCGAAACAACCAATTTCGATGAATTATCTTCGTTAGACTAATTCATAGGGAAGTTCTATGGCTTTAGCGCTTAATTTTTTGGATTTTTCCTCCCTATTTCAATTTTTGCCTTTTATCTTACGCACCCATGCAGTTTATTATTGGGCTCATTTAAGGCATTATATACAAGATATTTAATTTATCTATTGGAAAGAACTTTACAATTGATAAGAAAGTTATAAGTATTTTACTAATCATGTCGAATTGTGAATCCAAATGGATTGTTATTACTTATTAGGGTCATTTCATATTTTCATGGTGTATGGCCATTTTAAATAATAATCACAAGTGTACATATTTGTAATCGTTATAATAATTTAAAATTGAATCAAAATTCGAAACTGAAAAGGTAAAAAGTAAAAAACAGACAGGCTTATACCCCTTTTTGGCATCAGAGCTAGGCATACGGCCAATGCCTCCGCTGGTGGTCGCCGGAGATTGGGTCCTCCAAGCACTCACTACGATGAGAGCCATTACAGAGATCTATTGGCTGAAGCATTTGTCCAGAGTACACGAGTACACAACAAGCTATTTCGCTCTTTTACCGTCCGCACAATTTTCCGAGGTCAGCGATATCAGATTCTTCATAGGCGGCCTTCAACGAGAAATTTGAGATAAGGTCTTGAGTTTCAATCCTAGCACCCTTTCCTCAGTTATTTACTGTGCTGAGGTCCATGAAAGATGGTTGCAACAAGATTCAAACAAGAAATAGGAAGATGAAGGTAAGTGTTGGAGAGTTAGATTAGTTAGTTAATCATAAAAATGTTAGCCAATTTAGTATTTTATATAAAGGGGATTCTTGTAATATTTTTAAGTGTGAGATTAAGAAATCTACATCAAAATGAGGGAAAGGGTAACTTGGGTCTTCCTCAAATCCCTAGAATTAGGGTTGCAATCTCATCATCTCATGTGATGGATGATTAATATAAACCCAAGTGAGTTAGAAAGATTGTTGTATAATCTTCAATGTTAATATTCTTCTTTATTCATCTCCCACATCAATATTGTCAACATTAAGCATGATCTGCCTGTGCAAGAAAGCAATCCTTATGGAAACAAGATAATTGAAGAGAACCATGCAAGAATTCAGCCAGAGGAGCTCAAGACTCTGAATAGTGCTGAACCAGAGATAATCGAGGTCGCAACTGACGTGAATCAAATCGAAGATGCTATAACTGAGGAAGAAAATGGAAAAATCGAGCAAACGGACTTCAAGATTCCGAATATTGTGGAACCTAACGGAATCGGAGAAGAATCGGGTATCAGAGGACACTCATTCAGACAAGAGTGAATCATCGCATGGATCGTTGCACGATAAGAAGCATGCTGAGCAGCAGGTCAATGAATTCGCTGCAAAGACCATCGCTACATCGGAGGATGGTGTTTGAGCAGAAGGAGAACATGCATCCAAATTTCTGGGAATAGAAACCTCACAGAGGGAGAAATCTGTTTCTATTAAAGAAATCGCACCAGAAATAACAAAACCTCTATTGAGCCTCGACCTGGTGACTTGGGTTCGAGGAATTGGTTTAGTGGATTGGGTAGGATTTTTTTTTCTTTTTTTTTTTTGAAGATGGGTCGAGTGTAGATTTGCAAAGGGTCATGAGTTTTGAATTTCTATCGGTGCTTCTGGAATCTTGGTTGACCGCATGTATGATGGAGTGGTCAAGGATTTTAATAATTCTTGAGATATGCGCTAGGGTTTTCTCTCGTAGCAAGGAACAAAACTTCACTACAACTGGGCTTAACATGAACGCAGCCTTACAATTTCATCTAAAAAAGAATTGGGCTCTTGAAATATATAGTGATCCCAAGGCTCTTAAATGGATGTAGGCATGCAATTTCTGGATTTTTCAACAATGGGCTTTTGTAATGAAGAACGCTGCAGCAAGCTGGGTTTCTGGTTTTTGAAGGGTTTTCTTTTAATTTTATACTATTTGCAACTTATGGTTTTTTTTTTAAAAAAAAGAGAGTCTTGGCCAATGTATACGTTTTACTTCTTGCATATGTTTTAATTTCTTCTTGTGTACTGATCCTTGAGGACAAGGATCTCTTGTTGGGGGATTATATTGATGATATGTGGTATACAGTAAGGTTCATTACTAATAAGGGTAGTTTGGAAATTATGAATAGTAGTCCTATAAATACTTAAATAGGGGAATTGTGGATGTGGGGTGAATTGAATAGTGATTTTTATTTTTTTACTGTTTTCTCTCTCTTTCTCTTTTTTACTGTTATCACCCGTACCTCTCTGGCTCTCTCGCATGCTAAGCGAGCGCTCTAGCATCTGAGCTGCATCCCCTGCATGTGTCATGTGTTGAAAATTATTGCATACTCCTACGTTTCAAGTATTGCGCTGCAGGAAGAAGGGAAACAACTTTACAAATTCCTTGTATGCTGTGTGTGGACGTGTCAGAGTAAAAAGAGCCTCGTCTCAGAGAACATGATTTTGGTGAGTCCCCCACTTTCGAATGTACTGATTTCAGCTACGCTTCTACTGATTCACAGTATGTTTTGACTTTGACCCACCTGGAGAAGAAAAGATAGACATGAACCTAGTAATTGTGCCAAATGGTCTCATACTTCCAGTATTTCTCATGACATATTACAGGTGGACCGTCCAACAATTCCAGTGACTTTACTCTGTGTGTGTGTGTGTGTGTATGTGTAATAATTAAAAACAGGTACAGCTTAATGATACATCACAGTGAAGAGCTGAGAGAGTTTGTAATTTTGTATTGACAGATGAAACGCTCATTGGTGGGTAATGGTAATAATACAAACACGATCCTATAAAACTTCTTTGCTTCCACAGATTTTACAACTAGCTGCGGTTGCTGTTCAAGTTGACGTATTTGTGGATTGCTAAATGCTGATGAACGAAGGCAAAACTTTCCTCATCTCAATGAAGAACTAAGCAGGAACCAAGAAGCATGATGTGCAGGTTCTCCTTCATTTTCTGCTGGCACTGAAATCTTGCCGTAGCATTAAAAATGACCTTAAAAAACTTTCTTAAACTTTCCTATTTACTTTGGTCTGTGTGTGTGGGAGTTAACCCTCATGTTTCCGGTGTGAAAAACTTTTTGTATTTGATCCCCGAAAAGAAATAATAATCCACTTTCACTAACAAATTGCCCAGTAGATGATTCCAAACACTAATTTGCCTTTTTCACTTTATTTCTTCACATATTCATTGCTTATTATTCATGATTCATATAAAGTACAACACATTTTCCAATGTCACGGTAATACGCTAGCCCACTTCTAGTTGTTCAACATAAGGGGGGAAAAGAATAGAAAGTGAATTAGAAATTAAGATCCGAATCACAGAATAGTTTAGATTTTAGAATGGAAAGCCGTAAAATATTCTTTAAATATAATCTGCTTGATCATTTGGAATGGTTGTTTCGTGTTTCTCACAATTCAAGATTCTAATCTTCAGCCAAAGAAATTGACCACAAATTCCGTGACTTCAGGTTCAATACACTATACAAACCAAGAATGCCCGATCTTTTCGACCCAACTAGGAAAAAGGAAAAGGAAAGGGAAAGGGAAAGGGAAAAAAGAGATTCATTGGTGATATATAAAAAAAAATCAAATCATATTCTCAAGTGCTAGAAGTGATTATATTCCCCGCAGCTAAACTTCCATAGAAGTTATTCCTATATATAACACAAACGGTTCAATATATAGAGCCACATTCAAGAATCAACATTAGACTGATCCGCAAGGAACTACCAAGTATATCTCAATCCAGACCTTTCTTGCTTCCAAAGCTAACGGATGCTAATCCCATTAAAGAAATCCGCCTCACCATCTTCTTTACCGGCCAAAAGCTGCTGTGATGGTTACATATTAATGAATGACCCACCCTGCTGAGATAATGGGTGTAATCCAAAAAAAGATTCATAAGTGGTTGTTAATGGAGACGGACTTCACTTCTATACCCTCTTCTGCAGTTTTCAACAAACTGTAAAGACATAAATTAATATTAAAACAGATGTTCTAGGAACAAATTTGATTAGCATGTACCAAGGAGAGAATAGAACATGACAGTAAAAGGCATCCAACTGAAAATATAAATGCAGGTAAGACTTCAGAAAAGATGCAACGTTCTAACAACAGGAGAATAAAAGAGCTAGCATGACAATACAAATTTAGCAACTTCCAATCACAGTGGAAAATTTGGGAAAGAACACAATAAAATACTACATGTTAGCACATGAACAATCAAGCAACTTCATAATTCTCTACATGTTAGCACATGAACAATCAAGCAACTTCATAATTCAACACTTCAACTGAAGCCACGGGCAAAACGTAGGTGGTTTGCTCCAGAATAATTGACTAGTTAACAGTACATAGTGTAACATTAAGCAGTATGCTTTGACCATCTATAGACAAGTATTGCAAAGCAAATGTAGTTTATTCTAAGGTATGCAGTACTTTTAGGTAAACCATTCATTTGTTTCCTGTATGTGTATGGAGTTCAACCTGAAATATTAGTACTTAGCTAGTAATGCGTTATTTCATCAAAATTTTTCCCTCTTAGAGAGCGTCTTCCATTCAGGTAATAAGGCAGACTTCATGAATTAACATGAGTGCAAATCAAATAGATCAGAGACAACTAGAGAAAGGCAAAATGATTTAACCATCGGGTCAAACCATAAGAACGAAGACTTCCAACAGGGTAGGAGCATCATAATATTTTCCACTATAAAACCTGAAGATGTCATATCTAACATACTTCAACCAACTAAACTCCCCCAGCAACCTATTTAGCTTATTTTTAAAAGGAAGAAGATTTACATACTAACCATCATAGAGCAAACAGAGTAGAGAAGTTCATGAGAATGTATAAGGAGACAGACCCAGTAAAAACGTTGTGATATGATAATTCTTCCACCATGAGATTATAGGTCTTCAAGGGTTGTCTATTGTGGCAGTTGTAATTCGTAGACGCTGAGTCTGTTCTTGCTCTCCATTTCGCTTCCAAAAAGCCCGCCTCCACCAAATTTCAAAACCTCTTTGTATATTTGGGCAGTCTTCCCCAGAATTCAAGAAACGGTTAAACCAGGCAAGCAGGATTTCCTGTTGCCAGGAGAGTGGCAGAGTGAGGATGGTATTGCTAAGGCCATCCTCAATTAGGTGGCGATCAAGGCCTTTTGATGCCCTCCTCATCCAACCAAAATCATCATAGAATGGCACCAGCCATGTCTTTAGTAGTAAACACCTGACATCTTTAGAAGCTAATAGCTGTCCCTTCCCAATCCCAACAAACAATCTAGCTGTAACCCTGCTAACCTCAAATCGATGAACTGCAGGCACTTTAGAATGAGCTTCAGATAATTCAGACTGAGATGCCCACGTTTTCAGGAAATCCTCTGCAATGTGTCTATCAATTAAAATATCCAAAATCCAGTGCAAGTTATCTGCTTGTCGGGCAATTTGACCCACATCATCCAAATCAGAAACTGCTGCTCGCAAAAAATGGTGACTGAGCAGTTGCAGACAATCATCACAAGCTGAGTATAAGGACTCTTTGCGAAGATCACTTTGAGATGAATTCTCACGAAGCATCTTTGACACTAACCCTTTCATTTCACGCCTGGCCTTCTCATCTTTTCCCTCAAGTACCACCCGAATAAGTTTTAGCAGGACTTCCTCATTATCATTTGCATCTTCACTTCCAGAAGTAACTTCTGTTGAAACCCTCTTTAGAACTTCTCCAGCAGCTTCAAGACGAAGCTCGGACAGAAGTGAGGCCACTTTCTCTTCTTCATCCTCTGCCCACGGGGCTGCTTCCAAGTATTCCAAACAAGACAGAACCCCAGCATCAAATCCAATGGCCGCCGAAACCTAACAGACCACAACAGCAGCAATGCGTTCTAAAAGAGTCAATCAGACGACCATAAACAAGGAAAATTTGAAGGAGCAGAAAATGACTATTGAAAAGAGAGAAAAGAACAGACTTTGCATTATAAAAATATGTTGAAGTGACATACACTAACTCATGATTAAGATTCCTAACTCACTGAGTTTGGTAGAACTTTTGTTCCTTAGTGCCATAAACAGTTGACATCTCAAATTCAAAGTTCCCTAACCCACCCAATCAGAGATAATAACATCACCTAAAAGAAAAACAAAATTAAAGAAGAAAAAAACGTTAAGAATCAGGTTACCTACCTTCAAGATACCAAGAACTCTGGAAACATCCTCCTTCATCAGCTTCTTTCTAAGATCCTTACAATACATCAACCTCAAAGTCTCAATATAAATCTCAACATCATCACAGTCAGCAATTTCAACAATGTGCGGCAACGTCTGCCGCTGCTGCTTAGCCCAACGATCAGAGAGCTTAACAGAGAAGAATCTACTATGAGCAACAAGAATCTGCCGATGAACATTCATGGAAACACTGATCCCATCTTTAGAACTAAGCGTCAGCTTGATATCACTAGAATACGGATCATTAAACTGATTACCAGGGCTACGTGTAGCCAGTATATCCGAAATCCGTTGCATCATAAGAGCCTGCCTATCCTGCACTAGAATTTGAGGCTTTTGCGAGGAGGGAGGGATATGATTCTGAGGGATCTGAGTTCTGGGATGTACATCGGGCTCATTAGCCATCATTTCAAAAAGGGTAGGGCTCGATCGAGATTTATCAGAAGGAGGAGGAGGAGGAGGGGACATTGGGTTTAACAAGCCAGCGGTGAGGGCGGAGTTGAATTTGGTGAATCCGGAAGGGAAGGATTCGTGAGAGGAATGGGCGTTGGAGGGGCTAGTGGTGTGGGTGAAATCCATGGTGGGGGAAAACCTACCAGGAGAGAAACGGAGTCTGTAGGAGGAAGGAGAATGAGAAGGGGAAGAAAGCAATGTGGAGGAGGGAGAGGGGAAGTCGTTGGTGGGAGGATCGACGTCGCGAGAGGAGGAAGCGGAAGCGGAAGCGGAGGAGGAGATGGTGGTCTCGCGAGGCTTGCGACGCTTGGGCTTGGAGGGTTGGTTGAGGACTTTAAGGTAAGAAGTCGAGGTGGTTGCTGTGGTTGTAGTTGTGGTGGTGGCTGCTGCCATGAAATATTTACAGGAATTCCGTTTTGTTGTCTTTTAGGGCATCCCAGACACAGAGAGAGAGAGAGGGGGGGGGGGGGGGGGGAATTAATGGCGATGGGAACGATGAGAGATGATGGAGAGGGCAGGGAGGAGTCAGAGGGAAAGAAGTAAAGGACATGAGAACATGGCAGAGTGAGAGTGAAGGGAGGGGCAAGGGCAAGGCATTAACTTAGGGGAAGATTGCCTTATTTAATACAACAAAAACCTCAAAATTACTAATAAGTTTCACAGGATCTTAGGGTAATATAATGTAATTATGACATTGGTAAAAAGAAAATTACGATATTATCTCGTTACTTTTACCAATAGATTAAGAAGAACATTAACAAATAAGAATTACTTCATTAATAAATTAAGTTGTCTTGACTTACAACTGGATTTATTATTAACATATAGTATCAAAATACCCAACACACATGTTACCGACAGCTAAAAATTTAATCTACATTAACAACTGTCACAACTTGTATTATCAAGGGTAATTTGATAACTTCACATAAGTTCACTGGATCTATTAGTAATTTTGATATTTTAAGGGACCTTACAATATTAATTTATCCTCTACGAGACTTCAGTACAATTTTCACTTAAGTAAGAGTGGGAGAGAGACTGGGAAATCTTAGGTGTCTTGTAGTGACGATGAGATGATTCATAATTCTGAGGTTTTTGGGCGTGAACTAGACGCTGAGACAGCGGCGTAATGGGCTTATTCTTCGTCCATTCACTAACCACCTAATTAAACTCATCTTCCATTTACGTCCAAACCATTATTTGTTTCTTCTTCTTCTTCTTCTTCTTCTTCTTCTTTATCATTGTACCGTTTGTTTTATTTATGAGTAACTTGGGCCAACTTTCTTTTCTTCCAAGGAATGTACATCAAGTTATTATTTTCCATCATCACACGTGACATATGTTCATCTTCCCCACTCCCACTTTGCTTACCTACATTCTTCCCTCCATAGTTCTTGCTGACTACAGCAAAGGAATGCTTTGGCTAAGGCTTGTCTTTGTTGTTTGAGTTGTCTCATTGACATAAAATAGTGGATTGAGTTAGAGGTTTTCTTTTTTGTGTGCTTGGTTGCTCTTTTTCTCAGTGTGGGGCACAAATACTTTACTTGATCTTCAATGTGGCTTATTCAACTATACAAGAGGCCATATATATATATAAAGAAGAAGGAGGGAGAAAGAGGATTCTTTATCTTGAGGGTAAGCAACAGTCATTCCAAGCTTGAACAACAAAGCTGTCTTCTTCACTGGTCTGCTTCATAAATTTGGGGTCCCATCTCCCAATAATTATAAGACCTAAGAATGGGGTACTATTGCTGCTCCCACTCATTTAATATATTCAAAGCTCTTCACCCCACCCAAAATAAAAATAATAGAAAAATGGGTTGCCTGACCAATAAGGAGAGAAAAGAGTGCAAAAAGTGCAGTGATGTATTCTTGCATCAATTTATTTGGTGACACAAAGTGCGTTGTTTGGACCATTCAACTTGAATCTTGCAGATGCAGTGAAGTGGCAGAGTTAGCCTGCGACTACTGGATTTGTTTGAACCAGTAAGTTGGGCTTAGAGTTCAAAAATCTCTGGATCGTTCGCCATAGGTTAAGGGGTCTGTGTTCTTTATTTCGGCCCATTTGCTTAAAGTAAAAGACTTGAATTACCATCAATGTGTCAAAAATTGCATCGGAGTTGGCTTCAGGGGGCAAGGAGTAAGAGGCGTTTTGGTAATGAATCTTACACAGCTCATGGATTAGTGAAGGAGGTCTTGGCTTTGACTCTGTATACCGTCCAAGCTAATGTCTCTTCTATAATTAAATGACAATATTCCAAAATAAGACACATCACAACTTGTCATTGGAGAATTAACCAAATGAATAAAAAAAAACTCGACTTAAATGTTTTCCATTTTTGAATGGCATGATTAGGGGTGTTCACGTGGCCCAGCAGCATGGGGCCCCCGCCCCTGCCCAGACAAAAAATGTCTGACCCAACCCAAAAAAATAGGTCCAACAAAAAATATGCATGTTTGCGGGCGGGCCGGGCATCGAGCATGTTATGCTGCCCTGCCCACAAAATAAATAATATTATGTTTTTTTAATATATGATTAATATTATATATTTATATAACATATTAATATGTTGTTATAATTATAATATTTTGATATATATAGCATATTATATATAATATATAATCTTATTTTTATGGGTCAGCAAATAACAACAGCCCTCATTCTTCATTTTTGATTTAACCATTTTAGGGAGTGATCATATGGGATGATGCCCGCCCTGGCCTTTTCCAGCCCGAAATGGTATGGGCTTCTAATAGGCAGGGCGGGCGGTGGGCTGCATTTTGCAGCCCATTCATGTTTTGGGCAGGGTATTGGGCCCAACCTTATCCATGCACACCCCTAAGCATGACTAGACCATAATATATCTTCTTTTGATCCATATTGGCACATTACATCATGTTGCACTGATGTGAAGTCAAGACTCGCCCAAAATGTTCATTACTTCAATATCTTCTTAAAGGGCTTGTTTTTTTAGGCTAGTTTGGGAAGTTTAAAGCCTGTTACATATGGCTCTTTAAACAGGTCTTATCATTACAGCATGCACCCCCGATAGATCAGGGTCCACGGACTAGTTTTGGGTTTTAAATTCGTGACAAAGTATGAGCTTAGCCCAAAATGCATTTGCCCAAGAATCCAATGGCCTAAATCACCATGAGTAAAAACAGGAAGAATAACTACCTACTCTTTTGTTTGTCCAAAAAAAAAAAAAACACCCACTCTTCCATTCTAAATATAATATTAAGCTGATTTTTTTAGGGACTAATGAATCAATTAGGTGGGTGAGCTTACTTATCCCCAGGTACGCTATTCTTCTTAATCAACTGTTGGTTCCAAGAGCCTTTTAGCTCAAGCTAAAGCCATATAATTCATTGCAATTCGGTGGGTGAGCTTACCCATCCCCAGGTACGTGATTCTTCTTCGAGTTGGAGACCACCTCATGTGGGTTGGATCAAAGTGAATGTGGATGGATCATTTGTGAAAGAGAATCGTGTCTCAGCTGGAGGCGGGGTAGCTAGAAACCACGAGGGAGAGTTCATATCTGGTTTTATGTTTAATAATGGTGTCAGCAGTCCTTTTTCTGCTAAGATTTGGGCAGCAGTTTGGGTCTTAAAAGGGCCTGGGATCAAAATTGGAGGAAGGTTGTCATAGAGACGGACTATTTGGAGCTAGTGGAACTTATTCATGAAGGCTGAGACGTTAACCATCCATTTGGGGACCTGTTGCATGAGTTATCTCAGATGATGGGGCGTGAATGGGATGCAGCGTTGGAATGTTATTGTCACGAAGTAAACTCTGTTGCTGATAAACTTGCTAAGGAGGCGTTGCGAGCAGGGATGGGTATTATATTACCAGTTTTCAGGAGCCGCCGGATTAATGAAGCAAATAGACTACTTAATTTTTGCGAATGTCACATATAGTTACATTATTCATTAACTTATAAGTGAAGAGAATTAGTTTTAATAAAAATTATACATATGAGCAATTGAAAGTGATTTATTTTGCATCATTGATCTATTAAAAAAAAATTAATCTTATATTTAGAATCGAATGAAGTATTTAATTTCCTTACTTTGTTTACCCCACATATTAAGAGCCGGAAAATAGCTCGAGCCTATTAAACTGGGCCCATTTAAATTTTCGGCCATTTTAAAAACACAAATTTAAGGTGAATGGATTTTCAGGACCTCAACCCTTTTAATCTCACGTCTATCGTTTAAGCTCGCATAATACTCCCTCCAATCCTAATTATAAGATCACTTTGACTTTTTTGACTTTTTTTTCCAGTCCAAAAAAAAGTAGTTTCAATCCAAAAAAAATCTTTTTTTCCTCAAAACTAATTTATTCTACTTATAAACTAACCTATAATCTAATTTCATGTGACATATGTTATAATTTAGTGGTCTAACTTGCTTCCTTAACTTCCACAAAAAAAGTCAAAGTGGTCTTATATTTAGGACCGGAGGAAGTATTATTTTTTTTTCATTTGTGGAATGGTTTAATATTTTTGATAATTTATTTCTTCAAATTTTTTCTTTAAGTAGTATGCATTTGAGATTATTTTAATCCCTTGTAAATTACATGATCAAACATGGTAAAAAAAATTAAGATATTTATGTGACTGTGTCATTTTCTATTAGAGTCTAAAATAATAACAATTCGCTTTGATTTAGTTTTAGTTATTTGAACTTGATTTTAAAATTTTATTTGTTAGTATTTATTATTTGAATTATAAATTTTATGAAATTTTTTGTTTTACTTTTGTCTATCCAAAAACAAGTAAACATCACAAATTCCAAGAAGGGTCTAACGCCTATGAGTTTGAGGGACGGACTTAAATAATATGGTGTTTTTGGGTAAACATGCTTCAACCCAGACCCTTTTGGCCCAAGCGGTCGGCTTTATAAGATCATATTGGCCTATTTTCCCCTACCTCTTAATAGTGGAAGAAACTAATTAGGGTTTCAAATATTTAAATGAAGAAAACTTGAAAAGAATTTGATACGTGTTTGTATCACAGTTGGAAGATCACTCAAACATATATTTTAACCAGCTTCTGTTTAGGATAGAAGGGTAAAAATAGGCTTCATCTATCTTTAAAGAAAGTTGAGAACTGAGTATATTATTTCGTTTACATGTAAGTAGTTTTTAAGCACTCATTAGTTCTTCATAATTTGTTAAAGGGATTTTTATCTGTAGTATCAATCAATTATTTTTAGGAATTAAACAACTAAGAGAGCCAACAACACCGTCCACTTGTTTAAATAAATTAAATGAAATAAAAAAGAGCATATCAATAAAAATCAAAGTCTATACAAGACTTCAAATAAATCCAATAGACCAAAAATACAATAAAAAAGCATAAGAAACGTACGCGTGGTTATATATGGATAAGAATTAATAAAATAAAAAAAGAATAGAGGGAAAGGAACAAGAATAGAATTGAGATCAAATAATTAGGGGAAGGTGTCACATTTTGAATTCAACAACCATCGGATGTGTACCATGTAGAGGGAAATTAAAATACTGAAACATAGGCAAGTGGAATCCATGGGAATTCACATGAGTGTTTGGAGACAGAGAAGGTGAAAGCACATTTGGATTCTCCAAAACAGCAGACATCCCACGTGCCAACCTTGTCACTACCATTGTCTCTTTCTCCTCTTTTACCCTCCCATTATATTTCTTCTTTCGTTCTCTCCATTTAACAACTATCAATATGATTCAACACACTATAAATGCGTCTCCACCAAGCTAAACAAAACAACTTAAATTTATATTAGAGTTTAACTATACCATACCATATGTGAATCCAAAGCTCATTTGTGTCTCACTGACTAAATTGGAGATGGGTCAGATTATGGAAGTACTGCGAGGTCTTGTTCAAGATTGAAGGGGAACCATTTGGAAAAAAAAAAAAAAGAAGAAGAAGAAAAAGAGAAAACAAAGTTTATTTTTACATCTTCAAACGACAATCTCTTCAAATCAGTTATATCATGTGAACATTTTGTTGGCATGTTCGTAACATTTAGTTCGTCGTTTACTCATTTTTAATGGTCAGATCATTTATTTGTTATTTGGTAACGAGTTGCACTTCCCGTGCAACTACAAAGCTTCGAAATGTAGTGCACCTCAATAGATATATGATGTTTACCATAACAGGAATAATTTAAGAACAACCTAATAATCAAGAAATGCTCCATAAAGTACTACGTTTGTAGCGACTTTCAAAAAACATTGTCTAAATAGAGATGTGATGTTTACCACGTTTGTAGTCAAGCTAGAAAATTTGCGTTGAAACACTGATTGGTCGCATAACGACTTTAAAAAAAAAAAAAAAAAATTGCCTCCACAAAGTGAGCTTAAATATCTGAAAAAACGCTAGACATGATATAAAGTCTTGGTGATTACTCATTTATTCCACCGTCATAATCATCTTAGTGATTACTCCACTTAAACAGGACGGGTTTAAAAGTGGGGACACATTAATTAATCACTCATCCGGAGCCAAGAAAACAGATTGTACATTTGTACTACCAGTTTCTTCAATTAATTTCCACTCTCACACGCCACTATCCCACCTGGTATTTTACAGTACGCCTACACACTAGACTTTTCATTTTCAGATGATGGTACACTCATGTGCAAACTGCTTTTTCTGTACCAGCTAGCTCACCTCTCCCTCCCTCTCTCTCATTATTTCTTTATCATTCAAGCTAGCTAGCTATGTCAGTGGTACGTGCGCGCCTGCATTTATTATGTAACATGATCGAAATGAAAGTAAGTGTGTGAGACAGTGAGAGTGAGGCTGTGTGTATAGCTGCTTCACAATTATACGAAGTGAAATATTCCTCGTCTTAATTGTAATTGTAAGATTATATTTTAATTTTTTTAACTTTTTATTTTAATCCAAAAAAAAAAAAATAGTTTCAGTCTTAAAAAAAATCTTTTTTCTTCAAAACTAATTTATTCTACTTATAAACTAACCTATAATCTAATTTTATGTGATATATATTATAATTTAGTGGTCTAATTTGCTTCTTTAAGTTCAAAAAAAAAAGTCTAAGTGATCTTATATTTAAGATAGAAGGGAGTAATATACATATGAGAGGCTTAATGAATGATTAGAGTTTCAATGTCCCAAAAGACAAAGGACATACGGAAAGAAGGAAAGTGGGCACATATGGTCCTCTTCTATCTTCCTCCCCACCTTTTTATATTTTCTTGTTTCTTTCCTAATTTTTGAACATTCTCTGTCCACATCAACGTGCTCTCACATGTCCAATTAAGCAGCACACACACATATAGAGAGAGATAATATGACAGAAAACCATTCTGGTTTTAGCCCTTTAGAAATGTGCAATTCGATGCGAATTGTCTCACTAATTTAGTGATATACCAAATGAAGGCCTTTGTCGTGAGGCAGGGACAGTATCTGACAAGCTTGGTTGTATGGAATTTCTTCATCTTCAAACGACCTACCACTAACATAGTATGTGATTTTATTTCAGTTTCATGGTTAGTTTGAAGCTAATGGCAGGCAATTTCTGAATCTTTGACGAAAGGTTTTGGAAGTAATCGCCAACAAAAAGGGGGATTTCTGCTTATTCTGCCTCAAAGATTTGACCCAATTGACTCACATGTCAGCTAAGAGAATCAGATAATTTTTAATTTCTTAGAAAAAAAACCAAGTGGGAATGAAGAGGGAATTAAGTACTATAAATTAAACGTTTTGCATATTAGATTCTAATTAAAAGCGAAGTAATGGGTAGTTGGATTTAGCTGGCCTAATGACCTGTTAATCCTATCTAAACACAGCCATATGCCAGAAAAGCCTGACCTGAATTCACTGATCACCTGCTTTAAAGGCACTGATAACTTGAACAAATCAACGAACAATTAACTCACTGTAACAATAATGATATATGACTATAAAAATAAAGGAACATTTGATTTAGTCGAGTAGCAGTATATGCAAGCCAGAAATCTGGTATGCATATGCATATAACACAATACAGAAACCCAAAGTCGAGGTAGAGGGATAAAAGTCAAAGAAAAACCAAAAGGGTAAGCAATAATTAACCAAACATATCAAGCCTTTAATTTGGATCGATTTCGCAGAGTTGTTGTGGTTTAAACAAAAGTCACATATTCGATCCTTTGAGAATGCAGCAGCCTATAGATGATCATAAGATCACCGCTCATATGGGTCCTACCATTGCTTGATACAGAATAGTTTGGTTTGTCCTAAAAAAAACCAAAGATGAGAGGGACAGAGAAGGGAAGATGGGTGGGTACGTCGTGAACAGTGAAGGGGGTGGACAGTGGACAACGAATAGTTTGAAGGATTCAGGAAAAATGGAGAGTGGACCAACGTTGTCTTGGCTGTTTTCAGACACTATGTCAGACCACTTCATATGCCCCCATAGCATTATTTATATTAGGCTATAGCAATACACAAGTTCTCCTTTTCTTCATGTGGGGTGTGTATTGGTCAAATCTCTTCTCCTTCCATATATCATTTTCAAGCCCATCCTCTCACGCTTCTCCAACGAATCTTTCTACTCATTTACATATATTTATCAGCTGTTTTACCTCACTTTATTAAAACGAACAACGAGTTTGTGTAATTTAATATTATATTGCTGATTTTTTAAAATAATTAGGTGAATTGGATCTTGGGGATCCCTTAGGTAAGGACATGAAGACATAACTATGTACTCAAATAGTGCTTGCAGAATCACTTATAAAATCACAAATAAAATCTTTACTTCGATAAAATTTGAATTCAACCTTATAAGATAATCTTTTTATGAATTGGACTAACCTTTATTCACATATTATTGATTTTTATGTGAGTGTTCTGTTTGTTGTCTAAGTAGATTAATTAGCATTTCAACATACATTAAGTTCGACTTTGAGCAAGGACAAATTCCAGATCCTTTATTTTATGTTCTAGGGATCTTCTTACAGATTCTAATAGGAGTAATTACTAATTAATAGTCCTTTTTTTTTTCTGGGTGTAAAACCCCATATTATAGAACTAAATAACGTATAGAAGCCACTCTTAAAATTTGAATACTCATGTGGCCGGCAATTAATAAAGATGCTTAATTACGGGGTCGGACGATGATGATCAGAGACATTCAATATTTCAACATGTTATTGGTTCAGTTTTAGATATTAGATTTTTTTTAATTAAATTCAGGGTATCCACCGCCGATAGTAGTGATTAATCCCCTCGCCGTGAGTTCTCCACTTAATGGTAAACATCTGGCCACGAAATGCTCTCCATGCCCAAGGGTAAGATTCGAACTTCCCACCATTTGGTTAAAAAATCAAGAATCACTAGGCTACATTTACATGGTTTTTAGATATTGGATTTTAAAATTATGTGGTGCTCTTGAAATCCTACCCAACCATACCAATATTATAACTCCATAAGAAATTCAAATAAAGTAGTTGGTGTTACTTCTATAGAATTGAGATGATGAATGTAAACATTATTTTCAAAAAAAAAAAAAAAGGAAGAAGAAGAAGAAAAAGACTTTATCAAGTCGAGGGAAACTAGAAATTTAGAACCCTCTCAAAGGTCAATCTTGAAAAAAAAAAATCCAATAACTTGAAGATCATATGCAAATATGATATGAAGTCAAACCTAATTATGTTGAACTATTTTTTTTACATGTATTCAATAGTTTAAAATATATATTTCCAGACACATTTATCACTTTGAAGTATTTCTTTTACCTCCAACGCCTTTAACATATGAAAAAGACTTTATCAAGTCAAGGGAAACTAGAAATTTAGAACCCTCTCAAAGGTCAATCTTGAAAAAAAAAAAATCCAATAACTTGAAGATCATATGCAAATATGATATGAAGTCAAACCTAATTATGTTGAACTATTTTTTTTACATGTATTCAATAGTTTAAAATATATTTCCAGACACATTTATCACTTTGAAGTATTTCTTTTGCCTCCAACGCCTTTAACTACTACTCTATCCAGCACCATATAACATACTTTTTTTAATCTCTGGCACTCCAAATTGTTAACCTACAAAAAAATATTTTAAAGTGTTGCACGCTGCTAAAAAAATAATTCTGGGTGCTCAATGTATGCATCACATAATACTATTTTAGGGCACAGGATGCATCTATAAAAAATACTTCAAAATATTTGATGCACCATAATCATGTGAGATGAATGAGATGAAAATGATGGCAATAAGAACACCAAGGATGAAGATAACTGAATATTCCAGGGTTTTTTATTTACGATTTTTAGAATTGTATTTGCTGCATTATTCCAAGTATTGATGCAAAAATCTAAAAGGTGATTTGGGGCATTAATTAATGGCGTGGACGATGATATTGCACCCAACAACTGCAAGGTAGATAGCTAGCTAGCTAGCTTTCAATATTAATGGACTAGGACGCCATTATTAATTGTTTGATTAGATTATTATGTATGTAGCCACATGCTCTATATCTCTAAGATCAGTGTCATGTCATCAATTGAAAAATGGGAGTTTCTTGAGGCTGTTGTCATAATATAGGATATATCTTCTCTTATATTCGTGTATTAATGCTCTCTCTACTGAAACAAACAAATCATTTAAGATCACATACAGGAAAAGGGAAACCATTGAAAGAGAAGGTAAAGTTTAGTTGGTGTAGTCATAAATATAATCAACCCCTCAAATCCTCTATCACTGCACACCCATTCCGGATAGGATCGGATAGCGATTTGGCTGATATTGTATATATAGTAGCTTCAGTTCACCAATCATCATTTGTTGCTCCACTTTAATTTGTTGTTCCTTCATCACTTCATATAGCTTCTCTCACATTGGACATGAGGTTATTATCTTGCCACTATCTTTATTATGCTTCCCCTTTATCTTTCTCCAAATATAATGCATTATATATGTGTGCGTGTGTGTGCGCAACACATACACTTGAATAGTCTTATTTCCACAATTAAATGACAACATGTTCAACTTCCGCGCGTATAGTAGATATTGTTTGATTTTAAGTGTCTAAGTTATATTATTTAAGTTAACAAAATTGTGTGCTAGATTTTTGTCAAGAATTCAAGACCAAAATTCTCAAAAGATTATTACAGGAAGGCTTGAGATAGTCCTTTAAACTTATAAGATACATTAAACTTTTGAAGCTCCCTCGATGTAAGACTTGTGTTCATAACAAATATGCTTTTATTGGGAATGTGACATTTACAAAAAAGCTTACTTAATTAGGAGGATTTTGATGATTAGTATACGCTTAAATGCAAAGTTGTGGAGTATATTGCCACCATCTCAAATGGGGGTGCATTGTTATGAGCCATCCCACACATCCAACCGCTTGAAAAATAAAATCTGATTCATACGTTTAAGAAATTCTCATATATAAATTTGTGTTAATAACAGCTATGTAGGGTTAAAATTATATATAATAGAAAAGTGATTTAAGAAAATGAAAAGAGAGCTCGATCCAAAAGTTTAAAAGATAAAGTGATTTAGACAAAAGTAGGCAGACAAATATGAGACATGATAGCACAAGTGTAGGAAGATGTGTGTGTGTGTATGTCATTTGCATAATTGCATTCAATATTCACATTGTTGGTCGTCCCTTTTTTCAGATATATTATTACAAAATACGTCTGAACTCTGAAACAAAGCTTGGGAACCAATATTAATAAAGAGGTGATATATATATATGCTAGTGACGACACAATAACTGAGAGACCGTGCTGAATTAAATTTTAAGGGACTCCATTGACGTGTCCTAGAGAATTTACAGCTACGCCAAAAATATATCAATAATTAGATTGATCCAAGGAAAACCATTGATAGAAGCCGTTGATTAGAATAAAGATCCCATCCGAAATGCTCACTAATATGTATAATACAATATTAAATTGACCTTTTTGAGTATATTATAAGAAGTTAAGTAAAATTCTTTATTATATTTTTCTAAGGAAAAATTACAACTAAATTCTAAATAAGGAAATTAATAACAATCAAATCCTAAAAAGTCATTAATTTTTAAAGAGTTATCAATAATAACTCATCTTAATCACTAACAAAAAGTGCTTTTTAGGCCATAAGTTGTTATGGCAGAAAAAAAAGTTGTTATTGTATGTTAAAAAGTTGTTAGTGAAGTTTTGGTCACTAACAACTTTTTAGCCTGTGATAACAACTTTTTGGTCTGTGATAACAACTTTTTGTCCTGCAATAACAACTTTCTAGTAGGGACCTCAAATTAATTACATGATTTCGTATGACCTCATCTTAATTAAGTCCCTTACAAGGAACCTGAATTTAATTTTCCCAAAGTAACCCATCTTGAGGTCTAGCAGTGAGTACTATATGAGTACAATACCAACATATAGTTGGTTCAACCGTGTAAGATCCTGTTAAATCTCTTGAGATGTCGATTTCAAGTTCTAGATGAGACACTTATGTTGGGAGGGGAAGTCACAAACTCCAAAATTTGTTGTTTAAATACGTGGTAATATGATCTAAAAAAGGTACTAACTGCCAGTTGATATATCTCATTAATATCCAACTATATATATAGCAATAATATAAAAGCAAAATCAAGGATGTCTACCTAGGAAAATGGTACAATTGCATTGGGATCCCAATCAAGGGAATTAATATCAGACAAGTCCTATGAGTTGTTAATGACCATATTTATAAGTGAAATTGTCATTGTAAACAAGTAAAAATGTTATTGACAATTCATTAGAACTTATCTAATATTACTTCTTTTATTTGGGACCCCAATACAATTGTCCTAACAAAATTACTGGACGGTACAAGACACAAATGTCCCTTGGACCTTGGTTTCATCCTTCAGGCCTTCATTTTGTGTGGTTTCCTCAAAAGAAATGACTCTTCTCCACACCCTTCACTATCTATTTTCACTATCACCTCAGCTTTTACTTAATCACCCTCTTTTGACCAATGATTGAGATATTGTTGCCATTCTTTTTACGAACAACCAAAGATCTCACCTTTGCCACGTTTCACACTATCAACAGAGATCTCAAAATCTCAAATTATTTAAAACAAGCAAATAGAAAACTTAATTCTACCACATTAGTTGCCCAAAAATGTCACTACGAAAGTCTTAAATGTTCTTTTTTTTTTTTTTAAGTATGAAGGGACTCTACATCACTCGGTAATTCAATGCCTTTTATGGATACTCGTTATTACATTTGAACAACGGATTAATCCAAGCTCAAAGAAATAGAATATATCATTTAACAAATTAACTCCTATATCGACAAGTTCGCTTTAGGGGTTAAACTTGTAATATCACCCTTACAAAGACAAAACCACTTACTATATCGATGAATCACTTACTATTTATAGTCTTAAATGTTCTTTCTGTTGTGGTTGATGTAAATTTCCCCATCCAATTTATGAGCTACACATCTTTCAAATTAATGAAGAAGACATGGGTAAAAACGTGGTGGGGATAAGAAAGAGAAATAAAGATCACACCAACAAACTAAGCCTTATCTTATTTTAATGCAGATTTTGTCCCATTAACACATCATTCATAACCATGCCTCCTTTGTCATTCTCTACAAAGTCGAAGCCCATTTTTGTCATTTCCACGCCTCCCCTTCCTTCATCCTTCTATATAACCCACCCTCCCTTCTCTCCACATCGACCCTCTTCTTCTTCAACCTCAAAAAGCAACCTATTTTCTCCTCTGTAATGGGATTCCCAGTTGGCTACACAGACCTCACCTTCCCAAAAATATTTCTTCACATCCTTTCTCTTCTGGGTTTCATCCGAAAATTCATAACCATTCTCTTTCGCTACCTGGGTCTCCACGATTTTCTCGAACCCGACATTGTTTGGCCCAACCCAGTACCACAATTCCACTCTGTATCAGCGATGCTCATACGAGAAATCCTTCCGGTGGCCAAGTTTTCCGACCTGGTGGACCCGCCGGAAAGTTGCGCCGTTTGTCTCTACGAGTTCGAGGCGGACGATGAGATCAGACGGCTCACAAATTGTAGGCACATATATCACAGAGGATGTTTGGACCGTTGGATGGGTTATGATCAGAGGACTTGTCCCCTGTGTCGAACACCTTTTATTCCTCATGATATGCAAGCTGCTTTTAATGATAGACTCTGGGCTGCTTCTGGGATTCCTGAATTCTATGCTGATTCCGATGAATACCCTCATCTTTCTTCTTTTTAATTAACTACTTCTTCTTTAGATCCTTCTTTCTTAGGACTTACAGGATGGAAAAACCAGGAAAAAAAAAACGGGAAATTTGTACTGTTGAGATATCTGTGTGTATATATAGCAGAGAAGAGAAATCCGAAGCGGAGTCTCTTTTGTAGTTTAGATGAATTTGTAAAGTTGATTCTCGTTTCATCATATTTTTGGATCTCAGTTTCTATTTCACTTCTTCATTCCTTTAGATTTGAAAGAGCTACGATTTGTTCTTCTATTTTTCAGAGTGTTGTTTTTTAGGTGCTAATCCATGGATTAAGGAGGAAGACTCTGTAAGTACCCGACCAGTTCTCAGAGCCAGCGTATATTTTTCTTTTGGGTGAATGTGCAAGTGTATGCGTTAAACAAAGCCTAATTATAATTATATATTTTGACAGTGATGTCAAGTAATTTTTGGCGTTGGTGGGGACCGAGAAAACCTAGTCTTTATGGTTATCAGGGGTGGAAATAGACCAGGCCTGGCCTGGCCTTGTCATAAATAGGCCTGACCTGTTGTATAGTTGATTGGCCTGAGCATGACCTGAAGCCTGTAATAGGCCTTTTCTTTACGCCTGAGCCTGGCCTGTTTACAGATAAGGCCTGGCCTGAAGCCTGTTAAAAGGCCTGTTATGATAAACAATGGTATGATACACAATAACAATACAAGAACACAAATCCGATGCAAAAGCAACAAGATTTTAAAAGACAAAGGAAATACAAAGTAATAAAACTAATAGTCTGATACAATCAACAAGAGAAAGGGAAACATTAAGATTCAGTGAAAAGTGAGAACACTTGAATGAGAATAGAGGTGCCACTGAGAACGAATGGAAAAAAAACCTAGATACATACATGCGTAATTTTATTTCAAATTAAGGGTACAAATGTAATGTTACTAAAATATTTTTTTTAAAATATAACATGCATAGGCAGGCCTGTTAGTCCTAATAGGCTTTTTTAAAAGGCCTGGGCCTGGCCTGTTTAGTTAAATAGGCTTTAAAAAAAGCCTGGGCCTGGGCCTGTGGCCTGTTAAGCCTGGGCCTGGACAGGCCTGGAATAGGCCAAACCTAAGGCCCCTGTTAAGGGCCTGACCTATTTCCACCCATAATGGTTATCTACGCTAGTCATATTATTTATTTGGGGGATGGACAACTTTTTTGGCGTATCAAAACGCAGGCAAGAGGTAAGCAAGAAAGTGAGATGCACAAAATGGAAGACAATGCTAGTACTCCCTTCATCCTTAATTATAAGATATATTTAATTAAATTAAAGATATTAATTACATTAGTATGATATGTTTCTTCTTAAACACTCCGATCATCTTCTCTTATTTCTTTTTTTTTATACATATAATAATTGACAATCAACGTATAATCTAGATTTTATTTATTTTCTATATCTTACTTAATTATTATTGGAAAAGTACCAATAATTTGGGAATAATTTGACAAAAATTAGAGCTAAATTCTATATTTAGGATTAAGATCGGCTCCCTAAATGCGCCTTATTTAGAACTAGAGGAAGTATGTTATAAATGAGATAGACCTCAGTGTACCGCAAAGGCATGAGAGAAATTCAGAATTAACTGCATCTTTTTCTTAAAAAAAAAAAAGAAAGAAAGGTAGAGGGATACACGATTTTAGATTACAAGCATGATTAAATATGGGCATGATAAGGGCTTTAATATTATTAGACTACAAACTCATTGGTAGATTTAATCGCATTTGAAACATCGCGTTGAACGTTTGTGTGATGTAAAGAAAAAGATATGGCAGCGTGATGGAGTGGTGGTACCACTAACAAGGAGCTATTAGTGGTAACCAATGCAATTATAAGAGGCATGGTAAAAAGAAAGCAAGGGTAATCAAACTTATCGGAAAAAATTGTAAAAGCATAAAAAAAAATACTTCAAATTGATTTTTAATTAAATAGGCCTGATAATATTTAAATTTAATTAAAGAAAACATTGGCTAAGATGCGATTGTATATAAAAATAGGATCATGATTGAATCCTTTCTTCATCTTGTATTTTTTGACATTTATTTTTCTTCATGTTTCTGATCGAACCCATAGTTAAAGATAAAGTACTCCCTTAAGGATACAAAATTAATCACTTTAAAATGCCTATAGTTATCTTTTTTCCTCAAAACTAATTTACCTTACTTATAAACTATCGTATAATATAATTACATCTAATATATGTTAAAATTAAGTGATCTATTTGACCTCCTTAATCTCCATAAAAAAAATCAAAATAGTATTATATTTAGGACCGGAGGGAGTACTTATTAGTCTAGTCACAAGAATTGAGCAGCCTTTTAATTTTTTTTCCTCTCTATACGAAGGATTAGGATATGTGCTTTTCTTGATTCTATAACTGCCTTGACTCAAAGTGTGTGTTACTTTTTCATGTCTCCATGACTTTGTTGATTCTCATGAAAATTTTTTCTGAAGCTCATGATAGGGCAAAGGCCTACATACAATCATACATAACTCTGTTCCTTGTTATAAATCAACTCCAACTACTTTTTACATAATAAGGAGTGGAAGTTATAGTATTTAATATGTCATATTTTTTAAAAAAAATTTCAACTTTACCCCTATTTGAGAATGGGTGTTAAAATAATAATTTATGCATTATAAACTTTCCCTCTTACCTTATCTAATTCTAATATAGGGGTAAAAATAATCACAGTAACATTAATTGATAGTGGATGCTTAAGGCATATGACTGGTGACAAGAGCAAAATCAACAATCTAGTGATAAAGGATGGAGCCAAAGTTAGTTTTGGTGGAAATCAAAGTGGAAAGATCACTGGAGTTGGTGAAGTAGGTCCAGTCAAGGATGTTTACCTAGTAGATGGTCTCTGCCACAACTTGCTGAGTGTTAGCCAAAGCACAGATCATGGTAACTGGGTAATTTTTGATTCTAATGAATGTCTTATTGTTGATAAAAATGATTTAGACATAAATAAGTCTAATCTCAAGTGTAAGATAAAAGCAAACATAAATGGAAATTTATACACTTTGGATTTATGCCAACAACTTGAAGAAAAATGTTTTATTTCAAATGATGAAACTTGTTGGCTATGGCATAAGAGACTAGCTCATGTAAACTTCACTCAACTTGATAAATTAGTCAAAGGAGAGCTAGTTATAGGCATTCCTAGCTTTATGACTAAACATGATTTAATCTGTGAATCTTGTCAAAGAGGTAAACAAACAAAGTCCTCTTTTAAAATTAAGAAGGCAGTCTCCACAAGCAAGCCATTGGAACTAATCCACATGGATTTAGTTGGGCCAGCAAGAGTGAAGAGTCTGGGTGGAAGTCTATACACTCTTGTAGTCGTGGATGACTATTCAAGATTTACCTGGACTATGTTTCTTTCCTCTAAATATGAAACTTTTGATGCCTTTTGTGTGCTTGCTAAGAAATTGCAGAATGAAAAAGGCACAAAGATTATAACAATCAGGACTGATCATGGAGGAGAATTTGAGAACAAAGAGTTCATGGAGCTGTGTGATGAAAATGGGATTGAACACAACTTCTCTGCCCTTCGTACCCCTCAACAAAATGGTGTTGTAGAGAGAAAGAACAGAGTGCTCACAGGAATGGCAAGAAGCATGTTGAACGAGAAACAAGTGCCTCAAATATTTTGGGCAGATGCAATGAGTACAGCTTGCTACATCTCAAACAGAGCCTATATCAGAAAGGGGATGGAGAAGACTCCATATGAGCTCTACAAGGGAAGGAAGCCCAATATCATTCATCTGACAATTTTCGAATCAAAATGCTACATTCACAACAACGGAAAGGTAAATCTAGGTAAATTCGATCATAAATCTGATATTGGCATATTCATAGGCTATTCAAATAGAAGTAAAGCATATAGAGTTTATAATAAAAGAAATCAAACTGTTGAAGAGTCTATGCATGTAGTATTTGATGAAACACCTCAAGAAAAACAACAATTTATTGATGAGGATGAAGATTTTTCAAAGTTTTTAAAACAGTCTGTATCGATAGCACCTCAACCATTGATAGCAAATCCTGGAAACAATACTGAAAATGATCAGGATGAAACTAAAGATGATTTAGATGAAGCTAATGAGCCTCAATCTTCCATAAGACATCTTAAGAATCATCCTCCTGAACAGATTATTGGAGAAATTTCAAAAGGAGTTAAAACCAGAAAGCAACTACAAAATGAAATAGAATTTTCTTGCTTTCTTTCTCAAATTGAACCAACTTGCGTTGATGAAGCTCTTGCTGAATATGACTGGATAGTTGCAATGCAGGAAGAACTTAATCAATTCAAAAGAAATCAAGTTTGGGATATAGTACCTAGACCAAGAAATCATCCTATTATTGGTACTAAATGGGTTTTCAAAAACAAACTTGATGAAGTTGGACAAATTGTCAAAAATAAAGCCAGATTAGTTGCCAAAGGATATAAACAAGAAGAAGGCATTGATTATGAAGAAACTTTTGCTCCAGTTGCAAGACTTGAAGCAATAAGAATTCTACTAGCTTTTGCATCCATAAAAAATATTAAACTTTATCAAATGGATATTAAGAGTGCTTTTCTTAATGGATATATTAAAGAAGAGGTATATGTAGAGCAACCTCCTAGTTTTGAAGAAAAGTCTAAGCCTGACCATGTTTTCAAACTTAAAAAGGCCCTTTATGGTCTCAAACAAGCACCTAAAGCTTGGTATGAGAGACTTAGTACTTTTCTGCTTGATAAAGGATTTTCTAGAGGAAAATCAGATACTACCTTGTTTATCATGCATAAAAATAATCACATGCTCATAGTTTAGATTTATGTTGATGATATTATTTTTTGTGCAACTAACGAAAAGCTCTGTGAAGATTTTGCTAAGATAATGCAGGGAGAGTTTGAAATGTCTATGATGGGAGAATTAACATTCTTCCTAGGCCTGCAGATAAAGCAAAAGAAGGATGGCATCTTCATCTCCCAAACCAAATATTGTAAAGAACTTCTTGAGAGATCATATTCAGAAGAAGGATGTCAAGGTGGAATTTATATCAACTCATTTACAACTTGCTGATATATTCACCAAGCCTCTTGAGCCAGATCAATTTTTCTATATCAGAAGAGATCTAGGAATGGTAAATCCAAACGAGTTGTGAATATTTTTAACTTAATTCTTGATTTATTTTCATGTTATTCATATGAATTATCGCTAACTTATGCATCTGAGTGCTAAATCTTAAGTTTTTGTAGGACTGACCCATCGATAGTGAGTTCCACTATCGCTAACTGTATGCAGAACAAAAGCCTGTCAAAATTGCCATCGCTAGCTGAATGCATTATCGATAGCAGAGTCAGCTATCGATAGATGAAATTTGGAAGGAATGAGTGATAAGTCTAGGTCACTTATTCAGCGTGGGATCATGCCAACTAGCGATAGCAGATCATATTATCGATAGCAAGTCACTTAATAGGTCAGAATACGAAACGTTAGCTGATGTACTTCATTAATGGTAAAACCCTAAACCCTAAAACTTATACAGCTGGATCACTTACATTTGCATTCATTCACGAAACATCTGTTTCTCTTCTACTCAAAAACAAAAACTCTCTTAGCATTCAAGCATTTGTTTTCAAAACCCTCTGTTCTTCAAACCTTAAAATGGTAAGAACCAAAGTACCCAATGTTGGAGCAGATTCTAGCGCTAATCCTTCTTCCCCATCAGCTAGCAAGAGGTCTCGTACCCAAAAGAGTGTCTCATTTTCAAAAGAAGTTTATGAGAATCCCCCCAAGCGTCAAAAGGTTTCCAACATTGATCTTCCCTATCTGTCAAGTTTGCTATCAGCTTCGAGTCCATTCTTCGCAGAGAAAGGAACCCTAGATAGGGTTGTTGTTTGGGTGGACCTTGAATATTTCAAGCAGAATGGTTTCGACTTGGATGCCTGGCTTCTACCCTACAAGAGCTGGCTCAGCATTAAGAATGACTACAATGAGGAAGTGCCGAGGTCATTTTACTCAACCATGAAAGCCAAGCCGGAGTATAAGAAATCAAAGCTGGTAAATATAGTGTTTGAGGCTTCTGTAAGAGGAATGGGCATTTCTTTCAATTGGTTAGCCATCAACAAGATTCTGGGGATATTTGAAGTGGAGTACAACAAGTGGTATTCCCCTGAGCCCTACTCCAAGGAGGATCTTGAAGAGATTTATGAAACCTCCTCAAACAAACCAGCCAGCATGCCTGTGGTCAACAGAATACTGCATTATGTGTATACCAGAATCATGACTCACAAGGCAGGGAACTTCAGCAGCTTTCCCCAGATAGACAACCCCTGGCTGCCCAACCTGATTTCAAAAGTTCCTCTAAATCCAGGGTAGTTGGTTTCTATGGAGCTTCACAGATTCTTATCTGACAAGTCTGCCAAAGCTCCTCTCCCATATCCTCAGCTAATGTCATTCATCCTGGAGTTCTCAAAGATTAAATCCACTGGGGATGGAGACAACAAGAAATGCAAGCAGTTGACCACCACCACCCTTAAGAAAATGAGGATTCTATTGGAAGATGCTGGTGCTGCCTCTACCTCCAAATCTCAAGCTTCTCGTGCTGTCTCTTCCAAAGCTCAAACTGACTCTGCAGCTCCAGAAGAAGAAGTTCAGTCACAAAGAGCTCCTCCTCCTCCTCCTCTTGCTGCAACAAAAGATTCATATTTCTCCAAGGAAGATGTTGAGGAAATAGTCTTCAGACTCTCTGCCAAGTTCAGCTTTGCTCTAGAGGCACAGAAAGCTGAGTTATTGAAGCATATTCAGGAGCTTCAGGCTCAAGTAAAGAATTTGGAAGAATCTTTGAGCCTCTCCATGCCAACCACGTCTCAAGGTATCTCATCCCCTCATCACTCCCCACTGCATCATTCTCACTTTCCTCTACATTCCCCAAGACATTCTTCTACTACTTCTTCTTCTCCCAGTCCACCAAATTCCCCAACTCCCCAGTACAAAGTCCCAACTCCTCCAGACAACCCTATCGCTAATCCCTCTCCTATCGCTAGCCCCCACTCTACCAGACCTTCTCCTAGCGATAGCCACCATTCCTACACCAAAACACCTACACCTCCACCTTCACCTCAAACCAAACAGCCAACACCTCAAGGCACTTCTATCGCTAATCCTTCCCCTAGTGCTAGCCTACAAATACAAGCATCACCCTCCTCCACAACCAAAGTCCCACACCACAAGAAACCCCTATCGCTAGCCCCTTCCCTAGTGATAGCACCCATACTTTACCACCAATACAGCCTACCTCTATCGCTACCACCACCACCACAAACTCTCCTCATCCCATCTCTTCCCAAACTCCTGCCCAGCCCTCTTCACCTACCCCTGGCAGTGATGATGACAAAAAGGGGGAGAAACACATGGAGAAAAATGTGGAGTAAAGTCTGAAGGATCCCATGATAGCCGAAGAAGCTGAGGAAGTAATCAGAGTAATTGCACGCTGCTACATGGAATCAGAGGAACACAGAACCCCTCCTCCTCAAGAAAAGGCTCAAGCTCCTCTAGAAAAGATAAAGAGAAAAGCTACAGCTGAAAGCCTAAAAGGGAAAAGGACCAAGAGAAAAGCAAGGAAAGATATATCCTTCAAGGTCACTCCCAAGGCTCCCTCGAAAGCTACAGCCAGAGCTCCAAGGATAAAAATGTCAGCTCCAAAGCCAAAAGCCAAAGCATCTGAAAAGCTATCTCTTCCTCCAGAATTGTCAAAAGAAGACAAGAAAGTCATAGCTGAGATCTTAAGGCAAGATAAGAAAGAAGCAGCTAGAGCCAAGAGGGCAGCTGCTAGGGCAGATAAGAAAGCAATTGCAGTTCTCTTAAGGCAAGACAAGGAGGAAGCCAAAAGGAAAGAATTAGAAGATGCTAAGGATGAGATGACTGCATGGAAGGTTGCTTATGAAGCAAGAAAGGCTAAGTTGACTGCATGGAAGGTGAAATATGAGGAACAGAAAAAGGCTGAAGCAAGAGAGAAGGAAAGAGCTAAAAAGGTACCAGTCCTCAAAGAAAAAAAAGTAGCCACTTCTCGCCCTCACAGAATGTTAAAAGAAGAAAAGGAAAGGGCTGAAAGAGAGGCTGCTAACAAGAAAGCCCTTGAAAAGGCTATGAGAAAGCATCAAGAAGCCCTTGAGAAGAAAGCTGCCTTTGAGGTAAGGAGGAGGGCAAGAATAGAGAGAGATGCAGAGGTAGCTGCTCAAAGGGAAGAAGAGAGGAGAAAAAAGGAAATTGCTCAAGGAAAACGGTTATGGAAATACAAGAGAAGATTTCGCAAATCCAAGGGTGGCTCTTCAGGTATTTCCATCAGAGAACTTGTTCAGAAAACTGAAGAAGAAAGAGCTAAGGGTGGCCCCAAGAGCATTGACAAAGACAAATTCTTCTACTCAGACTCTGAGCTATCTGACTATCCTGACGAAGGGTACTTTGCCACAGCCTCTGGAGACAAATTTGAAAATGATTACACCCTAACCTTTAGAAATTTCTTTGAATACCAATCATACTTAGCTAGTCATGACATTTCTGATTTTAATTTTGATTTTGAAATTTCCTTTGAAAGGCCAACTTATGAATATGAACTTGAAGGCTCTGACTCTGATAAGTCAGAATAAAAATGTACATTTTTCATCTTAATTTTTGCTCTGAACATACTTATATTATATGCTCTGTACATGCATTATTATGTTCTGATATATGCTTATGCTGATATAAATATTTATGCTCTGAACGTGCTTTAATGTATATGGCTTACTTATGTTTTGTCATCATCAAAAAGGGGGAGAATGTTAGAATCTTAAGTTTTGATGAGGACTGGCTCCATAAATAGCATAAGTAAATAAAATGTAAGTTACCTTTGAATTTAACAAGTAAAATCTGATAGGTAACATATCACTATCACTAGAGTTAGAGCCTATCGCTAATAGACAAAGAGCCATAGCAAATGAAGACTTAGTAATAGCAAAGTTAATAACTATCGTTAAGTCATTCACTATCGCTAGGAAATATCATATCGCTAGAAGTTCATTGAGAACATGGATAAATGAAAGAAAGAACAACCAGCAGAAAAATAAACCAAGACCTTGAGCTAATGTAATCAGCTAGCGATATCATAAGCTGCTATCGATAACAGGATTAGCTATCGATATCTAAATACTTGAGGAAATAACATAACTCAGATAGCTAAACAAACTTGCGATAATAAAGGTCACTAGCGATAACATATCTAGCTATCGATAGGAGAATGCTCATTGTGATAACAAACTGATAAGCTTATACATTGATCTAATAGACTAAGCTTGCGATAGCATCTGCTGTGCATTACATGATTACTTGTTTAGCTAACAGCACAAGTGCAGGAATTATAATATGCAGTTAGCGATAGCAAAGCATGCTAGCGCTACTGAAAAAGCTGCTATGAAAGTACAGTTGGTTCAGATGCTCAGAACGCTCAGTCTACATCTCTCTTAGCTCACCCTACGTAAGAGCAGTTGAAGCTAGAGCAGAAAGTTAACCTCGATGAAGAAACTGCATTAAATGCCAACGGCTATGAGCTCTCAACGACCATATTCAAACGGCCTCATGAACGCAATGGCAAATCTGAGAAGAGCCTTAAATACAAAACCTGAGCATTTATGAAGAACTGACGAAAAACGAGAATATTCACGAACACATTCATTGCTCTCTGGTTTCTATATTTATTGTTCTAAGTGATTTTATTTGTACTTAAGTGATTATCATAATCTGTTCATTAAGTAAATTTTATTGTTGAAATCCTCTACTGTTGGAGGTTGTTCTAAAGCTTAGTGCTTTGAGAACAGGGTAGTAACCTTACTGGTAGTAAGGGGGAGTATTTAGAGGGATTCTAAAACTCTGTAAAGGTTAGCAGGTGAACCTGTGTTGTAAAACCTGTGGTTAGCGGAACCCAACTAGGTGTTGGAGAACTGGACGTAGGCAGTGTTGGTCGAACCAGTATAAAGATTGAATTGTATTAATTAGTGTTTAGTTTTCGAAAGCACAATTCACCCCCTCTTGTGCGTTTGCCATTCTCAGGTAAAGAGTCCCGACGGGTTCCACCATGGTTCCAAGATGGGTAGAGAGTCACATCTGGTTCCACATGTTTCCGGTTCCAGGATGGGTAGAGCGTCCCGTCTAGTTCCACCTGTTTCCGGCGACTCGTACAACGATCGCTGGGTGCTTGTGCATATTTATGAAATTGATTTTTGAAATACATTATATTAAATATTAAAGAATCTTGAAATAGGAATTCTAAACTTGAGGTGTGCATTTACTTGATTACCTGTTCGTGGCATAGAAATATATATATATATACTCGATGATGTATGAATACTTAATTAAATGTGGTATCCCTTTAGGCGCTCTGCTAACCCACTCACACTTTCGTATTGAGTTGAATTGTGGTTACTGATGCATATTTGTCTCACCTCATGGTTATTTATATTTTTGCAGGTAATCATGCACCGTAGAGGGACTAGTGGAAGGGTGTCACCGAATCATACTGATTGTGTAAGTCGGTGGCGGTATTTTTTATATTGGAATTTGTATATTACCAAAGTAATTAGGCTTTTATTCGCTTCTGCATCATTAAATGTTAATTGTTATGATTGGATGACTGTACGAAAATATATACGCTACTTAGTTATTGGTTATGTAACACTTCGTGAATGATGTGCATGGTATGTTTAGTGCATGAGATGGGCTACTTATGACAATCCGGGAGTTTAAACCTGAGGCCCAATGTATGTGTGTGTATTTGGATTTGGGCAAGTTTTGTTTAAATAACCATGTTAGGTCAGTTCTTATCTAACATGGTTATATCAAATAATTGTTTGTTGAAATGGGTTTATCACAGGTTGTTTTATTTAACCGTGTTAGGTGGTCTCTTATCTAACATGGTTAATCAAATTTTTAATCAGGTGAATTTTTATTAACCATGTTAGGAAAATCCTTTTCTAGCATGGTTGAGTGTTTTATTATCCATGATAGTAATTATGTTATATTAAAGCTTGCTTTTTCTATCATGGATAACACTTTAAATTATTAGAGTAAACTTTTTCTAACTATGGTAGGGTTGTTTGATTTGTATGAAAAATTATTTTCCTATCATAGTTAGTATTGTTATTTGTGATTATGGAGGATGGTGATTGGTTATTAGGGGTTAATTATCGATTAGTAGGCAGGATTTTACAATAGAAGTATTACCTAGTAGGCAATGCATTTTTTGTTGATGTTGAGGGTTCGCTTGCTTCACTTCTTCAACTTATAGAGGTTCACTAGATTAAGGTATAGGAAGGGAATTTTGCAATTGGTGGAGTTGTGCAATACATGCATTGAGTTCATCCAATTGTCTTTAAAATTTTTCCTCGTCGCTTTTCTAAGCCTTGCGGATTTTATGTATGAAATGTCCGCTGGGATTTGTAAGCATGGTGATCCTTTCCAATTTTTCACAAAGAATTTCCCACCTCGAATGAGTAGCCTACTCTTGCATAGTGGAATTTCCAGGAAGGGAATGAGAATCGTTAAGTGGATCATGATTGTAACCAAAAGTTTCATGATTCCAAGGCATGAGAGTTTAATATTTAAGTACCAAATAATTACAAGCAATCAAAATGTTTGCGCAAGTAGCTTAATCAGGTACAATGTATGATTGATTGCACTTGATTATTACATGTTTTTATCTACCAATTATAGAAAATTAGCACTTGATATAGACAAAAATATTGGGAATTAGACATTTTTATTCTTATGGTCTAAGATTAGAGAGTTAATTGCATTTTCATCATTACTTGAGCATATTAGGGCATTAACTCGTGCATTTAATGTTTATGAATTTGAAATACTTCCTAAATGCTCTAATTTTCTATTATAAGTGCAAAGAATGAGGATCGAATTGAAGAAAGAACGAAGGAGAGAAATTTTACCAGAACGAAGAAAATGGGATCGTGATGGAGCTAGATGGTGAAGTGCTCAGCGAGGAGAAAATGTGTTTTTACCATGGCTGCGCGATCTAGGCAGTTTTTAGAAACTTCCTATTTTGATCTGATTTGCAATTTTGAGTGATTAGGGCTTACCTAAATATTTTCTAATGCATATTTTTTGCCTTCACAAGTAATCTAAGGCCAATTTGGAAGGTCTTTTGGTTGCCTATTATGTTAATTAAAGTATCCTCCAAATTATCAATTTGTACGCTACCATTCCTTCCACTCACTTATCCTCTGCCTTTCTTGTCTGAATTCTTTTTTCCCTACCATCCTCTCTGCATGAAAATCACCTACCTTCTACACTCTCATGGATTCTAATTGAAAGACTCAGACTATGTTGATGGGGAGCATGAGTGGCTGGGCATTTTAATGGGCATTATGATGGAAGAAAGCAATCGGAGCTTCATCGTCTCAACTGGGAGTTATTTAGATTTCTTTTCTTGTCCGATTTGATCTATATATTCTAATTCCTTGTGTTTTGGTATATGTATGTGTAGTCGGAACAAGCTTACTTTGAATTTTTATCGGTCATGCATGTAGCCAAGAGATTTCTTTTATATGTATGAACCTAGTGTTTGTTTCTTAGCATTATATGGTTGATGTGGTAGAATTGCTTATCTACTTTGGATTTCTATGATGTGTTGTATGCATGTATGTTTAGCGACTAGGTCCATATTTGAAAGGTAAAATTAAACTTTCAACAAGTAACTCATCATATATATGTTAAAAACACTCTTTACCAAGTTTGATTTTAACAATTAACTCTTTAATTAATTGTGCAAGCAATGCACCGAATCAATTAGTAGTTAGGTTAATTGGACTTAACGATTGCTTTTGGTTTTAACATTAGAACTTGGATAAAAAGAACTCCAATATTATTTTAGAAGCTAAGAATGTTGTTCGATTCTATCAAGAGACCCATTTCATCATATCGCTTCACAAATCCATTTTAACTGCTTTCTTTATAATCGAAAATCTGAAAAAACAAGTAGTTTAGTTTTCTCTAATAAAAAAATCACGAAACCCCAGTTGTATAGTTTTTCATGCATTTAGTTAATCTAAGTAGTTAATTAATTGACTCTACTTGATATGATCTGGGAGAGCACCACTAGTGCAATCTTTGCTATCTGTCCTAAAACTTGTTTTCAAAAACTGTTTTTGAAAAAAAAAAGAAATAAACAGCCCCTAATAGTCTTCGTTTGTATCAGCGAAAGATCTTTAGCTTTCAATGCTATACAATTTTAATTCAAAAAAAATTATGTCAAGCACAACCACTAAGAGACTATCCATATCTACAATCTTACACAATTCAATAAAACATTTTCTTTATATGTTATATCCATTATCAAGCATCAATGCCATCAAACAAGATCTGATGCATTACTCCTATTCACACAGTCTAAATTAAGAATTTGGCACATATCGCTTAGAAAACATTGCATATCAATAAAAATCAAATGTCAGATTAAAAAAATAACACTTGTGCAACACATGGAGATATACCTCTACTTTTACTTTAGGGTTAAACCTACTTTTGGTCATTAGAGTTCACTCAGATTTGGGTTTTGGTCCCTGATGTTTTAAATGAGTGGTTTTGGTCCCTCAAGTTTACTCTATTTAATACAGTTAGTCCCTATAGATTTATAAGGACCTAACGGTGTTAGTTTGTGCTGATGTGTCATTAACTCTGTTAACTTTGCTGACTTGGCACGATGACTGGCAAAGTGACTTTGAAAATAATGGATTCAAAAATAAAATAAATAATATAATTTAAATTTTTTTAAAAAAGCTTAAACCCAAATCTATGTTTGCCTCTTCCTCTTCTCTTTACCCTGTCTAACTCAGCGCCGCGAGCCACCACACCAGTTCGATACTTGTGTGTTATGCCATTACTTATTTTGGTCTGCTGGATTCTGTTGGCAACAAAGCTATGAGAATCATTTGGATATACTATTCATTTATATATTGTATAGATTCGCATCTATTTGTTTAAATGTAGTTTCTAGATTTAGATTTACAATTTGCCAGAATTTCACAAAGCCATGTCTGTGTGAAGGGTTTAATTCTTAAGAATTAAAATGGATAATCAATTCATTTCCTGCTCTTTCCCTTTTTCGTTTTGATGCCGTCTGAGTTGATATGCCGAGAGTTATCTTGGAGACCTGTTCTATTTGATGTGGGCTTTAACTTTTAGGTCTACATTCAAGGGAAGCAAAGTAAAGAAGGTGACTTGCATTGCTCTTAATGGAAAAAAGAAAGTGATCATTCTTTTCTTTCTCTCTTAATAAGTTTCAAACTGAAGATAAAAATTCAATCATCAATGGCTAGGCCTATGATCTCAGGAAAAAAGACTTTTTTATGGGCCTTTTTCAAATGATAGTAAAACGAATATTAGATCTGGGTTTAACTCAAAACCAATGGTTTGGCGGTGATGGTGGGCAACCGCGACAGAGGTGGATTCAAGAGTACGAGTCATATACCCAGTAAGACAATGGTAGAGGAAGAGGTAAACACCATATATCTAGGTTTAAGTTTTTTTTTAATTTTCAAAGTATATTCTTTATTTTATTTTTAAATCCATTATTTCCGAGTTACTTTGTCTAATCATCGTTCCAAGTCAGCAAAGTTAACAGAGTTAGTGACACGTAAGCACAAACTAACACCGGTAGGTCCTTATAAAACTATAGGGACTAACTGCATTAAACAGAGTAAACTTGAGGGACCAAAACCATCAATTTACAACTTCAAAGACCAAAACTCAAATCTGAGCAAACTATAAGGACCAAAGGGGTTTAACCCCTTACTTTAATATCAATCATTCACATGCAAGAGCAACTACTAATATATCATACTAAACCGTGAAGCTAGGTGATTTCCTTTAATATAAATAAAGTATAAATATAAATACAAAAGTAGAGTCAAACATCTAAATAAAAGCAAATTACAACTGATAATGACAATACAAACCAAAGGAATGCTACTCTGAACGGAGTTTGATCACCTGATAAACCTGTAACATTGTATTAGCCATTAAAACCTGTCCATTGTAATAATCCATTCCAACATGAAGGCAACTGGGGAAGGGAGCTACGAGGTCTGGTGTAGGCACATGGGGCACATCTGGTGGGCATCCAGACCCTAAGGTGACCACAGTGGCTGTTGCAGCTTCAGTGCCTTGTTCATTTATGTCCATAAATGACTTCTGAAATATGCTTGTAACATGCATGTTCCGACCATCAAAAGAACTAAACATCTCAGTAAACTTTCCATCCCCAGAAAATGGCAATGTTGCCCCAAGTTGCCTCAGCACATTGGAGGCTTCCACCTCAGAAGAAATGTTAAATTTTGGGGTCTTGTAGCCACCACATGCATCCATTGTCCTTTCTGCAGTCATGGTTTCTCCATCCTCCATTTCTGGATAATTGAAATGATGGATGAAATCGCGGTTATTATCTCCTTTTCGCACTTTAAATGGTCGATTATGCAAGAGGCAACTGCTTTGCAAAAAACTAAATTCTTTCCTACTGACAATCATAAAGTCAGCTGATGTAAAGACTACATTACGAAGATTATCTTTCCTCGAAGAATATGCTCTTGTTTTCCAATTTTGCCATGATCCTTTAAAGTATAGTGCATTTGAAAACATGAGTTGGGGCGAGTTGTTGAAAGACACCTCACGAATAAGGTCTTTAATAAGGCCACTTGTCTTATTTTCCACCCATGAATTAATTTGTTGCCTAAAATGAGGAGCCTGCGCAAATAAAACTCATTTCATGAACACTTCAACTGAACAAGTTGCGGTTTTTGATTACCCTAAGAAGAATATAAACGGGTATCCTATGTCATGCATCAACCAATTCACACAAGAGTTAATGACATGATTTGTTTTAAAAGATTGAAAAAGAAAGGTTATGAGACCCAGTCAGGTAAGATCTGTTGAGTCAAGAGTAAATGGGAGAAAAGTAGGGGAAAAGGCTAAGAGAAAACATTATTCCTCGTAGTATTTAGAATGAAGGAGAAAAGAGAGGAAAGGGAGAAAACATGACATGTAAATTAGATTTTGGCATGTCTTCAAGAATGTTCATGGAATAGAAACTGACAATGGCATGAGTAATATTTAAACTAAATTTGATTCAATCTGAGTTTATTTTCCAACCAGGAACCAACTTGTTGCCTAACATGAGGAGCCTTGACAAATTATAGTCATATAATAGGCACTTAAACCATTTTCGGTTTCCTTACACTATATTTAGATGGGAGAAAATTTGGGGGAGGAGAAAGGCAAGAATTATTCCTCATTGTGTTTAGGCTAGGGGAGAAAAGGGAGAAGAGAGAAAAATGCAGGACACTTTCAATGACAATAATGCACTTCATTAATTTGTAACCCATTTTTTAAAGATATGCCTTGACACGAAAGGAATAAAGTCAAATTTGAATGAAATTATTTTTTCATATTCAATTTCGAAATCAAGACGTTGAATAAGACACTATTCTAATGAACTAAAATAATAAAAAGTAAGAAATAAATATAAACTTGTCAAAACGATAATGATATCCACATATCCTGGGTTATTAAAATAAAAATATTTTTTTGAATAAATTAAGGTCATTTTATTTCATTTGTAATCGTAAAAATATTATTGTTATGATTTATACCACAATTTTATCAATAAACAAACATAAGGTCCCTTTACATTTAGAAGAGTCATGTCAGAGGCATCGCTCCCCATCACCACATGTGCTACCTTGGAACGAAAGAATAAGAGCTTTATTTGGGGAAGTTAGCCCTAAAATTGTCAAACACATTTGGTAGATTGAGATACTAAATGTAAGACTGAGAGAAACGAAGGATTGGGAATCATACACATGATGGAAGTTCCAGATTTAGCTTATGTAAAATCAACATATCAAGATATAACTTATGAGCATGAAGTTCCAGATAGAGTATGGCAATGTTTATAGAAACTGAACACTATGCAGGATGGGTAATGATAGCCGGTGCACCTGGTGCATGGCAATGTTTATATGGCTTGCTCTATATGAAAGGCTTCTTACTAATGAAGAACGGTGTGGAAGAAGAATGGGTAATGATAGCTGGTGCACTTGGTGTCATCAGGCCTCAGAATCATTGATTCATATAGTGAGAGATTGCTACAAACTAGGAAGATTTGGAGTGGTTGTGGTGGAGCTTTTGGAAACAAATGAGATGAGATTATGAGATTATTATGGGATTTATTCAACATGTCATGGGCAATACTTCATGGATGAAAGCTATCTTGGGACAGAGGAGTGAGGAAAATGATTATTGAATGATTAATATAATACAGTTGACTAATGGAAACCCACCACAGGGTATGGGTGTGGGAGTGGAGATTACATCACTGTTTGATTGAGACACTACTTAATGTAAGGTCAATTAGTTGACTTATTTAAGGTTATAAAAGAAATCCTATATATAAGACCTATTCACAAGATTAAGGATGCTAATTAAATTAGTTAAAATCATATAATATTTCTAAAACAGCTTAAACACTTGCATTTATTAAACTCACATCCACAAATAAGTCTTATTTAGAAACTGAGAAAGCATCACTCATATATTTACGTTCCTACTTTACTTTTGATATAGTTATGTAATGATCTAGGATACTTTTATTCCATTTTAATGAATTGTCCTTAATACAATATATATATATATTAACCATATTTTGTACAAACAAATTTGCCATCAACTTGATGGGAATAGAGTATACTAGTTACTGGTCTAAACATATGCTCCAACATGGGTTGAAATACTTGTACTTGAATCTATATCACAATCATTTCAATTTTGAAGCCTTGTGGCAAGAAACAGGGCACAAGCATCGCGTTACATTAAAGAAGAATCAGACGGGATGCATACATCAGGCATATTAAATTGGGGGGAAAGTCTTCATGGAGTAGAAATCTGAATTACCTGGGTGTGAAAGTCCACAGGGTGAACAGGGGCGTTATAATGGGCCGTGAGGATATGTTGAAAGGAGGGATTGAGGTTTTGAGAGAGGGAATGGTCAGCCCACAAGGCACTAGAGCAACCAATACGAGGACCCACGAAGCGACCACCATCGGCCAACGTGCTGGAATGAATTCGATTGGCTGACAAATTGAGATTATCGACGGAACCGGTGCCGAATAATCTGACAAGCTGACGGCGGGTGGAACCGGCGGAGGCGGCGGCGAGGAAGCTGAGAACAATTTGGAAGGACAATGGTGAAACAGCCCTGCTTTCCAACATTTCTCCGTCCAACAGCAAATGGTCCGCAAGGTATAGAGCATGATCGAGTATTGTTTGTGGACTGTTCCTTATTTTTTCCCTTTCGATTCTTGACATCCTGTAAGAAGCAGTTTGGGTCGCAGAAAGTGGGGAGGAGAAGGAAAGCTCGCTCCTTTTCAGCAGCCATGGAGTGATGAAGGAGAGACGGTTCCTCGGATGAAGGAGGTTCAGCCGCATGACCGAGAGAGCAGTCCAGACATAAGCATAAACTTGTGTATAGGGCTTTTTGAACTGTTTGATCAAAAGTCTAAGGCTTTGTTTGTATGGGTTTTTTTTTTTTTTTGAAGGTAATGGGTTGCGTGGAGTGGGTTGGGCACACAAAGCTGAGTAGCCTTGCATAAATCTGAAAGGGCAGAAGCATGCTTCACCCTCTCAGTCGTAACTTGTTTTATATGAGCATCTCTATACTCAAATCTTTTGTCTTTTAAATTCTAATTTATCAATTTTTTTGTCTAAAAATTTGATCCATTCCAATCTTTGTTTGAAGTCCCTTAACAGTTAAGGCTCGTTAAAATTAATTGGTCAGTTTTCAAAGTTTTGAAGTTTAATTAATTTAAGCTAACATATCGTCCTCATTTGTGTGTTCTATACAATGTGTGGAATATGATTTAAATTGATTGAGTTCTTTTCTTTATTCCTACTTCCTCCAGTCCTTTTGATAACATTCTTTTAATTGAATTATGGGTAATTAATTACAGGTCCCCCGTGTAAGGGACTTAATTAATCTGAGGTCCCTACCAAAAAGTTGTTATTGCAGGCCGAAAAATTGTTATTGCACGCTAAAAAGTTGTTAGTGATTAAGCCTTCACTGACAACTTTTTGTCCTGCAATAACAACTTTTCCGCCTGCAATAACAATTTTTTGATCTGCCATAACAACTTGTGGCCTGAAAATCACTCTTGGTCTGTAACAACTTGTGACCTTGCGATAACAACTTTTTGACATGCAATAACAACTTTGTGGGACCTCATATTAATTAGATGATTTCGTGGGACCTCATCTTAATTAAGTCCCTTACACGGGACCTGTAATTAATTACCCCATTGAATTATGCAATTTAACAAATTATTTAAAAAAAATAAATATGTAAGAAATGAATTTTTTTTTGTTGAAATGAAAATTTACCCCGAAAGTTTTCCCTCAGAGCTGTATTGTTCTCTAAGTTTATTGGGTTCATTATTGCCCTGAAAGTTTTAAAATATAACAATATTGTCCTACCCCGTTAAAAAATTAAAGTTACCTGTTAAAAAATTAGCATTGACTGATAATATTTTAACAATGATGTGCAAAAATTACTCATTTTCAATACTTTCAGGGCGGCATTACTCCATCAAACCTTTTGAACAATATTGCTCATGAACAAAAATTTTGTGACACATCTGCACCTTAAACCTTGTTTTTCATGACATTATCTATAAAGAGGTAAGAGAAATATAGTTGTGAAAATAAATATAAAAAAGAATATATCAGAGAAAAGGGTGATGAGTAGAGAGAAAATAATTAGTTAAGAGTAAAATTGGTAAAAATGTATATAATATTCATACAATCCAAGCTAAATTTTATAAAGATGATCCAACCCATTCAAAAATAGGGAGCAATCATTGATTGGTATTTTATGTGAGTAATTAAAACACAGCATTTTTTATATATTAATTGATAATCGTCTCCTTTTTTGGATCCTATTATCAGGTATCCGAGCAACCGACTACTCAAGTTTAGGGGTGTGTGACTTCCCTTCCTGACACAAATGTCTCCTCTAAGACTCGAACTTGATACCTCAAGGGATCTAACGGGATCTTACATCGCTAGACCAACCATGTGCTGGCAATTTTGTTGAGCACAATTAATCGGATCAAATTAAAAAGGGTAATTAATTGAATTAGTGCATGAGAAAACAGATAACCGTTGTTGTAAGAACCCTACAAGTGGGAAAGATAAAGAGCACCATAGACAATTGAACATAGTGTTTGTTTCTTGGCATTATATGATTGATGTGGTAGAATTGCTTATCTACTTTGTATTTCTATGATGTGTTGGTGATTTAACCTTTTCCTTGCTCCTTGTGGTTAAAATCACAATAATTACCAAGGATGGTGCAAATTGGTACAATGATCGTTTCACACTTTCACTTGAGGAGTCCTTCTAAACTATGTAAGCTAACTAAATGCAATTAAAAGCAATTAAAAGGGGATTTGGGTTTTTGAAATCACTTTTCACTACAACTATTTGGATGCAACAAGATTAAATCCTAAACTACTATTTTTGGTGTTCTGAGATAAAAATGACTGAAATGGAAGTTATAATATGTGAATGTAAGCTTCCTTGATGAATGAATCCACTAGCTACCCTTGTTTCAATTTAATTGAGTTCAATTCCTTTATTAAGTTGTTAGGCCTGTGAGAAAATCTTCCCCAAACGTATTTAATTTCCCACACTTACCTAGAAACCTTAATTAGTCTAGTACATTAGATGCATTTTAATTGGCACTTAATATGTATTACATTTGCAAAAGGCATTATCAACCTCTAATTGACAATTACTAGCAAGTAACAAACTAGCTAGCCAACAAGAGTTTCAAACACATGATTGATGGAATTAGGCTAACAGTTGACTAACAATCATTCCATCATATCACTAAACTGTTAAACATAACACAAATCTTGGTCTCAGTGTTCACATCCAAATCCAATATCAAAACAGTCACAAATTATGATTCTGGAGTCTAGGCAACACAAAATACAACCATATAATGGTAAAACCGAAATTAATGAAAGAAGAACTTCGTAGAAGCACAAAGAACTCCACCTAACTTCTTCAATCACCAAGGAAGGACAAATTTTAGCTGCTCATGACAATTGAAATCGCCTCACAGAAGCAACTCCAAGCAATGGCCATCGAACATAAATCTTGAGTTGGAAATGACGCCAAAGATGAATGAGGTTTAAGCGACGAAGGTGGAATGACAGAAGAGTGACTGGCGGTAGAACGGAGGTGGGAGGCAGAGTTAACATCGGTGGTGAGGGGTGGAATAAAGGGCTAAAAGATGGTGATGGCCTGTCGGTGATGATGATGATGATGAACAGAAATCTGGAGGTTGAGTGAGTGTCGCACAGTGAAGAATGGTGGAATGGAGAAGATAGATGGCTGACAGTGGTGGAGGGCGAAGGTGGACACCGTAGACTATGGAGGATGAAGGAGATTGTGATGATGTTGATGAATTTTATCGATGTCTAGTCTCCTCTCACCCCTTCTCTGTGACGAGATGAATATGTAGAAGAGGAAACCAATCTGATTCTGCTTTAAGCTCACCAAAATGGTGCAGTTTTGGACTTGATCCTTAAGTGTAATTTCCCAAATTCGTATCCTAAACTGCAAATTTCCAAATTTGCCAAATTTCTTCAAGATATCCTACAATGCAAACATCAAGCACAATGTAGTATCAGAAGTCCAAGGAAACAATTGCATGATAATTAACAATTTATGACCAAAATACCACTTATTTGGGCTTAATTCAATGTAAGAATCCCTAATCACAATTAGTGCCTAATTTGACATATAATGGCCTAAATAGTGCAATAATCCACTCAATTTAGGGGTGAAAATCATATTAATATAAGGTGCAATCCGTTAGATGCATGTATGTTTGTATGTGTGTTTAGCCACAATCCATATTTGGAAGGTCAAATTAAACTTTCAATAAGTGACTCATCATGTATTTGTTAAGAACACTCACTACCAAGTTGGATTATAACAATTTCCTCTTTAATGAATTATGCAAGTGATGCACCGAATCAATTAGTAATTAGGTTAATTGAACTTAAACGATTGCTTTTGGTTTTAACATTAGAACTTAGATAAAACGAATCCCCATATCATTTTAGAAGTTAGGAATGTTGCTTGATTCTTTCAAAAGAACCATACTCATCATGTTGTTTCACAAATCCATTCTAACTACTTTCTTTATAATCAAAAATCCGAAAAACAAGTAGTTTAGTTTTCTCTAATCAATAATCACAAAACCCCAGTTTTATAGCTTTTTATGCATGTAGTTAATTTAAGTAGTTTATTAATTGACTCCACGTGATACGATCTGGGATAGCACCATTTGTGCAATCCTTTTTTTTTAATTTTGCATTTTGATTTGTACCTTTCCTGAAACTTGTTTTCAAAAATTGTTTTTGAAAAAAAAAAAGAAACAAACAGCCCTTAGTAGTTTTTGTTGGAACCAGTGAAAGATCTTTAGCTTTCAATGATATACATTTTTAATTCAAAAAAATATGTCAAGCACAACCACCAAGAGACTGTTCATATCTACAATCTTACACAATTCAACAAAAAAATTTCTTTATATGTTATATCTTGTCAAGCATCAATTCAATCAAACAAGGTCTCATGTATTACTCCTATTCACTCATAGACCAAATTAAGAATTTGGCACATATCTCTTATAAAAAATTACATATCAATAAAAATCAAATGTCAGATTAAAAAAAATAACACTTGTGCAACACACGGAGATATACTTCTAATTTTACTTTAATATCGACCATTCACATGCAAGAGCAACTACTAATATTGTACTAAACCGTGAAGCCATGTGATTTTCTTTTCTATAAATAAAGTATAAATATAAATACCAAAGTAGAGTTAAACAGCTAAATAATTAGAGTCAAACATCTAAATTAAAGCACTAGAGTGTTCGACAAAAGAGATTAACAAAGATACTAAGGAGAGCGTCATCATTTTAAATTACAACTGATAATGACAACACAAACCAAAGGAACACTACCCTAAACAAAGTTTGATCACCTGATGAACCAGTAACATTGTTCTAGCCATTAAAATATGTCCAGCGTAAAAATCTCTTCCAACATGAAGGCACTTGGAGAAGGGAACTACAAGGTCTAGTGTAGGCACATGGGGAAAATTTGGTGGGCACCCAAACCTAAGGTGACCACAGTGGCTGTTGCAGCTTCAGTGCCTTGTTCATTTATGTCCATAAATGACTTCTAAAATATGCTTATAACATGCATGTTCTAACCATCAAAAGAACTAAACATCTCTGTGAACTTTTCTTCCCCAGAAAACGACAATGTTGCCCCAAGTTGCCTCAATACATTGGAAGCTTCCACCTCAGAAGAAATGTTAAATTTTGGGGTCTTACAGCCACATGCATTTATTGTGGTTTCTATAGTCATGGTTTCTCCATCCTTCATAAGAAGATAACCGAACTGGTGGATGAAATCGCGGTTATTATCTCCTTTTTGCACTTTAAATGGTCGATTATGAATGAGGCAACTATCATGCGAAAAACTAAATTCTTTCCCACTAACAGTCATAAAGCCAGCAACTGTAAAGGCTACATAATGAATATTATATTCCCTAAAAGAAGATGCTATTCTTTTCCAATTCTCCCATGATCCTTTAAAGTATAATGCATTTGAATACATGAGCTGGGGCGAGTTGTTGAAAGACACCTCACGAATAAGGTCTTTAATAAGGCCACTTGTCTTATTTCCCACCCATGAATTAATTTGTTGCCCGACATGAGGAGCTTGCACAAATAAGACTCATTTCATGAACACTTCAACTGAACAAGTTGCTTTTTTTTATTACCCTAAGAAGAATATAAACGGGTATCCTATATCGTGCATCAACCAATTAATACAAGACTTAATGAGATGATTTGTTTTAGAAGATTGAAAAAGAAAGGTTATGAGACCTAGACATGTCATACCTGTTGAGTCAAGGGTAAATGGGAGAAAAGCAGGGGAAAAGGTTAAGAGAAAACATTATTCCACGTAGTATTTAAAATGAAGGAGAAAAGAGAGGAGAGGGAGAAAACATGACATTTAAATTAGTTTTTGGCAAGTCTTCAAGAATGTTCATGGAATAGAAACTGACAATGGCATGAGTAATATTTAAACCAAATTTGAGTCAATTTGAGATATTTTCCAACCAGGAACCAATATGTTGCCTAACATGGGGAGCCTGGACAAATTATAGCCATTTCATAGGCACTTCAACCCTTTTCGTTTTCCTTATACTATATTTGGATGGGAGAAAATTTGGGGGTGGAGAAAGGTGAAAATTATTCCTCATTGTGTTTAGGTTGGGGGAGAAAAGAGAGAAGAGAGAAAAATGCAGGACACTTGCAACGACAATAATGCACTTCATAAATTTGTAACCCATTTTTCAAAGCTATGCCTTAACACGAAAGGAATAAAGTCAAATTTGAATGAAATTATTCTTTCATATTCAATTTCAAAATCGAGACATTGAATAAGACACTCTTCTAATAAACTAAAATAATAAAAATTAAGAAATAAATATAAACTTGTCAAAACGATAATGTTATCCTTATATCATGTGTTATTAAAATAAAAATGATTTTTTTGAATAAATTAACCTCATTTTATTTCGTTTGTAGTTGTAAAAATATTATTATAATTTATACTAGAATTTTATTAATAAAGGACATAAGGTCCCTCTACATTTAGAAGAGTCATGTCAGAGGCATCTCTCCCCATCACCACATGTGCTACCTTGGAGTGAAAGAATAAGAGCTTTATTTGGGGAAGCTAGCCTTAAAATTGTCAAAACACACTTGGTAGATTGAGATACTGTACGTAAGACTAAGAGAAATGGAGGATTGGGAATCATACACATGAAGGAAATTCCATATATAGTTTATGTAAAATCAACATATCAAGATATAGCTTATGAGCATGAAGTTCCAGATAGAGTATGGCAATGTGTATAGAAAAACTGAACACTACACAGGATGGGTCATGATAGATGGTGCACGTGGTGTATGGCAATGTTCATGTGGCTTGCTCTATATGAAAGGCTTCTTACTAATGAACAAAGGCGTGGAAGAAGAATGGGTAATGATAGCTGGTGCACTTGCTATCATTAGGCCTTAGAATCATTGATTCATATATTGAGAGATTGCTATAAACGAGGAAGATTTGGGGTGATTGTGATGGAGCTTTTGGAAACGATCGAGATGAGATTGTTATGGGATTTATTCAACATGTCATGGGCAATGCTTCATGGATGAAAGCTACCTTGGGACAAAGAAGTAAGGAAAATGATTATTGAATGATTAATCTAATACAGTTGACTGATGGAAACCCACCACGGGGTATGGGTGTGGGAGTGGAGATTACATCTCTGCTTGATTGAGACACTACTTAATGTAAGGTCAATTAGTTGACTTATTTAAAGTTATTAAAGAAATCATAAATATAAGACTTATTTACGAGATTAAGCATATTAGTTAAGTTAGTTAAAATTACATAATATTTTTAAAACACATTAACCACTTGCCTTTATTCCCATCCTCGCTCACTTACTTATTTTTATTTAGGGGTCGTCAATAGGGATAATTTGGGGAAAAGTTAAGAAAAGTTAAAAAGATATCATGTATTTAGGAACAAACTCACATAAAAAATGTCTTATATTTAATAACGGAGAAAGTAGGGGTATCCATTTCATCCTGGTCCCGAAAAGTTTAGGCCGGGAATTTCCCCTCCCAAAAATTTCCAAGATATTTGGGAAAGGAGCCGGGATTCCTGGTCCCTGTCTCGATCCTAAATATAAATTTTTTTTAATATTTCTTTTGGGTTAAGTCCAAGAAAGTAGTACATTTAATAAAAAAAACCACTCAAACTTAGTTAAGCCTAAGCCCTAACATGTGTAACACATCTTAACCCATTTAAAATTCATGATTTATATCATACATCGTCAATTTGTAAAATTTTCTTTAAGAGAAATAATATTCTTACTTATCTTTTGCCTCATAAGTTTGATATACTCCCTCCGATCCTAAATATAAGACCACTTTGACTTTTTGTTGTGGAAGTTAAGGAAGTAAATTAGACCACGAAATTATAACATATATCACATGAAATTATATATTATAGGTTAATTTATAAGTAGAATAAATTAGTTTTGAGGAAAAAAGATTTTTTTGGGACTGAAACTACTTTTTTTATTGAAAAAAGTCAAAAAAGTCAAAAAAGTCTTATAATTAGGACCGGAGGGAGTAATAATAATTAATATTTTTTATTCATACCTTTATTTATACCAATTTAAAGCACTTAAAAATGTAACAATTTAGTTATGATACAGCTTTATGGATAACGTCATGAAGTGCCTGTTTGGGAAGCTTTAAAAACCTAGGTTTTGAGTCCAAACCTAGGTTTTAAAAAATGGTAGTCAAACACTTTTTTCTAATAAACCTAGGTTTGGACTCAAAACCTAGGTTTGAAAAAAGGTAAGCCAAATACTTGAAAACAATGTGAAAAGCCCTTTTGGATTGGAAACCTAGGTTTTGGCCACCAAAACCTAGGTTTTGAATAAGTTAGAATTTTTTACTTTTGCACGAAATACGAGGTTTAAAAAATGCCATCATTACACATGTAATAATGATCTACCAAAAATACCCTTATCTTATCTCTTTCCCAACACATTAAACTTATGTCCTTTTTAGTAATTTACGCAAAAAAGTCATTCTTAAAACAATCATCTAAACACTCTCATTTTATCAAAAGCCATTTTTTCAGAAAAGGTGAAAAAATCACTTTTCAGTTTTTTCCCCAGAAGCTATTTTCTAAAAGCTAATCCAAACAGGCTGCTATTTTTTTCAACTTTTACGCGAAGTACGGGGTAGAAATATACCATAATGCCCTTATCCTCTCTCTTTCCCAACACATTAAACTTATGTCATTTTTAGTAATTTATATATAAAAAAAGTTATTCTCACAACAATCATCCAAACACTCTCATTTCATCAAGAGCCATTTTTTCAGCTTTTTCAGAAAAGCTGAAAAAAGCACTTTTTCAGTTTTTTTTTCTCACAAGCTATTCTCTAAAAGCTAATCCAAACAGGCCCGAAAAATGACAAAGATGGGTATTCCACATGGGAACCTTGTGCGCAAGCAATGATGGAATTCATGGCCAAAAACAAAAAAAAAACAATGACGGAATTAAAGCAATAATAAATCACACGGCATACTTTTCTGATAGATTAAACGAGACATCCGAGTTTTCGGAGAACCCAATTGGCTTAGAACAAAGTGACTTATATCTCTCAAACGCCTGCTTATTAATAAATTTAAATGCTAAAATAAATTTCATTTTTTCGTTCAAGTATGCGCTATTTTTTCTTCTCTATAATTTTCCTGTAAATTTTATAAAAAATAATACTCCAGCGGTGCCTATTTGCATTGATGATCACCTTCTGGATTTAACCAAGATGTACCAGACTTTTTTTTTGGGTCATAAAAGATGTACCAGACTTAGAGCATCCACTCTCCAAATGTTGAAGAAAATCCATTACCAGAGGATCAGGCCATGGAGATCCAAAAGGAGCATAATCACTCGCAACCCACCCCAAATGCCCGCCTTTGGGTATCACTACTAACAAGCAATTTGGATTTTCCTGAAATTACAGATTAGACAAATATGAGCCCAATCATGATTGATTGAATATACCAAAAATTTGAGGGAGCAAAAATTGTATTGAACCAAAGGATTATACATGCCAAAGATAGGCACAAAGACGTAGTTGCTTAAGATACTGTTTTTTTTTTTTAAATGGTGACATGCAATGACTATTTGGCTATTTACTTTGATTACAAGTGGGATTAATTTAACGAGCTGGGCCTCCCGTACGTTTCACGGCTAATATTTTTCATGTGATTCGACTTGAAATCATAAATATGGTTTTTCAATTAAAAAAAGAAATTACAAATTTGTTTGCATGAGGTCATGGGACATAAATCATTATACAAATGGTCAAATGCCATTCAACCAATTAACAATCAAAAGCATATTACCTTATATAAACACAAGTTCATGCAAATGCATGTTAAAAATGGATGTAGGCTAACATTTAAAACAATCAGAAACATGTTACCGAAGAATAAATTATTAACTAATCAAGAACCTCAAAAAATTTAATCATTTAACTTATCCCCTAATTTTCCTTTAATATCTTTTTTTTTTAAAAATATATTAAAAAACAAACGTATGATAATCTTTTATTTTAAACATGTAAATAATAAACCTGTCCTATTAAAGGTTAAATCTTTTAACAACTACTCTAAATTTTCCTCTTTATTATTTTAAGAGCAAATCACGTATTTTCAGTCTAAAATTTAATTTTCAAATTTTATAAATTTTTTTAAACCTTTGTTTTTTGAAAATTAAGTTTGTTTAAGAGCAAATCACATATTTTCATCCTAAAATTTAATTTTCATTTTCATTTTTAATGAATACTCTTCCATCAAATTACTATTTATAAGACGTCAACATCTTCTTATTGGTCAATCTATTACTAATTACATCTACTAATTATATTTAAGAAAAATATAATCATTATATTTGAATTGTTATATTTAAAATTTAAGATAGCCCTAAAATTATATTTAAGATTTAAGATAAGCCCTAAAATTATGTTCATAAGAAGCTTGTATATATATCACTAATTATATCTATTAATTATATTTAATAAAATTTAAGATTTGTTTAAGAGGAAATCACATATTTTCATCTTAAAATTTAACTTTTATTTTCAATTTTTAATGGAATTTTAATTAATTTTTTTAATTAAATCAAAATCTGAAATTATAAAATTGATTTTTTGGTTGTAAATATGCATTTGGAATTTGAAAATTAAATTAAATTTTAAACTGAACATGAGTGATTTCAGCTTAAACAATGATTTTGAAAATTAAATTAATTAATTTTCTATTAATATATCAAGATCTTGACTGTCGTAAATTTAGGGCTTTAATTATATATCGCGTTATATACATAAAAGTTTCTCAAAAAAAAATTTTGTATAAAGGACAATTTCATTAAAAGATAAAATGTAATACAAATAACTAAGCAGTTAAATAAAACTAAAACATTGTCCGAAAGATGAAGAACGAGAATTCATAAACATAGAAAGGTCTTGGCTCTGTATGTAGAAGATGTTGAAGTAGTCGAAGATTTGTAATAATTTCTGAATATCAGCACCTATAACATCCTTCTGAGTCACTGAGAGGTGATGTATAGTAGATACAGAAGCCGAAGAAACCAAAGCAAAGGATTGTTGAGGAAGTAAAAGACCACTTGAGAAGATCCAATGAAGTGCAGCTCGCAAACATCTCATATAGAAGGAGGATGCATGAGTCTTGATGTTTTTCCATTGAAAAACTTGTAACAATGATTGTTCGAAAAAGATTTGTATATTACATGTCAAACCAGACCTAGATCGAAATTTGTGAGCAAGCACACACAAAGAATTTGAACCAATTAAGGTTGAAGGATTAATAGGGTGAGATAAACGGTGATCAGAGTAAGTGATAACTTCTGGGGACTGAATTTGAGAATTATAGACCAGAGAGTTAAAAGAAAAAGCTTGCCTAATTTGGTCCAAGAGTGTGAGAGGACAAGCTTTAGAACCTTTATGAATAATGGAATTTCTGAACCACCAAATATGATTGAGAAGGATAATGATCTTCTTCAATTCATCAATCAATCCTTCCTTATGAAGTTGAAAAAAGGATCTATAGAGCCACTCTTTAAAGGAATGGAAGGAATTCCAAGATGGCCTGATGGAAAGGGTACCCCACCAAGCAGCCCGTGCAAGTGGGCATAGAAAGAATAAATGCTCCATAGTTTCATCCTTATCACAACCAAAAGGGCATAGATAATGTACCTGCATATGATGCCTGAGAAGCTCATCACCTGAGGGAAGGGCTTTATAGATCAATTTCCATATAAATAAAAGGTTTTTCATAGGTAAACTAATGGACCATAATAATTTCCAAAAAGGATCAATTGTGATCTGATTGGAAGATCTTATTAGCACTGAGAAGCCATCCTTGACTGAGTATTGTCCATTAGAAGACCTATTCCATATCAAAAAATCTAGGGAGTTGGTATAGGATAACGGCAAAGATAGAATTGCTGAAGCTGCAGTTGGAGAGTAAAGCCGCTTGATCAAAGAAGAATTCCATTTGGAAGGAACCCAAGAAAGGTTTGAATGCAGAAGTAGATCACTAACTCGTTGACAATCAACTGGAGGTAGCAATCCTGATTGCATTGGCCACCAAAGATGGTGGTTGATTGGAATAGATGAACCAGTACCAACTCTCCAATGAAGATTCTCTAGAATGAGATCTTTGCTACTTAATAATCCTTTCCAAATCCAAGATGAATTGTATGGTTGTTTGATTATTTCTTTTGTAGAAGTATCGATGTACTTGACTTGCAAAGTGGAACCTAATAAGGAGGATGATGGGGCAGAAAGAATCCTCCATAACTGCTTAGTAAGCAATGAAACATTGACAGTCTCAGTTTGTCTTAAACCCAAACCCCCAGAAGTGACAGGTAAGAACAAATGAGATTTTGAAATCAAATGCATTTTCTTGTGATTGTCAGAATAGCCCCAGAAAAAGTCAACACATCGACTATCAATTTTCTTGCAAATATAAGAAGGAATTTTAAGTTTTTAACACATGACAGCACATATATATTAGCAGCAGACAGAACAGATTTGATCAATTGCAATCGAGATGCCTGAGATAATAATTTTTCCTTCCATGAGGCAGTTCTTCGGCTAATAGCATTAAGGACTTGATCATAAACTTCATGCTTCGATCTGCCTGGATCAATCCTAGTTCCTAAATATTTTCCTAGCTTTTGAGAAAAAGATCATCAAATATATTCCTTCAAATGTTGTAGTTAGTTCCTGATTAGTCCATATGTAACGGTTATTTGGATAAGTCTCTTTATTATCATTGGTGTTTGATTTTCCACCATCATCAATCACCCTTCTCATTAGCTTAGCTGGATGACGGCTGATTTTCTGCCATCTCATATGAGTGTTATTAAATGTGCATTTGACTTTTCTTCCACATTACATTATATTAATAGTTTATCCCTGCACTTCTATTGGTTGATTTTTTGAATTATGATTTTAATACAACCACCCCTTCTATCAGTTAATTAGCCACAATAATAGTGCTTCATCAATAAAGAATATTTCATTCCCCAAGACTTTAGTTTTCTGATAGCATTCCCCCCAAGACTTTGCATTTATAGTATCTTCTTTCAAAATTCAAATTTCAATTTCAATTCAAAATACCATAATTTCTCGTCTCTCTAATCATGCTCTCTCTCATGTCTCTTCGATTCTATTTCAAGAGGATATTGTTGATTTCTTCCTGATACATGCCCAAGAGGCCAAGACTCGGTTAGAGAGTTCTCTTCACAGGGTTGTACTCCTTCTCTTTCGTCTTTTCCTTCATATTTTCTTCTTAATTGCTCTCTGCAGGGTTCTTCTTTGAGCAATCCATCCCTTCTTTTTGTTCCTTTACCTTTTATCCCTCAATTTCTGATTTCTTGCTCAAATCTTTCTACTCAAGATCCTCCCTCCATTCTCGTCCTTAAATGTCAAGTCTCCTTTTAAATTTTGCCTTTTGTTAATTCACACCAGCATTCACCAACGCTAAGTTTACGCCATCATCGAAGGGCTTCATTGAAACACGGTTTCCCTATCATCAGATGGGGCAATGGCGATGAGGGTGCAAACAATGAATGAGATGGGGATCGATTGTGAGATCTCTCTATAGCGCCAGCTATAGTAACACTGTGTGAGTTACAAATCGGATGGTAATTAAACTACTTGGCTTCTTCCGAAAATTTTCATGGAGGGCAATGACCTGAGTGTATTGCTGCTGTACTAATAAGCAAAAGTATGGTGGTTTTCATGGTATATTGTTTATTGTTGAAATTTGAAATCTGTCTCTCTACTATTTTGTATGGTGTCTTTATTTTGACTTGTGTGTAATGAAGAGAATGAACAATCTGCAGTATTGATTATACAACAAACCCACATCGCCCCCTTCCATGTAGCAGGCCTTCGCAGTTAATCTTGTTGCTTCATATATATCTTCTTTACTTCTCATTCCTTTCTTGTCTTTCTTCTATCATGTTCCTTATTCTAAATGTTTTTGGGCCATTTCTCTCCTATTTTACTGTCAAACAGAAAAAGGTAGGTTTCTCTTACTCACAATTACTTTGGGGGTCCTACTTTATGTAAGACGAAGCAGCGATATAAATTACTGAACCTCGATCAGTTTTTATCACATAGAGTTGCATTTTTGATCTGCTATGGGGATGGTGGGAATGGAAAAAAACCTATGCGAGGTAAGAAATAGATGAGAAGGAATCATGTATGATCCTTTATTTTTCTACCAAAAAAATATTGTGCCAATTTTTAGTATTGTATATAATGAAAATTTATTGGTGTCCTTTTGCATATACTGGAACTAATGGGTAAGAATTGTAGCAAGTTTGTGTGTTATTTCTAATGCTATTTGATGTTGTCTTCTGTGTTAAGCACAATCTGTTAACCCTTGCTCTGAATTTTAGGGGTTAAAAGTATCAAATGATAAACCTAAAATTAAATGATAAAAATATATTTTTGATGTAGATACCAATGTGGTTGGAAAAAAATATGAAAACTATATAAAAAATAATTCAAAAAAATTTGATAATTGGGATGGTGGCCGGTTATATATTTATAGTTCAGATTTATTAAAAAAAATTTATGAATATAGTGGAAAATGTAAAGGAGTTATTTAAGGGGAATTTAATATTTTTAAACTTATATTTTGATATCTGGTCTTTTTTTAGGGATAATTAATTACAGGTCCCGTGCAAGGGACTTAATTAAAATGAGGTACCACGAATTTGTTATTGCAGGTCAAAAAGTTGTTATCACAAGGTCACAAGTTGTTACAGACCAAGAGTGATTTTCAGGCTATAAGTTGTTATTGCAGGCCGAAAAGTTGTTATTGCAGGCCAAAAAGTTGTTAGTGAAGCAACTTTTTGGCCTGCAATAATAACTTTTCGCCTTACAATTACAACTTTCTGGTAGGGACCTCAGATTAATTAGATGATTTCATGGGACCTGTAATTAATTACCCATTTTTTATTTAAAAAAGATCTACATATTTGATCTTTCTAAATAATTATATTTTTTTATCTCCCTCCCAATAATTATCACTTTTCTGAGATTTTTTGGGATTGGCTTTCTTTTTTTATTCTTACCGTACTCTTCCCTTCTTCCTTTTTTTGATAAAATATTCTTCCCCTCTTCTAATTCTTATAATATGATTGATATACTCTCCCTCTAAAAAGATAAAAAAAAAAAATTACAATATTATAGCTAATATAGTTAGCTATATATGACAAATTGTGAATATTTCAACATAAATATGCTATTATGTATTGGAGAAAGGAAAACAATTTGTTTGGCCTACAAATATGCTATTATGTATTGGAGAAAGGAAAACGATCGATTTCCAATGAATTGTCTCATTGAGTAAAACCAAAATATCCTACAAATATGTTGTAATTATGTATTGGAGAAAGGAAAACAATTTGTTTGGCCTGGGATCTAATGAATGGATTCTTATAGTAGTAATGAACATAGTTACCAAACTCGTGAGTTTATACAAACATGTGATAAGTTTGTAAAATCGGATTGTGAATTCGAATGTAAACTCGTAAGAGTTTATTCTTATTAATAATATATATTTAAAGTATATAATTAAATAAGAAATACAAAAAATAACAATATCTTAACTTAAATATATTTAAAATATGATGAATACGGTAAAATCAGAGAGCCAACTCTTGAGTTTGACAACAATGATTATGCGATTCCCAATTGTCTATATGTGTTGATTTGACTAAATTGTCATGCCTATATCATTTTATATTATTTGTTATTGAAAAGTAATGACAAATTCATAGTAGAATGATGGAAGGAATGCAACAAATAATTATAGTTGACATATCAAATAATACATATTAACGACAAATTTGATCAATTTTCATCATTGCCTAAGTAAATTGATGTATGGATCATGGGAGTGGATTTTAAATTTCAAATATTATCCCCAGTCTTATGTATTCCTAACCCGTTTATTATCATTACTGTCTAAGATAAATTAACACAAGATAATGAGATTGAATTTTCTATTGAATTTTTAGAATTTAAATTCCAAATTTCATTTCCAATGTGCATCATTGAATATTTTTGATCGATGATGAGATATCACTCCATCTTCTCACTCCCCAACGTAACTACTCCTCTGATCATATTTAAAAGACACTTCCACATATTGAAACAAAGATAAGATGCATTCTCCCTAACATAGCATTCATTAAATATCATAGAGTTCAAATAATCAACTTCTATCCCATCCCTACAGGCATATAGATGGAAATTACAAAGTAGACGTTCCATTCGTCCACATGTTAGAAAAAATCGCTGATAAGAGGCAACATTACTTCTCTTGTTTAACAATCTTCAACACTCGCTTATTTGCACGGGTAGTAGATGATGTATGTGTGACTGTTGCTGAGTCATCTTTTTGAACACGCATATATGTAGAGCTCCTTTCTTTCCCCCTTATAATGTGCATTATGGGTAAGATGATTCGAGAGATTGGGAGTATTCGTGTCTTCAGAGGAAAAGTGGGGGAATAATATTATTTGGATAGAATAGAGAAAAGGAAGAGGGAAAATGTATGGCATTTACAATGATAATAATACCTCATTTAATTTTGAACTCCTTTTTCAAGTAATTCCGTGATAACCAATTCAAATAAAAATTAACACCATTACATTAAATTTCAAAGTTAAATTAAATGAAATTTATTTTTGTTATTTTATTTTAAAATAAAGATAAAGGGAAAAATATATTTCCTTTTTTAACCCAAATAAAATATATTTTCTCAAAAACTAACATAATAAAATAAAAATTACAATAAAAACAAATCTGTCAAATAATAATAACATCTTTATATTCTGATTTATATAAAAAAAAGTTATAAAATTATTCAAATAAATATTTAAGGTTACTTTACATTTATAATAGGGAAAATTACCAAGGCAAGAAATTAATTACTCCTAAGGACCTTTTAAAAAATAATTATTTAGAAAGACCAAAAAATAAAATAAATATATTAAATTACCAAATTATCCCTTCCTATATCTTCTCCCCATATATCAAATGTTTCTTCTTTTAACCAATTAACCCTCTCTCTCTTCCTAACACACACACACACACACACACACACACATTCTCTCCCGCTCTCTACAAACTAAAATTTAATTAATAACTTAAAAAATTATTTCATTTCATTATATATGTTAGAGGGATGTCTAAAATCAAAATGTAAGTATTTATTTTACCTAAAAAATTTTAACCCAACCAACTAGGAGGATCAGAACAATATTAGTAATATCTTAAATTAAAATTAAAAAATTGAATATAATTATTTTTTTACATCTATACACTCATGTGTGCCTTTTTTTAAACATTTGTTTATAAAATGAAATTTTGTTTTTCATCGTTGAATTTGTATTTTTTCAATCATATGACTGGGTAAAATTGGTAATGCGGGCGGGCGAGGCCCAACAAACCCATGAAAAAACGGGCCAGGCAAAAAAACCCGTTTTGAATATGGGCTTGATTTTTCAGCCCGGACCATATTGTTCGGATTTCGGGATGGGCCCAAAAAATCCCATTTTAAGCACACTTTTTTTTTTATCAATTTTTCCTTCTTTTTGAATGAACCCCAGTTTTACAATATACTCCCTCCGGTCCTAATTATAAGATCCCTTTAACTTTTTTGGATAATCTAAGGATGCAAAATTAATCTAAATTGTTTATATTTATCTTTTTTTTCTTAAAACTAATTTATTCTACTTATAAACTAACCTATAATCTAATTACATATGATATATATTATAATTTAGTGGTCTAATTTACTTCCTTAACTTCCACAAAAAAGTCAAAGTGATCTTATATTTAGGACCGATAGGAGTAATTAGCAAAGTGATGACTGTCTTGGGTGTTCACCCTGTCTTCGGCGTTCGCCCAAGTGAGGACCCTAAACCAAATAAAATAACACTAATAAAAGAAATAAGATTAAAACAAATAAAATAACACTAATAAAAAGAAAAGAAAGTATTATATTTTTATCATTTAAATATTATTATATTTTTACTTTTTTAACCACCTTTGTTATATTTATTATATATATATTTAGAAAAAAAGGAAAACAGGTTCGAGTTGGCCCACGGGTTTAACGGGTTAACCCGTCACAAGCTCGGATTTGACGGGTTCGGGCTCAAAATACTCATTTTAATATGGGCCCTATTTTTTCAAGCCCATAACCGTATTTTTTTACGGGTTTCGGGTTGGCCCATGGGCTCTGGCTTGTATTATTGGCTCTATGACTGGGCTTATAAACAGACGACGGATGCTCAGTACACAAATTTAAATCATACTGAATGGCTCCCATTTGTCATGACAACATTTTCCTTTTAAGATGTTATCCATCTCTTAATAACTTTAATTTTATGCATTTTCTATCTTATTAATATTAATATAATATTAAGATATAAATGATTGGTTAAAAGATTGAGATATGGAGATATGGAGATTGAGATATTAAGATTGAGCTTATATTTTAAGGGATTGACCAATCAGAAGCTTCTTATGACCATAATTTTATGGCTTATCTTAAATATTAAATATAATTATTAAAAAATAATGATTATATTTTTCTTAAATATAATTAGTAGATATAATTAGTAATAAATTGACCAATCAGAAATTGTGGACGTTTTTTGAATGGTAATTTGATGGAAGAGTATTTATAGATATATATACATATTACTGCTACTTTTGGTCGCGTGAAAATACAAGGCCCAATCTTAAACTCTGTATGATGCTTGGAACAGATGAAAATGAGATTTTTATAAAATGGTCCATTTTGCTTTCATAATCTAAAAAAAAACCTAATCTTATATTTAAAAATAGAGAAAGTATTAAAAAAAAAGGCATTTATCACATTCATCAAAATTTTTAACGGGTTTTTTTAGTATATTTAACGGGTTTCAATTAATATTCTTTCAATATTAACCGAATAAGAAAGAAATAAAAGTTATTAAAAAATAAATAGATGTTTTAAGAAAAATATCTTGATGTCACCTCATTCAATGAGTATTTCATGATAAAACATAATGATTTTGGGCAGCCCTACACGTGGCCCATGGAACCTGAGAAATAGGTGACATAAATCACAATTCACGGTGATCGTGTCCGTCCATCAAAGGACTACCAGTAAAGTTATGGAAAGATGATTTAAGAGTGGCAGGTGATCACATTGATCAACTGGCATATGCCTCCTTGTGAGGCTAGTTGGGGGTGGGGGGAGGGGTCGAGGGTTCGATCCCCGTGTAAGAGTGGGGTGAGCCACCTTCATTTGTGTCCCATACCTAGTCCTTTTCTATTTTGTCTTGATTCCCCTTCCCCTTTCTCTTCCAGTAAATTTAAACATGCCTTCATGTGTGTATGAATTATGAAGCGCACCTATGATATATTTCCCACTCCCTATCCTTCTAAACAAATATATAGTCATTATTCTGAGTCATCAAATGAAGCATTACTGCTTTCTATCTCTAATATAAAAATCATCTGGGACAAATATAATTTAACACTTCATTTCTGTCCATCATATAATATGAAGTTGACATTTTGAAAAAGAAGACAAAATAATAAGTCCGTCTAACCGTTCTGAGAACTACTAAATTTCCACATAATTTTGTGATCCAAATGGGCTTTAAAAAATAAATATAACAAAATCGTAAGATTTCAAGTAATTCAGTTGAACATCTACAACAAACGACCAATTAATTCTAGGTTGAAATAAATCTTGAGCGCCATAGGAAAGTTGAAAAGGACGAGAAAATAATGGTATAAAAAACTATCAAATAAAAAATGTTTTATTTTAAAAAAAAAATCACACATTTATGTTCAAATATATTTGGGATAGGATCAGCTAGCCCAATGCCCCACCTATTTTTCCATAGTTTTTGTGTTTTCTTCTATCTTAGCCAAACCATAAGTCTAAAGTAGGTCCGAGCAAAACGAGGCAACATAAACACCCATATATAATGATAACTAAATGTATAATGTCATAAAAAAATTGGTGTCAAAGTGACGATTGAAAAACAACGCTCAAGAAACAAAATAAAGTTTAGTGTATTAGTGTTTGCAACAGCATATGAGACCTATAGGAATACACACACACACACACACATATATATATAACTAACATAACGCCCTAAACAAATTAGTGATAAAGAGGGTTGAGAACTTGACCAACAAACAACATGGCTCCACTTACGTCGTCCATAATTATGAACAGAAAAGGGCGGTCGACTACAATATCCACTTCAGCTTTTTTGCCTTCTCCATTGGCTTCAAGCACTGTCATGGCAGTGGTTGCTGCAACCTTTGTGCCTTGTTCATTTACTTCAATAAATGCCTTTTGAAACATGTTTGAAATAGATAGTGTTTTGCCATCAACAAAATCTGCTAATTCACCTTCAGAGGATGGCAATGATGGTAGCCCTAGTTCTTTCAACAGATCAAAAGCCATGAACTCATAAGAGATCTTAAATTTTGGCATCCTAACATCATATACTCTAACTGGTTTCTCAAGAGGAAGGTGTTTTTTCAGGAAGTCAGATTCTGTACATAACCTCTCAACCAATGAAGCAAGTCCATCTTTTGATTTTGGATGAAAGATATACATTGTGAAATCACAATTCTCCAACTCATAAGGGTGACCAAGGACTGTGAAACCATGACAATCCCTAAAAAGATGTTCCCTCTTGCTAGATTGCATGAGTGGAGCTATAACTGATTTCCCATCATTTACAAGACAATGGAGTTCAAAGTTTTTGGTTTTTGTCTTATAAAACCTGTGTCTCCATGCCCCTTCGAAGTTTAGTGCATTTATAAAGTTAAGGCTATGAAAATAACCGAGAGACCCCTCTTGAACAACTTCTTTAATAAGGCCATTTGTGTTCGTTTTCACCCATGAATTAATTTGTTGGGGCACTTGAGCTGCAGCCTGTAAAAGATTATATTTAGTTAGTTGTTTCTTAAGCACTTAGTAGCAGCAGCAACAGCAGCAGCAATAATTTCCCATTTTGAATAAGAAAAACACATTAAGAACATATAAAAATTTGTGTATTATATGTAAAAATTACTTCTTTATTTTCATTTTGACATAATTTCATCATATATTTTAAACCTTATTAACTATAATTAATATGTTCTTTATTGATACTTTTGAAAATAAGCAATAATTATTCCTAAAAAAATAGCATTCCTTTTCCAACAGATGAACAGTGAAAGTTAAACACATATTATACATAAAGACCATCTATATATTATTTAGACCGTTTATATTTGGCATTAGAAGATTCTATGTCTTATAATTATATTTAATAAAATTAAATTTAAACGTTCAAAATGAGATCTAAATGACCTAAATCGTGTTATTAGTATAAATATTTAGGGACAGAGAAAGAAAGTTATTGCCTTCCATGATTTTTTTGCATGTATATTGCTTCCATGATCAATGTACATAAAAGAGCACATCACATAGATTGTGATATTCAAAGGCCAAATTAAATAAGGGTGAAGGGTAAAAAATGACCATGTTATGTTCAAAGTGCATCTAACACCTTATACTTTTTTGTCTCAAAATTGTCCATCAACTTTCAAATTTGGGTTAATAATGACTCTTCTATCAAATTGGTCCAACGGACGTTTCAAATTCGGGTCAATAGTGACTCCTCCATCAAACTAGCCCAACAAAAATTAGATTCCTGTGAAATTCCAATGTAGGACCTACCCATAAAAAAGTAACGGAAATTGGGCCAGTTTAACGGATGAGTCATTATTGATCCGAATTTGAAATGTCCATTGGGCCAGTTTGGCGGAAGAGTCATTATTAACCCGAATTTGAAACGTCCGTTGGCCCAGTTTGACGAAAAACTCATTATTGACCTGAATTTGAAAGTTAAGGGACAATTTTGAGCCAAAAAAAAGTCCAATATGCCAGATGCACCTTTGACATAAGTATAAGGTCATTTTTTACCATTTACCCATTAAATAAAAAGTATGTATCATATGGCCCACATAAATTTGATTTGTAATACACACACAACTTTGTTTAACAAATGTCACCTAAAATTAATTTAATTCTAACAAATCATATATCATAATTAATGTATGAAATTTATATAAATAATATTTACAACTATAACTTAAATTTTTAAATAAATTGGCACAATAAATTCACACACAATATGTGTTTTCCGCTTTAAAATTGCAATGGGAAAAGACACTGTTCTAATATGGTTGATTTTTACTATACAAAATTTAGGAGACTAATTTATTATCAATCAATACAATTTTTTTTGTTAACTAGAATGACTTCTTTGTCCTTAAAAAATTAAAAGCCACCACAAGTATGTATAGATCAAACTTAACAAGCATTTAACATAGATTGTATAGAGAACTAAAAGAAAAAAGATTTAAGATCCCAAAGCTAAATGAAGTCTCAAGAAAATATATCAAATTTTTATGTTAATAACTTCATAAATGATATTTGTATTATTTTATTTCAAGGGGGAAGTAAATAGTAGCTAAACAATAACCCATATTGATCATTCAATTTTCTTAAAACAATTTCTACACCCCTGAATAATAAAGTATAAAGAAATTGTGGGAACTCAATGTAATAGATATCAATAAGTAACATTAAAAACATTAATATAAGAAAATACAATAACAAAAAAGAGCACATCAATCAAGTAACAATTAAGAAATAAATCAATTTAGTTGAACAAATACAATAAAAATAGTATACTAACTCAATAAGATTTAGTGGAAGAGCTCCTATAATAGTATTACTCAACAACACAACTCAATAGTTGATAACTCTTTCCCTGGGTTTCTTTTATTATCTCATTTGTTGGAAAGGTTTTCCAGAGATTCATTGTTATCAAGCTGCTTGTAATTATTTCCTCTTCTTGTACCTCACTTGTTGGAAGGGATTTCCAAATCAATACACCGCTTTGATGATTTACAATGCCATTTCCTCCCAAGACTTATACATCTCTTTCAACTCGTCAGGAGCTGAGTTCTTTTCAAGCAGGGGAGAAATGATGGAATATAGAAATTAAAAAATTATTATTTGTTGGGATTTTCGAGATTCTCTATAATTATCATTATTAGAGAAATACTTTGTTTTCCTTTTAATTTGATTGTTATCAATTATCATTAATTGTTATTCGCATTGAATTTTAATTTCTAGAATGCTCTATCATTAAGTTGTAGCATTAGGTTGAGCCATATAAATAGCACCTCAACTATTTGTTTTGTACGTTATAATAAGAATATTGAGTTTCCTTTGCTTTGTTCTCTCTTCTCTTCTAAATTCTCTCTCTTCTATCTTTCGCCTTACTCTATCTCTCTTTCTCTCTTCTATTCTCATATATTCTTTTCATCTCCCTTTTCTCCTTCCCATTCTGCATCAGTCATTAAATTAGCAAATATTTCTTAACAAAAATTAACATAAAACACAATAACAATGTATTGTTTATTATGTTGTGTTTATATTTCTCGATTATTAGCATATGCTAATGGAAACAATACATCTTCGACAGGTCTTCGCCAAGGACATCCCTTATTGCCATACTAGTTTGTGATATATATGGAAAAACTAGCTCATCTCATCCAAGACCAAATAAAAGAAGGGAATTGGAGACCTATCCAATTGAATAGGGGTGGTCCTCATATTTCTTACCGATTATTTGCTGATTATCTAGTTATTTTTGCCGAAGCCAGACTTGATCGGGTAAGGCTATTATGAAAACTTTGATTAACTTCTGTGAGGCGTCTGGACAACGGGTTAGTAATGCTAAAATCCGTGTTCTCTTTTCAAAGAATGTTAATCATGTTGTTAGATCCCAGTTAAGTGAGGAGTTAGGGTTCACTATGGCTGCGAATTCGGGAAAGTATCTTAGAGTTCCTCTTCACCATGAGAGTGAGAAAATCCACTTATAAGAAGATACTTAATAAAGTTCATAAAAGATCATCCTATTGGAAAAGCCACGCTCTATCTCTTGCTGGGAGACTTACTTTAATTAAATATGTAGCAATGGCGATTCCAAATCATGTGATACAGACTTCCCTTCTGCCTACGAGTTGCTATAATGATATTGATAGAGATGCTTGGTCATTCTTATGAGGTTCAATGGTTGAAAAAAAAAGAGAATTCATGTAGTAGCCTGGGATGCCTTTTGTCTATCAAAGACATAAAGGGGATTGGGATTGAGGCACCCCCGTCTTCAAAATTGAGCCTTTATGATGAAGGTTGGTTGGGGATTGATATCTAATTGAGATGCATTGTAGACAAAAATTATTAGAAGCAAGTACAAAAGTGGGGATGATTTGATGCCCACCATTGAAGCTAGACATCCAGGATCAAGATTATGGAGTGGGGTGAAGGCGATATGGGATCAGCTAGCAAGTGGAGTTGAAATTATTAGGAACGACAGTGGACCCTATGCTAAATGGAGATTGTCAAACTGGTCATTTTTCAATCAAATCTGCTTATGAGCATATTTCAGAAGCACACAGTTTGGGTAGTACATTATGGCAAAAGATATGGAAATTACAAATTCCCCAACAGTGTCAAACCTTCATGTGGTTACTGTTGCATAATAGGCTGAATACGAATGAGTCTCTTTGGAGGAAAGGATTACATGCGGATGGGATATGTAGTGAATGTCCGAATATTTTGTAATCGGATATCCATGTATTAAGGGATTGCAAACAGGAGCAATCAATATGGTCAAAATTGGGCATATCTTGCTCCAATCACTCTTTCTAGAATTATGACAGCAAGGAGTGGATTCGAATGAATGTTCTGGATGATAGGGTTGTTGAAGGAAGGAGATAGAGAGATATTTTTAGTATGGCGTGCTAGCTTCTCCGGCGTAGAAGGAATGAGAAATTGCATCATAATTGTTTATTTAGTGACGTGGATGGTATTGCAAAAATCAAAGGGATTTCAATTGTATGATTAAAGCAAAGAGTTTTGGGAACAATTTTAAAAGCCCAAGATTGGCTGTAACAATAATAGCGTGACAGCCTTGGACATATCTGGCCAGTCCATTGATGTCAACATAGATGGTGCTTTTCCTCCAAATTTGAACATGGTTGGTTGTGGAGATGTTCTGAAATTCTTGAATGGAAAAATTTATGATTCATTTATATGCAAAGTCAAAGGAGAGATCATGGGATTCAGGATTTCGGTGTGTGAGGCTGTTTTGTGATTTAGAGGGAGCTGTTTCATGGCTACAAAGAGAAGATATTGAGCTCCATGAAGATAGAGAGTTGCTTCAAAGTGCCCAACAGTTGTTAAAAAGGAACTGGACTGTTCAAATTCATGTAGTAGATAGTGATGACGACGAGTAAGCTAACACTTAGCTAAGGAGGCGCTCAACTTAGGCTTTGGATTTCAAATCCTGTCTAAGGATTCTACAATCATTGCTCCTAATTGATAGGGGTATGACTTAATGTCTTTTATTGTTTTGGTCTAGTTTTCTACTTTCCTCATGTATAAAAAGAAAAAAAGGGAGAATTTCAATATAGGACCGCTGTAGCTAAAATAGGACCAAAAGATTATGAAATATCACTTGAATCTTGTAGGGGTAAGCTGAAATTAAATTGAAAGAAGAAAAGACAACATTGACCCCACATAGCTGACACTCTCTCTCCCTCTCTAACAGTCTCATCTTTCTCTCTCTCACACTCCATTTCACTTGTTCAAACGAGCTTTTTTCTTGTTGAAATGACCATTTTCCTTGTTCATGTGAAAATGAGTGGGGTGTGTGTGTGAGAGAGAGAAAAATGCGCGTCACAGAGAGAGTGTCAGAGGAGAGAAAGTGTTAGAGGAGAGAGAGGGTTAGAGGAATATTTTGTTTTTTATTTAGACTTGTTCAAATGAGCTTTTCTTGTTTATATGAGCTTTTTCCTTGTTCAAATGACCGATTTCCTTGTTTGTGTGAAAATGAGTGAGGTGTGTGTGTGAGAGAGAAATATGCATGTTAGAGAGAGAGAGAGTATGTCAGAAGAGAGAGGGGGTGGGAGGAATATTTTGTTTTTTTATTGAGGCTTGTTCAAATGAGTTTTTCCTTTGTTCAAATGACGGTTTTCCTTGTTCGTGTGAAAATGAGTGGGGTCTGTGTGTGTGTGTGTGAGAGAGAAAGATGCATGTCAGAGAGAGAGAGAGAGTGTCTGAAGAGAGAGAGTGTGAGAGGAATATTTGGTTTTTTATCGAGGCTTGTTCAAATGAGTTTTTTCTTATTCATATGAGATTTTCCTTTGTTCAAATGACCATTTTCTTTATTCGTATGAAAATGAGTGGGGTGCGTGAGAGAGAAAGAGAAAAATGCGTGTCAAAGAAAGAGAAAGAGTGTGTTAGAGGAGGGAGATGGTGAGAGGAATATTTGTTTTTTTATTGAGGCTGGTTTAAATTTCTTTTTCTTATTCATATGAGCTTTTCCTTTTTTTGAATGAATGTTTTCCTTGTTCTTGTGACTGTGAGTGGGGTTTGTGAGGGAGGGAGAAGAGAGAGTGTTAGAGAGGCCACGTGGGTGGAGACTTTTTTGTCTTTTTCCAAATCAATTTAACTTCACTTAATATCTTGAATTTGCAATAATACTCCTCCGGTCCTAAATATAAGACCACTTTGACTTTTTTTTATGGAAATTAAAGAAGCAAATTAGACCACTAAATTATAATTTATGTCACATGAAATTAGATTATAGGTTAGTTTACATGTAGAATAAATTAGTTTTGAGGAAAAAAGATTTTTTTTTACTGAAACTACTTTTTTTTGCTGAAAAAAAAAGTCAAAAAAGTCAAAATGATCTTATAATTAAGAACGGAGGGAGTATTTCAGAATCTTTTGGTCTTATTTTGACATCACAGGTGCTATATTAAAATTCTCAAGAAAACAACAATAATAATAATAAATAATAGGAAACCATACATCTTACTTTTGTTAGCATATGCCAGTGGTCAGTGGAAACTATATAACTATATAAAAGAAGTAGGCTTCACTCAAATTGAAAGAAAAATTTATTATCTAGCACAAATTCCTCAGGAAATAATGAATCAATGGTTCGATTGTACCTGGGTTGGGGATAGAGTAAGAGCAGCCTTATAATGAGATTCCAAAATCTGCTTAAACGAAGGCTTGAGAATTAGGGATGGATGGAACCAGACGGCGTTAGCAAAATCAAAGCAAGGGCCACCGTCACCGGAGAGATTAGAGGTGGAGGAAAAGAGATCGTCGACGGAATCGGCCTTGAGAAAGGAGAGAATCTGATGGAGGGTGCAGTCCTTAGATCCGGTGGCGAGAAGGCTGAGAAACGTGTTGACCAACAATGGTGAAAAGATAAGGTTTTTGTTTGGTTCCTTCAAGAGAAGATGCTTCGCGAAGCTCAAAGAGGCGTGAGTTCCCGCGTGATTTGGTATATCGCGGGGATGAACTTTTTTCCTCCAACAAGGGGAGAAAGGGTCCAACTTGGTGGGATCGTAAGTAGCATAGAATCTCATGCCTTTAGCTATTCGGTGGACGGAAAGCGAATTCCAGGGAGGAACGAGATTGCGCCGCCACATGATGGACAATTGGAGAGGCAGAGAGTTCACTTCAGGAGGAGCAGAACGATGGAAGAAAATGGATTCTGTAATTCTTTTTTTTTTTTAATCAGTAGTAAAAGCATTAATAGCTAGGTTAAATCATTCTTTTCCCCATTTCCTAATATAGAAGAAGAATGAGAAAATTAATTATAAGCAAAGGAATTTAATTAAGATGAGATCATATAAAATCTTATTATTAACTGAGGTCTCACAAAATCGTCTAATTAATTCAAGATCTTTAGTTTTGAGCAAAAAGTTGTCAACGTATAAATAGAACAAAGTTATTAATGACAAGATTTTAAAAAAGTTGTGGTTGATGTCCAAAAAATTGTTACCGCTTAGCCAAAAATTGTTAGTGACCAAAAATTTATAATGCTTATAAATTATGCTCATAATATTATTATAAGAACCCAAAAAGTTGCTATCATGCTAACAATTTTTGACCCGCTAATAACAACATTTTGGACATTTGTAACAACATCATGAGCATCATTCACAACTTTCTAAAGTCTTGTTATTTTTGTCAGACGATAACAACTTTTGACTTGATGACAACAACTTCCTAGGCAGAATTAGAGAATATATTTTATTTAGGGAATTTTCAGGATCTCCATTTTAATTAGGGGGATTTGGTGGGAGTTCATTTTAATTAAATTCCTTTTAATAGACCTGTAATTAATTTCTTTAGAAGAATTAGGGGCCAAATACTAAATAAAATTTATATCAATATAAATTCGAATTAAAAAAATATATTTTTAATATCTTTTGAGAATATTCTCATTGCTAGAATTCTTACACTTGTACAAAATGTTCAAGGATAATGTAAGTTTTTTATTTAGTGTAAGTGAGTAAGTGGACTTTTTTGGGCCTAAATGCAAGTGGACTTAAAAGTTAAAACCATGTGAGGCTGTGAAGGTAAATGATTCAATCATTCAATTCTGTTTTTTCTTTCTTTCGTCTTTTTTTTCAATCACTCAGTTTAGTTACTCTCAAAAATACACCTAACCATAGGTACAACTTTGTTAGTCATGTAGCCTGTTTGGATAGCATAAAAAAATGCTAGCTTAAAATCTTGGTTTAAAAAAAAAAAAGAAGCCTGAAACTGTTTTATTAAAAAAAAACAAAACAGAAACAAACAACCCATGGTAGTCTCTGTTTGTATCAGTGAAAGATCTTTAGTTTTCAATGAAAAGCAGTTTTAATTAAAAAAAAATATGCCAAGCACAACCACCAAGAGACTATCCATATCTACAATATTACACAATTCAATAAAATATTTTCTTCATATGTTATATCTATTGTCAAGCATCAATTCCATCAAATAAGATATTATGCATTACTCCTATTCACTCACAGACCAAATTAAGAATTTGGCACATACCGCTTAGAAAACATTACTTATCAATAAAATCAAATGTCACATTAAAAAAAAAGTATGAGGGTGAAAAATACAATAACAAACAACACAATTGAAGCCAGAAGTTTCACACAAAAAAATAATAATACATGTGCAACACACAGAGATATACCTCTGGTTTTACTTTAATACCAACCATTCACATGCAAGAGCAACTACTAATATATCATACTAAACCGTGAAGCGATGTGATTTTCTTTACTATAAATAAAGTATAAATATAAATACCAAAGTAGAGTCAAACATCTAAATAAAAGCACCAAAGTGTTCGACAAAAGAGATTAACAAAAATACTAAGGAGAGCGTCAAACATTTTACATTACCACTGATAATGACAACACGAACCAAAGAAACACTACCCTGAATGAAGTTCGATATCCTGAAAAAACTTGTAACATTGATCTAGCCATCAAAACCTATCCGGCGTAAAAATCATTTCTAACATGACAAAACTTGGAGAAAGGAACTACAAGGCTTGGTGTAGGCACATGGGGCAAATCTGGTGGACACCTAAACCCTAAGGTGACCACAGTGGCTGTTGTAGCTTTAGTGCCTTGTTCATTTATGTCCATAAATGACTTCTGAAATATGCTTCTAACATGCATGTTTCGACCATCAAATGAACTAAACATCTTTGTAAACTTTCCTTCCCCAGAAAATGGCAACGTTACCCCAAGTTGCCTCATCACATTGGAAGCTTCCACCTCAGAAGAAATGTTAAATTTTTGGGTCTTGTGGCCACATGCATCCATTGTGGTTTCCGTAATTATGGTTTCTCCATCCTTTATTCTTGGATAAAAGACAGTGGTAGATGAAACTGCGGTTTTTATCTCCTTTTTGCATTTTAAATGATGGACTATGCATGACGAAACCATTATATGAACCAGATTCTTTCCTACTGATTGTCATATAGCCAGCCCATGTAAAGGCCACATTACGAATATTATATTACCTAAAAGAGGATGCTCTTGTTTTACAATGCTCCCATGATCCTTTGAAGTATAGTGCATTTGAAAAGATGAGTTGACACCTCATGAATAAGGTCATTTAATAAGGTCACTTGTCTTATTTTTCCACCCATGAATTAATTTGTTGCTTGATATGAGGAGCCCGCACAAATAAGAGTCATTTCAGGATGATAGCGCATGACCAGAACCTCTTCTCGCGCTCTGTACACGGTCGAGTTATCATCGGCGTCGCTTCAAGATGTGGCGGTCTGGTGTATTTCATGGTTTTATATTCGAAACTCTAGATTTTCAACAATCTGCTGCAATTATTCATCGGAGACAATGTGTAGTACTGAGATGATTAATTTCATAAACCCACGTGATTTCCAATATCTAATCTCCTTACACCTAATGACAGATCCTATGAATATCAACTGGTCAAACTTGATCGAGTTTCCATTCAGAAATGGCTTGAGGCTAGAAACAAGACATATCTTTTATTAAAAAAAATTAAATAGGACATGTCCGAAAACAGGGGACAAGCAAATACAGAGCTAGTCCCAAATGCTACCCTCAGAAAGCTTATCCAGTAGTTTGTCACCGAGAATGGAGTCTCCAGTGCCAACCGGAGTCCAACATAACGAGAACGATCGTCACCGAGAATACTGCTTCGGCAAACACCAAGCAATTTCTTTCATGGTTTATCATACCCAAGAAAAACAATTTTCTAGTGCTAACTAGAAAGCCAAGGAAAATTGGACAAGTAAAAACAAGATTGTTCCTTGGAAAAGATGAGTGACAAAGCAAGAATGATATGTGAAGCCAAACCAGTGGGTGTAGAGGACTAATAATGTCAGGTGGGAATGAGTTGAGAAAAAGTAAGGAGAGAGATGAAGAGGCAAACTTTATCCCTCTCCTTATATAGGACGAGTTATGAGTGACAGATTTTTTATAAAAATTAGGAAATTTGAAGGATTGAATTGCGACGAGTTAAATTATAAGGAATGAGTCGCAAACTTGATTAATCAAATAATTAATTTTCCCATAAAAATATCTACTCTCCTCCCTCATCTCCTTCAGGGTCTGCTTGGATGAAGGGAAAATGGGAGAGGAAAGAAAAGTAAGGTGGAAAATGGGGGAAGGGAGAACATTTTCCCTTGCTTTTTTCCCTTCCAAAACTTCCCTAATGAGATAGAGAGATTAGGAGAGAGAAAAGTGTTGCTTATTATTACCCATGATCTCACCTCACTTTTTTTTAATACTATGCCTATGCAACCATGGTCCTTTATATTCTCTCTTCAACATATATTTACTTTTTTTACACAAATAATGAAATAACATCTGTAAAAAAAAAGGGCGAAGGAGCGATTTTAGCAACAAAGTTTTTTGCCAGGAGCACCTGGCACCATAAAGTTTTTTTGGACCTTATATGTACATTAAGTTTGAAAAATGTAGCATTTTCAACACGACCGTTAAGTCCCTTCTAACCACCGTTACTTTTCTATTTGTGGGACCTATGCAATTGCCACATCAGATGTTTTCCTTATTGACCACATTGACTGGAATTTTCAACTCAAAAAATAGTCTGATATGGCAACAGAAAGTAGTCAGACCTAGCTAGCCTTCTTCTTCTTCTTCTTGTTTTTTGGATAAACGATGTGGCCAACCTTCTGAAACTAGTATAATGAATTAAAAAAAGAAATTGAAAAGCGGCAAAGCTTGCGTGCTCGCCATGGTTTTAAGAACCGAGCCGGACCGGACGGTCCTGCCGGTCAGACCGTTGGCCGGACATGGCAACGGCTTGGTTAAGCCATAAATCCGTTTTCTTGGTTAAGCCGGATCTAGCCAGAGATTGACCGCCTTTGAGCCGGAACCCGTTGATGAACCGAAACCCGGGACGGTTTTTGGAAAGCCGGACGGGTCTAGATTAAAAAAAACTGACTGAAAACATTCTTGTTTTCCTTGCTGAACTAAAACTTGCCTGAAGAAGAAGAAGAAAAACGAAGAAGATGGTTCAGTCAAGACGGAGAAGGAGTTACTTTTCGTGTTTCAGTCATATTTGTCATGTCAAAGCTGTCCTATTTTGTATTCAAGTGGAATTAATTATTTACCCATGGTTCACCACATTTTCTTCTAGTTACCATTAGTATCCTTTGGTTCTCTACTTCAACCCAATGCTTTTCACTGTACCCACTGATTCCCTTCTAATTATTTTTTGTTTTTGTCGGAAGAGTGTAAAATAATTGAAAAGATTTATTTAAAAATAATTTAAAATTATAACTTATCACACACAAATATCAATGCTTATGTAAATGATTTTTTGTGTTACATGCGAGATAAATCTCCAATTTATCACTAGCAAATTTTTGTAGAATTAATTAGCCTTTTTATATGTTCTTTGTTTTGATTTTATAATATTATTGTCCTTTAATAAAAAAAATTGTAAAGAAAATATTATTTTTCATTTAATTATTACGTCACCGGCCTGACCAGACGGACCGACCGTTTCAACCGTTTGGACCATGACCCCCTCATCTTTCCGGCTCGACTTCCGGTCCGGCTTTTAAAACATTGATGCTCGCTGCGACCTCTCTCAAACCTTCTGAAACTAGTATGATGAATTGAGTGCTCCCACTTGGTTCTTCATGAGTGAGCACTCAAGCAGCTCCGACGACGGCAATGCCGCCCACCATCTACAAATCCGCCCACTTAAATCAGAAACGGAATCACATAATTAATCCATCTGCTACACTAAGTTCTCTCCACAGCTTATGCATAACATCAGTCCCCGTTGATGGAAAGGGTTCAACAAAATCGGACTTCATTTTGAAATCCACTCGACTGCAAGATTGCCACAAGTCACTGCTCCAGAGATCCACTTCATTGACAATCTCAGGAACGAAAGTTGATTCTCCAACACAGGATACATTAAATGATTTGGATGTTTCATTTAAACTCATATCACCTCCTAAATGTTTACTCAGATTCACCTCAGACTCCACCAATCCAGTACCCAGCTTAAGAAATGATGTGGAGAGAACTTCATGAATGCCAAACAGATTTAAGTGAACAATAACTTTAGCAAAAACTTACAAAATTGGAACTGACCTTATACATGCATGCCTAATTTCCTTGGGGAAAAAAACTTGCTATTCTTCTTTCTAATGGATAAGACTCTGCCCCAAAACCTCTCCCTCTCAAACTGATTTTAATCTGCGGAACAGAGGCCAGAAAAAGAAAGAGAGTCACCGGAGTCAAAAGCCAAGCTCGAATGTTCCAGCAGTTGCTCTTTCTGCCGCCGACGATGCCAGAATCCTCCGGTGATTCCCATCTCTTCACTCGCTATCTTTCTCACTTGCCGCTCTCTCACCGGCCTCCTTGAGCGGCACCGTCGAAGAAGAAGAGAAGAGGAGGTGATTGATGGTTAGGGTTTGGGGAGGAAGAGCGTTGGAGAGAGCTTGAAAATGAGAGAGCAAATGGTGATAGTGAACGATGATGGTAAAGTCGGCCGAAGAAGGAATATGGGAATGGATGATCAGTTTTTCTAACCTTTAATGGAGAAGGAAATGGGTATAAAACAAAAGGGGAATGGGCTTATGTGTCATTACAAAGGTCAATTGAAGATAAAGGAGAGACATCTGTCTATTTGCGTGGGTCCCACATATACAAAAGTAACAGAGGTTAGGAGGGAGTTACGGTTGTGTTGAAAATGCTACATTTTTCAAACTTCATGTATATATAAGGTCAAAAAAAAACTTTGTGGTGCCAGACGCTCTTGACAAAAAACTTTGTTGTTAAAAACGCTCCTTTACCCAAAAAAAACCATAATCATTTTATTTTTATTGATTATAGGGTTAAGGGTCAAAAATACACATGTGATTTTGTCAAAAGTTCATCTAGCACCAAATGCTTTTTTTGGGACCAAAAATACACATGAGCTTTCAAATTAGATCAAAAATACACATGTGATTTAAATTAGGGTCAAAAATACACATATGATTTTGTAAAAAGGTTCATCCAGCACCAAGTGCTTTCTTTTGGAATATAACTGCAAATGTGACTTTTGATCCAATTTGAAAGCTCATGTGTATTTTTGGTCCCAAAAAAAGCATTTGGTACTGGATGAACTTTTGACAAAATCACATGTGTATTTTTTACCCTTAACCCTTGATTATAAATAATTCAGCTTTTTTTTTACTTATTAAAAAATATTTTAAAATTATTTGAATATCTTAATATTTACTCTGATTTTATATATCTTGAAAAGTAGCATTATGTCCCGCACTATAAAATGTAATTCCATTTTGAATATACTAGTTCTTTTATTATAAGAGTTGGGGTATTTTAGTCAGTCGCCATATATTTGTTCATTTTTTTTCCTCTTAATTTTCTCTCACTCATCCAAATAATAAGGAGAGTAATTACATTTTCCTCCGCCTTTTCTCTCATCCCATTTTCTTTCTTTTCCCATCTTCCCTCTGTTTGGTTGGAAGGGAGGGGAGGGAAGGGAAGGGTAAATAAACACCTCCCCTTGTTTGGTTTAAAAAATTGGAGGGAAGGGGAGCCAAAATCAGCCATCCCCTCCCCTTCAAACCCCTTATTTTGATCCCCTCCAATTTGGGGGGTTTTGGAGGGGAGCAATTTTTCTTGACTAATTTACCCTCCTCCTTTTGTATTATTCCTAGTATATGGGTCACAAGTTATAACTGGTACTTTCCCTTCTCCCTTCTTCTTAACTGGCTTAGCGGAAGCTGCCAATGGCGAGGCTGCAATGGAGTTAGAGGAAATGGTGATAGAAGAAGAGGAGAGGCGGGGGAGTCTATAGAAGGAGCTGAAGGCTTTTCAACCATTGTACGGGGCCGAGGCCAGCATCCTTATCGTTGATGCCCGTCTTGTGAAAGGCTCGACGGCGACAGTAGTAGTTCTAATGCTCATAACACCACTCACCACCTGTTCAACCCTTCACCAATCCTTTAGCAGCCATACCATGCCGATGTTTGATGCCTCAGATTTTCCAATTAAACAAACTGGGAGAAGAAGAAGTACCTGCTTGCCGTTGACAACCATTTCTTCCTACTCGTGGACATGGTGGTGGTGTATCTGTAGCTCTTTGCCACTTATTAATATATTATTTTATTAATTAAATTAAAATACGTATTAGCTATTAAGATGGAGGGAGAAGCAATATTTGTACAGAACCCACATTCCTTTTTTTTTAAAAAAATAACGGAATGAAATTTGTTATTTTGATATTTTAAAATATATTATAATAGTTAGATATATAAATTAACTATACTTGATTTTAATGGGATTATACTTATATCAAATTCTTATTATAAAAGTTTTGTGTTCTATTTATTATAAATTAAACATTTTCCTATTTTATATTAATATTAACACGATGAAACTGAATTTTCATAAAATTATATAATTTGCAATGAATGAGCAAAGTAATTTATATAATATACAAATAAAAAAATATAACTTAATACAAAAGGGTAGAAGAGTAAATTAGTTATTATTATACATCCCCTCCCCTCTTAAACCAAACAAAGTATCATTAAAAACATCTTCCCTCCCATCCCTTCTTACTAAAACCAAACAAGGTAATATCAAAAACTTCCATTCCCTCCCATTCTGAGAGAGCGAGAGATAAGGGAGGGTCGCCGGAGCTGTACATAGTTGACGGCGCCGGAGGAAATAGCTTCAATGACAGACAAAACCGGATTTTAATTCCGGTGAGTCTTCTCTGTCGATTTCTACCCTTTATTGCTTCGACCTCAGGTGACCCTTCTCTCCTTATTCCTACCCTTCATTCGTCCGATTTGAGTGATTTCTGGTTGACGTCCGATTTAGGGTAAGGGTTCTAGGGATTACTAAACAAGTAAAAATGAAGCTCAAGCTTTGATTCAAAGCTTTTCTGAAGTGATTTTGTGAATAGAGGTGGATTTGGTCGGATTTCTTCCAAAATCATTTTCGGGGTACTGTTTACCCGAGCTTCTAGGTCTGATTTTTTGGTTTAAAACTACTCATAAGCTTAATTAACTTTAGTTAGAAGAAAATCTGAGCTGCTAAAATGCCTTGCGTGTTAATTTTCGTGGACTAATAAGAATTTGAAATTTTCATCTCTGGTGCTTCGGCTCTGTGATGATTTTTATTGGACTGAGTTTAGCATTATGATTTGGGAAGTGTGTAGTTTATTTCTGAATTTGTATGAAGATTTGGAAATTTCTATTCTTCCTTCCTGCACTGTGTTGGTCCGGGTTCGGTGATGAGGAAGAAGAGTTAATGATAATTTTGAATTAGTTGGTGTGTTATTTTGAGATTCTGGTTAGGAATAAATGTTATTAGTGAAGTTTTATTTTGTGTTCTACTTGTTCTGTTGGTTCTGTCTGTATGGTGCATGTGCTGCCTTGAGGAGGGTGATTGGTGTAGAGGGTTGAACCTACTCTAATTACTAGAGATAAAATATTTTGGATATTTGGTAAATTTTGGTTGTGTAGTGGTATTAGAAATTTTGGGAGTATGTTCTGTGAGGTCTTAATTTAGAATTTAATTTGAACAAGTAAAGAGATTTTGATGGTGGTTCAATTTGGAATTTTGAAGATTGGTGTGGGGTGCTCTGTTTGGGTGTATAGTTTCTGCCGTGAAGCTAAGGTGGTTTTATTGGATCTGATTTGGTGAAAAGTCTCTTATTCCTGCTATGGTTCATGAAGAAGTTAATTTGGAAATTGAGATTCTTTGAAAGAGAAATTAAGTATACTGTAATGTGTGATGTAAGTAGCTGTATGGTTTATTAAGAAATTGGGGAGAAGTTGAGGATGGTAGGACATTTTAAATTAGGAAGATGGAAAATGTAAATGTAAGGAAGCTTTGTGTGTGTTGAGGATTTGGAATAAAAGAAACTGTGCTGCAGTGGAGTTTGGGTTTTGATAGTAGGAAGTAAAAGTCTAACTTCTTGTTTGTTGTTTAAAGGACATAGATGACGAATGTTGGAGGAACTTTGATTCAATTAAGAAAATAAGCATCAGGTTGTGAGGAAAGGATGAATTGATGTAGAGTAAAATTTGTATTCAACAGTTTGAAGAATATAAATTGATCTTTCAAGGATGATTTCTTCCTCTTTCAGTTAGTATAAATTTAAGGATCTTACTTTGATTGATGAATCTGAGAATTCAAAGTTTTGTGATGAGGATCATGAAGTGGTTTGGATGGCATTTGTTACAATGTCTGAAAAAGAATTTGTAATTAAAATATATATATAGAGATAAAGCTGGTTTACCCCTTTTCCTTCTATTTTTCTGTTCACAGCCATAGTGTGTTGAAAGTTTGGGAATTGTACAGCTGCTGCAACTATATAGTTGTCAATACACATGAGTGCCTGCTTGTATTGATGTTGAACATTTGAACCACCAATGAACCTCATTCTATGAACTCTCACATTTTTTAGAGTTGTTGGGGAACTATTATGTCCTGCTGCCCTTTATTTCTCAAATGACATGAGTATTTAGAAATTCGCTTTGTAATGTATCTATTGGCATACAATAACTCTTTTTGCAGGAGATAGTCAAGTGTTCTGGATTTGGTCTTGAACAATTGAAATCTTTAACTTGTTATTTGTGCCATACAGTCATGGAAAGGCAACATAAAATGATGGTGATTATTGGAAAATGAATAGAGTTGAGAAGTAGGAAGTTTGAAAGTATTGTCTTAATTCTCTAGGAGGAGATTTGAGTATGATGGATGTTAATAAAATGAATAAATCACCTTAATGATAACTAAGTTAACATTAAATAATTAATCAAAGTGTCATGATTGATGTTATGATGTTTTGTGATTGGTAGTTATGGGCGATTAATTCCAGGATCTTTAAGGATCAATGAAGGATATGGAGGATGTAAAGAGTTGTCTAATGATGGAAGATTACTTGGATATGGATTTGAAGATAGGTTGTTTAATATTGTTGTTTTTGTATTAAATAGAAAATAAGGATATATATATAGATAGATATAGGTGCGTGCTGGTGTGTGTAAATAACTGTGAATGGGATAATTTAAGTTAGAGATATTAATTTAAGACATATATAAGAATGGGAAGAGTAGAAATAAATAATACTACAGAATCTTGAGAGACGCTAAGTATAAATATATAAGTATTAATTTACTTTAATTGTCAGATGTGTTATAGGCTTTAATGGTAACATAAGATTCATCAAAGCAGTAGAAAGGAAAGGAGCCAGTTCAGGATTAAGGTTTTGATAATCAGATAGCAGTTTTATTTTATGACATTGATCTTACATGAATAATTGCATAACTACTATTGTAGGTATATGGTAAGTTTTTATTTATTTTATGAGGGGAGTACTCCGTGGCTAGGTGGTTCGTTAACCCTTTGTCACAGACAAATTTGTTTTAACCTAACCATTATAACCAGAAATCCTGCAGGTATGGGTGCCCTCACTATTTAACAAATATATTGTTATTAGTGGCTGGAAGGTGCATAAAGTACATAGTTTACAAGGATAATTACTATCATTATTTGTACAAGTTCATGAATTGTTATGTATGGTAATGTATGAAATAAACTGCGCTTTGTTATTAGTTGATGAAATGTGCATATAGCACATAGTTTACAAGGATAATTACTATCATTATTTGTACAAGTTCATAAATTATTATGTATGGTAATGTATGAAATAAACTGCGCTTTGAGCTGTTGTTTTTCATGGGAGCTAGAAGAAGGTGGCCATTTTGGGATAAGGTAGTATTGAAAGGCGATGTGCGTTCGGAGACTGTATTAAATAGTTTTGGTATGATATTTTATTTTACATGTGCTTGGTAGAATAATTTGATTTAAATTATTGTTATTCATATATCAATCATCCATAAGGAGGTCTAATCACAAGCACAGATAGCCACGTTATTATTAATATTATTAGTTGTATTTATAGTAGATAGATTTATTTATGTATAAATATATTAGGATTACGGTTGCTTTTAGCACTTCAAAATACTATCACACAATGTTAGAGATTAAGTACCTAATCTGGTCGCTTAATTGATTTACAAAACCACTAGTTTTTATATAAATTTTGTATATGGATTTTAACTTGTCATAAAAGCTCATTCTATGAAAAAAAAAGTTTTAATTTATTCAGATTTTTGGGTCTGATATGTACCAAACAGTTCTAAATTGATTAGACAGCTTTAATATAGTAGTTTAAAAAGTATGTGTTACAAGTTTGGTTTAGTTTGATAAGGTAGTTTGACCAGCTGGACACAGAGTAGAGACAACTGTGAAGGTGGATGCTCTTCACCCTCCCATTCAACTGGAATTCATAAAGATTTGTTCCCCTATTACGACCAACCAATCTTTCTCTCCCTTTCATCACACGCTTGTACTTTCCAATAGGGGTGTTCACGGGACGGGACGACCCCGTCCCGTCCCGAACTTGTCCCGGTCTCGATCGGGACGAGACCGGGACGGGACAGGCCTTGTCCTGAAATATTTTTTCAATTAAAAAAATTGACCTAAAAATCTTTTTTTTTTTTTGCAGAGCAACACACTTGGTGGGTGATTTTGTAGCATAATTAAATCTCCTCCAGTGCCATGAGCACTCCATATTAATACATAATAAACCAAAAACATAATAATTAGAGCAAAAAAGTAGCAACAACTACACATTTAAATAGAGTTTGAAAAAAACTTCAAATGTGATGTGTTACACATAAAGCATAGTGGCAGCGGACAAGAAATTTGAGATCAATGAGTGGTTGGAACTTAGTTTAGAAGTTAGAGTTATATTTTTTTTAAAAAAAAAGTCATATATATTCACACATGAAACAGATGACACATGTATCTTTTTTTTAAAAAAAAAAATATGAACATACATATATATATTCGAGACGGGACGGGATCGGGACGACCCCCTCCCGAAGCTGCACTCTGTCCTAAAAATTTTCTGGATGGGACGGACCGGGAAGGGACAATGTTAAACAGCTCTACTTTCCAATAATTTCGAAAATAAAATAAATAAGAATGGCCAAACAAACCCCTCAAACGGCAAAAATTATTATGCAAAAAAAATACCTATTGTCCTGGATTTATAAAGCGAATGCAACATATTTAATTTCAGTGGATTATGCAACTAGCTTAAAGAGTGTGAAAATTAATTAAAAATTAACCCAATTTTTTAATTTCTTTCCTCTCATATATCCAAATCCCTCGTACCACTTATGAATGGGTGATTGATATAGTCATATAGGGAGATGTCTAAGACTTGCGAGCGTGGTCCTATTGTAGTGTCACATTCATATACCTACACCCAAACGAGTTGGAGGATGGTGCATCTAGCTACCTCCAAATCCAAATTCTTTCTCTATTTACCACACCTTCCCAATAGAGTTTTAATTTAATGATCATATCACTGTATCTTTTGGCTAATGCAGGTTACAGAGTACCTTTTTTTTTGCCTTTAGTGTACGTTTATATATATATATACATACATACATTCATGTAGCACTATACAATATAATGAGATTTGAAAAGAATACGAAAATTAAAAACTAAATATTGTGGGCCGCTGCACCCTTTTGACCTGATGAAAGCATATCACGGTGGGCAGGGGATCCGGTTTCTGTAGTTTAATCCAAGGGATCCATCATGCATGACATGCCCTTTCCATCATCCATCCATCCAATCCCCCCGGGTGGCCCACCCACACACACACACACACAAAAATTTGCTCAAAATCATGTATATAACTAACAACAACAATATGTGTGCGTTAAACACAAAATATTTGATACTTACATGTCATCATATCCATATTTTACTGGTCCACTCCAAAAAGGGGTTTGATGTTGAGAGAACATCCTTATCAAAGGATATGCTTGTATGCATACATAAATAACTACAGAATGTAGTTGCCGTGATGACAATAAAGGTGTTTGTCAATCATTTCGTTCAAATTAACAGTTCAAATAATTTCACACTTTCTATAAAGAAATGAATTGAATAACGTTTTTCAAAATTAATTTAATGACCATATAATCAAATCGTGTAGTGTTACAAAATAAGTATTTTGACAAGATGAAATTAGGTTTTATGTGTAAGATTACGAGACAATACAAATAAATATAGGTAGAAGCAAAAGATCAGGAGGGTTTTTCAACGGAAAGTCAAAGGGAATATAAGGGTGATGGGAGGAAAAAGACAAAAGTCACAAAACATAAGAAGGGAAGGGGCACACAAATAAACGACCAATTTGTCCATCCTCTTGAATTTATATAATTGCTTTTCCTCATTTATGACCAAAAAAAAAAATAATTGCTTTTCCTCTAATCGTCAAGTGATCCTACACACACACACAAACTAATTCGTCAAGTGATCCTACACACACACATGAACTAATTCTTATATTACGATAGAGAGAGCTTTCACATCCTCATTTTATATCTAAATTATTGTCGTTATTGTCGTCACCATTAATTTTATGCTATATTCTCTTATCCCCCCCCCCCCCCCAACCCAATAAACCAAAAATTCAAATAAATATTCAACCCATTGTGTTATCTTAATAGTGAAATAAATAAAGATACGGATTTCATGTGTTGCTCAATTTAAGTAACAAGTTGTTCTGTTTAGAGTTTTATAAATTATGTTAAAATAATGTCAGTTTAATAATTGTCATCACAATTATATATCTTTTCAATCTGAATTAGGGATTTATTAATAGTATTTTGTTGAACAATAGGTAGGCGTGTTTGTTCTTGTTAACAAAAATCTCGCTGAAATTAAGACAAATTTAAATTAAACAAAATAAATTTGAATATTTTATACTGTTCAAACCTAAAACAACATCTATAATTTTGCGGAAGTTGATGCTCGCTCATTCAGAGTCATCCGATATAGCCCAATTAGGGCGTGCAGGGTTTAATTGCCTACCAAATAGTCATCCAATATAAAAAGTTAATACTCACAATCTTGTCCGCTGGAAAAAAGGAAGCTGCATGGACCATATTCAAAAGTGGGCGGTTAACAGAAAAGAGAGAGAGAGAAAAAAAAAAAAAAAGGGTTAAGGGTCAAAAATGCACATGTGTTTTTCTCTAAATGTCACCCAGCACTAAATGTTTTTTTAGACCAAAAGTCAATCTAAGTTTTGATATTGGGTTCAAAAGTCACATAATCTGTTTAAAGCAATAACTGTTGACCGTGAAATTAAACTTTTGACTAATACTGATGGCATGGAAGCTGAGGTGGAAGTTTATGTGCAATGTAGGGAAATAAAAAATTAAGGCAACAGATTATTTAACAAAAAATAACCAATAGCCTTTTAAAAAGAATAAGTTAAAAAAATAAACAATCGAGTGACTCGCTCTCCCTCACCCCTCCTCCACCACCATGTCACCTTCCCTCATCCTCCTCATCCTCCTCTCCCATTTCCACCCTATGATCTTCTCAAAACCTCACTCCCAAACCCTCCACTCAAATCACATCAACCCCAAGCTTCCACTTTGTACCTTCTCTTCCTCCAAAAGCTTCGAAGGCTCGTCCGAACTTGTCAACTCCGTTACCACATGGGCCCGGTCCTCTCCACTTCCATTTAACATCTACCTCATCTGCCCCACCACCAAAAGCTTCTCATCAAGGACTTCCTCTACTTTATCTCCACCCCACACTTCGCCGCCCTCCATCGCCGACTGGTGGCGAACCGTTTCCTATCGCAAGCAAATATTCTAACCTCACATACTCCCATGGGACCCACCTCACCAGGCTGTCAGTACAAGACGTCATCGCCTCCACCGTCAGATCTGCCTCCTTCCCATTCGATCACCGATAGGGAACCCTTCTTAAGATTGGGTGAGCCTCCTCTCTTTATTTCTATGCTTGATTCTTTTGACTTGTGCCCAGAGAGGATGGGTTCAATTAAAGTCATGGTTTTGGGGAACTTTCAGCGATTAAAATGGATTAGTAGTTTTGATTTATATATTCCCTTGAGAGATTTGAGTTTGCATGAAATATTATGACTGGAATATTGAGATTTTCATTTCGGTTACTGTTCACCAAGAAATTCTCTAATTTTCGGTTTGATTGCACCAGAAACTTCAATTTAATATAAGGAAAGTTAGATTAGAGTTGAGTCAGGTGGTTTCATATTCGATTTCTTGCAGATTATAGTGGTTTTAAATGGCAAGTCTTCTGCTCTGTTTTCTGAATCACAATCTTTGAATATAAGTTTCAATTTCTCTGTTTTAGAGCTTTGTGTCACTGAAATATATGGTTGAGATAGAGTCTGAAATGTGGAAAGTATAACAGTCCCTTTATGGTAGAGGTGTTGATTGGGCATGAGTTGGCGGTGTTATCGTCTAGTCCGCTGGTGAATGTGTGGTATACGGGTTTGTCTCAGATGGAGAAAGCACGAAGAAGATTGAAGAAAGCACTAACAGAATCCCTTAGTCGAACCTCTCTTCCTCAACCTCGACTTCTCCCACTCTCTTCTCCTCTAACCTTCCATCTCCAACTCGGCGATGACAGTGACGATGAAACCATCTTCAAGCTACGATCTGGCTCCTCCAACCTTCATTGGGCTCCCGCATTTTGCAAGATATTAGATGTCTTGGGTTCACCTGCCACATCACCCAGTAAAAATGCATTCAATGACACGTGGCCCTATTAATGTGAAATTAACAGCCGTTATTTTTATTAACAGATTATGTGACTTTTGATCCTAATATGAAAGTTTAGAGTGACTTTTGGTCCAAAAAAACATTTGGTGCTGAGTGACCTTTAGAGAAAAATATATGTGTATTTTTGACCCTTAACCAAAAAAAAGAGTACAGCTCTTACGACGGGGCAAGAACCAGTAGGTTTGTCAGCAACAAAGAGTAGGTGCATTCAGCCATTCACGAGGATGATCACGCCTTTTGCTCTTGCTCAGCGTCTACTCTCTCTATTCTTTTCCAACTAAACTAAGTAGCAAGATGATGTCTTGGGAATCACATTCCATGCTAACAGTAAAGGTGAGCAATTGTTACTCATCCTAATTTGTTCCACTCAAATTTTTTTTAACAGTCCAGATTGATTTTAATTTATTTTAGTATTTTTAATAAATTTCTATTTTAATGGATTCATAATAAAAAATAAAGTTAATTTTATAATTGTCATTTGTTAAAAGACTAAACTTATCTCTGAAAAAATGACAATTTAAAGACTTAAAATTTAAACTATCTATATCAAATTTTGAATAGTCCATATAGCGTTTAAGTGATGAGAATGTTGCGATGAGCACTGATATGGGAACCATATATCTCTGAGCATTCTTTGATCCCTGAAAGTTGTATGTAATTGGACTTTGGAGAATGTGGGGGTGGAAGTGATCACAATTATAAGGAATGAAGGTGTTTATGACAATGGTAGATGGGATTCAAGATATGCTAAAACATATTTGTATTGTGATAATTAACTTGTCATTTGAGTATGATTGCATATGTGCTAGCTAGCGAAAACTTGTTTTAGTATGATTGCATATTTGTATCATGGGCATAAACTTGTTGATACTCTTGAATTTTGCTTGAATATCGATATGATAAACTAAATAAATGAGCATCTTTGGGTGGCTTAGTTTGTTATTTTGAGGTCTTCCATTATTACAAAAAAAACTCTTTCATTATGTTTTAGAAAAGATAAAATCTCAGTGACTTTTTAAAATTTTTAAATTTATTTCTATTTAATCTTCATTATATTTCATAAAAGTAAAGTCTATGCAATAATACATAAAGAATAAAAGTGTAAATTTAAATTAAAAATAAATGAGATTAATTATAAATATTTTTTCTCATCTTATAAACAGTAAAAAATAAGTTGTATTTTTCAAACTCTGCTTGTCATTTTTTTCTTGGATGAAATGATGCTCTACAAGTAAAATATGCGCGTCTACCTTCATTTAAGATCTATTTGGAGAGTTGATCTTAGTCTTAAATATATGATTATTTATAATTTGTGTCAAACTTTTCCTAAATTACTTCTATTGTTGGCCTTCACTCAATAATAATCAAATAATATATGAAGTAAGGAAATTAAAGAAGATAATTAGAGTATTTTTTTTAAAAAAAAACATGTCATGTTAAATAATTGGGTTCTTACTATTTTTTGTTGTTAAACTTTCACTCAATTTTGGTTTTTGTTCCTAAACTTTAAAACCGGTGGTTTTGGTCTTTGAACTTTCATTCAATTTTGGTTTTAGTTTCTAAACTTTAAAATAAGTGGTTTAATCCTTGAATTTTCGCTCAATTTCGGTTTTGATCCTTAAACTTTAAAATAAGTGGTTTTAGTCTTTGAACTTTCACTCAATTTTGATTATGATCCATGAACTTTAAAATAAGTGGTTTTGGTCATTGAGCTTTTACTCAATTTTGGTTTTACTCCTAGAACTTTCACTCAATTTTGGCTTTAGCTTTTAAGCTTTAAAAAACTTGAATCATTAGGGATTAATGGCTATAAACGACACAAATTAAAGTTGAATGATCCAGACCAGAATTGAGTGAAAGTTAAACGACTAAAAGGAGTACTAACTCTACTTAATTTAACTAACATTTTTAATATAATCAAATTAGTTACGAAAGTGTATAATATACTTTGCTTTAGTCACAACACAAAAATAGCTGGTTCCACTGTCATAAATTGCAATATTTTGCTTTGTGCTTGCTTGTAAAGACAGTTTCAATTCAACTTTAGGGGAACCAACTGGATTGCAATTGCAATCCCGTGCGTTGCACGGAATGATTTAATGCATAAAGAAAGACACATTAGCTTTAAAGAAGGTATTGTGTAAATCTAAAACATGTAAGAAGGACACATGTACTTTAAGGAAGGCATTTTTTAGTTTGAAAGAATTACTGAGAACAATGTTTTAAAACCTTGTGCACTGCAAGTAGGGATTAAATGTGAATAGAATTGGAAATGAAGGGTAATTTTGAAATTGGAAGTCAATAAGATACGTGTGGATTAACTTTTAGAGAATTACTTGTAAAAAATGATAAAAGTGATGTTAGAGAATAGTTTTAAGAGAATATCTTTTGGAAAAAGTAGGAAGAAATAGCTTCTAAAAAACCATGGCTATCTACCGCAAACCATATTTTCAAAAGTGAAATCAAACACTGGCTTGATATACTTAAACTACTCCTATGTTTCAATTTGCTCAAGTTCTGTAAGATGGAAATGCATTAAAAATGGATAACAATCTAAATTATAAAAGCGGATGGAGAAATATTTAGAATTTTTATTTTAGTAAGTTGTATTTAGTGGGATTTTAAAAATTGTTATCTGTTTCTCATATTTCATTTTCATCTGTAAGTAGCGTTCTGATGTTGTTTAATTTAATTAAATAGTAGTATGTAAGTGGAATTTAATTTATAAGATGATTTCAATTTATGGTATAATTTAATTAAATAGTAGTATGTAAGTGGAATTTAATTTATAAGATGATTTCAATTTATGGTATTCATCCCACGAACTCTTTCTTATAAATATCCCATGAACTTAACATACACAATAATGAAAGTTTCAATTGCTAAAGTATTATTTACTTATCCAGCCTTATTTATGAGACATTTCTATTCACACATATCCTTAAATTTCATCACATAAGAGCGAAGTTTTAAATTTCATTAACTCTTCCTTAAAATCCAACAACTTTCTAACTTTACCCTTATTTAATATAATTATGTAATGGAAAGTGAAATAATTATGTAATCAATATAATTAAAATGGTTTGGAACTTAACAGCATAACAACGATCAATATATGATATCATATTATCTTAACAATAAAATATGAATCTTAAAATCTTATTTTATAGGGATAATAAGAGATAACGACCCAAGAAAAATGATACTCATTGAGAAGGGCATTAAAAATTTTAATTATTTAGAAGGACAAAATATCTAGATTGTCTTAAATAATAAAGGGATCAAAGATCAAAATATAAATTTAAAAATATCAAATTGCCCAATATTCATAATATTTTTTTTCAAAAATTTCGAACTATAATCGCATCCCCCATTATCTAAAATACATTTCCCCCTATATTCATAATATTTTTTTTAAGAAATTTCAAACTATAACCGTCCATCATCCCCATTATCATACCCTTTTTTTAATCTTTTTCATCCACATCAAATCTATATTAAAAAATATATCATTTATCATTTAATTTTACTTTTATCATTTCATACTTTTATTTCAATTTCATGCCAAGTATAATCATTAATTCCAATCGTTAATTCGTTGTGATTAAATGGAAATATTTTCATTAACATAATTAAAATTTAAAAATATAAAAATAAACACTTATTTTATTTATAGTATATAAAAATAAATAATGACATCAAGAATGAAAAAACGTCTTTTACCACGTTTCATTAATATACGAGTTTTTATGTTAAGTAATGAATTCCACGTGTGGGAAAAACAATCAAAGTAACTAAACGTCTAAAAGCAGCATTTCTATCTTTACCAGCATCTTAACGAGTATTTACAAGAAGCTAGATCAAAATATGGATACCATAGAGAAATATAGAAGTTACCAACAACGCATGCGTAAAAGCTAACAAAAGGAATTGAGCAAAATTTATAAACCATATGTCCATATCAACCATATCTTTAAGAGGCTGATGAGAACTATTATCCATCGGCGTCTCAGAGTGACTGTGCTGGGCCAGAGAGGACTTCTGCAGTGACTTTTTCCTGTGATATGTGAGAATGTCCAGTGGCATCTGAAAGTGCTGATTGGAGATGCATCGGTAATTATCTTGAAGGGATTGGGCATTCGGAGAGTAGGATTGTGCTACTGACTCATCCTGAGGTTTCCCAAATTCCAGAGAAATTAATTGCTAAGACACTTCGGGAAATAGTAAGAGTAGTGTATCATTGGAAATATGCAGTGAAACCAAATCAATCGCATAAGCTAAAATGAACATTCTACTTGCAACTTGAAAAACAGCAACATAGAATCGAAACACTTGGGTTGAGAAAAAAAGAATGAAGAAACTACATCCATATTACCATATACATGAGAAACTCACAAATAACATCTATAATCTCTTTTCACAACAAAAAAAAAAACAAGAAAAGAAAAGAAAGAAAGAAAGAAAGAAAAACATCTATAATCTTAATAGGTATGTCATTTAATTTTGTTGAGACAGGTTGTACTCAAAAATATTTTAAATACTTTGGTGCATCTTCCTCATTTAGAAACAACAGTTCCCACCCACTCAGCATATTCAAGAATGACATGACTTCTCACAAAGCGTAAACTGAATAAACATTTGAGATAAACACTTCACTTGAAAGAATTGGGCACAGCAATCAGAATGATGGCTCAAATGTAGAAACTGTCTTACAATCCAATCATTACATGGACCAGATAAAGTCAAGCTTATACATATCATAAACCCAGTCCCTATTATGAATGGACCAATGGACCCAATATTATTAATATAGACTTGGATCATTATGAAGAGATTAATGGGCCATCTACTCATCTGAATGGCCCAAAGGTAAAGGTGAGAATATAAATGAAGATACAAAAGGTAGTTGGGGTTGTTGGAGAATTTGGTTGAAGTCTCTTATCTCTCTCTTCTTGGGTCTCTCTCCTTTCTCTATGGATGTTCTTCTTTCTTCACTTTGATTTCTTCTTTCTTCCTCTCTCTAATTTCTTCTTGACTCTTCTGTAATGGCTGCTATACTTGTATTTCCTATTTCCTAAGCTTTTGTATATTGTTGAATTTTGAGAACATTACAAATGGTGCTTCCATTGAGAGTTACTCCCTCCGCGATGACTGACGATTTTGATGAAAGCGAACTAGATGAGCTTGAATTTGAAATTCAGAAATTGAAGGCTACAATGCAGCGATTTGCTTCTCGTATGAATGCAAATATGGATAGCATGGAATCCTTGTATTCTTCTCGTCTTGACCAGGTTGAGACTCTAATTACTGAGATGATACAGCGATCAGGCCTAGAAGATGAGCATCTATCCGCACCGATCACCGGAGTAATGAGCTTAGATTCTTCTATTGATATTCCAGACTCAAGTTCTTATCCATTTTCATCTCTATCACCCACAATGCCTGTTGATTCTTCAACTTTGTGACATTTATAACTACTAGTCCCTGAACTTTGAATAAACTTGAAAAATTAGATACCAATGATCATAAAATGTTGAAAATTGAGGGACACAAAAAAATGATTTAAAGTTTATGGATCAAGACTAAAATTAAGTGAAAGCTCAATGATAAAAATTACCCATTTTAATCTTCAAGAAGAAGAATCAAAATTGATTCAAAGTTTAAATATCAAAACTAGGAAGACCCTTATATATTTAGGGCTAAGTTGGGTATTAAATGCCCTGAAAGTTTCATTGAAGAGCATCCAACACTCGGAAATCCTTTTTTGGATCTTAAATGTCCTGTAAGCAATGTTTTAAAAGTCGGACCGGAGATCAAGCCGGAAACGTGAGCGGGTTATGATCCAAATGGTTGAAACGGTCGGGCCATTTGGTCGAGCCGGTGACGCAATAATTAAATTAAAAATAATAGTATATAAATATATTGAGATGAATATTACTTTAAAGGTCTAATTAAACAAATGTTTTTGAATTAACCACAGAATTAAGACTCAATCTCCCTTTCTCATATAAAAAAGTTATAAATAATAAGAAATCTTCCATTTTTTTTGGCCAAAAAACCCTTTTCTCTTTACAATGGTTACCCAAATATAGCCTTCTTAAAACAACCATTTATCTTCCCAAGACTTTTCGGGATCTCTATTCCTAAGTTCACCTTTTTGTCCTTTGTTTCTCTGAGTTCACCTCTTTGTTTGTTGGTTCTTTAACCATAGGCATAAAGCAGTAATTGTTTTTTTTAATAGGTAAAGCATTACTTTTCTATACAGCTATAGACCACTCTCGATTCTTTTTTCTTATACATATTTCCTGCCATTTTTTATTGCTTGAATTGAAAAGCCACGGCGGTGGCCATGGCCCATGGTAACCTCTCTCTTTGAAACTTGAAACCTGAAACCGCTCCATATGTCTCTCAAATCTTCTTTTATTCTGAACCTTCATTCATCACCCTCATGTCAACCCTCATTTCCCTTTATAATGGCAACGCAGCGGGAGGAAGAAGAGGGGCACAAGATGCCATGAACAACTCAAAATGAAAAGGTGCGAGCTGCGATCGGACATCGTAATCATGGCCGAAAAATGAGGTGTGGTTTTAGTTTTATCAGTCAACTTTTTTTTTGTCTAGACCCGTTCGGCTTTCCGAAAACCGTCTCGGGTTTCGGTTCATCAACGGGTTCGGGCTTAAAAACGGTCCATCTCCGGCTTGATCCGGCCTAACCAAGAAAACGGATTTGTGGCTCAATCCGAGCCGTTGCCACGTCCGACCGACGGGATGACCGGTTGGACCGTCCGGTCCGGCTCGGTTCTTAAAACATTGCCTGTAAGTATTATTTCATATCATTTATGCTTCAAGTTAACTGAGAGGCAAACTGACATTTGTCACGTCAGAATATTAAGAAAATATTCAGGGTATTTAAAATCCAAAACAAAACTTCCAAATGTTGGGTGCTTCTTTAACAAAACTTTTAAGACATCTAAGAACCTTAATCTTAGTCAACTCATCACACATTCAACAAATGTTTGACTTTGACATGGCATTTAATTTAAAGTGTCAAATGTATGTTTGCCCTCCATTAATTTAGGGTATAAATACTACGAAATAATATTTACAAGATATTTAAGATAAAAAAACCTTTCGAATACTAAATACTCACTTGTAAAACATTTCAGATCAATAACCCGTATATTTATACCATTAGGAAGCCTCCCACTTAGAAAAAGGGAATTCCTTCTCTTTTCTCTTGTGGCGTAAGGAGGGTGTTGACTAGTATGGACACACTTTGTTTGGTGGGTCCCACACTTCATTACGTGTCCAAACTACATTATAAGCCCTCCCACGTCATCTTTACTATGCATGGTGCATGGATGACTTTACATACTCCCACTAATTAGGGCTATTCAATATTGTCCCGTCCCAGTCCATCCCGTCCCGACCATTTCGGGACGGAACGAGACAAACCGGGACGGGACAGAGTGCAGCTTCGGGACGGGACGGGTCGTCCCGACCCCGTCCAGTCCCAAAAATATATATGTATGTTCATATTTTTTTTAAAAAAAAATACATGTGTCATCTGTCTCATGTGTGAGTATATATGACTTTTTTAAAACAAAATATAACTCTAATTTCTAAAATAAATTCCAACCATTCATTGATATCAAATTTCTTGTCCGCTGCCACTATGCTCTATGTGTAACACATCACATTTGAAGTTTTTTGAAAACTCTATTTAAATGTGTAGTTGTTGCTACTTTTTTCCTCTAATTATTATGTTTTTGGTTTATTATGTATTAATGTGGAGTGCTCATGGCACTGGAGGATATTTAATTATACTACAAAATCACACACAAAGTGTGTTGCTCTGCAAAAAAAAAAAGATTTTTGGGTCAATTTTTTTAATTGGGAAAAAATTTCGGGACAAGGCCCGTCCCGGTCCGTCCCGATCGAGACCGGGACAAGTTCAGGACGGGACGGGACATGTCCCAAACACTTTTCTTCGGGACGGGACGGGTTGTCCCGGTCCCGTCCCGTGAACACCCCTACCACTAATAACCTACTTGCGACGAAGCTTCCAAGATTACTCACCCGCCACAAATTGTTAATTCATGATACATTTCTTCTTTTGAATTTTAAACTTGGGAAAATTTTATTAAACCTACTAGGAAGAAATTTGTTTCATTTAACTTTTAAAAGAATCTAAAAACTCACTGTAAACCCCAAGAGGACAAAATGATATTAAGCGTAGAACAAACTGTTGGAAATTCAACAGATGTGTCTTAAAAATTTCTCATGTCTTAAAAATATAGTTTGAAATTTTGGACACTTAAGTGATTGATTCCATAATTTTTAAGACATAGAAACACCCACATTGATGTTGAAAATAATTGAGAAAAAAATGAATAATTGATAAGGGTTGGGTTTTTTTTAAAGAAAATAAGCCTACAAGATGGCCCAAATTGAAATTGATGAAATAGTTTTTTAGAATTAAGTTTCTAAACATAAGTAGTGAAACAAACCTATTAGATGCATAGACACATAGTTATCCATAAAAGATAGAATTTACTCAGCATAATCCTCCTAACGAGTAATTTCAAGGCATTCCATACTACAAAATAGCATCAATTAATTTTTGAGGGAAACAAAAAAAATGTAGTTGTCAAGCATAGTTAAATATTAATAGATGACAGACAAAAAGACTGTAAATTTACTCTCCGTCAATCAATTCAACTTTAACTCCCTTTAAAATCTGATTCTAGTCGCTGACCCACTGCAGAAACCTTGCCAATACAATCTGTTTTCAAGAAAAAACATTAGGAAGAATCATAATAACCAATGGAAAATATAGTAAAACTATTGAGTGAAAAAATATATATTTAATTGACTATTTAGTGGTTTCATTTTCAAAAAGCGGAAAAGATTACTCACAAATAACATGCACGGATTCTTTTTTAAAAAAAACGCACAGATATGTTGCTAAAAATAATTTAGAGAAATAGCTGAAAATAAATTAAAAAAATGAACCCTAAGGAAAATATATTTTTTAGCAGGGATTTGTTTCTTTGAATAATTAAGCAAACATAGTGGATATTTTTTTTGAAAAAAATATGATACTGAACGCACTGTAAAAGTTATTTTTAGGTTTTTGCAAGAAAAATTCAAAAAAAAAAAAATAGGGGAATTTATTTAAAAATAAATGTCAATAATATGACCCACATATGACCACACAGATCTAGTACTAAAAATAATTTAGAAAAAATGGTGAATTTAAAGAAGTAGTGGTTTTAGGATTTCTTTCAAAAAGTGGGAAACTGAACGCACAACAAGAGTTATATTTTGCACAGATTTGTTGTTATAAAAATTTATAAAACAAAAGGTCATTTGATTTAAAAAATGAAAATTCGACTATATGACCCACATATGACCACACAGATTTTAAAATTAAATTTGTCAAATTATTTTGCGGTTCTTTTGAAACTATTGAGTTAAAAAATATCTTTTTATTTGAATGTTTATTAAAAAAAAAGGATAAAATATGGTGCACAACTGACATCACAATAGTGGAATTTTTATAAAAAATTTATGAAACTGAACGCACTGTAGAAGTTATTTTTTAGCACAGATATGTTGCTAAAAAAATTCATAACAAATAGGGGTTTGTATTTAAAAATGAAACGCGACAAAATGACCCACATTGCACATGAACACACAGATTGTTGATAAAAATAATTGAGAAAAAAATGAATAATTGAAAAAGGTTGCGGATTTTTTTTTATGCCTGTTTGGATTGGCGATTGAGAATGAAATAAGCCCGATTGAAACAAAAAAAGTACTTAATTTATTTAATTGATATAGTTTGGATAGTCATTTTGAAATCACGATAGCACATGTTCTGTTGTAATTTTGATTTTTTAAGTACTTTTATTAGAAGCAACAGGAGGGTTGCTTTTACGATTGAAAAAATCACGATTGAATTTAAAAATTATAAAAAGTCAAAACTACTCTTACTTTCTGTCTAAAATCTCTCATGATCCAATTTATCATAATTCCTTTTTATTTCTTAACAGAATTATTTTAGGTCTAGCTATCTTATTTTTTTAGAGTCATAAATTAAAATAGTTGATTTTTTGAAAAAAAAAACACAAAATATATTTTTTTGAAAGAAGGTGTATTTATATTTATAGGAAAGTAAAGTAAACTTATGAGATAGAATAAAAAATAAAGAAAATCTAACTAAATTAAACAGAGAATATCTACATAAATTAATTATTCTTTGTACAACAAAAGATAATTACTCTATAGAATTCTACAAAAGTAACGTGTATATTTATTGAATTAACTTTTTATTGTCGAACAAAAAAGTAGGGTATAGTTGAACTAATTAATTAATTTGCAAAATTAACGGATTAAATTGAACAAGTTTTATCAACCCAATGACATCATAAAAAGCATTTTTTCCAAACTTGCAGTGATAGAGTGAGGAAGAAGATTTACTACTTTTGTTTTTATTAGAGAATATGATACAAACACAATTATTTTCTATTATATTTCATATTATTTTAACCAATTATCTTCAAGCTGTATATAAATATATAACCAATTTTTTTTTGGATGAATATATATAAGCAATTATATGTGTATAAATAAACTCATGTTTGATTCATTCCACTTATTTTTTCCTTTTATTTATTTTTTTGTTTGAAATTTTTAATAGTTGTATTTTGAATTTGAATAGTGGATGATTTGTTTTTGTTAAATCCCGTAAGTTCTAACCAATTATATTGTACATATATATAATATAGATAATGTTTGATTTATTCCATCAATTTTTTCCTTTACTTTTTTTAAATTTTTAATAGTTGTATTTTGAATTTGAACAGTGGATGACTTGTTTTTGCTAAACCCATCGTGTTTTTATTAGATTGAGATAGAGTTTGTTACGATTTTGTAGTTAAATTATAATTTAAAATATGTATTTTTACTAGCCTATCAAAGAACTATTATTCTTTTCATTTTTTTAAAAAAATATTATTCACTTATAATATGTAAATATATAACTCATGTTTGATATATTCCATCAATTCTTCCCTTTATTTATTTTTTTTGAAATTTTTAATAGCTGTATTTTGAATTTGAACTGTGGATGATTTGTTTTACAACCCACCGTAAGTTCTGTGTGAATAAACTATTAATAAACTTTATTAAATTCATACCCTTTTTGTTAATTATACATTCATAAGTACTTTTAATAAATGAAATGCAACCATACAATATCACTTATGAGAAAAGTATCCAAACAGAAATCACGATTGTCCAGTGTCACTTCTACCCAATATCACTTATACAAATCACGATTCTCCATCGCTAATCCAAACAAGCACTAAAGAAAATAAGCCTAAAAGATGGCCAAAACTGAAATTGAAATCGTTTTTTAAAATTAAGTTTCTGAACATAAGTAGTGAAAAAAACCTATGAGATGTAGGCCATCGAAATCATCTGGCTAAATTGTTATAAAGGACTTAAATGAAAATCCATAAAGAGGTATAAGGCCATCGTCCAAACCTGGCTTGATAGAGGTAGAAAATTGGAAGTTGATCTTATATAGGTGTTCAGTAGGGCGGTATGACCCAGTGCTTGGAGCAATAAGAAAATCTGACAAATTGCATATATGGTCCTCATTTAGATACTTTTTATGTCGTTGCACAAACGCAGATCGAACAGTTGTATGAATGTGGTCACTCTGAACAGATAAATCGTGATGAAATATTGAGGGATATAGTTTAATATATTTTATGCTGTACAACATAGAAAACGAAAATATGAACAAACCTCAACATCCTATAAGACCATTTCAATGGATGATGCATCTTGATTAATAAACCGAGCAGTCATTTTCTATACCCTCACAATACTTACAAGGATGTGATAGGAACAGCAATTGGGGCTAAGAACATGAACAGTATCAAAAGTTTGAAGCACGATTGTATGGAAGAAATGAGATGTAGAGAAGGCACAATTGAGGGAATGTCACTAACAGGAAGTAAATGGAGTCTCATAGAAACAGCACGACACATAAATAATGACAATTAACCGTTCCCACTCAAACCCAACGCGTGTGATATAAACATGCATTATATTATCTGAAAAAAAATTATATTATAATTAGAATAATTAATTATTGAAAATTAAAACTAACCACCTCCCTAAACTCCACTATCTATGATATAAGCACACGTACACCTATAGATGTTGCACCACTGCAAAGTGTAAAATAAATTAAAATTATAGTGCCTGTTTGGATTGGCGATTGGGAGTGAAATAAACCCGATTGAAGCAAAAAAAGTACTTAATTTGTTTAATTGATATGGTTTGGGTGCTCATTTTGAAATCACGATAGCCCACTTTCTGTCGTGATTTTGATTTTTTAAGTACTTTTACCAGAAGCAACAGGAGGGTTGCTTTTGCGATTGGAAATATCACGATTGAATTTAAAAACATTAGAAAGTCTAAACTACCCTTACTTTCTACCTAAAAAGTCTAAACTACCCTTACTTTCTACCTAAAATCTCTCATGACCCAATTTATCTGAATTCCTTTTTATTTCTCAACAGAATTATTTTAGGTCTAACTATCTTATTTTTTTATTGTCATATATATAAATTAAAATAGTTATTTTTTTGAAAAAAAATATATATTTATTTTAAAGAAGGTGTATTTATATTTATAGGAAAGTAAACTTATAAGATAGAATAAAAAATAAAGAAAATCTAATTAAATTAAACAGAGAATATCTACATAAATTAATTATTCTTTTTACAAAAAAGTAATTTCTTTATAAAATTCTGCAAAAGTAACGTGTATATTTATTGAATTAACTTTTTATTGTGGAACAAAAAAGTAGGGTGTAGTTGAACTAACAGATTAAATTGAACAAGTTTTATCAACCCAATTTTAAATTACGAATGTTAAACAAATTTAAACGTTATAAAGCAATTTCAAATTTTAAACATTTGGGTAACATATATAAATCGAGTTGTTTTGGATCCACTGCCAAGAGTCAACATAGTTTCTTCACCAGAAATGGATCGCCTTCGAAACTCTATCCGTGATGAGATTGTGCGATGTATACAACATAATTAGGCATTATATTTATCTCTTTTATATTTTTTATGACACTCTTTTCTATTTAAATATTACGCAATTATTAATAAACTTTATTAAATTCATGCCCTTTTTGGTAATTATACACCCATAAATACTTTTAATAAATGAAATCCAAACATAATCAAAACTGTCAATATCACTTATGAAAAAAAGTATCCAAACAGAAATCACGATTGTTTAGTGTCACTTCTACCTAATATCACTTATACAAATCACGATTAATTAAAATCACGATTCTCTATCGCTAATCCAAACAGTCACATAAAAAATATTATATTTAATGGAATTTTTTTTTAAAAAAAACTGATTCTAGAAAAATTTTATAGTGAAATTAATTGTGGAGAAAATAATTTTCAAAGAAGCCGGAAAATTGACGACGAACAAATTTTGTTTGAAAAATAATTGTGGGAAAAACAATTTTCTATATGGTTCATCTTTTTTCTGAACTGAATAATGCGCTTCCATTGATGAGAATCAGAACAAGTTCTGGGATTACAAAAATTAAGACAGTGCAAATAACGAGAGAAAAAAATGACAAGCAACAGCACAAGGACAACTAGTGTCAACCAACACCAGATCTTTGTAAGGTTTGAGGAGAAGACCCAATAACTACTTTTGACTCATGAGCATCTAAAGTTAGAAAATTGGACAAAAGAAGTGATGGTTCAGAAAACCCACCCAATCGGGCTCACTTCCTTACAAGCTTCAGATGCAAGATGATCAGCTGCACAGTTCCCCTTTCTAGGAATGAAAGACACCGAGAACCCAACTTGAGATGCTAGGAGATTAAGGATATCTTGAAGGACTCCTCTACTTTGCCATTCAGGAAGATCTGATTTATTTTTGTCCGCACACGACTTGAGAAACAAACTGTCAGTCTCAAATATCACTTCGTCATGGCCCAAATCAATAGCTATCATGAGAGCTCTTTTGAGGGCCAAAGCTTCAGTCATAAATGATGAAATAGATTTAATCTTATCAATGAAACCCCATTGAAAAATGCCATGCTCATTTCTGCATATTAATCCGATTCCGGATTTGAGTTGAGGGTCCTTAAAGGATCCATCGCAGTTTATTTTAAGATGATCAGATGGTGGTCTCTTTCAAGCGGTGGATATCGACGTGTTTAGAGTAGGATGATTACACCTGGGCATTGTGGCAGCAGAGTTCCAATACTCATCATTACTTCTCGTGGCATACTCAATGACAGTTAGTGGATCAAGCTCTTCAAAATTAAATACCTCTCCGTTCCTTTGCTTCCAGATACCCCACAAAATCCAGCAATTTAAAGTAATTTCCTTTGGAAACAGCATTGATGTAGCAGTAAAAAGATTCAGCCACCATTGGGAAAAATTCCCGATAGTATTGAAATCAGTCTTAAAGCCCAAATTACACCCAAACCAAATACCTCTTGTCCAAGGACACATAAAGAATAAATGCTCAATGGTTTCGGGTTCATTTTCACAGATTTGACAAGTGGGATATCTTGCTCGTTTTCTCCGGAAAAGAACCTCATTTGTGGCCACTGATTGAGTAAGAATTCTCCATATAAAATGTTGCACTCTAGGAACAATTTTAAGCTTCCATATGCACTTCCAGTCTGAGGGGGTAATCAGCAAAGATGAAGAAGCTTTGGCATGTTGTGACGTTCTAAGATTCTTCTTGTGAAGATAACCAGCTTTTACCGTGTATTCTCCATTAGTAGCAGGGGTCCAGATAAGCTTGTCATTAAGGCCGTGCGTTGGGATAGGGACTTGAAGAATTTTATTTTTAATATACAGTGGAATAAGGTGGTGAATCCGAGACAAGTTCCATTGACCGTCTTCAATCAAATCAGCCACACGTCCTACCTGAACAAAGCTGTCATCCAATTATGTGGGTCTTGGAAGTATATTAGAATTAGGGAGCCACTTGTCACCCCAAATCCGAATTGATGCACCATCTCCAATATCCCATTGCAAGTCCTTTTTTAACATGTCTCTCCCCTCAATTATACTTACCCAACACCAGGATGCTTTATAACCCTTCTTTGCCTCAATAAAATCCCCTTTAGGAAAGTATATACTTTTAAGCACTCTAAACCATAGGTCATTGGGATTATTCAAGATTCGCCAAGCCGTTTTAGCTAGGAGGGCATCATTCATAACAGAAAAATCACAAAAGCCCATACCTCCCTGGTCCTTGGAATTTGTAAGAAAATCCCATGCCTTCCAATATGTTCCACCTCCTTCTATATTTCCATCCCACCAAAAGTTTGAAACAAGACTATTAAGTTCTTTGCACGTTTTGTCTGGAAATTTGAAACAGTTCATAGGGAATATTAGAATGGCATTCACCACGGCTTTGATCATAACTTCGTGCCCGGCATATGAGAGGGTTTTGTGTGACCATCCCTGAACTTTTGATTTCACTCTTTCTCTAATGTAAGCAAGAGCTTGATGTTTAGTTTTCCCCCAAATACTTGGAATGCCCAAGTACTCCCCCTGATCGGCTGATGAAGGAATACAAAGAATTTGTCCCACCATAAGCTTGACTTCCGGGGTGGTATTCCCCCAAATACTTGGAATGCCAAAGTACTTCATCTTTTGGAAAAATGGAAAAAAGTGTTCCACAAGATCCGCCAACTACAAAATATAAATAACAACTATTAAATTAATATTATTTTTGGGTAATTAATTACAGGTCCTGTGTAAGGGACTTAATTAAGATGAGGTCCCACGAAATTGTTATTGCAGGTCAAAAAGTTATTATCGCAAGGTCACAAGTTGTTACAGACCAAGAGTGATTTTCAGGCCACAAGTTGTTATGACAGACCAAAAAGTTGTTATTACAGGCCGAAAAGTTGTTATTGCAGGCCAAAAAGTTGTTAGTGAATGCTTAGTCACTTACAGCTTTTTGGCCTGCAATAACAACTTTTCGGCCTGTAATACAACTTTTTGGCCTGCTATAACAACTTTCTGATAGGGACCTTAGATTAATTAGGTGATTTCATGGGACCTCATCTTAATTAAGTCCCTTATACGAGACCTGTAATTAATTACCCCTACTATTTTTATACTTTTTTTAGTGGAATAAAGACGAAAAATTGATGAAGAAAAAATTTTATAGTTGAAAGAATTGTGGGAAAAACAATTTTCTATTTGGTTCATATTTTGGAGAAATTGAAAAAGTGTTCCACAAAATTTGCCAACTGCAAAGTATAAGTAGAAACATGTTGATAATTCCTTATTCGAATTTGGTAATCCCTTATAGAATTCTGGGAACGAACAAAAGACGTTGGTAAAGTAAAGGCATTTTTGACATTTCACTTAAATTTGGGTTGGATAGTTCAATCATCTGTACTGAATTGTCCTTTCCAAATTTCGGTGTAGCAAACTGTCCTTTAGCTATTTTGAGGGTTTTTTTGGAATTTTCCCTAAAAAATTTCTCTTTGGAAAATGTCCATCTAAAGTAAAGGCGCCCAATAATTTAGCCCATTCAACATGTACATCATTTCTTATGCCACAGCCTGAGAACACTGATATAAATGTAAGAAAATAATATAACTTTGAAAAAACACAAATATTATGGACTTTTTAAATCAACTGACAAGATTAACGGTTTTTTTAAAAAAAAATTAATAATAGGAGCATATAAAATAAATAAATAAATTTGAATTGCTATTTGCTAAGATTTAATCTGGTGCATTAGGATCTAAAAAATAATGAAAATGATAACATTAAAAATGATTTAGTCTCAATCATTGATTAGTCAACCTAACGATGGTAATAGGATAAGGAAGTAATCCTCTTCTATTTGGTAGAGAACCATAACATCGTTTCACGTCATTAGCGCTCCCACTACGAGCAAAATATTTTTGGGAAAATCACAGTGAGATCCCCAGATGAGAAATAATAACAAAAAGTCCCATAAGATCTTTAAATACTAAGGAGAGAATCCCCACTCGTGCGGTTTTGAAGAGACGCCAATTACTTCATGTTACTTTCATTCCCTCAATTGTGCCTTCTCTGCATCTCATTCCTTCAAAACAATCTTGCCTCAAACTTTTGATGTTGTTTGTGTTCTTAGCCCCAGTTGCCATTCCTATCACATCCATGTACATATTGTGAGGTTATAGAAAATGCCTACTCGATTTATTAATCAGGATGCATCCTCCATTTAAATGGTCTAACAAGATGTTGAGGTTTGTTCATAACTTCGTTTTCTATTTTGTACTGCGTAAAATATATTAATCTATATCACTTAATATTTCATCACGATTTATTTGATAAGGGTGAACGTATTCATGCAATGTTTCATATGCATCTGTGCAACGACAAAAAAAGCATCTGAGTGAAGGCCAGATATGCGATTTATCAGATTCTCTTATTGCTCCGAGCACTGGGTCATACCGCCGTACTGAATACCCATACAAGATCAACTTCCAATTTTCTACCTCTATCAAGCCAGGTTTAGACAATGACCGTATACCTCTTTATGGATTTTCATTTAAGCCCTTTACAACAATTTAGGAAGATGATTTGGATGACTTGCATCTCATAGGTTTGTTTTACTACTTATGTTCAGAAACTTGATTCTAAAAAATGATTTCAATTTCAGTTTGGGCCATCTTTTAGGCTTATTTTCTTAAAAAAAATCCTAACCTTTTTCAGTTATTTCTATCAACTATCTGTGTGTCAGATTGAATTTCATTTTTAAATACAAACCCCTATTTGTTGTGAATTTGTTTAGCAACATATCTATGCTAAAAATAAATTTTACAGTGTGTTCAGTTTCATAATTTTTTTGAAAAAATTCCATTATTTATGATGAATTATTTATAGAAACAAATCTGTGGTAAAAAAATTTTTTTTAGCTTCCATTTTTTAAATTAAATTTCAACTATTTCTCTAAATTAGTCTTAGCACCACATCTAAGTGCGTTATTTTTGACTCATCTTTTCATCTTTTTTATAATGAAACCACTAAATAGTTTAGTTTTTAAACCCCATTATTTATGTTATATTGTGGTGTTAGTTGTGTACCATATTTTATCCTTTAAATAAAAATTCAAATAAACATATTGTTATAAAAATTGTAGCATGTGGATGTTCATAACCCCTTAACCTTTTAGGATTCCTTTTAGTGGTTAATAGCTATAATTTCCAATGGTTACATCTTATACCATAATGTAGATTAACTCATGTTTATGACATTGTGACTCTTGTATGGGATTAGAAGCCTATAAATAGAGGCTAACAATAAGCATTGTATGTGCCTAGAAAAGTTAAGTGAATGAGAAAACTCCCTTACTTCCTCTCCAATTTCTTAACTTGTTATTCTATCTTCATCTCTCCATCTTTCATCTTTCTCATTCCTCTAATTTTTCATATCATGTTATCAGTATGAGTTTGTTATAAAGATTTGAGTATTTTACCTTTCTTTATTTTTACATTATTTGCTGCTTTATATATTATGCTATTTTTACTCTCATTATTACTATTTCTTTTGTTGCTATATATATTCCTTTATTTTGACTTTTTTTGTGTTCACAAGTACTAAATATGTTATTAGTTTTATTATGTTGTCACTGTTGTGCGTGACTGTTTATATCTATATATGTGTGCTTATATATATGTACTGTTGTGTGTGTTGTTGTATATATTAATGTTCGTTATGTATTTTAGGTTGTTATTTTAATTTTTTTATTCTAATTTAATATCATTGACTCTCATTTTACTATTTTATATATATTGTCATTTATATTAAGGTATATACTCCTTATATATTTTAGTGTTGCTGTTATATATATATACATACACACATATTGCATCATTTTCTTACCTCTTTTGGAGAATTAGAGAGGCTGTCATAATGAACAAGATTGGCAGGTTCTACCGTCTTTAGTTCATACGCCCTTTAGTTCTATGAAACACCCCTTCTGCATATTTAATTTGATGCTTTAAGAATATATATATCATGTTATATAATACATATTATATATAATACACACACATACGCATGTTATATACATGCATATGAAATAATACATATAATATATATTTATGTATATACATAAATATATACACATATTATATATATATGTTATTCTATTCTTTTTATCTTGCCATTTTAATTTCATTTCATTATCTTATATTATGTCTTTTATTTTATTTTACTGTACCTTATTATCTTATTGTTCTATTATCATTTGCATTTTTTTTCTGTGGCTTTGTCGTTCTTTCATATATTTCTGTGTCTTTTTGTTACTTTATGTTACTTTTAATTTTATATTTTAATATATGTGTTATTCTATTTATATATATATATATACATACACATATATGTATATGTATCTATATACATTTCCACCTTTCTTCTCATTCGGTTTAATTTGTTTATAAATATATGTTACTTATATGATACTATTATATATGAACATATAATGATATGGTTTAATCTGTTTATTTTATTATAGTATTCTTTTAGTTTTATAACATGGCTAATAGCCATAATACTTTATCTATTGTGATGAAATGACCAGAAGCCATATTACTTTATAAATATATTTATATATATATATATTTGTTGTGATTCGATAACCAGAAGTCATGTTATTTTTTTTAATAGTTCTTTCATAAAAAGAACATTGTGAGTACTCTGATTATAGAACTGTTATAAAAAAAAATTAAATCCTTGAAGGCTTATTATTATGTATCAAATGACAAAATAGTGCTTTATGGCCTCAAAAAAATATTTTGAGAATATATGGTCCTGAATACAAATAATTTATAGAGAATTATGATATTCAAAAGTAATAGTCCTGAAGACTAATTTACATATATTGCTATGATCTCATATGATCAATGCTCAGATTAATAATCAGAGACAATTGTTATAATATGGCTAGAAGCCATATATAAATATGTATCAATTTATTTATTGAAAATAAAAGCCAAAAGATTATGATTACAATCTCACAAAAAAAAACATGAGATGGGGTAATGAATTGTGAAAAAAGATATTTAGATTTTTTGCAAGGCAAACAAAATGATAAGAAGCCCCGAAGTCTCTATAATGTTTAATTTTAATTATTATTTAAACTTATTATTATTATTAATTTGAATAAACTTGAAAGCTCTCTAATGTTCATTTTTAATTATTATTTAATTTGTTATTGTTTAAATTTATTATGATTAATTTGTGAGTGAGAAATTATTATAAGTATTATTTGATATATTCATATAAGTGTTAAAAGGGATATATGAGATTAAATACAAAAGGTAATTATTGGTTCTCCATTGGAGCTGAGTGATACTATTGGAGCCCTTCCACTAAAATTTACTGATCAGGTTTGGAAATTTTTTTTAATGTATTTGTTCAATTATATATTCATTATTTCTTAACTAGTTTATGATTGATGTGTTCATTTTTTGTTTCTTAGTGACATTTATTGCATCGAGTTCCCAAAATTTCTTTCTACCTTATTATTTAGGAGTGTGGAAATTGTTTTAAGAAAAATTAATTATCAACACTATTTAATGTCTTCTATGGGTTCTACCATAGAAATTTTAAAGAAAAAAAAACATATACATAGTGACTGACTTAATTTTTTATTGTGCCAATTTATTCACAATTTAATTGTATATATGGTTTTGAATATTACTCATGGAAATTTCATACATAAATCATGATATGATATATATTGGAATTAAATTAATTCTATGACATTTGTACGGTAAATGTCATTTTTTTTTGCTAGAGTATTTATATCATTTGAATTGAGATGATGAAAATTTCTTTGATTTTATGAAAAACAAATTTATTACGAATGGTTGGTGTGGATTTTGATTTGTTAGACAAAATCACTTTCTTGTGTTAATTGTACATATATTGTAAATCAAATGTATGGATGATATGGTATATATCCTTCATTTCGTTTAAGCCCCTAAACATTACAAACAATGAATTGATGTCTTTTGGATATCTTGATGAGAAATCTCTTTATATTTATCTATGTGGTTGAAAGATCCAAATAGTTTATACTTTGAATATGCTTCAAAAGAAACAATTTATGATAAATGAGTACTGAAATTATATGTCAGTTCCTGAAAGACTTATATGAAAAAAAAAATTGATATAGTTCCTGAATAACTAATAAATATTTTTTATTCTATGGGTGAAAGTGGAATTGATCATGAAAATTATGACCCCATAGATTGATATTAGAGCTTCAATTTGTTAAGAGATATAAAAAGATAGCTCAATTGATTGAAATCCATAATCTTATGTGAATAAAGAAGTATTTGAGCTTCCAAATGAAATATGGGCTAATGTCCTATTATAAATGTTGTCTTTGAAATACATGAACGGGGAAGTTTATTGTGACTCATACTTGAGAGGGAGATTATTAGAATACAAGTGTGAGTGAATGTTGAATGTTATTATATTATACTCATATTTTTCCTCACAAAACCTTTTGATCTCCCAAAGATGGTTGCCATGTTAAATATGAAAATTGAAAAGTTTAATGTTGATTAAGAAACATAATGCCGTAAACCAGAAGTTTACTGATCCAAATAAATTTATTATTGGCATGACTTGTTTGATCATCCAAGTCAGAAGTTATTTATTGACAGCTATTGAAGAACCAGAAGATTCTTCCTGAATAGTTAACATACTTTAAGAATTATGTTGTGCTGCTGTTCTCAAAGAAAATTTATAATGAAAAGATTACTATTTGTGATTTGGAATGGATCTAGAATTCTGGAAATATATCAAACTCATGGGCCCATACAAATAGCATGTAAACCATACAAGTATTCAATAAATTTGATAGATGCATCTATAAGATGGTTACATGTACAATTATATTAGTTTGCAACCTAAAGTTTGCAAGATTGTTTGAATAAATTATTATGTTGAGTGTACAATTTCCAAATTATATGATCCAGAAATCATACATTAAAGCCTTCATGAATAGCTAGATCAATACCTATGAGAACAAAATTTCTATATCATTATTGACATGTTGCAGCATTTTTTGAAATCAAGCCAACAAGATTCTTCCGATAAAATTGGTTTTGGTCATGAGCCAGATAATTTCCATCTCAAATTTTTTTTGAATATGCAATGCATATGCCTATTAATCCACCACAACGTGTATAGATGAATATTTATACAAAGTTGAGATAAATGTTGGGTAAGGAACCCCTTCTTCTAGTTTCTAAATGGATTTAGGAGACTTATACTGCATGATTATTTAATAGTCATTCAACAAAGTCATTCAAATATGAGGCGGAGAAATCGAGTAGCTGGAAAAGAAAGCACATTAAATGCACTATATTTATCAAATGTAGATCCTCAAATATAGTATGAATCAGAAGTTCATTATACTTTGCATTTATGAAATATTACAAAATATCTACCATATATAATTACTGACCTAATAAGAATTATCAAATATTATATTACAGCTGAAAATGCTCCAATAAATGCGACATGCTTGAAGCATAAGAAATCAATCGATTTCCAATGTAAATATTTCGGATAAATAGGAGCTTATAATTATGATGATCATATTGAGGAGGCAGGTACTCCAGAAGAGTACCAAGACATAACTAATTGAAAAACCTCAAATGAGGTTTAGGTACTTGAAAAAAAAATAATAGAGATCTCTATAAGTTATGTCAGAAAAAGAAAAATGGAACCGAAAAGAATAGTTGCGACAATAATTATGAAAATGATATCACGTGATCAAATGATCTTATGTGGAGATATGTCATGAAAAGTATACATAAAGATGGACCAAAATGAAAACAAAAGTGAAAGATACAACGAAAATTTTATTATGTTTTCAATACGTGAACATTATGGACCTGCAGTCCAATACCTGAAATATAAAATTATAAATATTTATGTGAAATATAGATTTTCACCAAGTCAATGAGGATTATAATAAGGTGTATTATTTTTGTGGTGGATGCAATTATTTTGCATATAAGTCTGGCAGAATATGAAAATGGTGTATACGTCAATAACTAAATATTGTGAAATTTAAATGTAAATCTTCGAAGGATCTTAAATGCCAGAAGCATATATAAGAAAATCATTCAAAATACATTGATACTTATAAAGTATATAATTTTGCATAATACTTGATCAGTTAATCAATTTATTAAATTCCTCGATGATTTCAAAATCATGAATAAATGTCCCATATAAATATTTTCTAGTTTTGTTGATATTACACGTTAAAATTTTGTAGAAGAATTAAATTTTTGCAGGTACGCAATGGATAATGTATTTGAATAAATATGTGGATGTGGGATCATGGAGATATGTTAGAGGAATACATTTTTGCTAAATATCTGGCGATAATGCTTCAAGTATAATTCGACCAAAATGAAGATTCATTCAAATAGCATCGGAAGGAATATATTTGGAAAATTAGCATACTCAATGAAGACAAAATTGATGTTGTCACCAAGGGGAGTAAAATTGACGTTGGCGTTATGTGGAAAAATAAAAGTGATCCTATTTTCAGGGGGAGATGATATCATGCTGTACTCTTTTTCCCTTAACCAAGGTTTTGTCCTACTGGGTTTTCCTGGTAAAGTTTTTAACGAGGCAGCTTTGATAATTATTGTGTATTCTTTTTCCTTCACTTGGTTTTTGTCCCATTGGGTTTTTCCTAGTAAGGTTTTAATGAGGCACAATAATATTTGTTTATGAACATCCAAAAGGGAGTTATAAAAATTGTGGCACGTGGATGTTCATAACCCCCTAACCTTCTAGGATTTCTTTTAGTGGTTAATAGCTATAATTTCCAATGGTTACATATTACCATAATGTAGATTAACTCATGTTTATGACATTGTAATTCTTGTATGGGATTAGAGGCCTATAAATAGAGGCTAACGATAAGCATTGTATGTACCTAAAAAAGTTAAGTGAATGAGAAAACTCCCTTACTTTCTCTCCAATTTCTTAACTTGGTATTCTATCTTCATCTCTCCATCTTTCATCTTTCTCGTTCCTCTAATTTTTCATATCACATATAATTTTTACTCAATAATTTAAAAAAAAACAGCAAAATATTTTTACAAATTCCATTTTAAAATCTGTGTGGTCATATGTGGGTCATATAGTCGAACTTTCATTTTTAAATCAAATCAACTATTTTTTATGAATTTTTATAGCAACAAATTTGTGCTATAAATAACTTTTGCTGTGCGTTCAGTTTCCCACTTTTTTAAGGGGAAAAAAAAAATCCAAAAAGCACTACTTTTTTCAATTTATCAATTTATCAATTTTTCTTTATTATTTTTAGTACCAAATCCGTGTGATCATATGTGGGTCTATTGTCGAAATTTATTTTCAAATAAAATCCCCTATTTTTTTTTTTTGAAGTTTTATGGGGCAATTGCATATAGGTCCTAAGCAAGAGAATTAATTTCAGAGAAGTCCCAAGGAGTTGTTAATGACAGTTATTAACAACTGCAATAGCCTTGGTTAACAAGTGAAGGAGTTGTTAATGGACCTGTCTGAAATTAATTCTCTTGCTTGGGACTTATTTGCAATTCTCCCAATTTTTATAGCAGTAAAATCTGCGCCAAAAATAACTGTTACTGTGCGTTCAGTATTATATATATTTTTTTAAAAAAAAATCTACTATTTTTGCTGAATTATTTAAGGAAACAAATCTTTGCTAAAAAAGTATATTTTCCCGAGGGTTCATTTGTTTAATTGAATTTCAACTATTTCTCTAAATTATTTTTAGCAACATATCTGTGTGTGTTTTTTTTACACAATCTGTGCTTATTTGTGAGTCATCTTTTCCGCTTTTTTTAAATGAAACCACTAAACAGTCAAATAAATAGACATTTTTCACTCAAAGTTTCGCTATATTTTCCATTGGTTAATATAATTCTTCCTAATATTTTTTCTTGAAAACAGAGGTGCACAGGATTCCATTGTCCTTTAGATTCATCATTGCCATTCACATTGTGTCGGCTTCTACATTCGTTATTGGGCTTGGGCCCATTTATTTGTTGTCCACTTTAAACTAGGGTTTTGCATTTTTTAAATAGATAATGAAAACTAAAATACAACCACTCTGAAAAACAACACTATTCCGCAGCTCTCCCCCCTCACATGTGCCGTGTGATCTGTGGGGAGAGGATCCTCTCCTCTACCCTTTCCATCCTCTTCCCTTTTCTATCCCAAATTTTTTCAATTTTGGGGTGAAATTTTTTTTATTTGTTTTCATCATTAGATTCTACATAAAATTAGTGACATTTTGATATCTTATGGACAAAAAATGGTTCAGTTTTCAATTTTATATGATTTTTTAAAGATTTAATACTTAAAAATCTGTATTTTTTTAAGTTAAAGTATTAAATCTTTAAAAAATCATATAAAATTGAAAAATGAACCATTTTTTGTCCATGAGATATCAAAATGTCACTAATTTTATGTAGAGTCTAATGATGAAAACAAATAAAAAAAATTTGACCCCAAAATTAAAAAAATTTGGGTAAAGGAGGGAAGAGGATGGGAAGGGTAGAGGAGAGGTGATGTCACCACTGTTACTGCACTCTCCTTCCATCTTCCGGTTGCTTTTTCTCTCAAACTTGTTCTTGCTCATTCCTGTCTCCCTGGCTTTCCTTGTTCATGTCTGCTTACACATCTTGCTTTCTCCTCCATATTTTCCCTTTTTCCTTATTCTTCATGTCTAACTTTGTTCAGAGTCCCCTGTTTCTGATATGGGTTTGCTTTTGGCGATTGACACATTTCAGGTACTATTTATCTCTGCCCTGATTCCTAAGTTCCATTTGTCTCGTTGTATTTTTCCATCAGCTGAATGGTCATTAAAGCGAACCCTAATATTTTTTAGCTTTAACTCGTGCTTTGTCTCTATCAACCCTGCCTAATATGTGAAATGTTCAATTTTCTATTGGCAATTCTCTTTAAATTTTCATTAGCCCCTGATTGATGTAGGAAAATGAAAGTGTACTGATATGTTACACAAAACATTTTTACAAAGCTTAAAGCATATTATAATTAAGAATCTTTAAAAAGAGGTAAACTTTTATTTAACTTGACCCTCTGACTCTTTCAATTACTGTCAGCTGAATTTTCAAACCGAGGAACTCTAATGTGTTTTGTATCTGTGCCTTTTCTTTTTACACTTTCAACACGAGCCGACACATCAAAATATGTGTTCTATTACCAAACACTTGTGGTTATACTATCTTTCTTTCAATTCACACTGCCAGTTTGCCACCTTCCTCATTGTGTTCATTAATTCATTTTACAACGCTCTTTCACATTAGACAAAAACCTTCCCCTACACCTATATATTCAATATACAATAGCAGCTCAATATTCTATATTAGTTATCTGCACATTTTGACAGCTTTGTGTTCAATACCATCGTGGTTATTATCTCTATTTCAATTTCATCTTTTTTGTTATTTACGTTTCATTTGCCCATTCATATCAAAAACTTCGTTTGCCTCATGATTGTTTTAGAATTTTGTGTCTTAACCACCAACCCATTAATAGTGGGCATCACCATGATGTTGAACTTAATGTTGTAATATCTCATGACATAAAGGGAATCAGATCTCTATTTAACAGAAATATAGATAAGTAGGGAGTGTTAAAAAAGCGTAGTAATTAGTTTTAAAAAGTTTACTTTTGCCAGAATTCAATTTTGAGTAGAGAAGTGATGATTTGTTTTTCTTAAAAGTAATTACTATTATAGGGAGTGTTAAGCATATCAAAGCTATCTAAATTTTATTTTTTTAAAGGTACATTATTTTTTTAAAAAAAAAATTACAATGTTTCTGTTCTTTTCAAGAAATGTCAAGTAGTATACTGAACCTGCAACAAGAGCAATACCTTTCTTGTTATGCCTCTGTCACTGTTTCACGTTTTTGTCTGACTGATGTGTCCATTCGGCATTGCCCAAGATTATTAGCTGCTGCATAAACTCTATGACATTCCAACTTACCAACTTACCAACTTAAGCAAAACCCACATGGTATTAGTATGAAGTCGCAAAGTAAGGAAGATATTCACTCACTCAAGATCATGAAACCTCACCACCCTAAAATGAATGACAAGCATAAACAAGCCACCATAACAATATCAGTGATAGGATCTGACCTGGTCACCTGAAGTGTGAAGCACATATATGATGGATTGAAAAAAGGGAAAGGACAAGTGAGATTGTTCAGACATGATCAATTTTAGGTTGTTAAGAAGAAGAAGAAGAAGTTATATATTCCATGTTCATGTTAGACATGATTTATATTGATTGGAATGATGTAATTCTTTACAAAGGTTGTGTAAAAAGAGCAGAATCAAATGGCCTGGCATATAGGCCATATAAAGCTGTTCTCTCTAGTCTCTACTCTTGTATTTCTTTTCTTTTTTTCAATTAAAAAGTTAAATAGAATTCAGTCCTTTGTTTTTCCCCTTTCATCCTTCTCTTTCCCACATAAACTGATATAAGGTATCATAATAATGAGAGACCAAAACTGGAATTATATTTCTTCTCCTCAAAGTATTCATACACAGTATGAGATTGGTAATTAATGCCAAAAAAAACAGAAGAAGAAGTAGCAAAGCATCAAGAAAACATTTGATTAAGGAGTAAAACAAGGGACATGGCGGAAGTTGAGAGAAAGTTACAAGATGATAGATTCAAATTAACATTTCAGAGTTGACAAGCTATATGTTAAAATCCCTTTTATGCCCGTGTTCGCAGTTTTAAGATAGGTTTCCAATTTTGACACATTGATTATCGACTGTAAGTTTACAAATCAGCTCCTTATTGTGTCTTTTCTTTTCAATTTTATTGAGTATATCAGTGTCTTTTTGGTAATATATAAAAATTTCATATTTCTCCCTAGGTCTGGGTTGGAGGTTCTCAAATTTGAGACAATGATTTGTCATTTTCCATTTTTAAGGGAATTTTTGTGATATTTTCCCATAAATTATTGATTATTGAGCCGATGCATGGAGATATTATCGGACGTGGTAGTCCTAGGTGGGCTAAGATGGGGTCATGTGTGGGAGGGACCATCGTGTTTCTAGTGAGCCTCACGCAGTGGATTTTGTGGGACACTCTGCTTTCTTTTCCGCTAGCTAATACCAACCAACTACAACCACAAGCATTTCATACAATATGAGTCTAATTAATTTATGATGACATATTACCCCAGCTTGACGAAGCAATCTGGCCTCGTGTCAAACAAGTGTGTATGCTGACTGATTTATGAACCATTTTTGTGGACCATACATTATTAGCTTGTTCACAAGCTTGCACATAATTGTTGACGAAATTAAGGAAGTATTTGTCCTTGTTTGGATTAGAGATGGAGAGTGAAATAAACCCGATTGAACCAAAAAAAGTACTTAATTTGTTTAATTGATATGGTTTGTTTACTCATTTTAAAATCACGATAGTCTACATTTTGTCATGATTTGAATTTTTTAAACGCTTTTAAAAGAAGTGACAGGAGTGTTATTTTTGTGATTGAAGAAATCACGATTGAATTTAAAAACATTAAAAAATCCTAACTACCCTTACTTTCTTTTCTTTTCTTTTCTTTTCTTTTATAAGAAGTTAAGAACTACCCTTGCTTTTTGCCTAAAAATTGAAATATTTCATTATCCAATTTATTTGACTTCCTTTTTATTTCTCAACAAATTTATTTTAGGTCTGCATCTTTTTTTAGAGTCATATATATATCTAAATTAATTTAGTTGATTTTTTTAAAAAAAAACAAAATATGTTTATGATAAAAAAGGTGTATCAATATTTATAGGAAAGTAAAATTAAGAGATAGAATAAAAAATAAAGAATATCTACCTATTAATATCTACCTAAGTTAATTATTCTTTTTAGGGAAAAAAAGGTAATTACTCTGTAGAATTCTACAAAAATAGAGTCATATTTTTGTTAAATTAACTTTTTATTTTGGAATAAAATAGTATGGCGTAGTTGAATCAATCAATTAATATGCAAAGTTAACGGATTAAATTGAGCAAGTTTTATCAACCCAATTTTAAACTACGAATATTGAGCAAATTTAAATGTTATAAAGCAATTTCAAATTTTAAACGTTTGGGTAATTATACATCCATAAGTATTTTTAATAAATGAAATCCAAACATAATTAAAAAAATGTCAATATCACTTATGAAAAAAAAGTATCCAAACATAAAACACGATTTACTAATGTCACTTTTATCCAATGTCTGCAAATTATGATTCTCCGTCGCTAATCCAAACAAGCACGCCGTGTTTCTTCTAATTTGATAGGTAATGATATTCATGATACTGAAACTAATTAGTATTTGGAATTGGCAGTCACTCCCTTTGTTCCTAAATATAGGACATGTTTGACTTTTTTAAAGAATCTTAAGAAAACTAAATAAACACTTAAAATAAGAGGTGAAGCTTTGTAAGTGCTTATTGACTTGTGTATGGTGCATACATATATACACCTGTTTATACTTATTATTTTTCTTTAAATTAAACTAATTTAGATGGCATATAAACTGATGGAGTATAAGTTAAACAACACACGGGAATAAATATTTTAAAAATAATTCATTTAGCATGTTTAATTAAAACATAATTGGTTCTTATATTGAGGGCAAAAACCTACTACTTTTTGGTTACTAATGAGTTTAATTTAGCATGTTTAATTACTTTTTGATTTTAATGAGTTTTTACGTTCCTTCAAGTTGTAAACTCTCACGTATAGAATTATCTTTATTTATTTATTAGAATACAACAACGCACGAGAAACATTACATTATACTGCTCATATATATTATTGATATCACATTGTAAGGACCCACATATCATCACTTAACTGACCTTGATCTAACCGTTTTCCAATGTCCATGTAGTGTTTCCGTCTTTCCGAAATTCGAACTCAGCGATATTAGCCAGTTTTGATCGACTTTCTGGGCTTGTAAACAAGTAAACAACTGTGCATACGCATGCAGTTTATAGGATGCAATTGCTGGGCACAAATGCATGCATGTGCTCTAGGGGGACCACATTCCTCATAAACATATATATATATATATATATACACACACATGCGTACCAGCAGCGAACTTAGCAGGGCAAATAATTATAGGGGTTTTTCATTTGTCGATAATGTATATTGTTTATTAATCAAATTCTCAAAACAAGACCACTTTAAACAAGTTCTTCTATTCCATGGTACGTACGTGTTTATCTCTCCATATACATCTATCCCCGTGAATATTGAATAGCTTAGAGAGCTGATGCTTGTTTTTAGTCCTACAGGTACGGGTAGTGTTTTATTTTCTTTCTTTTTTTTTAAAAAAAATAAAATAAACCATCCCCTGCTTTCAATTCTAACTAGCATTTTATTCCCGCGCCTTGCGCGGGGAGCATAATATTAAGATAAATACTTCCAATCCGAGTAATACATTTTCAACCCATATTTTACTAAGTAAACATCTTTTTTCATAACTAATAGTCTAATACAAACATAAATTACTACATGCATTTAGTTTTGAATCGATTAAAATAATTTTCTTAAAAGTATTATTATGAAAAATAAATATTGATAGTCTACATAATAATAGTAACATCCAGATAATCTATACATGTTTAACATTTGACCCCCTATGCAAATATTAGTGAAATATCTTAATTTGTATTAGAAGACTTTAATAATTTTTTTTCATTCCTTTTTAGCAGAGGAAAATTGATTCCATATGAAATAACTTAATTTTTATATTAAAAAAAATTTCCCTAAAAAAATAATAACTCAGAGATTTTTTATTTTATAAAAATTTTTACAAAAGATAATCATTACTTAAAAAAAAATCAAATTTTGGTGATTTACATGTGTTTAGCTTATCCCAATCCTAGTCTTTTTATGAGGGAAACTTCTCTTTAGAATATTTCTATTTTTTTCCCTTAAAAACAATGATATCTAATACACATTACACATTAGCACAAACGACTTTGGTACTGATTTTCTTTTCCCATCCTTTTTCTTGTGATCACCACCTCTTTTCCTTCAAATTATTTATATACTCATCATATTATTATATATAAGAATCCAAAATTTGAATGAGTTTGACCCTTTAATTTATATAAGGATATGTCAAAGGTTGACAGAACATTTATAGAGTCCTTAAAATTTTTTTTTGATTTATACATTATCCATGTATTGAGTTGAACCTATCTAATATATTCCTTAGGGACAACATGGCAGGTTTTTCACTTGGGAAAAGTTGACAATACTAATTAAAATCAAAGAATTAAAAACTGGACATGTGAATAATCTGATTGAGAAAATGGTTGAAATGCCAGTTGATCAAATCAAAAGCAAGAAAAATGATATAATTTTATCCAATGGAATATAAAAGATGTTTTAATAAAAGTCTTGTTACAACAAAACTCATATATATAATATATATTTTAGTATTTTTGTAATAAAAGAACCAAACTGCTTCATATTATATATATCCATATATATATATACACACACACATATATGTAATTAACTGAAAGCAATTGTATAAAAAAAAAAGTGAAAGCGACTCCATCGAATAGGATTATTGGGTGTTGGAAAAAAAGAAAAAAGATAGGATTATGGGCTTGTGTAAGAAACGTGCAGGAGTACTTCAGTATACCATTATTATTTTGTTGGAAAAAGTGATATGTAATTTTGGGTAAAAGGTTGTATAAAAAAAATTAGTTAAAGGGACCAGGTGAGATGGAGGTGTGGGCTTCGTAAAACAATTTCTTACCTGTCATGTCACAACAAGAGAGTGAGTACGCTAATCTCAAACCAACAACCACATGAATATGTGTGTATATCATATACTTATAATTCAATTCCTTCATGATTTTTTATACATTAAATGCCTTGGCACGCATAATTCTAGCCTCAAGCTTGAGGTTGAAAACTTGAAAGTGTTGTTGCCTAGGGACTAGGGACTAAGAAAGAGGAGAGAGAGCAGGCCAAAAAAAAAAAAAAAAGAAACAGGAGAGAGAGAGATGCATCACATTCTTCAACTAATATGCTCATTTGATCCTTATTATAAGGTATCAACTAACGATTCTTATATACCAATAAAAGTGGTTAAAAGCATTAAAATTGTCTTAAAATTCAAGTAATTTCCAATAATACACTCACTAATTACAGTAAACTCTATAATATTAACTATTACTCTCTCCCACTACCCCTATTAAATATGATATATAAGGAAAAAATAATTAATGCACCTTGGAAACCAACTAATGCCTTGTAAAAAAGGACCAAAAAAGCTTGTTAGTTGGTGCCTTATAATAAGGACCAGAGGGAGTGCTTTTAATTTCTTACAAGTATTCCTCATAAAAGCAACATGAGATTTTTTTTTTGTCCGCATTATAAGAGATAATATGTAAAAGTCAAGATAATGAATGTTTAATTACCATTTCTACCCTTGCATAATAAATGTAAAGAGAGTAGAGAGAGCTGATGTATAATAAATGATATAAGGATAAAATTGAAAAATAACAGTAATTTGATGCATAATAAATGATTCTACTATGTTTCCTTAGTTTAAAATGGATTTTCTCTTATAATATGGAGCCAAAGGAGTACTCAATTAGTGCCAAAACCTCAACTAATTAACTCCCTGCTTTTTGCACCAACAATTAGTATTTATTGGTTGCTTGATCATAAAAGAGAATGGATAAGTCAAGATTTATTGGACTAATGATTGGAAAAGGAGCCATGCAGTGAGCACCAAGCAAGAGTAAACACATACATAAGACAAATTCTCACACTTGCTATTTCAACTTTCATGACCTACAGGAAGACTTGAAGATCCTAGAAGAACCTCACCCTAGAAGTACCCCTTTCCTAAGGGACGATTTCTGCGATAATCCTACTGACAGTATAAGTCGAAGCACTATGTAATCCCCAAATTCTGATTTGGCAGACACTAATAAAAAAACTTTCAAGTCTCTGCTACCTCTTCCCCTCCCTTTTACATCTCTCCTATGCACTTTTTTTTCTTCCATTTCCCATGTTCTCTCTCAATATATACATATTCCTCAATCCTTCTTTTCCATCTCTCTTTCTCTCATGCGGGGACCATCACATTCCTTTTGCCTATCCCACTCCCGCGCACTCTCTCATACACGAATACATCACCCATGCACAGAGAATGCCGGCTCAGTACAACACCATAATAACAAAGTCCATATTCTTTTCTTCCTTCAGCCGCCCCAGTTAAACAAGCAGAGAGAGAGGAAGGGAGGCAGGGAGTTGAAAACCAAATCCCATATTAAGGGCTTCTGTTGCCTAGGAGTCCGACTTCACATTGTCATCCTATATCTTCTGATAAGTTCGATCGGGTGTTTACAAAGGCCAGTGATAGCTAGATGAGTTTGAAGTTGTTCCAGAAACAAGAACGAAGCTTTGACAATGGCAGTAATCTTCATTCCTCACTCTTATCCTTCTCGGTTTTTCATTTTTTTTGATTTTGATCTTGTTATGATAAGTTGCTTGGTTGTTATGTTTGCTTCTGGTGATTGTTTTTTAATATAATGGTAACATACTACAAAACTATCAAAAACAAAAGTAACTTCTAGATCGTAAGTTCCTGTAAAGGCTTCCTCCACCGCTTGGATGTCGAGTGCCTATTGGTCAAAAAAGTTAAAAATTGTCTCCTGGTTGTGTGAAAACTTTGCTTTGTCCGCCATAGCCAACTTTTCCCTGCTTTAGTACATTAAGTTTATTTCCCAGTCTCTACTAATCCACCATCTTGCATCTTCCAGTACCTCTTTAAATGGGTGATCTGATTGACAGCCTTGTAGAATTAAATTCAGGGCTTCCACTGAATCAGTAAGAATCGTTACTTTTCATGCCAGCCCAGGTTCAAACCTTGGTTAATGGCCAAGATTTCTGCAATTGACACATGAACATTGATCAGTTTACAGCACAAGCCCCAAAGCCATGCATTTCCCCGTGTTTTTTTTCCTGGTTGATGGCGACTCTATTGTAAGAATCTACTCCCATCTTATATTTTTTTGATAAAGTAGGAATTGAAAATTAACTAAAAAAACACATCAAACAGAAGCCCCTACGTAATCCCCGTCAAACATAGCTGACAAGAATTAAAAACCAAATCCCATATTAAGGGCTTCTGTTGCCAAGGAGTCCGTCTTCACATTATCATCCTATACCTTATGATAAGTTCGATAGGGTGTTTACAAAGGCCAGTGATAGCAAGCTGAGTTTGAAGAAGTTGGTTCCAAAAACAAGAACGAAGCTTTGGCAATGGCGGTAATCTTCCTTCCTCACTCTTATCCTTCTCGGTTTTTCATTTTTTTCGATTTTGATCTTGTTATGATAAGTTGCTTGGTTGTTATGTTTGCTTCTGGTGATTTTTTTTTAATATAATGGTAACATACTACAAAGCTATCAAAAACAAAGGTAACTTCTAGATCGTAAGTTCCTGTAAAGGCATCCTCCACCGCTTGGATATCCAATGGCAGTTGGCCAAAAAAGGTGAAAATTGTCGTGTGATAACTTCGCTAGTTTGTGAACTATAGCCAACCCTTCCCTACTTTGGTACATTAAGTTTATTTCCCAGCCTCTGCTATAGCCAACTCTTTGCTATAAACTAGCAAACAAAAGCCCCTACGTAATGCATGGCTTTGGGGATTATCCTATAAACTGATCAATGTTCATGTGTCAATTGCAGAAATCTTGGCCATAACCAAGGTTTGAACCAGGAAATAAACTTAATGTATCAAAGTAGGGCAGAGTTGGCTATGGCGGACAAACTAGGGAAGTTATCACACAACCAGGAGACAATTTTCACCTTTTTAGACCAACCGCCACTGAACATTTTGGAGGAAGCCTTTACAAGAACTTAGGATCTAGAAGTTACCTTTGTTATTGATAGTTTTGTAGTATGTTACCAGAATATATTAAAAAAAAATCACCAGAAGCAAACATAACAACCAAGCAACTTATCATAACAAGATAAAAATCGAAAACAAAGAAAAACCAAGGAAAAGAGTAAGGAAGAAAGATTACCGCCATTGCCAAAGTTACGTTCTTGTTTCTCAAACCAACTTCTTCAAACTCAGCTAGCTATCACTGGCCTTTGTAAACACCCTATCGAACTTATCATATAAGGTATAGGATGACAATGTGAAGGCGGACTCCTTGGCAACAGAAGCCCTTAATATGGGATTTGGTTTTCAATTCTTGTCAGCTATGTTTGAAGGGGATTATGTAGGGGCTTTTGTTTGATGTGTTTCTTTAGTTAATTTTCAAATCCTACTGTATAAAAAAAACATGGGAGCATATACTTAAAAAAGTCGCCATCAACCAGGGAAAAAAACACTGGGAAATGTATGGCTATGGGGCTTCTGCAGTAAACTGATCAATGTTCCTGTTTCAACTGCAGAAATATTGGCCATTAACCAAGATTTGAACCTCTGATGGTATGAAAAAAGTAACGGTTCTTACTGATTCAGTGGAAGCCCTTAATTTAATTCTACGGAGATGTCAATCGGATCACCCATTTAAAGAGGTAGTGGAAGATGCAAGATGGTGGATTAGTAGAGACTAGAAAATAAAATTAATGTACCAAAGTAGGGAAGAGTTGACTATGACAGACAAACTAAGGAAGTTATCACACAACCAAGAGACAATTTTCACCTTTTTTGACCAACCGCCACTAGACATCCAAGGGATGGAGGAAGACTTTACAGGAACATACGATCTAGAAGTTACCTTTGTTTTTTATAGTTTTGTAGTATGTTACCTGTATATATTAAAAAAATTATCAGAAGCAAACATAACCAAGCAACTTATCATAACAAGATCAAAATCGAAAAGAATGATAAACCGAGAAGGAAAAGAGTCAGGAAGGAAGATTACCGCCATTGCCAAAGCTACGTTCTTGTTTTCTCGAACCAACTTCTTCAAACTCAGCTAGCTATCACTGGCCTTTGTAAACACCCGATCGAACTTATCAGAAGGTATAGGATGACAATGTGAAGGCGGACTCCTTGACAACAGAAGCCCTTAATATAGTATTTGGTTTTCAATTCTTGTCAGCTATGTTTGAAAGGGATTACGTAGTGGCTTTTGTTTGATGTGTTTCTTTAGTTAATTTTAAATTCCTACTGTATCAAAAAAATAAAACATGGGAGCATATTCTTAAAACAGAGTCGCCATCAACCAGGACAAAAAACACGAGAAAATGCATGGCTATGGGGCTTCTACTCTAAACTGATCAATGTTCCTGTTTCAATTGCAGAAATCGTGGCCATTAACCAAGGTTTGAACCTGTGTTGGCATGAAAAAAGTAACGGTTCTTACTGATTCAGTGGAAGCCCCGAATTTAATTCTGTAAGGCCGTCAATCGAATCACTCATTTAAAGAGGTAGTGGGAGATGCAAGATAGTGGATTAGTAGAGGTTGGGAAATAAACTTAATGTATCAAAGCAAGGAAGAGTTGGCTATGACGGACAAACTAGGGTAGTTATCACGCAACCAATAGACAATTTTCACCTTTTTTGACCAACCGCCACTGGACATCCAAGCGGTGGAGGAAGCCTTTAAAGGAACTTACGATCTAGAAGTTACCTTTGTTTTTGATAACTTTGTAGTATGTTACCAATATATATTCAAAAAAAATCACCAGAAGCTAACATAATGTCCAAGAACCATATCATAACAAGATCAAAATCGAAAAACTGAGAAGGATAAGAGTGAGGAAGGAAGATTACCACCATTACCAAAGCTACGTTCTTGTTTATCGAACCAACTTCTTTAAACTCAGCTAGCTATCACTGGCCTTTGTAAACACCCGATCGAACTTATCAGAAGTTATAGTATGACAATGTGAAGGCAAACTCATTGGCAACAGAAGCCCTTAATATGGGATTTGGATTTCAATTCTTGTCCGTTATGTTTGAAGGAGATTACGGAGGAGCTTTTGTTTAATGTGTTTCTTTAATTAATTTTCAATTCCTAGTGTATCAAAAAAATATAAGATGGGAGCAGTTTCTTAAAACAGAGTCTCCATCAACCAAAAAAAAACACGGGGAAATGCATGGCTATAGGGCTTGTGCTGTAAAACGATCAATGTTCCTGTTTCAATCGCACAAATATTGGCCATTAACCAAGGTTCAAAACCTTGGTTAATGGCCAAAATTTCTGCCATTGAAACAGGAACATTGATCAGTTTACAGTAGAAGCCCCATAGCCATGCATTTCCCTGTGTTTTTATTCCTGGTTGATGGCGACTCTGTTTTAAGAATCTGCTCCCATGTTATATTTTTTTGATAAAGTAGGAATTGAAAACTAACTAAAGAAACACATCAAACAAAAGCCCCTGCGTAATCCCCTTCAGACATAGCTGACAAGAATTGAAAACCAAATCCCATATTAAGGGCTTCTGTTGCCAGGGAGTCCGCCTTCACATTGTCATCCTATACCTTCTGATAAGTTCGATAAGGTGTTTACAAAGGTCAGTGATAGCTAGCTGAGTTTGAAGAAGTTGGTTCTAGAAACAAGAACGTAGCTTTGGCAATGGCGGTAATCTTCCTTCCTCACTCTTATCCTTCTCGGTTTTTCATTGTTTTCGATTTTGATCTTGTTATGATAAGTTGCTTGGTTGTTATATTTGCTTCCGGTAATTGTTTTTAATATATACAGGTAACATACTACAAAACTATCAAAAACAAAGGTAGATCGTATGTTCCTGTAAAGTCTTCCTCCATCCCTCGGATGTCCAGTGGCGGTTGGTCAAAAAAGGTGAAAATTGTCTCCTGGTTGTGTGATAACTTCCCTAGTTTGTCCACCATAGCCAACTCTTTCCTGCTTTGGTACATTAAGTTTATTTCCCAGTCTCTCCTAATCCACCATCTTGCATCTTCCACTACCTCTTTAAATAGGTGATCCGATTGACAGCCTCGTAGAATTAAATTCAAGGCTTCCACTGAATCAGCAACCATTACTTTTTTCATGCCATCGTAGGTTCAAATCTTGGTTAATGGCCAAGATTTCTGCAATTGAAACAATAACATTGATCAGTTTACTGTAGAAGCCCCATAGCCATGCATTTCCCCGTGTTTTTTTTTCCTGGTTGATGGCGACTCTTTTTAAGTATATGCTCCCACGTTTTTTTTATACAATAGGAATTGAAAATTAACTAAAGAAACACATCAAACAAAAGCCCCTACATAATCCCCTTCAAACATAGCAGACAAGAATTGAAAACCAAATCCCATATTAACGGCTACTGTTGCCAAGGAGTCCGCCTTCACATTGTCATACTATACCTTCTGATAAGTTCGATCGGGTGTTTACAAAGGCCAGTGATAGCTAGTTGTGTTTGAAGAAGTTGGTTCCATAAACAAGAACGAAGCTTTGGCAATGGCAGTAATCTTCCTTCCTCACCGTTTGGATGTCCAGTGGCGGTTGGTCAAAAAAGGTGAAAATTGTCTCCTGGTTGTGTGATAACTTCCCTAGTTTGTCCGCCAAGCAAACTCTTCCCTGCTTTGGTACATTAAGTTTATTTCCCAGTCTCTGCTAATACACCATCTTGCATCTTCCACAACCTCTTTAAATGGGTGATCCGATTGACAGCCTAGTAGAATGAAATTCAGGGCTTCCACTGAATCAGTAAGAACCGTCACTTTTTTCATGACAGCACAGGTTCAAACCTCGGTTAATGGGAAGCTTCAAGTTTGGATGCTCGCATGACCAGAAAAAACAAATCTTTCAGAGAAAGATAGAGAACCCTAAGGTTTCCATGAAAAGTTAAACCACAAAAAACATCATAGATTCTTTACTTTTCTCCCCAATTGTCAACAGTTGAGCATTGACTTGCCACCCCAAAACCCCCATTGCATGCCAACCGAGAAAACCAAAAACCAAAAAGGATTCATCTTGGTAATCAAACAAAAAAAAAACCCTAAAATTATTTTCTTTATCTCTCAATTCACCATAACCAAACATACCAACCATGCAACTAAAACCCCATATCAGAACATCAAAATTGAAAAAATGAAAAACTGAGAAGGGTAAGAGTGAGGAAGGAAAATTACCGGCATTGCCAAAGCCGCCGCTTCGTTCTTCTTTCTGGAACGAACTTCTTCTTCCTCAATGAGTTTGCAAGCCGAATTCTAGGTTTATATCCCTCCCTCTATGTTTGTCTGACTAACTTAGGCGGCTGTGTACAGAAGGAAGAGAATACGCAGCAGCAGGCGTTGTTACTCCATTTTGGGGATACCTGCAATCCTACACAATTTGTTCTCATGATGTTAGTTGTACTGACCCGGCAAACGGTGAAGGAACGTATTGTTATTGTACTAAAACTTCGCTCCTTTTGTGTGTTCAAGCAATACTGTCTATTTATGAAACTAAGCCGATTTGTTTTTTGAATTGGAGAAAATAAGCAAATGAAACTTCGTATTTAGCAACATTTTTTGTTTTCTTAAAAAATTATGATCCAATTGAGTTGTGTTAAGTGAGCCAAGCTCCACTATAGATAAAATTAAATGTTTTTACGGTACATAAGGTAAAACCGAGATTAAATGCTTGTAGGCAAGAATTAATAAGATGGAGGAAAGTTGAATTTCCTAATAGTAAGAGAGCTATTAATTAACTATTAGTGACCAAAAAAAACTCAAGCCTATAGTGTTAAATTAAAATTAGAGGATCAAATATTTGAACACACCACCCAAAGGCCCAATCGCTAGCTATGGCCCAAATTTCTTTCCTCCTCCCACCCCTAATGTCTATGATATGATAATATAATTAGGAATAGGGTTAGTTAATTTAGTTAGTTGAGTAGAGTCTGGCTTAGTACTGATTACTTAACTAATGGGATTAATTAACTAATTAGGGTTAAATGGGATTGATTGTGCTATTATTATGTTTTGAGATTGATTGGGTTATTATTAGGTTTTGGGATTATATTATATGTTGGACTCATTGGGCTTAATGAGCTTATTATAATTAGGTCTGGGTGTAAGACTAGTCAGGTCATTATATAAACCTGATTAGGGCATATTATTTTTTAGGTATTGCATTTGAATGAATTGATAATGGAGTTTCTCTTTTTCTCTTGACGGCTACTTTCTTTGTCTCTTAACCCTCTAAACTTCTTTGTCTTAAACCCTCTAAATTCTTCTTCTTTACCCTAATTCTCTTAATTTCCCATTACAAGTTTTTAAACTTGTAACAGTCTACATTATGCCCTCCAAAGCTTGACTTCAAAGAAAAACTTCATGAAAGTTTATTGGTTCACCTCCAACATCATTATCATAATAAAAAACCTGACAAATTGTGACAGCACAACGATGACAAACATCTTAAATAAAAGGATGCCTTGATGTTTAATCAACAGTAAGTAGCTTCATACACTACGTGAAACATTGTGTTCAAGTTACAACATCCTTCCAAAAATAATGCGCTTGAACTCTAAACATAAGCTGGTCCCTCCTGATAAAATAATAAAGAAATACCATAACCACTAATGAATGCAACATTTCTACCCACACAGCAGAACAAAAGACAAATGTTCCCCAATAATATAGTTGAAGAAAAAGCAATAAGCAGACAACCCAAGAATCCATTTATCATTTGCAAAGAGGCATGCCATGCAGTTTTTCTACAATCAATAGTAATACGAGTAAAAATAAATAGCCTATCTTCTTAGCTAGAACTTGTTTAGTTGATATTGAAATTGAAGCACAAAAAGAACTAAGAATGGCAATCACCACATTTCAATAGGCATTGCCAAATCATTAAAGTTATAAACGAATTCCCAGAAAATTGGGAGTTAAGAGGCCAAAAATCAATCAGACTAAACTTAAGATATTAAAAGAATGGTATGGAAAAAGTTACAAACCATGGATGGTTTCCTTGGATTCTCATTTGCTTCATCACTAGCAATTAGTTGCTCCACAGCCTTCTCTTTAGCTTCAGCCAAAGCTCCAGATAATTTCTCAATCTCTTTGAGCACAACCAACCATCTTCTGAGCAACAGTACTCTTTCCGACCCCCTAAAGGAGATAGCAGCTTCTTCCAGTCTTTGAGCCGTCTGAACAGCACTTCTGAAATTTCAAGCAGCCTATAAATGTAGGCAAGATGCAAGATCAACTCATCAGAAAAATAAATGAAATCACCTTGCCATCTCATCATCTCAAAATAAACGACATTTTGTGAACACAATACAACAAAAGAGCATTTTAATTGTAAAGAGCAGCTAATCAATGGCTAAAGCATTTGAACAATAAGATTATAACCAATATGAAGAGCTCCTCCTGTTTGATTTGACAGTAAAAGAAATGCCATAAAACCCTAACACGGCAGGGGAGACCCAAATTTTAGCCCCTTGAAATTTTGATGTCAAGAAAGTAGGTTTTTCCTTTCTGGGAATGAACGAGAATAAACAGAAAATGGGCCGCTGAAGTCGCAAAAGCCATAAAATTAAACTTAGAAACCCTTTTGAGCAATATCACAGCCAATTAGCATCATAATAATAAGCCCCCCAAAAGATGTAGTGTACGTGGCGGGTCCATTTCGAACAGAAATTGAGAGGCACAAAGTGACAGAATTGTAAACGAAGCACAAAATAAAAGTGTAAAAGTGGCGAAACCCCAATCGGCGAAAAATGGAATGCAAAAGCTTACAATGCGATCTTGAAGAATCTTGGCGCCCTCAGACCGGCATGTTGAACGACAGAGTCAGCATAGTTCTTAACAGTTGTTCTTATTGCCAACCTCCACTGCTTTGCTTACCGCAGATCTCAGCCAAGACATGGCTCGGGTGCCTCGCGGCTTTCGCTTCTGGAAACTTGAAGAACATTGAGGAAAGAGACCGAGAAGAGAAGTAGGTAAGGATGAGAATTTGAATACACCAAATGGCTTGAAGGGTTTGATGCTGAAGGAGAAGTTTGAAAATGGCCATGGAAGGTATGTGTTTGTTTTGGGATTCGGGAAGAAGGATCAGATGGGGAAGAGGATGAGGGGTCAGCACTCAGCAAGCAGAAAAGAAAGGTTTCTCCTCTTCTGTAATACGAGCGACGTCGTTTTGTCGTGCGGGTTTTGGAAGAAATTCCTCCCTCCGGTCGTATGTATAGTTAGTTACAAGACATATTATTAGATTAAAAATAAAAATGTTAGCATAAAAAAAATTAAAAATATTAATTAAGTGAGTTGAAATAATATAATGTTACGAATGCAACTAAAAATCTACCTCTATCATCACCATCCTCCTTTTGCTTATTTATTATTAGGAACATAATAATGATAATTTGAGGAAAAGTTAGAAACAATTATAAATATGTCTTACATTTAGGATGAGATGGGATTTTTTTTTTCTAGATTACAGATTTTCTCATAAGACAAGGGGAAAGAATGAAAACAAAAGGACATTTCAAAAATAAAAACTTAAATTCTATCAAATTAATAAAAGGTAAAAAGACAAATAAATACTCTCCAATTATCAAAAAGACAATTTGATACACAGAATTTCAGAAATGACGGATAAGTATAATTGACTAAAATGTCCAATACAAAATTAAAAGGTAAAGTCCAAAAAGCCCTTAAAGATCTTCCTTTTGGTTACCATAATAGTATAAAAGAATATCAAATTCTTATAAGGGAATATCAACTTTAACTAAAGAATTACTAACATGCTCTAACCACATTAATATTCTCTCATACCATTATGGTAACGAAGAGGAAGAATTCGGTATTTCCTTATACTATTCTGGCAACAAAGAATTTAGTATTCCCTTATAAGAATTTGATATTCCTTTATACCATTCTAGTAACAAATAATTTGGTATTTCTTTATACCATTTTGGCAACAAAGAGGAATATCTTTTAGGGCTTTTTGGACTTTTCCTTTTAATTTTGCATTAACGACTTCAGTCAATTGCACTAATCTATCCTTTCTAAAATTCGGTGTATCAAATTGCCATTTTGATAATTGGAGAGTCTTTATTTATCTTTTTCTCTTAATAAAATTTAAGATAAAATAAACACTAAACATCATACTAACTAATTTATCCTCCATTACTTCCAAATTCCTACTTTGTTTTGTTTTTTATACGTTTCAAATATTTAAAACAAACATGAACAAAAATTATATTAGCCCTCTTCTTTTTAAACATTATATTAGATAATTTATCTCCTCTTCTTTTTATGCAAATCCTAATCTTTTTTGTCTTTAATGCTTATTCTTCATTCTAATCCATATCATTAATCCATATCATAAGAGGTAGTCAACCATTTTACACAAAACACAAACCAGGAAACTCCCTCACAATGATGCCCAATCAATCTCATAATAAGAAGGGCGCTTCTGCAGATTCATATTATCTAAAGCCCAATCCCATTGTGGCTCGCTCACGTCCGTGAAAGTAAGGTCTGACAGAGGAGAAGATCCCTCGTATCCCTCGCTCACCGTCGTTATTGCCGATGACGGTAAGCTTTCTACCTTCACCTCCGCTCCTGTGGATATTACTGAGTTGCTTTGGATCCCAACCCCTTCGACCACCCACCGGACCATTCAAATTCAACAATCGATTTTTATCAGTTAAACATTCAATTTTGGGTAGACATTCGTGAAAGTTTTTGAGGAACCTTTCAAATTCAACAATCGCATCAAGCCATCCAAGTTGTTGAAGAACCCACCTAAAATCTCATACCTACGTTTAAACCCCAAGCGTCAGAGCGCCACAAAACCTAAATAATCAACAACAAAACAAAATTCAGATTCACCGGCTCAAAACTCCAGCAAACAAACCATATATACTTTTCCGGCATCTTGCCGAGCTCATCCATCAATGCCTTGGATTTGCGAGGGGAGACTTCAACAAAATAAGGCTTAATCTTCCTTCAAGCAAACTTCATATTCTGCTCACGATCATTACTTTGTCACTAAGCTCTTTGTTATTGGAGGCTTTCAATGACTTTCCTGAATTCTTTAATGGAAAGCGCAACACCGTGATTTCAAGTATAGTGTGAGAGGTCTGAGCACTTCTCCAGTGACAAAAACTAAAATGATGGAAAGAGTGAGGGTATGTTTGGGGAAGAAGAAAGGAAAAGTAGGGTAAACACGTGAAGGGTGTTGATTGGTTGGGAGGATATTGGGTGGTAATTTGTTTGATTGTCATGTGGGTTCAACAACATAAATGAGGTAGACTAGTGATTTGTCAACACTTGACAGGGGTCTAACGGTGGTTAATTAACAACGGAAGGTATTGGCAATTCTGCTTACTTTTAAAACTTATTTGGCATCTAAGATGCTTTTTTATATATACTTGTGTCAGATGATACTTAAGCAATAATTCATTAGTTAAAATGATATTTAGTCCTACAAAATATAAGAAAAATTATAATTAAATAGTTAAAGGAGACTAATAGGCTTTAGTTTTAGTGGAATTGGTTGTGATAGCTTTGTCTCAAATTTTCAAGTTTAAATATGTTTAAATAAAAGAAATTTCTTTAGGAAAACCAATTGAGCCTCAAAATCTCATATATAATCTAGTAAGATAACTATGTAAAAACCAAAATGAAGAAGAGAAAATTGTACTTTAATCTCAAAATACACTTAATACTCATTTGGTTCACAAAGCAATATGATGGAATGATGATTACACGAATTGGTTTGATTCCTCATTAAGGAAAGATGATGCATAGGTTTAAAAACATTTGATTATATTACAATAAACATGAAAATATGTGAGACTAATATAGAAAGAGATAAAATTGCCCTTGTCTACATACTAAAGTATAATGGACTAAATTATCTATTTTTCATCAAATGTATTCAATAATTGTGTCCACATATATAATAATAAATTAATATACAAAATTTCTTTTTTGTCCACATGTATAACAACAATTTTATGAACAAAATTTCCTATATATACACTGTAAAAAGCATAGGTAATTTAAATTGTGCGTGTTATGTATAAATATTGGGATATTTGAAGGACTAAGGTAGAGGGAAAAAAGGGCCACTAAATATTATTAATCCTTTGAATAAAAGAGAGTGGTAATAAGCTTTTATGCATGCAAATAATAAGTTATCCTAGAACTGAATCTAATCATATCAAATCAAATCCTAACAATCCTTGTAAAAATCTCTACTAATAAAAACATTTTCATCCCAATAAATATTGTTTAACTAACCATGATAAATAAGGTTAACACTAAACATTTCAAATCATGCATCATGGCTAGAAAAGATAAAACTACTTAGTTTATCCACGATATAAATAACATTTCTAAACTTTAAAAGCTATCATGAATAAATCAAGTCATTCACAATATGTTTTACAGTTTAACCATGTTAAAAAGGGGTCAAACCCACGAACATGGCTATTAAAACAAACCATATTCGTTCGACTTACAAATAACAACTCTAAGGCCTTGAGCATTTTTGAATCTAAGATTTTATCTTCAACTATAAGTCCAACAAGACAAGACCATAAACCATTATATCATGCCTCTATCATCAAAATAGGATTTATGTGTGGATCCACATAGATAAATTCATTCACAAGAGCTAAATAATTTAATCAAAAGTATCAAAAATAATCAAAGTATGTTAATGAGCCCTACTAGTCTGGCAATAACATCTACTCATCACAAAACTATCCAGAAGAATCTACACAAGGTTTCTAAGATAGATAAGCCTTATAAGCTCTTCTTGACGGTTCCACATGATAATTGTAAGATCGTATACTAAATACTATTTTAAAACACCATACTTAACATCTGAAGTGCAAATCATGATAGAAAGAACTTTGGTATTCATTTAACTTGAAAGCTATCATGGTTAAAAGGAGTTTTCTTTACTTTAAGAAATCATATCCATGATAGTAAAGAGATTTTCTAAACTTTGGGCTATCATGGATATTAAGGCTTTACTCACTATTTTCATAAACAAACCATTTTAGAAAGAAATGACCTAACATGGTTGATAAAAACCAACTTATACAAAATAAGTTAACTATAGAACCAACAACTGTGCCTGTAGCTCACTACAAGAATTAGCCAGTTTTGTAACAAGTTCTTTAATGTTAGAATTCTTTGTCTCAACCTGCTGCATTCTAGCTTTATTCTTATCAAATTTAGCATCAAGACTCTTGAAATTTTGCTGAAACATCTTAACTAACTCATCAAACCTATCAGGCTTTACAAGAATTATCTTATTGAAACTTTCACCTTAAGTTGGCGATTGAATGGCCAGGCGCATCACCGTCCTGTCTCCATGAGAACTTTGGATTCTGGTGCCAACCCTCATTATATGTATTAGAATATGGATCCCATCGCTGGTTTCCACCTTCTTGGTGTCCTTGGAACATGGCACTACAATCCTTATACTGGGAGGGACAATTACAATATACATGCATAACAGATCTACAAAATTCACAAGACGGGGCTACAATTTTGTTACCTGCCACGTGGCCTGAAGAAGTAGGACCAGAGACTCGGTCTAGAATAGCATTGAGCATAGATTCAAGCTTCTCCATTTAAGGAATGTGGAGAAAAGTGGCCTCGACCCTTTCAAGATCCTCGATAGATCTTCAGGATGTACCATGCTGCTGCTTAGCGAGGGCTACCTTTTATACTAGGTCACAACCCTCCTCAATGGTCATATCAATGAAGAAATCACCGGCAGCAGAATTTAGCTTATCTTGCTCTTTTTCACACAACCCATCATAGAAATTTTGAGCAAACTGCTCCTTAGGTATTGGATGGTCTGGGTAGCGATGAAGCAAATCATGAAATCTAGCATAATAGTCATAGAGGTTTTTGTTCGACATCTTGCACAATCCCATTAATCTCCTTCCGTCTAGCTGAGGTTTGTGTAGCAGGATAGAACCTCTCAAAGAAAGCATTTTTCATACTAGTCCAAAAGCGTAGGGCTGCAAGTGCAACCCGTAACAAACTCATGCATCACTTACTTTCTTTGCCCTCAAGAGTGAGGTGAAAGGTTCTCCACATAACATCATCAATATGCGCACCAGCCAGCAACATAGAACCGTAATGGAGATATATCCCATCCAAATGCAAATGTGATTCCTCAGCCTACAAACCATGAAACTTAGGTAAGCCTCGGATCAATAAACATTCAATTTCATAACCAGCATTTATATTAGGGAATGCATTCATAAATGGATTATAATTAAAATTTGCAGTAGTGGCATCCCTAATAGTCCTCTCAACCCCATGTGGTATCACACCCTCATTCACAATGTAACCATGTAGACCATTACCCCCATTTTGGTTCCTAGGTGGCTCTACACCTTCATTTGGTATGTTGGGGAAAACAAGGATTCCGAGAATAATTAGGTTGACTTGATTATTAGGCAATCCATGGCAAGGAAATCTAGGTCAAGTTCTGTAACAATTACTCCCTAATCCCACTATTAAACACTCACAATTAAAAATTAAATCGTTTATAGTGCTAACTATGTTAAGAAAAAGAATTAACTTACTAAAATAACTAACATAGTTAGAAAAAAAAATCTTTCCATAATATTTATATATATATATATTTCAACCTCAATTCCAATCTCTGTCATCACAATATAACTTCCTTCCCAGTACAATAACAAAGAATTTCATTATGCATGATTAAACTCCACACATCATTCTTAAAATACCATACCATAATAGGTATTATACAATAATTTTCTCCCAGAATAGGAACAAGGTTCAGCGGAAGCATCATACAAAATATGATCCTAAATGTGGCAATACCTCCTGTCCTTCTGGTCCAGAGTATCTCACGATATCAGTGAGAAGTTCCCGGATCCTTCCCTTGACCTCCTACTTCGCTCCTAGGACCTGCAAAAGTGAGATCAACGGGGGTAGCCCCAAAACGCAACCACTAACTACTCATCTAAGTGCGGTGGGTGCTAGCAAGGTGTCCAGTGGAATACATATACGTATATATACCAGTTCAAACAATATGCTCAGGTATTCACATAGAATGCATATCTTGGTCCCAAATATCTTTCACAGTTCATAAGTACAAAATAATCCATCCCAAATCATCTCCAAGAATAATATATATATCATTGATAATCACAAACAATCCAAACGAAATCTTAATAGAAGTGTTGGGAAAACATGTGGGACCAGTCGGGACCTTCCACCCGCCCCTGATCACCACGGTACAGTTCACGAGGGACTCTCTACCCTCCCTGAATAGTACCACGGATTAGAAGGATCTCTGTCCTTTCTGAATCCGTAAGGGGCGATATCCCCTCTTTCGTCTTTCTCTCCTTTATTTCTCATAATATATCAATTAGTCCCTGTGGCGCAACAGGGTACCTCATCACGTGATGGCACAATTTCCAATTCACCTGTGTCACATACCCAAATAATTTCTCACATACAACACATAGATATGCAACACCACAATCAGGCACCAGGCCTTCCAGTATTTTCATGATATACATATATTAAATAATTTCCAAAACCACATATATTTCTATTTCAAATATTTCACATCACAAATTTATGCCATTTCAAAATAATACTCCACAGGACATTTATTATAAAAATATTAATATTCCAAGATCTCATTTCCATATCTCATCAATCATCAATTGATAACCAAATCTCAATTTGTGATTCAAAATCTCATCTCCATATAACATCATAATTTTCAAATAATAATATTTCAAATTTCTTACTAACACTACACACACACATAAACAAGCAGAAAGCGGTTACCTGATAGCTGGCACCAATCTCACAATAGTGCAGCTCCCCCGTGCTAATTTAGTGCAATTCAAGCACTACACAACCATATATACAACCATAATTAATTATTTATCCAACAATTTCACATGTTGGAAAATAAATTATTTACTACCCTTTCTTTGCCCTTATTTATTTTAAATTTCCAATTTAACATTTATTCTTCCTTTCTATCTCTAAAATTTATCTCTACTCCATTTATGCATATATCCAAAATTATTTATCCTTCCAATAACGATTTATAAAAATTCAAGCCTAAATAAAATTAAACCTTACATCCCTAAATTATTTCTCAACCTCAAAAATCCATTCTTTAATCCACAATTTATTTTCCAAACCTTAATAAACATCTAGAAATTATTAATTTAACTATAGACACCTCAGATCATCAAAAGTCCTAATTTTCAATATATCTAACAATCCAATAAATTTCAATAATTAAGAAAAACCTCCCACAATGAAAAATATACTTAGAAAAACTCATAATCGAAGTCTAAGCTTCAATTTATTAATTTTAGGACTCCCAAAAATTACCAACTTAGACAAGGTCTAATTTTTCAAGTATAACAAATCGAAAAACTAATGACATAGAAATGTAGATGAGACTTACGGGGTTCCAAAAATGTACTTAGTTGGCCGAAAAGCTTACTATTCCTATATCAACGAGCTCTGATAAGTCTAATAATAGGAATATTGGTGGTGGAAAGAGAGAGCAAAAGAGAGAGAGAGAGAGATAGACGAGAGAGAGAGAAAACGTGAGAGTGAGAGACGAAGGGAAGAAGGAACGGTGAAGGTGTGTGTATATATAATAATTGATGAATAGTAAAATAATAATATAATATAATATAATATAATAATAATATATTATATTAATAATATAATATAATATATTATATTAATAATATAATATAATATATATAAATAGTAGTTGAATGTGATTGGTTGAGGAAATAATAATTGATGCACAGTAAAAGTTTTTGGCGAGGAAAGGAGTGTCGGCAGAGTGGACACTATACTACTGGGCCCTAAAATTCTTAAATAAGATATTTCTTTTGAATAAAAAATTTTCTTTTCACTCTCAAAATTTTCCCATAATATCCTTTATTTATTTCCTCCCATATTAACCTCTTTTGAGCCTAAAAATAATCTCTCCCAAAATTATTATTGTCCAAATAAGGGAGAAACTAGGCCTTTAAAATCCTCAAAAATACCTCAAAATCCTTCAAATATTCTCATAATCCATTATTTATCATTAATAAATTCCTATTTACCCCCATAAATCCTTAATTAATTTTTAGGATGTTACAAGTTCAGTGTTGCTTTCCTAGTCACTAGAAGATGCACCCTCTACAACTACCTGGGTGTTAGGAACATGGCTCTATTGGCTCTCCTTATCTAGGTAAGGTGATACTCAATCTCATGGTTCTCAGGTAGTAAATCAGACTCACTAGTAATGCTTCTAGTCATACACAAGGCACAGACAGCAAATGTAACAAGAAATGCAGTCAACTACCAAGTAAGTAAGCACAATGCACAACTCAGTCAAACAAATGATATAGAGATGGAATATGTGTGCAAGCTAGTAAAACAAGTCACAATATGCGTCAAGAACAGATCTGGAAAGTATGTGACAGAACTGAATTAATGTGTCAAAAAAGAAGTATGAAACGTAAGCATATAAGAAAAATCAGCAAAAAAACCATCACAACGATGACATAGAGGGCTTAAAACCCTCCATATTTGATGGGACAAAATTTCCTCCTTACCCCTGGTAAGTGCCAACTCCATCATGCTATTCAGAGGATCTCTTGATAATGTTAAAATATTTGATCCTCTAATTTTAATTTAATACTATAGACTTGAGTTTTTTTGCCACTAATAGTTCATTAATAGCCCTCTTACTATTAGGAAATTCAATTTTTCTCTGTCTTATTAATTCTTGCCTACAAGCATTTAATCTCGGTTTTACCTTTTCTACCCTAAAAGCATTTAATTTTATCTATAGTGGAGCTTGGCTCACTTAACACAACTTAGTTGGACCATAATTTTTGTTAAGAAAACAAAAAATGTTGTTAAATGTGAAGTTTCATTTGATTATTTTCTCCAATTTTGAAAACCAATTGGCTTAGTTTCATAAATAGACAGTATTGCCCGAACGCAAAAGAAGTGAAGTCTATTTCGTACAATCACAATACATCATTCCTTCACAGCTTGTCGAGCCAGTACAACTAACACCATGAGAACAAATTGGATAGCATTGCACGTATCCCCAAAATAGAGTAACAACACCTGCTGGTGTGTATTCTTCTCTTCCTTCTGTACACAGCCGCCCAAATCAGACAAACAAATAGAGAGAAAAAGAGGGAGGGATGAAGGGATATAAACCTAGGATTCATCTTGCAAACTCATTGAGTAAGAAGAAGTTCATTCCAGAATGAAGAACGAAGCAACGGCTTTGGCAATGCCAGTAATTTTCCTTCCTTACTCTTACCCTTCTCGCTTTTTCTTTCTTTTTTTTTTTATTTTGATGTTGTTCTGATATGGGGTTTTATTTGCTTGTTTGGCATGTTTGGTTATGGTGAATTGAGATATAAAGAAAAGAACTTTAGGGTGTTTTTTTCTGGTTTGATTACCAGGATGAATCCTTTTTGGTTTTTGGTTTTATCGATTGCCATGTGATGGGGGTTTTGGGGTGGCAAGTCACTACTCGATTGTTGACAATTGGGGAGAAAAGAAAAGAATCTGGGATGTCTTTTCTGGTTTAACTTTTCATGTAAAGCTTAGGGTTATATTTCTTTCGCTGAAAGATTTGTTTTTTCTAGTCTTGCGAGCATCCAAACTTGAAGCTGTTCTTATTATCTCCTTCCTTTCCGTATGTATGCAGTAATCGTGGATAGGACGTGAGGCAAGTATGTTATAAAACATCTGGTATTTTATTGATGGCGGCACTAAGTTATTGTTTCAAGGTCTAAGAAAAAGACTTTATGTTGTATTTAATTTAACACAATCTGATCATTTGTAATGTGCATTGGGCCATGCATTTCACTAATAATTGTTTGGCCCCCAAAAAAGAGGCATTGTGATACACATGTAGACATTAGGGCTGGGAGGAGGAAAGAAATTTAGGCCAAAGTAGCTAGCGATTGGGCCTTTAGGTGGTGTGTTAAAATATTTGATCCTCTAATATTAATTTAATACTATAGGCTTGACTAATAGTTAATTAATAGCTCTCTTACTTCTAGGAAATTCAACTTTCCTCCATCTTATTAATTCTTGCCTACAAGCATTTAATCTCGGTTTTACCTTATGTACCCTAAAATTATCAATGTTTCCAACTACATTCCACCCCTTCTTCACCACTTCGTTATAATTGTTATGTTTAACCCACATAGCTTCAATTCTGAATCTTCTTATCGACTTCATATCATTGAAACAGCCGCATTTTATTAATAGATCTTTGTGGTTTAATAAGAGATAATAGGCTTGAGTTTTGGTCTCTATCACTATTAATATCAAATGTTAAATTTTTTTTTCTCATATCAGCAAAACAAATACGTTAATTTGGATAGCATGAGCTATCAAATGTGGCTCCCCATTATTCCATAGTTACCTAAAGAGTTCCGGTAAAACAGGTTATGAGATTCTGGAACTTTATACTGAGATGATAAAAGTGTGCGCCAAACATAATCGTTTCACAGTGGCACAACAAATCCTACAAGGTCCACATCCATTCGATGGAATATCAACAACTGCAATCAATACTTTTAAGAAAGAGTTCTTCACATATGATTTGGAGAAGCCTCCAATTGCGATTGCCAATCAAATGAAAGGGGCTTATGAAAAGATACTCGAAAAAGTGAGTAAAAGGTCTATTTGGGAAGCCCCACCTAAGAAGTTTATAAAACTAAATGTTGATGGGAGTGGTCCAGCTAGTGGAGGACTGGGAGGAATAGCTGGGGTTTTCAGAAATGAATATGGAGAAGTAATAAGTGGCTTTTATCATTAGATATTTCCTCCGACAAATTACTTTGATGCTAAAAAACAAGCTATGGAAAGAGGAATAGCAATAGCTATTTCTTTCAGATTTCAGGACATTCATATTGAAACGAATAATGAGGCTATCGCCCATCAATTGTCAAGCCAAGGGCAACCCAGTAGAAAATATGCAACCCTTGAGCCTCTTTAGAGAAAAATGCACAAAGATCTACCAAATGCACGAGTGGCACATGCTTATAGGAATGCAAATAAATGTGCCAATGACCTAGCTACATTTGCACGGACAAATGCTAGAGCTCACGGACTGCTCTTCTTTCAAAGAATAGACTGGGACAAGCCTCCCTTCGACGAATTGGAAGTAAATATCCCAGAAGATAAAAGGAAATTGGGCCTTTTGTGATTCTTAGGCAGAAGAAAATCTTATATGATAATTAAAGAAGAGAGTTTTCATTCATATTTTTCTGAATTTATTTTCAGTAGAGAAATACTGATGGTACTGTGGCAAATGACAAGAGATGGATTACTTTTTTCCCCCAATTATGTCTATGATTTTATTTCTTGGGCCTATCTGGATAACATTGTTTATTCTTCACATGTTCAGCTAAAATCGGCTCCGTAACTGAATTTTAGATCCACTTATTATAAACGATTTTGTACTACTGTAGCAAAAAATGTAGAAGAGAAATTTTGTCTTGTAATACAAAAAAAGAAAAGGAAAAAGAAAAACATTTTTAAGTGAAGATAGGCTGTCCACGAATGAGTCCCTTGACTAATTGGTAAAGCTAGGTGTTGATTGTGTAGTAACATGGAAGTTACTTTTCTTTCTTTCTTTTTTCTTTGATGAACGGAAGTTTCTTTTTTATAGCAACAATCTTGAGAATGTTGATTTATTGTTACCTGCTTGGTAATAAAAAATATTTTCTCATCATTTTCAATAATAACGTATGAATTGAAAACTGGAAACTCAAACGAGGGGGCGTTACTAATTTATTGTATATGATTTTGTAGAACCCAGTTTCTCTCAACAACATTTTTTCCCAATATTTTTTAGAAATATCTATTATGTCCGTTCAATAATCGAAATAGTCAGAAAAAATATATCAAATAACTCTGTAAAATTATATATCTAGATCGCTGAGAAGATTCACTTTTATAAAACGCAAAAGCTTTTTTATTGTAATTACTTGTGAGAATAAGGTAGGAAAAGGATATTAGGAATATCTTTTCTAATTTTAACGGTGAAAGTTGGATTAGTATGTGCCCTATAATTGTGTGTGTGTGTGTGTCTATATATATATATATATATATCTCCAGGCTCTTCAAAACAAAGTTAATAAATGGGCAAGAATTTTTGCCAGAAGCATGAGAGTATGAGACTATAAGCTTTACCCGGACGTTAAATACTAAAGTGTTGACAAGTATCTGAACGAAAGTTTGTGTGGGAGACAGAGTATATATATATATATATATATAATATTAGTTCCACCTCAAATTCTTACTATGATACTCTTATCAAGTTGGTTTTAGATTTGGTCCTAGAGGGATTCTTGTGTATCATTCCGTTACTTATTATAAATCTAACTATCACAAAATTTTTGTTTCAAAATATAAATCTAGTTTGAGATTAATTAATGCTATTATGACTAATTTACTCCTGTGTTGGAAATATGGAAGATGAGAGAGAAGGGTTATAATGTGTAAAATATTATTTTAATTCCCATTCTTAAATAAAGGCAAAGTTGAAAAAAAAATGATATATTTAATGCTATAACTTCCACTTCTTGGTATGTAAGAAGTAGTTAGGGTAGACTTATAATAAAGAATTGAGTGGTGGAATGGGAGTAACTGACCAATAAAATAGAACTGCAGCACCTAAGATAATTCAAACACATGTGTCATCTGATGTGTTGATTCTTTAAAATACAATATTTGAATAAAAAAAAACTCATAGAAATCTGTGCACATCTCTCTCCCAAACTATCCGTCTTCCTCTCCCCCACATACTCTCTCTCCTCGCTCTCTACCCCACGGCCACTCCCTCTCTCCTCTCTCCGCCATTTTAGAATCACGAAGAACATATTCCGACACCCCCTTTTTCAGATCTCTCACTATCTCCCTCCCGTCTCTATTTCTCTCACATAAATGATTATATGAAGTTTAGATGCATAACCCAAGCAAAGAAAAAAAAGTCACAAACTTTGGCGTTGAAGAAGGTAGGCGGCTAAGTTATTGTCGATTGGGTGAAGGTGTTGAGAACAAGCGCGCCCTGCACAACATAGCTTAAGATGTGTATAGATGATTATGGAATCCAAGTTCCACAGATATGTTTGACTGTGCAACACTGTTGGGAAAATCATAATCATCATAATTAATATTTAATATAAAAAACATCAAGTATGAAAGATTGTTTGGTAGTACAAATTAAAGAATGATAGAGATGGAGTGGGTTCATCCTGGATCTGGGATTATTTCCCTGATCGGAGAGAGGAAGATGAGGTGCACTGATTTTTAGGAATCTTTTTTATTTAAATATTGTATTTTAAAGAAGCAACACATCAGCTGACACGTGTTTGAAATGTCTGAGGTGTTGCAATTTTATTGGTCAGTACACAAATAAGGTTGATACTCTATGCAAGAATCCCTCTTGGTTCTAAAGGAAAAAAGACAAATAAATACCTTCCAATTTGTAAAATCCCATTAACAACTTCATGATAGGTATTAACAACACAACAACCTATCATGAAGTTGTTAATACCTATCATGAAGTTGTTAATGGGATTTTACAAATTGGAGGGTATTTATTTATCTTTTTCCCTTCTAAATACTATAAGAAAACAATCAATTTTGGGGCTCATGTCTCCTTAATGAAGCTTTGGCTCTGTTGAATTCTCCTTTTTCCGGTAGTTAAGCTGTTCTTTTGTATTTGTTTATATCATGAGATTCTTGCTGTCTCCCTAGTGTTTCATACATAATCTTTTACTACTCATTTTTTCTTTCACCCAAAAGACAAAATTGTCAATTTTCAATGGCTAAATTACATTCCAACCATATAGAATTCCCCATAACATTTGGTGCTTTCATTCACCTCCCACTACTATGATGATGACAACTCTTCATTCAGTTTCGATAGCCTTTTTTTTTCCTCTCAACATCTTTTATAGCTAAAACTAATCATTTTGCAGACATTGAGGTGGGGAATCATTTTCTTCACACCTTACAAATAAGTATCCTCACGTCCTGGAAATAAAAATAACAAAAATCCACACCTACCTTTCCTCGTATTAAAAAAGGGCTTTGAACTCATTCTTGACCCATTTATTTCATCACCCAACCCATAATCTCACTTGGCCCAACCCACTCAAGAGCTGTATCATTACGGTTTCATATTCATATCCAGGGACTGAGAATAGCCTGGAATAAAAACAAAGAATTATCCAAATCGCTAGAGAAAAAACGGGGGTCATTTTCACTACATTTAAACTCTATAAAAAGGGTTTACAAAAACATTCACAATATATATTCATCATATAAAAGATTGAATCGATTATATTAAATTTTACTTAAATTAATGTAATACTAGTAACACACAAAAACAATGCAAACACATCCGGGCTTGCACTCATAAAACTAGCTTCATCATTCATGGGCCACTAGAACTTTGAAGAAAAATGAATAAAGCAATAAGTGGATAAGACGTTGGGGAAGAAAGCCAGAGCTCATTGTCATCATATCTTTAAACTAAAAGAATATACCTCACATTCACATCATTGAACAAGAAGACATCGAACGCATAGCATTGTAGGGGCAGCAGCACAGTGATTAAACTACTAATTGCACATCAAGAAATCCGAATAGAAACAAATACCCCAGGAGCTTCACTGTTTAAATGAGATCACAATGACTCAAGAATAGACAACGCCAAAAATTGTCTTATAACAGAGAACATAAATTTGTGAGCGAAATGCAGCGTAGAAACTACATTTCGGCCCACAATACTACTAATCTACTACAGCCTGCACATGTATACCCACTAGGGAAAGTAAATTATAATGTTTTGACACTGAAAAACTCAATTGGAACAGGAGAGCAGCCAAAAGCATTCTATGATGATATCGATCACCTAGTGTAACTGGAAGGGGGATACCCCGGTGGGGGGTAATTTTGCGCAGGATAGCCCTGAGTTGGAGGTGGATAACCATAGGGCTGTCCGTATGCAGGCTGCTGTGGATATCCAACAGAAGGAGGAACTTGTTGATCAAAGCGTGACATCTGTTGAACAGGAGGAACGGCCATAGCTGGCTGAGGCCCGAACTTACCGTCTCGCTTGTCCATTTCAACCTTGTGCTGAGTCTGCAAATACAATTCGGTTGTTATGTGTGATGTAACACATTACGTACAATGTTTAGATTTTTTTTTTCTTTGCCATGTACAATGTTTAGATATACTAATAGATTGCGCCTATTATTTAACAAACTCACCTGCATGCATGCACAGACCCTGCATATAAGATTTAATATAAATTAGTGAAATGTCTTCTTGAATAAAGTGCAGAGATGAAAGAGAAAGGAAAGGATGCCTTACGTGCAGTACACAAAGTCAGCTAGACAATTTAGCAACTGAGAAGCTTCTGAAATTTCATCACTTCCAACAATCATTGCAATTATGGAAAATATGCATGCAAGTTGTTGAAGGACTAACATGAAACCCTACATAAAATATGTTGTAAAGAAAGTTAAACCCTCATAAAATCACTAATAGAACATTGCCAGTGGGTGTGTGTGCTTGTGAGAGAGAGGGGGGGAGAGAGATCTCACAATAATGCAATTGTCACATTGAGTAGTTTGGATGTTAAATTCATCTTGCAACAGAAAGCGAGTTGAAGCCACTGAATTTCCAAAGCACAGGAAAACCTATAATAATGGAAGCATCGTACTAAACTTAACAGGAAGAGTAAAGAACAAGAGTAAATTAACCAAAGGGAATCAGAGTAGAGAGCAAGTATCAAAAGAGAAAAAAGACCAATATAAAAATATATAAATATTGCATGCTCTTTATTAACATAACCACAAATTTAAATGCCGTTTTCCTGATTTTGGTCAATTTCTTTTAAGCAAAAGCACCTACAATATAAACTTCAGTACCATACAGGGATAGCCTTTGATTTAAATCTAGCTTCCATAAAAGTTCATATCTTCACTTAAGTGATAAATCAACAACCTTAAAACAAATAAATAATCTGACAGTATGATCGATTATTATGAGACACAAACAGTGGAAAACCATTTTAGCAAAGATCACACAGCTTAGACCTGAGATAGCAAAGATCAGCAGAGAAAACCATTTTAACGCCCATAACTCGTGCTTATGCTAATTATATTAAGGCAAGAAACGCACTAAAAGTAACGTACCTCAGTGCAAAGACAAAATTCAGGACATCTACTTTCTCCACACCTACCACTACAAGGCATGTAACCAGCACAACATGTGTATCTGGAACAAGCAAGACGTTAACATATCAAAACAACAGGTTACGTCAGTCAGTTCACAAGCTTGAAAAACCGAAACAGTATCAAACAATCAATTACCTCGACATGTCATCATAGAGAGCTCTTTTGCGGAGCAGATATGATACACATGGTGCACTATAATTAAACAATATCATTAGATTTCTCAAAGCAAAACACACACACAAATATGTTCTTAGAGCTGTTCTTTAAAATTGAGGTCAAAATGATGAATTTGTAGGAGAAATAAAAAAAAAATCATAATTTCATGACTGTATTGACAAACACAAAATGATCAAATATACTGAAACAGGTGAAACAACAGAATCATAAGGAAATTTTGGAAAGTCCATCATCATATTTGGGAATGAAAAATTCTAAATGAAAATGCTTTAAGAAAATGTCACGCGGCATGAACACTTGGTACTCTCCAACAAAGCCTGAAGGCGAGTTCAATTCACCCTCAATGAAAATGTGTTCTGTTTTCTTTAACCTTAACCACAGTATGAAGGGGGATAGCTCCTATGCTGAATGTATCCATTATCCACAGAAGACATACTATGATCTAATCTAACAAGAACTTTACAAAGGAAACACGCGCCCCTTCACTGAGCAAAACGATATATAGACCGCTGGAAAAGGTATCTGGAAGTCAACATAGGTCAATGCAAGCCGTTCTTAATCCAATAATTAAAATTTTAAAAATGATAAGCAGTAGGAAATCAAAAGGGAATTTCCATTGTCTTCGAAAATTGGAAGCACAAGCTCTAAAAATTAATCTCTATCCTTATATCATTGTATCCACGAGACAAGACCAAAACAAAGTAGGCACACAGTAGCGAAAATACCTAGATTGCAAACTACATAACCAATAGCTTATGAAAAGATAATTCGTAAAGTGAGTTGGATGCAAGTAAAAAAAATCCCAATTCTAGATCTGAATTTCTAGATGACAATAACAGTGCAGCAAAGTATGGAAGAGTTCCAGATCGCTTACCACCACAACGCAAAGCAACAATCTGTAAAAGCAATTAAATTTAACAGTGTCAGTTTGAGAGAATCAAATATTACCCATCAAACACAAACAAACTTGCAAAAGGGGGGAAATTTCATACATGGGGTATCGGCTTGAATGGTCCTCATGAGATCGGTGTGCCAGAAATTCCGATAATTCTGACGAAGCTGCATCTTATCGAGGTGCGCCTGAGAAGCCATGTCTTCCGCCGATCTTGACAGCTACTGTAAACTATTACACCCAGAAAAAGCAAACGAGGAATCGATAAATTCAGGGAATTCTGCAAAATGCAATTCCAATATATATTTGTATATATACACAGTTACACACACCCGCACACGCAATTACAGAGAAAAACGAAACCTGATAAAGAAGAAGAGAGAGTGAAGGAATTATGAAAATGGGTTTCCAAAAGACTTCAATATCACATCTCGATTGGCGTATGAGCCCAGCCAGCAGGCATATTCATTGACTGGGACTAAGCTGACCCGAAAAGGCAGCTTCATTTTTTTTTTTTAAATTTCCCTTTATATATCTTTTATTAATCTTTTAATTCATTTAAAATTTCGGCAAAAAAAAACATTTATAAATTATGAGTAGTATTACATATTATACCGGATATATTTACCTTATTTGATTAGATTAAATATATGTTAATTATAGTAATTAATATGCTGTTAATTTTTTAAAATATGTTAATTATTTTCTTTAACTCTAATCACATGAAAGACTGACATGAAACCCGTTATCTCTTTGTTACTAAATATAGCATTTATTTATCCAATTTAATTGAAATAAATATGTTAGTTAATTAAATTAGTTAATATAAAGTGATTTCTCTAAGACATTTCAACTATCTTCCTTAATGCCCTCCCCATTTTACTTGATTATTGATGAGAGAGTGTCAATGGAAATACTTCAAAAAAATTGGCAAAAAATAAAAATAAATCTTATATTCAACAACATATTATTACCTTAAATTGAAGAGGTGCTATATTAAGTAAGAGATGGAGAATGTTTTATACTATTTAAAAGCAGCGTAAACCCCCCAAATTGAAGGGAGTAGTAATTATTTCGTCCAAAATTATCATCTTCACTTGTTTCAAAACTTTTCACAATTTCTTTTCAGGAATGACCATAGTTGATTGTATTTTTGGCTCAAGTAATCATAATTGATTTGGAATTGATGGCCAAAAACGAAACTTTCGAGAGCTGTTTTGGAAAGAGCGAAAGAAGCAACAAAACAAAAAACAAAAAATTGACATAATATTTGACGCCCACACGGAATCATTTGAAAAGGACCAGAAAGGCGAAAGCAGAAGCAGAGTTAAAAATCTTGAGAAAATGAAAAAGTAAAGGGGCATATTTGCAAAGACAAATTCTATATAAACTGAAGGTTGGACTGGTCTCTTCTTGTGGTGTTCGATAAGGTCAATAAGAGAAAGAGAAATGAGATGATTGAGATTGAATCTGTCGACTGTCATGTTGTTCCATGAAGAGCAGGCCTTGACATAAATAATTTCAATACCAAACTTTGAGACAAAATAGTACTCCTACCCAACCAAAGTTCATCTTTTTTATCTTCGTCGTATCAAACAAAAACACCTTCATCACCACTAGTTACTCACTCTAGTCATGTACTCTTCTGCAGCTTCAATGTCTTCAAATGCCTACACTTTTGATTCTTCTTTTCTCAGACATTCGACTTCATCAGACATGGCTTCCTCGGATGCTGCTGGCGGCGGAGACCTTTTCTTCTCCGACCCTTTTTCTCTCCCTTTCTTCAATAACCCCAACGATATTGTTCTTCATCAGATTCCAAACAACCAACACTCACTATTGGATCATGAAACTTCCGCTTCTTCTTCTTCTATTGACCCATTTTCCTCTTCTTTCTTCTCCTTCTCCCCTCCAAGTACCCACCTGGAAAGTCTCAGCCTTTATCAGCAGCATCTTCATGGAACTGAGTTTGGGAATTTCTCTGCTTTGGATGATGGGTTCAAAGTAGTGAAGAGTGAAGACTCACAAATGGGTTCTGATTACAGTGGAAATCAGAACTTTGTTCCTCATAGTTACAATAATGGTTCTGAAAATGTACACAAGTCCATTCAAAGGAGTTACAGCAGTAACTGTTTTGATGGGAAGCCTGGTTTTTTCTTTCAACCCAATTATGATACTCTCATGGATTCCTCAAACTTTCATGTTCAAGCCATAAATTCTCCTGAAACCAATCAAGTAAGAAGGGCGTGCAGTACAGGGGACTTGCAGGTTATGATTAATTTTGGCTCTCTGGTTTTGCTTCTGGATTCTCTTGTTCTATCTTAATATTCATTTCCTATACACTAATGGGTTTGTTTGTGTACAATCAGAACATGGAATCATCAACTCAGACCAACCAAAGGGAAGGGTCGTTTTTAGAGGAAGCAAACTTCAAAGTAGGCCGTTACAGTGCTGAAGAAAGGAAAGAGAAAATCTCTAAATACAGAGCCAAGAGAAGCCAGAGGAACTTCAACAAGACCATCAAGGTAAGCTCAAGCATTACTGTTGGGAAAAGTGACACATAAATATTCAAAATTATAGGTGAGCAAGAGATTTTAACTATTTAAGTTTAATTGGGTAACGATATTAACTGTAAATCATATATCTAAAATTTTAAAATTCATAGATTATTTATCTGTCATTTATACTGAAAAATTACAATCTCATAGATCATAGCACACTTTTATTTACTTATATATGAATCATGGAAAAAAAAAAGTTTCTGAATGTGGAGGTTGCTCTGTTTTACAGTATGCATGCCGGAAAACATTGGCTGATAATCGGCCACGTATACGTGGCAGATTTGCAAGAAACGACGACACATGCGAGAATTCCAAGGGTTCATCAAGTTCAACTAGAAATGAAGAAGACGATGAATTATGGGTAAGCCTTTTTAACACTAATAATTAAAGTTTTTTTTTTTTTCCAAGTGCTTGAAGAAGGTTAGTTTTTTTACATGGTTGATGCAGTTGGAAGGAATGCATGAAGAAGAGGAGGAGATGATGACGTGGAGAATGATGAGAGGAGGACAATATGGAGATCCCCATCATAATCAGTTCCAATACCATAGCTTTTGAGATTGACAGGACAATATAACCAGAAGAAGCATCATCATCATCTTCATCATAAGTGGGTAGATTCAGAGCAAGAAAGGCTTTTAGCTAATCCTAATTCCTAAAGGCCTTTGAGGTCTTTTATTTTACCTTTTTATATTTATTATACACTTATTATTATTATTGGATTGGATATATGTAGTAGGGTGAGATGGAGAAGAAATGAGTAATAAAATATGAGAGTGAAAAAGAAAAAGAAGACAAAAAGAAGTTTGATATTTACATTTTTTTTTTTGGAGGTTTTACTCTCCTTCCTTTTAGCCTTATTGATTTGCCATATAATTTAATAATTTATGTATATCAATTCCATATGGCACCATCTTATCTTTGGGATTTTCCCCCTCAATTGTGCTAATACCAATTACCTTTAGCAATATTGCGTATTTGTGCCAATATCAATTACCTTTAGCAATATTTCGTATTTAGTATTTTTTTAATAGTATATAATGTCATACCTTACCGATTAAATATGAATCTATTCTCCTTCATCACATAAAAAAAGTGAAGGTTAATCAAAAATGTAAAAATTCTCACACATTTAATGCAAGGGCTTAACAAATTTGTCAACATGAGATAGATCATCTCCATCCCTACCCTGAAAGACAAATTTGTCGACATGTGATAGATCATCTCTATCCCTACGCTGAAGTTCAATATACCAATCTTTATGAAATCACATCCAACATTCATCAATCACATCTTGAAAGTGGTATATTTAATTTCATAAGATTGAGGCCGCATTACAAATTCAAATTTAATCATTTACTTCTTTTAATATTAAATTAAATATTAAAATCACCCAACATATTTTTTTGACTTGAAAAATCACCCAACAAGAGCAATATATATTATCATCGTATATTCTATCAGTCAGTATGATTTTATGATTTTTAGTGAGATGAATAATAATTTTACTTGTTATCAACTACTATGGTAATCTGTTTTTCAGTTTTCATTGCATCTTATTCTTTTTTTTATTTATTTTAAAAAATCGATAGTTTAAATTTTAGTTTGATATGAAAATATTTATAGGAGATGTGCCCATATTTATCGGATGTCCCCGAAGGGACATATTTAATGTTTAACATGATTAGGTCTCATAGAATAACACCTGAAAGTGAAAAATAATAATTAATATAACATTTCGAACAAATGGAATTTATTTATAAGTTATAAGAATACAATTTATTATGTTGTCAAAAAAATCTTAAAATTCATTCTAATAATTAGATTATAAAAATCTCTTTGTTATTATAGCTATAGGAAGAATTATACTGATAAGACTACAACGATCAATCAAAGTATGTCTGTGACATGTTCAAAGAAAAGATAAATTCAATCTTTCCGCCAACCAGGAAAAAGAAATACAAAAAACAATGACAAAACAAAAAGGGAAAGAAAGAGCATCACATGCTTCTTCTAACTTTCACAAACATAATAAACATTACCCTATGTGTACGATATAAATTAAAATAAAATTATTAGGGTACAGAATAGATAAGAATCAGCGATCAACGAATGAACGAATATTGGACCATCAATTTATATTTCTTTTAAGAAAATATACTATTTAGAATTCATTTTTGCTCCTTAATTAGCTGTGGAAAGCCAGTCTGTCATTTGATTTCCCCCTTAAATATATTCTTACCTTTAATATTTATACGTGTTGCTATAAAATGAAAGATACTACTAACTCATTATCGAAAGAAATCATAAATAACTCAACATTTGAATTAAAAAATCCTTGTAATAAATAATTCAAACTCAAAAGGGTTGATTTGTTAATTTATGAGTATTTCGTTTTTCTTTGGGTAAAATTTATGAGTAATTCTTTAATTAAACACCAGCTGGTCTCAATCTGTGCAGTCCGAATGGAGATTAATTCAACGAGTTCAGCTTTAAAATTGTTTTCAAAAAATTGATTCTATATATTATACACAGATAAATTGAGCTATCATATATATTGATATTGATAACTACTACACACACATAAAACTCACAAATTTATATTTTTATTTAAGGTACAAGTACACTTATGTATTAGTCCTATAATTTTATATCATGTTTTATTTGATTTCTCACATAAATCATATTTTTAATGTTTCATAAATATTTTAAATTTTAATTTAACATTTTCTACAGATAATATGAGGGTAATAGAATTGAACGGCGGAATTCCGTCGGAAAACTTTTTCCGACGGAATATTTTTCATCGGAAATTCCACCATCGCAAATCGATTTACCGACAGAATTTTTTTTCCGTCGGTAATTTAGTAAAATAATTTTTTAATTTATAAATAATATATTAAAATATTTTTACCGACGGAATTTCAGTCGATAATTTTTTAAATATTTAAAAAATTTAAGCCGCCACGTGTTCCTGCCCACACCTAGCCACGTGTCGCTCTCTCTTGCCGCCACGTGTCACTCCCACAAATTGCCTTCAATTTCGCCGTTGGAGACATTCGAACCCACAACCTGTTGGGGCGTATCTGATACCTTAACCTGTTGAGCTACGAACACCTTTTAAAATTATTTGTAAACTATTATATTTATAATATTTAAACTCCCATTATTATAATTATTTTTAATCTTAATATATTATGAATTATTTTATAATTATCAATATATAATTTACATATTAATAATTTTATTATTTTTTATATTCATATACAATCGATTATATTTAGTATTTTCATTTTATATTATTAAATTATAATTATTTTTCATTTTAATTTATGACATTTTTAAATAATTATTTTATTATATATATTATTAAATTATATTTATTTTTCATTTTTATTACTAATATTTAATTATTCATTAAAATATAAAATATTATTTAATATCAAATTTAAAATTAAATTTGGTAATAAATTTATATTTATATAAGTGTATATATATTAATTTTTATTAAATATATTTTTTTTATTTATAAAATATTTTTTAAGATAAATTAATATAATATTTTTTATATATTATTTATAAATTAAAATAATAATTTATTTATAAAATAATAATTAATTAAATTACCGATGGAATTTCCGTCGGTAATTACCGAAGGAAAATTTTCCGTCGGCAATAATATTTTTTTATATTATTTATAAATTAAAATAATAATTTATAAATAAAATAAAATAATTAATTAAATTACCGACAAAATTTCCGTCGGTAATAATATTTTAATATTTAATTTAAATTAAAATAATAATTTATAAATAAAATAATATAATTAATTAAATTACCAACGAAAATTCCGTCAGTAAATTTTCTGACGGAATTTCTGCCGAAAATCCGTCGGAAATTACCGACAGAATTTATTCTGTCGGTAAATTCCGTCGGAAATTCTTTGTTTTTTTGTAGTGATTTGAAAATATACTTTATAAAGTTAGAGGGTTAAAATAAAACATGGCTTAAAGTTGAGGGATTAAACGTACACTTTAAACTTTATTTATTAATTATATAATTTTTTTTAATCCTTTGACCCTACTATCTACTATCTCATTTGACTAACAAAAAAATCCTTCATTAAAGTTTTAAATATTGATAAAACATTTACAAATATTGACACAGTACATTTAATATTTAAAATGACAATAATCGACACAAAAAATATTTTTTGAGACTATAATTGTATTAAATCTATTGCTGAATAAATCTTTTATAGTAACGGACCAAACTGAAAACTTTTAGCTAATATCAATTAATAAAAAATAATTGTATGGTTCAGATAAAAAAACAATTTTATAACTTGATTGTCTCCTTGGTAGGTGACTTTCATTGTATAGGCTTAATCGTTTCCTTTCTTAATCTGCAAATTATACTGGCCACTTTCCAAATTTGACCCCTTCGGTTTTCTCATATTTACATTTTTATTCAACTCAAAAACGGTCAAATGGACCTAAACAAAATCAATTTCTTCATCCAACACCTAGATATGAAAAAATTCACAAGAGAAAACACACTCTCACTGCCTCACACGTTATAATGAAAATGTTTACATAATCGAGGAATTTGTTTTCACACACTCATTTACTCATCTCGTAAACTATAAATCATGAATATATATATATATATATAATAGTTTTTGAAGGCTATAATAGCTATTATGAACAAGCACTTAAGAAGAAATGTGGGATATGTGTTCATTAGTATTTTTTTTTTTTTTTTGGGGCAAACGTAATGACTTGTATTGAAACACAGTTTCATGCATTAGTACTATTAGCTGCAGCGAGAAACAAAAAGATATCAATCAAATTGTGGGGAATATGCTCTAAGTAGCTTCCTCATTTAGTAGCTATTAAACTCAGTCAATTTGTCAACTTGGCCTGCTCATCTGCACAAATTGGCCATGTAAGGCCATCACAAAACAAAAATGAAGACAGAGAGCGAGAGAGAGAGAGAGAGAGATGGTTGGCTTTATTTCTTACTGTTTCTGCTTTCCTTTTTGAGCGACTTTAGGATACCCAAATTGAGGGCGCATCAATATAAACAAGAAAAATATTTTCATTGTTTTGAATTTGATGGTCTCTCAAGTGGAAAATATAATATCATTCTCCCAAAGTAATTAAATTTTCTGAAGTAGTGGGACTTTTAATTTATCTTCCAATCAATCATGAGTCAAAATTCATAAAATTCCTCACCCAGATGCTCCTGAAGAATAACTAGGTTATGATTCCACACTTTAGTGATGTCAAATCATTAGTTCTTGATTAACTCTTAATCATGCTTTAACCACATACTCTCTCCTTCCTTCAATCTAACCACCACGGTTTTATTAAATATAGCTTCTATGTTAAACACACCGTCAAATAGTGTACTCAAGTTAATTGAATTATTTAAAAATTCTTGAAATGATTATCATCTCGTATCATTTAAGTTCTTTTTAGCAGCATTATCATTGAAAGGAGTGGACTAATCATGATTAGTTTCATCATCTTCAAACCCTCTCTTCTTGGTCTGCAAATTGAATAATCTATATAATCAGACTGCATTCATACAAAGTGAGAGTGGTAATATATGAAACTAAACAAGAGAAGAAAAAGAAGACGCGAAGAAAGAGTTGTATGATGGAGGAATTAGATTATTTGCTGTTTCTAACTTAATTACATGATCATGAAAGGAAGAAAAGAAAATGCGAACTTAACACCTCGCAAGAGCTATTTATATGGTACGATTAAATTAATGACTTTAGTTTAGTCAGATGCTATGACGTGGTTTTTCTAAAATAATTTAAATCATTTTTCTTAATTTTTCATTCCCTAACTTACTTAATTATTATTGTAGGAGTATTAATAGGTGTAGTTTAAAAAATTAACATAAATTAGAAATAAATCTTACAATTAAAACCAATAGCAACTTTCAAAAAATTTGTCATACATTAAGAACTACTAGAGGAAGTATATGGTTTTGAGAGCATAAAGATGCATACTGGCTCCTGAACTAAAAAATGGTCAGATTATAATGCTGCGATTAAAGCTACAGCTATATTAAAAGATGGCATAAAGCAAGATACCATGTGTCAACCTACCATTTTGTCATCAGCAACACCCCTAATGGCATAATATATTCATGTCAATATTATAAAATGGGACGAATGCTCCCACTTTTACTGAAAATTGAAAATCAGATACCACACAGATTCTCTTCTTCAATACACATAACATATATATATATCCATTTGATCAAATAGATGCTGCTGATTGTAAAGCTTATTGCATGCCTCCTTCAAAACTTTTATAGCATGATGCATTTGATAACCTTCTTGTGTTTTTGAAGCTTCGCATATTTGCTGTACAATTTTGATAAAAGCTAGGATCATATACTTTAAAGGAAAAGATGAAGATTTCTGAGTCATGGAGCTAGCTAGCCCCAGAGATAAGAACCTTATTTCCATGCCGATACGTGTATAGCTCTGATTGTATGATTGATTATTGAATAAATAAATAATTAAATGGACACCCAAGAAAATAATAAAATATATAGCTAATTATAGTATAATGAGAATATAGTAGAGGTAGTATTGATGAATAAGGCACATCATGAAAAAAGAGATACAAAGACCGAATCTCTATCACAGTTAATCAGGAATCAAGTAATTTGCTGTTATGATAAGGAAGTGATAGGGGGGATAGAGAGAGAGGGAGGGGGGGGGGAGATAATGCGAGTAATGGACAGAGCAGTAAAGAAAAGAAATGCTTATAAAAATTTTAATGTAAGCATCTAAAATGATGCTAGACGCCCACTTTTGACCAGCACAACATCACAACAATTCATATATGAAAACTAGTTCAACATCCTATCATTGCAATGCTATAGATTACTCAAGTGTTCCCTCAGGCTACCTAGGCTAGGCTTCAATTTATATATATATATATATATATTCCACAGTGATGATATCAATATAAATGCTTGAGAAAGTTGTCCACTGGACCCTGTCCTTTTGTTCTGTCTAAGAGAAAAGCCTCCTGATTGGTACATCAACAAGAACAAAATTTTGATGAACAATAACTAAACCAGAATAATCTTGCTTTGTGTGTTTTACACACGAATGGCTTTGGGTGGGATAGTCTAGTGGAGAGGACAAGTATGATAAAATATTTGTCAATGGGGAGACAAGAAAGGAAGTCATGTTATTGAGGGTGGACCTTTTGTCTGACTAATTAATAATGAAAAGGGTGAAAAATTAAACTTGGGTGGAGAATCTGGTAATTAATGGTGATCAACAGTTAAAATAATGCAAGTTATGGAAATGGTAAAAAAAAGGGCAAATAGATCACAACTTGCTGATTGTGGCAAGCAGCATCTTTTCAAGCATGATGTTAACAGAAATTACTGGTATCTTGTTTTCACATTTCACCTAAGGATTGAATTGCTCCTATTGCACACCTTGGGTACAATGTAACTGTTTTTTTTCATGAACAAACCAAAGGTTATGTTTGGCACATTGTCAATAAATAAGAAACTTTTGGCTTCCGCATACATTTTAAGTGAAATAACTTTTTCTGGCTTTTGGCTTTTAGTTTTTTTTTTAACCTTTCTTCATATTTGAATATTCTGACTTTTTAATATATTAAATCAAAAAAGTTTATCATAAACTGATTTTTTTATGAAAAATTATCTAAACATAAATCACATTATACTGATCAACTTTTACCTTAACTTTAGTTTAGTAAAGTCATATGAACTAAAGTCATTTTTACTAACGCTTGCTTAATCTAAACAATCCCTAACAATATTGCAACACTCGAAATGGTTAGTGGCATGTGGCCAGTAAAAGTGTTTAACTTTGCTTCCCCCGCGTGAATGCAGCTTCTAGTCATTAATAGGGTACAGGGTTCTCTGACACATTGAGTTATTCTCTCTAGGTGTGAGTGGTTGGAAATGGGGGTGCATATTTTTCTGCAGTCACTTGGACTTGGACTTGGACTACAAAGGTATGGATGATAATAAAATTAATTAAATTATGGGGTTAGAGAATGGATTGGTTTCATTGAAGGAACCTAAAGAGAGCCTATATCTCATTGTTACTGATTGATGTTACAGGGAGTTGTAAGTGTAATGAGCGGTGGATGTGCTCAGATGTAATTTGGCAATAAGGTGCAATTCGAAGAGACCTAACTTACTATGGGAAAAGTCCAAAAAGGCAAAGAGAATGTGTGATGGTGGTCAAATCTTTAATTTCCGTAGGTCTTTGGTTGTCTCTAGTGAAAATTCTCACCTACTCTCTTGAACCATTTTCTCTTGTTCCATTCCGGCGTCTCATTTTAGCTCTTAACAAGTATCACAAGATTCTGTGCGTGTCTTATTATAAACTAAAAACGACACCACATCTCTTTTCAGAAAAGTAGCGATTTCAATGTTCTCTCTCACCCGTTAATTCCCCCCTCTCCCAAAATTTCACAACAGAATAAAAAGCTTTCAATTCAACTTAGTTCAAGCAAAATAAAATCGTCAAATTGGTTCCTTTCAAAAAGTCGCTTTCGGTTCCCCCACCAATTTCTGATTGTGACAGGATTAGTGTGTTTCTACGTGTGCACCACATTTTTTTAACAAATTCATGTTCACTTTGTACTTACAAAAAAATAAAAGCCAAGTGCATAACACTCCCTAGTGACGAAAATTTGGGAGGAATAGATATACTACCCTCCGGTCCTAATTATAAGAGCCATTTGACTTTTTTTGGAAAGATTAAGGAAGCAAATTAGACCCTTAAATCTTAATATATGTGACATGTAATTAGATTATATGATAATTTATAAGTAAAATAACTTAGTTTTGAAGAAAAAAGACAAATATAAACAATTTAAAATTGTGTATTTTGCATCCTTAATTTTTCTAAAAAAGTCAACTAGCTCTTATAATTAGGAACTGAGGGAGTATACAATAACACCACCCTATGTAAGAGGATAGATTCTTTCTAAGATTTAAACACATAACCTCCAAATCACATGACAAAAACTCTACATCGGTAATGAAGTTCATTCTCTTCAAATTCACTTACTAAAAGAAAAGCAAATAAAAAACATGTTACAGTTAGCTTGATATATTGCACATGGTAATTATTTATTATTTCAATTTCCAAACAATTATTTTTGTATTTTTTTTAGAGAGAAAAAAAAAGAAGAGGAAAGGCAAAAGGAATGCCTATTGGACGAGTCATGACTAAATTTTCCATACTCAATCAAAGGTTGCAACATAATCATAAACTTCCGCGTGCATATCATTAGCATAACGTGAGTGAGTGAGTCCATGTCAAAGCTGACTTTTCTAAGTACCTTCAAAAGGTTTCAATATTGCGCATTATGAGCCTTCTTATACTATCTTCTACCGACTTAAAGGACGGTGGTTCCTGACTTTATGTTATGTTCAGGTTTGTCATTTAAGGCTTCCATAGAAATCCTTAAACCTCCCCATCCTTCTGAAACCTTGAGCCATACAAAGGTTGTTCAAACGGTCTAGATACCTATAAGCTCTATGGTTGTACTTGGAATACACTCATATTTCTTCCCAAAACCTTGTCTCAAACGAGCCATTCGCAAATAGTTTCCTCAGTGTGGTACTGAAAGATTGTTTGGATTGTCCTTACTAAGATCACAAGTTAATTGGAATAAAAGTCATTTTCCTCGAACGTTAATGTAGATTAATAATAACAGGTTTTAGTATGAAATATTTAGAAGTAATGAGACAAAAAGGAAAAAAGTCATTAAATATTATGACAACTCTATACAAGCTCTTATAATAAAAAACAAAACCATTGAAATTTTGGACCCTAATAATAAGGACGGAGGGAGTAAAAGCCTTGAGACACCCTAATTCCATTGGCTTCCAGTGCATTAATTGAAGAATCTATTTAAGGGTGGCACAGTTTTCCACATTACTCAGCGATGAGTACAATTTGAGGAGCTGCATGCATTTGATGAAGCTCAATTAAAACGATTATGGAAGGAAAACTGCTTATATATATATATATGATTTGACAACATAAAGCAAAATGTATTTATACATTCACTTTAGTTGGAAGTATAGTCCGCAGCTCTGGGGAAGAACACCTTCTATGAGCCATAGCGTCTTTTAAATAAGAAGTGCCGCTTAGCTGGATCTTTTGGCTTGCTCTTGATCTGCGCTTGACCTTTATTGCGCCCAGTACTGCGTGAGTAAAGGAAGTAATCATCAATTTCAATACACTAACTCTATCACATACATCTGAGCTCAGCTAATCAAAGCTTCTTCCATTCCATACAGTGAGATTCAATAAATCCAGAAATAATAGCACATATAAGGCACAAGCTTCATTACATCAGGTGAACAACACACCTGTACTCCATGTAAACCATTCCCTTTGCACCTGACATGGCGCTCATGGATCCTGTCGAACGCCGGGCGTTGTTTAGAGCTATTTCATCTGCATCTTCTTCGAGTTGCTCTAGACCAACAGCATCATCACCGGCGCTCAAGACCTGACGGATGCATGTCAGTTGTCCCCCAATTAACAGCTCAATTCAACTAAAAGTGGAAGGGGAACAAGAAAGGAAACCTTTCCAAGAAGTGCCAATTGATCTTCCATATGATAATAACTCAATGAAGCTTCTTCTCCAGCTGGAGGTAGGCTTGTAATTACCTGTCAACTCGGGAACAATCAAAAGTTATGCACATAAAAAGATTCTGATATTGAAAAGATGTTAACAATTAATAACTTAATTACGGCTGACCAAGCTCGGCCTAAAACTTACTGTTGAAACATTTTTGTGACACTCTTGAACTAAACACGGCCGGCCATACAAATACGTAAAGGCGATATAATGAGAGAGTGCTGTATTTGAACAAATAGCCACATGATCATAGTAACATCAGGTACAATACAAGAAAGCAGGGCTTTACTATTTTTACCCTGCCTCAGCATTTTACCACTTTAATATTATTTCAAGGAGCCACTTAAGCAAGCAAGCATCAGGGAAAGGGAACACCAAATGATGTTATTGCTCCATAATTTATAATGACATTTGTCAGAAATTCACATCATTTTAAATTCCTCAAGTCAGTTCACAACAATTTTACATGTGACGATCAACACCAATCTAACACACTAATAACTGGGAGACACATAGCTGAGGCGAATTCAACTAGGTTTCCCAGAGACTATCAAATGAGAAGACTATACCTTAAAGCTATAACCCTGATCAATTAAAAACTGCTGCCTCTTGGTTGAGTAGTACATCTCCTGCACACAAAAGCAGTGTAAAAATGTACACTTTAACATCAAAATCATAACATGACAATTTCACTTGAATTCCAATGATGACATGATGTGTTGATTTGAAAATACAATCATACCTGGGTATCTGTTGAGACGAGAGAATAAAAAAATGCATTATACTCCTCCTTACCACCTGCCATCCTGTCCTGAAGCTTGCCCTGCGATTTCCATTGATCAGCTTAAATAAAGTCAGCCATCAATAGATACAACGAATTATTTGCAGAACAACAATATACAGACAGAACTTCTTCCCTTCTACAGCAATTAATTGAAAGCACATGATTCAAACTGTAGGGGTGGTGCCTCGCACAACAATGCAAAACTGTACTTCCAAAGTAGATCAAATGAAATCCACCAAAACCTGGCAACTACCAAGAGAACAACAACTATAATTACAGAAGATCAGAAACTAACCTTTGCCCTAAGAATACGGCCTAGACGTTGAGCTTCTTGACGCCTTGAACCAGCATGTGAAGAGATCTGAATTATCACATTCGCTTCTGGAATATCAATTGAGTTATCACCCACCTGAGAATATTAAAAGAATGATTCAGTCATCAGCTTCTATTCTGTTCACTGGGAGGAAAGGACAGTTATACCATAGAATGTTAGTGACATGAAGCACCAAGTTAAACGACAATGTTATTAAAGGCGCCTCAGGTTAATGCCAACTGCCAAATTGCCCAATACATCTCATGCCACGAGAGGAGATGGCTTCAGTCAGACATCAAAATGAGCTCACTTTCTGATGCCTTTAGCAATGTAAGTGAGTGGCCTTGGTATTGGGTGCTAAGGGTTGATATTGAAAGTGTTAGAGTGATATGAAAGTTTTACATCTAAATACAATATAAGATAGGAAAGTTTTCAAATAAAAAAGTTAGAAAAGTTTAACATTTAAAATATTGTATAACATAGGAAATTGGCTTATTGAAAAATAACATAAGATTGACATGGCTACTACTGTTATCTATTTCCGATCATATGTGATAATTTTTCAGAATTTATATTTAAAGGTTATTTCAAATTAGAATTCTCAGTACATCATTTCCCCCTAATTTTAGCATTTTGATTCCCTAGGATAACAGCTTTCTAGCACCTCTCACTTAAAGAACTTCTTAGGTCTAGTGCCATGAGGACTTCTTTCACCTTTGAATAAATTGGTGAACAGGTACAAAAAATATCAAGTGCTCTGCAAACACTAATGTTTTCACTAACCCATAAAAATCATAAGTATACACATTCAAACTTTCAGATTCATCAATGAATTGTTTTACCAATGTGTAGAATGACATATTTATACAAAACGAAGTGTATAGAAAGCTCAATAAAGAGCATGGTAACCAGGAACAGTACCTTGGAAAGGAATATTGTGTTGACATCTTTGCTAGTTTTGAATGCTTGTAGAATTTTTGTCCTCTCAACATGGCTGCACGTGGTATATGTAACAGAACATTATGAGGCAAAATACCAAATCCCAAAACATGATTCAGAACCAACATATGTTCACAGCACCTTGTAGCACCATATATCATTGGTTTGCGAAGTTTCATGGCATATTCAGTTAGAGCAAAAAGATTATCAGCAAAGACTATAATTTTATCACCACGCTGTGTTTCATGGTACTTTATGAGAAACTCGCATGCTCTGAACTTATTTGGATTCATCACATAGAGTGCCTGGGACAAGTAAAAGATCATTAATTCAGACGAGGGAATTCACATCTAATAAACTTGAGCATGTAAAAGATATGTGCAATCACAGGTTTTGAGCAATGATTAACCAGTCCACTAATAGAATCAAATTCCAAACAGTCAGTTCACCATAGAAGTAAAACCGATGCAATAGAAAGCTTAGAAGGAACAAGATATAACGAAATACAACAATAACGTTTAAACGCTAACAAGAGGGTAAAAGCAAGCTGCTCATAATACAAGTGAGTGAAAACCCAAACCAATTTTCTACTGTTACTATTCACAATTTTCCAAGAGGTCTAACCTGCCTCTTCTTGGAATTCTCTTTCTTCAGATACTCCGCAAAAAATTCTTTTGTCATTGGACACCACACTTCAGCACACTGTACATTTGCAATAAATCCACCTTTCACAAGATCCAACCAATTTGCTTCATACAACTTGGGACCAATGAGAAAATTCAGATCTGTAATCCTTTCATCCTCTCTCACAAGTGTAGCTACATTATTAACAATCAAGACCTCAGTTTCCAGAAGAAAAAGCTAAGGTCATCACCAAAGTCATACTAAGCCAAAGCTATTAGGCATACCTGTGAGCCCGAGTTTGCAGTGAGATTTAGTGAGGCTAATGACCTTCCGAAACATATGTGCAGGAACCACATGTACCTGTTTATTACACCATCATTCTATCACATAAGGATTAACCTTGAGATTACAGTTAAGAAGGTTATAATCATAAAACATCTTGAATACCTCATCCATGAGAAGCAATCCCCATTCTCTATTTCTAATTTCTTCAATGATCTTCTCAGATTCTTCAGAACGTTTGCCACCAAAAGCAACCATATTATATGTCGTCACAACCACTCCAGCATTACCACGGAACCTCTCTTTGCTATCAGATGTGAAACGACAGATATTTTCATCTCGGATAGTTGACCATAGCTTAAACTGGAAAGCCCACTGGTCCACAGACACAGCATTGGTTGCCAAACAAAGGCAGCTCTTTTTTATACGGCAGGCTGCAGAAACACCAACAAGAGATTTACCAGCACCACAAGGTAGAACTATGATACCAGATCTTGCTCTACCTGTGATTTTAACAAGTTATAATTCAATATAAATTCACATATAAACAAATATTGTTAAAGCCAAAGAGGAAAAATAGATTTTTAGCTACGAAAGAAAATAATTAAGCTCCATACAAGAAATTTGGAAAATTGTACTTAAATCACCAAAAAGGGAAGTTCCAACTGCAAATCCTAGGCACAGACTTCAGCTAGATGTCAAAAGTATGCCTGATTTATTTTCCAAAACTTTCAATTTTTTGTTACTCTACACAGCCTTGAAGAGGAGCAATATTGCCAAAAAAAAAGGTATTTTGGACCTCAGCAACAAAAATAAGAACTAAGGATCCAGCAAAATGATGGCCGATAGAAGCTCTAAACTTAACTTAATTGAGTGAACTTCTAACACACATCCCTGTTCCTGTAAACAACTATCAGCCTTACCATTTCCAAACATTTTACTCAAGCTCTTCTCTTGATATGGCCGTGGCTGTGCTTGAGGCTTTAACTCCATATCCAGATCAGGGTTGACCTACAACATAAAAAAGTAACCCTTGAAAATAGCAGACAAGTATTCTAAACTCTAACCATTTGCAAAAATTTTGGCACTAAACCCAACGGTTAAAATCGCTTGAAATTTAGCAGCTCAAGTACATAAAGCATTACTTACTGTATCATTTCTAAAGTCATACTCCTCTAACATGGGATAATTCAAGGCATTCGGCAAGCATCGTTGCTTTACATTTTCAACCTGTAAATGAATTCACAAAAAAATGGATGGGACATCTTCATGTGGATCAACGATGACAACCCTATTCTGATTCCTTACATAGAGCAGGTAAAATATTTGTGGCAGTTCTTAATGCGGTTTCTATGAATCATTAGTGAACTTGATCAATATGTTTTAAGTTGCCAAACTCAGCAAACGTTCCACTACTTCATTGGTCATTTATTTATATTCATCATTATGGCAATTAAAGTGTCTACAGAAAAATGTAAGAGCAGCAGCGTAGAGAAGTAAAAACATTTCATAATAAAATTACACAAAATATTATCACTTATCACTGACATGGCAATGTGATGCAAATTGGTGTGTTTTTGTGTGTTTGGGGGAGGAGGGGATTGAATGCATTCCAAGCCTAAAGTTAGGTTTCTTAAAGCCGAAACCTACATTACCTGAGAAGGGTCAATTTCAAATGAATGAGTTTCTTTCTCTTCTGCAGCTGCAGCTACTTCTGCTTCATTCAGCAACTCACCGTGACTGCCTTCAATTTCACCTGCTGTTTTGCTAATTGTAAATCCATCTCCAGCTGTGCCCTACATTAATTTTAGATTTCCACAAATGCAAGGAAATGGAGAGGTGAGCGATAGAAAATTTGCACCCAACATCAATTTAAAAGTCCACAAATACATGCTAAAAACTAATTTTTTGCAGTAAAACATCTAAATAAGCACAAAAGACCCACATTTAATTTCTAGGAGAGCATTTGAATCATGGCATATGCACCTTCACGGAAAAATAGAAACAAGGTGGTTGTGAAGGAATTCCCCAAGCATGTCCCTCAACCATCCCCTCACGTACGACCACTAGTGGAAGTAACACGTGGTTCTCTTAACATTATGGTGTGGCAACAAATGTAAGCAAAAAGAATTTCCTTTTCATATTGATATGCAACTTTATTTAGCAATTCCTTTTCTCTTCTTTCTTTTAATCCCCTTTTTCATGCCGTTGCAGTAGTCTTAACAAACAAAAGAAAAGAGGAAGAAAGAAACAACAAACAAGGAATGACATAAACCATCCAAAAAAGCTTAAGAGAGTTCTGTGGATAAAAGAATGTAAAACAGACCTCAGAAGTGATCCTTGATCGAGATATAACTTCATCTCTTAGCAGTGTCTTCAACACCTGCCAATATAGATATGATATATGCAGCAGGTGACGCTAGTTACTAAAGGATTCATCACATACGATTAGAACAAAACAAGACAGAGAAAGTCATATCATTTCAATTACCTCTGGAAATGGAGATTCAATAAAGTATCGATTTTTCTTAAGTACAAGCTTTACTTTGCCATAATTTGCAGTTGAATCCTGAATAAACTTGATCATCTCTTTAGGAAGCATGGTCTTGGATAACTTGTTCAAAACCGATATGATTGTTTCAGTTTCGAGACCAACTGAAACCGCAGCATACAAGGAATGGGGAGTAAGGTTGTATTCGTGCATAGACTCCGGCCTATCCATCGCATATTAAACAATCACACAAATTAGTAATCCTGTGAATTTAACTACCTGGCAAGAACTACATGATAATGCGTGCCTCAGAATCAAAGGGAAATTATAGCCATTTTACTTATAAGTTAACAGTACCTGCAAACAGGTTCCGCTATGGCAATAAGGAAATCGTAAGCTTGTTTGTACAAGGGAGAAAAGGTCTCGAGAAATATCCGACCATTGCCACAAGCCCAAAGTGGTCGATTCGGATGATCCTTTTTCAGCTCTAGTTTGCTAAAATCTTTGGCCTTCCCGTCTTTCTCACCTGCGAACCATTCAAGTTCATCGCAAACAAATGATTATCAAGATACTAAGGAACAGTAATCACAACGATTTGCAACAGAAATATCAGACATAGATGGTAAATTACCGTCGTCATCATAACCATCATCACCCATATACACATCGTCATCGTCGACGAACCCTTTTCGGGAATCTTCCTGCACATTACGTGAATCGGTGAACACAGTGGGAAATCGTAAAAATCAGAAATAGGGATTTTTTTTTTAATTTTTTTTTTTTTTTTTTTTTTTTGCAAAAGGGGAGAGATGACAAACAAATTTAGCGGCCTTCAACTTCTTGAATGGTCGGCCTTTGTCGCCTGGAAAAATGGAAGCAAAGAAAGAGTTTAATGGGTTTGGGATATGGTGATAGAGATATTGAGGGGAAGAGAAAAGTATAAGGCTAGTGAGTGTTACCGTGTGCGTGTCCCATGATCGGAAATTTGAGCTGAGCAGAAATTGCACTTGTATTTTCCACAGAATATGATCCAGAACTTCACGAAGAAGAAGAAGAAGAAGAAGATCCAGCTTGATGAAAATATATACGGTACAAACCGCCTTCTTGCCGCCCAACCTTGTGTTACACACAGACACAGTTGAGGGAAATTGCAAAATGTATTCGGCTGGCCAAGGAAAAAGAGAGAGAGAGAGATAGAGAGAGAGAGACATGACAATGAGAAATAGTAGTAATATAATATCCAGTTGACCAAAAAATATATGACACCTGTCATTTGTAAACGGAGTTTCTTCTCTCCCTTACATTCACCATTCTAGTTGGCATCACTGTCCTACCACTAGCAGGAGGAAACACCGACGGCAACTAGAGCCCAGAGACGGAACCATATTTAAGGGAAGAAAGGGGAAGGCTGAGATTGGCGGAGGAGGAAGAGGAGAGAGGAGGTTAAATGTTGTTGTTGTTGTTGTTGTTGTTATTATTTTGTCCGGAAAGGAAAATGGTGAATATAAGGGAGAGGAGAAACTCCTCCGTCACCGTCAGTCACTGTGGTGTTAAAAAATCAAATTTTACGAGTGAATTGGTTATTGACTTATTGTTATCTTCTCCTTAGGTGAATTTGTTTATAATATAAATTTTTTTTTTAAATTTTTCTCAACAATTTTCTTGTATTATTTCTATTCTCACTACTCAATAATAAACAGGTAAAAAAAGGGGGAGGATGAGACTACATATGGATAGTTAGAATGTTTTCGTAATATATATCATGTGATTTTAATTAACTTAACTAATATCCTTAATCAAATCAAATTTGATAAATAAACGTTATATTTAACAATGGATGACTACAACTAAGGAGTGGTGGAGGAAAATGCAAAAACTCTTTATTTATTCAGTTTTTAATATTAATCAAAGAGAAATTAATTAGAAGTCCCTTTACATTCTACAAAATCTTTAAATTAAAATAGTTCCTCAGGGCCTTGGCTTTTTCACTCAGAAAAAAGGGTTATAGGTCATTTATGTCCTGGAAGTTTTCCCATAGGACCTATGGGTGTCTGGAAGTCTTCAATGGGGTAATGTTACCCCGGAAATAAGAAAAAGAAGACAATGTTGTCCTTCTGTTAACTCACATAATAGTCAACGTTTTGTTGATCAGATTATGCACAGGTGGCACCCTTACATGGCACCCACCTCATCTTTTTTTACCACGTCATAATTTTCAATAAAAAAAGTTATCTACCTCTTTTAATATAATATTAAAATGGCTAACTTAAAGAGATGAAGCTAAATAAATTATTTGAATATCTAATTAGCAAAATATTGGATATAGTTGACTTTTTTTAAAATCCTAAGAAAACTTAATAAGTTATTTATAAACTGATCTGTTGGAATTTTTTTACTAAACTAGATAAGAAGCGTGTTTTGGCAGCCAGACTCTTATAAATAGGACCGGAGGGAGTAGCTTATAAGTAGGTATAAGTAGAGGGAGAAAATTTCAGCTTATGACTTATGATTTATAATTTATAAGTCACTTATAGAGGTGGACCCCACAAATTCTGACTTATTTTACACACCCAATCACAACTAACCCAAACATAAATCTCATTACACAATCTAACTTATGGAAAACAAGTCACTTATAAGTCATTTTTTTCATAGTTAATCCAAACATAAATCTTACTACACAATTTGACCTATTTTCAATTTGACTTACAAATAAGTCACTTTTTCATAAGTCAATCCAAACACACCCATAAGGATTGAGCTGTACAGAGCCAAAGTATAGGGATAGTTCAAAATTGAATCAAAACTACGTGACAAAAAAAATATTTTTCCCAATGTAAATTAATATCGTCAAGAATTAAAATAAAATAAAAATTTTATAAGCAAAAAATTATTTTATTAGTAAAATATTTATTAGTTTGGCAAATAAAGGTTAGTCTTGATGGTTAATATGTTGGCTTGTAACCATAAGATTATGGGTCCAAATATGTCGATGTGAGGACCTTATCGATAGTTTAGCAAACAAGCGTTCTGAATGTAGAGACCTCAGACCTCGTCATGGTGAACCCTGAGAACCTAACTCACTCTAAGCTTTTATGTTATAAAAAAATATTTTTTAGTCTGCATTTTTTTTTTTTTTTTACTTTCCTGAATTGGCCACTTTAAAATGAACAATAAAGAAGGAAACAAGAGATATGGCGATAAGTCAATAACTAATCAGTAATAGAGATTGGGCTAGGTTTTGGGCTAAATCAATATGGGCTACGGTCAGTGAAGGTCCATTTTGCTTTGTGGGCCAATAAGGATCTGCCCTTAATGGCGTCAGAATTTGAAGAATTCTTTAGAGTAGCCAATTTTTTAAAATTTTTACCTAGGTTTGTGCTCAATTTCAGGAAACTAATGAATGTATCAAAATAAGGAACCCTTTTACCTATCTGGTTTCACATGGATCAGAATTTGGAGGAACCTAGGGGCATGAACATGACCCCACTGTACGACAGTTTGAAAATTCATTATCTCCCTCAATCCTTGCATGCGTGTCCTCCTATCTTAATGATCCCCTAGATATAGGCATGGGAATTGAATTCCCATGGGACGAATGTTCCAGTTTTACTGATGATCATTTTAATATCAAGCTTTTTTTTTTTTCCGACTACTATCAAGCTATTATCTATACATAAATGTAACAAATCCCACATCACCAAAGACTTTTTTAAAGTTCTTGAGTTTTCCAATTTGAGTAATTAGCTTTAGGGATGTGGTTTTTTTTTTCTGAAAAGACTATCTTTTTTTTCTCTTTGTAAGCACCCGGCATCCTGAACCTCCACCAACATCACAGGGAACTCGACGAGTCTAGAGTAATGGTGCCCCAGCCACTGAAGTTTAACGATGTTGCATGTATAAACTCAAATTCGAGATGTTGCTTAAACTAAATTAATGGCCTTACCAGTTGATAAAAAAAAAAACTAGAATTTTAAGGATACTGAGTGCGGGAGTATTTGTTGTCACTCACGAGACAAGAAACTCAATTGGATTTGAAGGAGGTTAGTAATGGTTTGAGCAAATAACCATTAGTAATACGAGTATAAAGGAGAATAGTGTGTTGGGGGTATAGAATAACATGAAATGATGGGGAATGATGGAAGTAGTGGAGGGTGCTTGGTGTGTTGCTGTATGTGTAAGGGGGAAATATGCCGGGCCTTCCGACAATGACTTTTTTATGACAGCGATGGACGGACCCCTGCCACGCAGGCTTGCGTTTGGGATATGCGTTGTCCTTGCTTGTACACTGCTAACCCATGGCAATTGCATCAATTGGGCATTTTCATGAACTAAAAAAATAAATTAACTTTCCCATTACTAAACTTCATTTATTTTTTATTTTTTTATTTTTAAGTACCTTAACCAATCTCTAAAGTAATTGTTTAATAAAAATTGGACGAATATATAACAACTATACTTGGTCATAAATAAATAGGTTAATGTAAGGCTACACAACCAACGAGTTGGGCAGCTCAAACCCTGATTTGCATACAGTACCTGTGTACTCGTTTAATGTTAGAGAGTATGGGCTAACTTCTATATAGGATTGCATATTCAACCCGATCGCCCGCTTCGGATTTTGTCCCTCCCGAAAAAACTCGGTCCTAAAAAAATGAGCCCAAAATCATAACAAAAAAGGAGAGGACCAACCCGACCACTAGAGATTACGGGACAAAGGTATAGGCATCAAGACCATAGGACTGGCCCAGCCAGAGAATATTATTCTTTTTGATAAAAAAATATTTTTAAATCACTATACTCAAGTCCTAAATATAGGAGCTCATTATAATTTATGTCAAATTCTTCCCAAATTAACCTTATTGGTACTCTTTCAATTATGATCAAGCAAGAAATGAGAGAGGGAATAAGGGAAGATGATTGGAAAGTTTTAGAGAGAAAAATATACTAATTAATGTAACTAATATCCTTAATTTCATCACATTAGTTAAATAGGTCCTATAAATGGTTACAGGGTATTTTTACCTTGGAAGTTTTCTCAAAGAAGTTATGAATGTCTGGAAGTCTTCAAAAGGGTAACGTTGCCCTGGAAGTTTAAAAAACGGAGCAATGTTATCCCTCCGTTAACATACTAACTGTTAATGTTTTGTTAACCAAACCATGCTAAGGTGATGTGCCTACATGGCATCCAACGCATCCTTCTTGGGTTAAGCTACAAATTTGCCTTTAATGTTTTCGCTTATGAGCTATGTTGCTCTCGAAGTTTTTTTTGTTCAAAATTGTCACAAAAATTTCAAAATGTAGCAATTTTGCCTTTACTGTTAAAATTTTAACAGTCAATGTCAATTTTTTAAAATATCAAGCCTCTAGGGTAAATATGTACCTTAATCCTTAAAAATTCCAAAAGAAAAAAAAACTCCCTTCACCTACCTCTTCCCGACACTCCTCCATCTTCCTCAAACATCTTCATTATCAAGCCTCTTCCCTCATCCTCAGCCATCAACCTTCATCATCACAATGGATGACCCACATCACCACCATGGAAGACCACAACCTCCGTTGGCCCTCAACCTTCAACCTTCATCACCAAAAAAGACTCTGATCTGTACTTCTGTCATCACACCATGGAAGATTGCTCCAGTTCGAGTTTTGACGCTACCATAGAGGTTAACGACCCTGATCTGGAACTCATTTATGTTCTTTCTTTGATCCAAACAGTGCTCAACACGACGTCTCTTGGTCTCCTCATTGAGCTTTTAGATATGCAACTCATATCTGATGAGTTCGATCATATTGCGGCAAACGGTGCTCTACACAGCGTCGCACTGGTAAAAGATTGACATTGACCGTTAAAATTTTAACTGTAAATAGCAAAAGTATTTAGTTTTGAAATTTTAAACCCAAAAAACTTCCAGGGCATAATAACTCGCTCGAAAACTTCTCAGGTGAATTTGCACATTAACCCAAAAAGGATGAGGTGGATGCCACATAGGAACATCATCTTAACATAGTTTGGTCAACAAACCATTGACCATTAAGTATATTAATGGGGGGTAACATTGCCCCGTTGTATAAACTTTTAGGATAACATTGCCCTTTTGAATACTTCTATACATCCACAACCCCTCTAAAAAAATTTTGGAACAAAAATACCTTTTAACCCTACTATAAAAAATGGACCTTGAGTAGACAAGTGTAATTCTAAGATGTACCCATAGTTTGCCTGTTTTATTCCTAACTTGCTCTGTCACAACCCCGCGAACCTCTCTCGAGCGGACTCAAAACAAATTTTTACGAGTAAGCTTGTTAGGTTGAAGGGTTTGCTTTAATATTAAATGTGATGATGTCTTGACTCACTTTTTCTTCCAAAAATTAAATTTTTTTCTAAATTATTCTTATCGATCGCATGCATTAAAAAAGAGTTTCCATGAGTAAAAATAATTTTTTTTTTTGAATAATTTAGAGAAATCAAACCCGACCACATTTGTTTTTTTGTTAGAAAAACAATTTCTATCAAGTACAAATATAACTGGATAAAATGAGTTATATAAAAAGGTCTGTATCTATTGGGGCTTAAGGAGAATTACCCAAAAACTGTCAAATATGTGATAGGCATGTTTCCAAAAAAAATAGAACAAAAACAAATGACAGTAAGCTTAAAGATAGAAAAGCCAGCAAGCAAAGGACGAAGGATGGATTGAGTCCAAACACAAACTGTGATGAGTAATTAACTTCCATTGTTTTTTCTAATATTTATAAATTAATATCTAGCTTATACTCCCTCCGGTCCTAATTATAAGATCACTTTGACTTTTTTTTCCAGTCCATAAAAAAGTAATTTTAGTTCCAAAAAACATATTTTTTCCTCAAAACTAATTTATTCTACTTATAAACTAACCTATAATCTAATTTTATGTGACATATGTTATAATTTAGTGTTCTAATTTGTTTCCTTAACTTTCACAAAAAAAAGTTAAAATAGTCTTATATTTAGCATCTGATGGAGTATATTTATTTGGTTTGATCATGGCATGGCACCTATTTACACGAGCATTAATGTATTATGAAAAAGGGCGGCAAAAATATAATTCTATTCTACTGCGCAACTAACCGTTTATATTTATATACACACACATACCACTTTGTTGCTTATTATAACTCCACCCTAACTACTTCTCACGTATTAATGAGTGGAAGTTATAGTATTAAATATATCATATTTTTTTAACTTTACCCTTATTTAAGAATAAGTGTTAAAATAATATTTTATGCATTATGACAATTCTCTCTCATATTCCCTATTTCCAACATAGGGATAAAATAACCATAATAACATTAATTGATCATAAAATGGACTTATATTTAAGAACAAAAAATTTGTGGTAGTTATACTTATAATAAGAAACAAAATGGTATATACATATCACCAATCAAAAATATCTTTGAAGTATTTGCTTGAGCATTTTTCTAGGCATCTCTCTGCATGTTTTCATGATTTTTTAAATCTTCAGTCCCAAATATCCTTGGCAGTTACAGTTAGCACCTCCATTGGTCCTATATGCCCATATCATCCCCATTGCAATTTGTTGGTTTTGATGTCCCTTCGACAACCAATTATAGAAAACAGAATTTTGTTTTAAGTTTTTATTTGTCATCAAATGAGTTATTGTTGATTGGGTAAATGTTTAATGAACCTGTTAAAATCCTATACATTTGCTTAAATAATACATAAAAACCTGAAATGGGCTATCTATTAATCCAAATAAAAAAGGGACAATTAATTAGAGATCTCATAGAAGAAACATAATTAAGATTAGGTCCCACAGAGTTGTATATACTTCTGAGCTGATAATAATAATTTTTGCCCTAGTGATTATAACTCATGTGATCTCATCTTAATTATGTGTTTTATATGTCATCTCTAATTAATTGTTCTAATAAAAAATTCAAAAAACTTTAATAAATTGCATTATTTACCACACTCAATTTTCATAGGCCACACACTAGTTGACAGAATAAACGAAAAGGGGCAAAGGACTGTTGAAGTTTCACCTCAGTACGAAAGAAAGGAATGGAGGTAGGGAGGAAGGTGGGGACCACCGTTTTTGAATCCTTAATGCGCTCCAGCTGCACCAAACGGATTTCAAATCCAATTCCAAATTTATGAATTATTTTAATATTTTAATTTCTTCTTTTTTTTCAGAGAAACAAAAACATTCACAAAAAATATAAAAATTGTTGGGGGGCGCAACTCAATATGTTTGCCATGCCAGGATAGGATCCGACAGCTGTTTCCCTGACACGTGTACGTCATCCTCCTCCCCTTTCCTGCCCCTCCCTTCATTCGTTAATGGCTCGGCTTTCTCGGCTCGGCTAGGCTCACTCGCTTCTGTGGCCCCCACTCTACTGAGGTGAAGGACAGCATAATGCTAAAAATGTAACCCAAAATAATACTCCCACTGTTATTAAATATGGGCATAACATCGTTAAATTTGTTGTTAAATATAAGATATCTTACTATATTTTTTAATTTTTTTAAATTATTCTTATTACGCACCTCAATAATAAATAAATAAGAGATGAAGGATGTAAATAAAGATAGGTTGTTAAGTTTTTTTTGTGATACTATGTAATTTTAACTAAATTAAATAGTATATTTAATCTAATCAAATCAAATCAATATATTTTATATTTAGGATCATATATTAGATACTAGTACCTTTTTTCCATTGAAGAAGGTGTGATAAATCCAAATTTTAATTTAGATTATTATATTCATATTTAACCTCTACATAAGAAAGTCTTACAATATGCATCTTACTTAGCTCTGTGACGAGCATTATTATGAAGAAGCTACTCTGTGCAAAATGTTAATAATAATAAAGCAACTAAATTTTAGGAAAACTGGAAAAAATTCTTAATGAAAATTTTCATCGTCCATAATGTGCCTACAACTTGTTCAAAACTGTTTTTTTTTTTGGTGAAATTTATTACAGGCATAATTTTTTCCAATGATGTGAGCAAAATATTTTCAAATATGTGTAAATATATGCTGTTTTAAAATGGTTTGCACACAGTTGAAGATAAATGAAAAAAACGCATGCTAACCGTGAACAGTTCACTCCTATAAGTTATTACTATAAGTAGGATTAATATGCAAATTTGCCCTAAGAAATTTTCACTCAAAACTCTTTTGCTCTGAAAGTTTTTTTTTTGTTTAAAATTGTCTCGGAAGTTTTAAAACGTAGTAGTTTTAACTTTTACCATTAATATATTAACGGTCAATGTCAATTTTTTAACGATCAACGTTGATATTTTAACGGTTAAGGGCAAAACTACTACGTTTTAAAACTTTTGAGGCAATTTTGAACCCAAAAAACATTCTAAAGCAAAAAAGCTTCAGGTCAAAAACTTTTAGGACAAATTTACAACTTAACCCTTATAAGTAAGTTTTCTCTTTTCACTTTTTCACTAAACCTGTCGTCAATTGTTCGGATAAAATTTTACCAATTTTTTTGAGTAACTGAATTCATACATGGATCAAATCTTACATCGCCAATATGTCTAGCCTCTTTCATCGACTTCCACCTCTTTAAGGAAATGTGGGGATTGATCAAAGATGGGAAAGTTATCTAGTGACCTATGAGCAAATTTTAACAGTTTAAATGTGTTTATCTATTTTTAACTGCAATTATTATAATATTTTTAATATAATAAAAAACATGGATGCTAGATCTCTGTTAAACAAAGATTGGCATGTATTTATTGATCATAGCTATAGGGAAAATCTAGAAGCATCGATAAGTTAGCTAAAGCTTCTCATAATCTAGATACAGGTTTTTAACTAGTTCGAAAGACCTCCCTCTTTTATAGGAGAGGAGGAGGTTACAAACACTTGAGGTAATATTTGTAAGCTAGCTGATTTAACTCTGTAATTTCTTGCAGTTTGTATTAAAAAAAAGTTGATCATCTGCAATAAGGGGTATGAGAAGGGATAAAATGACAGGTAAAAAAAGTGGAGGATGTATAAAAATAGTTAAAAAACACAAAAAGACTTTGAAAATAAGGGAAGGATAGGGTGATAAACTGGTATGTGCTTTAATAAGTTTAAATGAAATGACTAAACTGTCTTAGATTTGTTTGAAAAGCAAAGCAAATAAGATGCTCACAAACTTTATATTTGAATTTACCAAGTTTCTATATTTATATGAGTATTAGTTATCTATTTGTATTTAAACGTAAGTAGAGTTCGTATACCATAGATAAAGTTAGTAGTTTCAAGCAAGAAGTTGGTAAGCGCCCTATTTGTTATGTTTTTCAGGCTCATCAAAAGGTAATTTCATCATTTCCTTTAAATTATTAAAAGCCATGTTAGTTCACGTTACATATGTTACATATATGTCTTTATTTAACTCTAGTGCACCTTCCTATATGTGCGGTTTTTTTTAATAAAACCTAGATATCATTACTCAAAAGAAATCAAAACAAAATTATACTGATGGTGCCGACTGGATAGTCGTTCCCTCAACAAAACTCGAGGGAGGAAAGTAAAACCAATAAAAATTTAAATCTAAGCTATGGGCTAATTTCACTAAATAATTCACAAGCTGAATGTTTTCTCTACTACAGAATTTAATTACAACTTGCCACTCCATATTAAGGAGGTATTTGGTGTCATTCACAATGTCTTTGAAGGGGTGAGTTACATCACATCCTCTCATACATAGGTTGATAGTTTCAATGCACTAAGAGAATACAACAATATTTCGGTACCCTTCATTCCAACACAATTGCAAAGTATTGATGAGGTTTATGAGTTTTGCAATTGCAAACCATTGATGAGGCTTATTGTGTCTTAAAAGAAAAAAGAAATTTCGCATTGTTTCCTATATCTCTTGCAGATGACACACGACTTTCACATGGCTCGTGGCCCCAAGCAAAACAGCTCACTTATTTCGTGCTTGAGTTTTTGATATCTTGCCACAAAAATGTGTCTTTGGGCCTTGGAGAGAGAGACTTGTGTGAATTTCTTGACAGAGATGTGATATCCCCATGACTGTTCTCTAGTTTTATTTCGTTTGTCCTCTTCTCCTTACCTCCTCTCTTTGTCTCAGAAAATAAAAAAGAAGATTCAAATTCTGTATGTATAGCTTAGTGCTTGCTTGTATATATAGCTTAGTGCTATGCTTGTTTGTATATATACTTTAGTGCTTGTTTGGCAATCCCCAAAAATTTTTTTAGGTAAAACCTATAAAATCAAAGTAGACAAATACCCTCAACTTTTTTAGAATAGTTTTTAACTGTCAAAACCTATGTCTCATTTAAGCCAGACAAACACTCACAGCTTTTCTATAATAACTTTTTTGTCTGAAAACTTAGGTTTGGGGCAGAAAACTTAGGTATTGTAAGACACTATTTTTTCTATAATCTCAAAAACTATTCTCCAAAATCTATTATTTAAAAGCACTTTTTTAGCTTTTTTTCTCAGAAGATATTCTCCATAAGCTAATCCAAACAGACCATTAATCTAAAACTAAAATATACATCACAGCTTATACATAATGTTTTATATCATTAGCTGTTTCTTATAAACTATTATATATATCGTGGATATTACATCTTGGGTTTATGCGGTCTATTTCGCCTCCAAAATTTTCACTCAGAACTGATTCTTGAAAGTTTTTTTGGGTTCAAAGATACCTTCAAAGTTTCAAAATGCAATAACATCGCCCTATTCCGTTAATAACTCACGTTAACCGTTAAAAAGTTAATACCGACGCATTAATATTTTATTGGCAAAAGGCAAAATTACTCCATTCAATACTTTTAGGGTAAAATTAGTCCAAAAAATATTTTTAAGATAAAATTACTTCTGATCTAAAACTTGTAGGACAAAATCAACTCTTAACCCGTTACTTCTTCCAATCATGTTTATATTCCAATCATCTATCTTATGATCGCTTACTCAACTCAATTATTGGTAATTTGATAAAATTATACTCTTTTATGCACTTAGTTGCTTTTAATTATCTAAGTCTCTAAATATATGTAAAGTGATTAACACGCCTTTATTGATGAAAAATATTGTTTTAAAAAATAAGACAAAATGATATTCATTAGTACTAGGAGTACATACTATATAGATTACATCAGAGTTAAACAAAAAAAAAACTTAATACAAGAGTGATATTTTAAATAATCAAGTGTTTGGACACCAAAAAAACTGAAAGCACAAATAAATGAAGGGGTTTTCTTTCAAATATTAGTTGCATGGGAAGAGATGATAGGGATGTGAAGAAGGTCTAATATAGTAAACAGGGAAGATGAAAATTAGTTGATTGTATATGTATGTGTATAATATTGATTAGAATCGCTCCCTCTACTTCTTATCATACGACCTATAATTGATCTTGGAATTAAATATTGATTAGAATTGCTCCCTATGCTTCTTTTCATACTCCTATGAGCATGCTAGACTTATAGGCCCTCGAATGTTTGAAGGGCAAATGTGCAAAAATGTCCATGTAGTTTGGTCCAAGGTGCACCTAATATCGTAAAGTTTTTTTGGGGCCAAAAGTGCCTATGTAGTTACCAAAATGGCTCAAAAGTACCCGTGCCGTCAATATACACTAACGGCATTAAGTCTTTCAAAATCAGCGAAAATAAGAGGTATAAAAATACCTATGAAGTTTGGTCCGAAGTGTACCCAACACCGCGAAGTTTGGTTCAATGTGCACCCAACGCTATGTGTTCGCGGTGTTAGGTGCACTTCAAACCAAACTTTATGGGTATTTTTACACATTTTTTCTTCTAACTTCGAAAAACTTAACGCCGTTATTGTATATTGACGGTATGAGTATTTTTGACCCATTTTGATAACTACATGGGCACTTTTGGAAGAAAAAAAACTTCGCGGTGTTTGGTGCATCTTGGATCAAACTACATGGGCAATTTTGCACCTTCACCCATGTTTGAATAGACTGACTTGAAAAATGATCAAAGTGTTGGGATGTTTTGTGCAACTTTTCCAAACTTTTACATTGTAATCATTTTGTCATAAATATAAGATATGTTTCTCTAATTTGATTAAATTAATAATGTTAATTAAATTATTCAAAGTCATATAATATTACCAATACACCTTGATTATCTATCCTTATCCCTACATTCCATCTCTTACTTGTTTATTATTGAAGAGCATTAAGAGGGATAATCTGGGGAAAAATTGAGAACAATTAGAAAGATGTCTAATATTTAGGACAAAAGTCATCTCCCCAAATATGTTATATATTTAGGACCGAATGGAGCAATTTGAAACAACTAAATGAAGTCACTTGTGATTCGTTGAGAAATAAAAATATGTAAGGAGTTGACACAATGAATAATTGAATGATTAAGTCATACTGGAAAATATATATGAATACCGTGCATTTAATATTTGTGTGCCATGGAACAAAACGAAGCTTTTGGATGGGTAATAAACTAAAATGAAAGTAAGAAAACGGATGGCTACAATATATATTCAAATATTGAAGGGCCAATGAGCAAATTTAACAAAGAAGTTTTTCATCAGGAGCGTCTCGCACCATGAAGTTTTTAAAGGTCCTTAAATGAACATGAACTTTAAAAAGTGGAGCACTTTTAACATAGCCATTAACTAAAGACTAACGCTATTAGTTTATAATATGTGGGACCCACGCTTTGTACACATCTCATTTTTCCATTCCTTACTCATCTTTGGGTGTGACACATCAGCTATTCTTTTCTTCCTCTTCCTTCTTGAGGATCTCGCTGGAAATACTATCCTGAGAGCAGAGGTTGCAACACCTCACCTTGCAGTCAAATCAAATGGTCCTCAGTTTTTCCAGCTTGTTGGAACTTGCCTAGTAAGCACAGTTTCTTTTTCAATTCATCCTTTCTTTAAATCATCATCTCTATTTCTATTTAACCATTTCTCATATCGATCGTAGAAAAAATGTTTAATAGTAGATCCTATATCCAAATTTTGACAATTACCAAAGCATTCCAAAATTTTAAGGGTAATTATTAAATGACTACTTTACGGGGAAGTAAGAAAAAGCTTTCCTCTGTTCTCTAAACCGTGGATTGAGCTTTCGAAACTCAGTTCACTTGGACTTCGGTTGTTCAGAAAGAGAAAGGCAGAAGTTTTGCTTGAATTGAATCAATTACTGGTAATCCAAGGAGAGAGAAGATATAAACGAACTAAGAATTTAAGATGATTAAAAGTGGAGAGAGAGGACTAATCTAGAAGAAGCAAGAGTGAGTACTGTGTGGTGTTCAAGGAGGTGGACTTGATGCAGCAAGATTTCTACTTTTCTAGTTTGTTGAAAATAGGAAGAGAAGGATGGCCATTGTGTCACTTCCTTCTTCACTTTTTCATTCTTCATCAAAGCTTGGGTTTCTTGATTTGTCTAACAATTTGATCTCCGGTGAGTTTCCTGATTCCACAACATATCTTACTAATCTTAACCTCTTTGGCAATGCATTGTCTGGAAAACTCCCCAACAATCTTGGAAATATGCAGAATCTAACTGTTTTGTCGGTGAGGAATAATTACCTATCTGGTTTTCTTCCTAGCGGATTTAGAAATGCACAGTCTTTAGATCTATCTTCAAAGTTCAAACTTGTTGAACGGATCTCTCCCTTCGGATTTCGATGGGGAAAGTTTGAGATTCTTGAATGCCTCCTTCAACAAATTTTTTGGTGAAATCCCACCTGAATTCGCAGAGAAAATTTGGACCAACGCCATTGTTGACATCTCCATCAACAATTTTTCCGGCGATATTCTCAGGGAGGAAAAGGAAGAAAAGAATAGATGATGTGTCACACTCAAAGTCAAAGTCAAATAAGAAATGGGAAAATGACAAGGGTATAAAGTGTGGGTCCCATGTATTATAAACTAACGGCGTTAGTCTTGAGTTCACGGTTGTGTTAAAAACACTCAACTTTTTAAAGTTCATGTGTATTTAAGGATCTTCAAAAGCTTTATAGTGCTAGACGCTCATGACAAAAAACTTCGTTGTTAAATTTGCTCATTCACCCAGTATTGAATGGCTCGTATTTCTTTGTATTGATATTATTAAATGTTTTACATAAAGCTGCACTAGAAAACCTGCCTCAGTGCCTTGAATATTCAAAATATCTCATGGCACATATATAGTTTTTGAATAAAAAAATAAATGTAAAAATGGTGATTTTACTATGACTTTTGAATTTCACCATTTCCCTACATTTTAGGAACATAAGTGACTAGATCTTTCACTAAGACCATGTCTTAAAATCTTAACCACTTATTCTTAGGTGAACCTGTGTACCACGCTATTTGTGATCTGACCAATAACAAGTAATCACATAAGGTTTGATGTGGAATTTTTAATGTGACTTGACAACATAAAAAAATTAAATAGTACATAAAAATTTAAATATAATATTTTTTTTATTTTACAAGTTGAAAAAAAATATTTTTATAAGCTAGTTAATTTTTTAGGCTACCAAGTCAAATTAAAAATTCCACGTAAGACCTTATGTGTTTGTCTGTGAGTAGTCAAACCACAAATAACGTGGTGTACCAGATTAATCTAAAAATAAGTGCACCGGGTCCAACTCGAGAAAGAAAAAAGAATTTTGGAAGCCACTTCCAAAATTTTTATAAATATATAGGCTTCCCAAATTTTAACCACTAATTTTTAGATGAACCTGGTACACCACGTCACTTTTGGTATGACCAATAACAAGTAATCACATAAGTTTTGATGTGAAATTTTTAATATGATTCACAACGTAAAAAAATTAACTAGCACATAAAAATTTGAATCTCATGTTTTCAATGTTCTTTTACTTTACAAGTTAAAAAAATATTTTTATGAGCCAGTTAATTTTTTTAAAGTGCCAAATCAAATTAAAAATTGCACGTAAGACCTTATATATTTGTTTATGAGTGGTTCAACCACAAGTGACGTGATGCACCAGGTTCATTTAAGAATTTTTCGTTCGGCACATTATCCCTCAACCTTTTCTATCACCTTCAACATTATAGAAGTCATTTGATAAAAACAAACATTATATAAGACACTGATTTCAGAATTAATAACTATGCCATGGCCTGAATACTTAGAAGGGCTTTTATAAAATATACAGGCTTCCAAATTTCTTTTTCTTTCTCGAGTTGGACCAAGTATATTTACATGCATACTATAAACATACTCGCTTAAAACATAAGGTCTGTACCCAAAAAAAAAAAAAAAAACATGCACACAGAAGTGTATTATTCAATATCAGTAAGAGCTCAGGTAGTTTATAATCAACACCGATAATGATTCATATAATTGTATTTATAACCAAATACTAAACCAATTTTTTTTATGATGAATCTAAATTTAAATTCTGTTTATACCATTTAAAATTAACCTTGGATTGTCATTGTAAAAAAGACAAATGACTGATAAAGCTTCTGGTGCATAAGCTTTAAATGAAAACAACTCAAAATAAGTTAATTTTATAATTTTTTATTTGAAAGTTAGATTTTAATTTTTTTTAGTTAAACAACTTATAAAAAGTGAGTACCATGGATAAAAGTTTTGGAACAAAATTGACGATAAACTAGAGAAGGTGTGTGAACATGATTTTATTTTTAACAGCAGACACTCTAAAAAGTGGGTGGGTTTGATGGAGGATAGATAGTTTTTATTTCTTGTAGTTTCATTTGGATGTAATCCTTTTTTTTTTTTGCCCGCCCTTTGGATGTAATCTTGTTATTATGAATTAATGTGATAATGTGATGTGATGCAGTTTTCCATTAAAAAAAAAAACTACAGAGACATGCAGTGAAATTTCAAAAATTTATTGTAATTTTTATTTCATATACATAATAATGGTGGGGAATAACTTTTCTCAAAAGAAAACTCTCTGCAGCATCTGACAACCAGAGCAGAGAAATAGTACAAGGTAAACTGCAATACATAAACATATAAAAATAATAAAATAATTTGAAATGTTGTTCGGAAACAGAAAAGAAGCATACCAATGGATAAGGATGGGACAATAAATCATATATTTTCCCATGAAACGAGTGCACCCTAATTCCGTGCAACCCCATGCGCTCCCACTTTACGACAAAAACCCACGCGCCCACGCGCCGTTAACCTTCTCAGCCAGTCAGCCGAGCCGTTTAAGCTGCCTCCCTAACACAGAAATGACCGGCTATTACCGGCTCAGCCGGTCATAAAGTTATGACCGTACGGCACATGGCAGGTCGTTCCCATGGCAGTTGGTACGCATTTATAGTGTGTCCTCTCTCTCCTCTCTCTCCCTCCCTCTCTCTCTCAATCAACGCAATAATATTAAAATATTATATTTAATATTTAATTATTTAATCACTCTTACTCTATTACACTCCTTCTGTTTCAGAATTCAACTCATTCTTATTCTTCAAATCCATTTCCAGATTTCTTCTTCTTCATCTTTCTCCTTCCTGATTGCAATTTGCAATCTCTCTTTCTCTTTCATTATAGGCACGTACTTCTTCAACTTCTGCTAATTTATTTTCTAATGTTAATTCTGCTATGCTTTAATTCTTCTCATTCACACTTAATCACACTTCCGATTTTCTTCCTAGCTACCTTTTCGATTTTGGAGATTCTTGTTGGTTCTGTTTATTAATGGCTTTTCTCTCTTTCCTTCTCTCATTGCTTTTCTTTCGTTTTTTTGCTTTGTTTCCTTTACTGGATAATAGTAATAATTAACTGAATCACGCTTGCTATCAACTGCTCCTACTTCACCTAAACTCGTGTGTTTGTGTGTGATTGTGTGTGTGTTTCGCTTGCTAACTCGCTGCATTCACTTGTCGAACGCTTTCGAATTTGAATTTCAAATTCTGTTTACCAGCTTTCCTGCATTCTTGAAGAAAGTCGAGGGCTTTCAGGTTGTATTTGATCGAGAGAAGACAAGTAGAAGAATCCTCCTTTTTAGTTTTGATTAATTTTTATTTGTTATTGCGTGGGATTGACTCGTGATAACTTTGGGAATTCTTGATTTTGGATACGTCGTGCGAATTTTTTGAAGGGAAAAATTGAATGAAAATCTGATTACTTATTGTTTTCATGTCCTACTGAGTTAATCTGTGAAGTTTAACTATTTTTAAGGATTATTCTATTTTCTTTTATGTGAACCCCAACATTGCTGCATTCAATGTAGCGGATCTGAGTCCGTGAGCGATATTGGGGTAACCTTCCTTGGATACCCTTCGCATTTAACACCTCCCTAATTTTGAGCATCAAAACAGTTTTCAATATATCTTTCGCGAAACTGTTCTCTTCCCCTCTTTTCCTCCTCCCTCTCTTGTAATCACTTTGTATATTTTTCTTCTTTTTATTGGTTGATTGCTTAATTAACTTCCTCTTTATTTCTCTGTTCATTTCTACGGATTTAGGGACTTGATCTCGACGAGATATTGCTGCTGGAATCATGGCAGGTTTCAATTGCATGCAAGTCCAGTTGAGCAAGAAGGAAGCTTTGTTGAGAGCCAAATTTTGAGGGAATAATATTATATTGATCAGCCATCTCCCCCTTCCGTAGTAGCAGCTGATTAGCAATCATTTTTTCATCTGAAATCCAGAAATTGAAGCGGCCTTTGAAGTTTGGATGAGACTGGCATTCAGGTTCTATGTTTGAAATCTCGACATTGTAATTTTAAACTTTGGACTTTGGATACAAGTTAAACGGTAAGAATGCTGGAGCCTGAGTTATGCTCTTCCCGAGTTTTATCACCCTTTCGTGAGGAAAGTGGAGACGAAGAACTTTCGGTTCTTCCTAGGCACACTAAAGTTATAGTCACTGGAAACAATAGAACGAAGTCTGTATTAGTGGGACTGCAAGGCGTCGTTAAGAAAGCTGTCGGCCTCGGAGGTTGGCATTGGCTGGTATTTATATTTATCTTTATTCGTTGCTTTGTTCCATGTTGTGTTGTAACTTGTGATGTGAATATCAATTGGTGTCCACTGGTAAATCTTTTAAAAAGAAGTTGAACACAGTATAATAAGTTTAGCAAAGGGATCTTCCTCTGGTTTATATATATAATATATATATATTGGAGATAATTATATATACTCACTTTCATGCGTTTTCTAAGAATAGATCTTGGTTAGTATTTATATTCGATTTTTGTTCTTTCATTACTCAAAATTAGGAATAGGTGTTTTGAGAAAAAGTGCTTTTTTATTTTTGTGTGTTTACTTTTAATAGGGTCAAGGTGTACATTTTATCTAAATGTTTATATGTTTAATGTTTGTGTAAGACTAATTTAACATTGGTAGTATCTCCTATCAAAGAGTGAAGGATGGATTTCGGTTTAAGGGAGGATTATTACTTTTACTGAATTATTACTAGATTTTAGAAGCCATAGTTGCTAGGGATGTAAAATTTATAACTTTAGTTGATTGAGTAATTTATGGTCAATAAATAATAAATTAATTATTAATGATGGGCTTAGTTGTTATTAAAAAGTCCATAAATTTCATATTCTAGTATTTTACTGGGATTAGTTGTTCGCAGTGTTTTGATTTGACAAGATTAAGATTTAGTATTTCTGTTGCCTTGATTGAAGTTTGAAAATTTGTAATTTTCTTACATTTCTACTGTGACAAATTAGTATTACTTACGTAGAGTATTTAGACATGCGATTCTTTTTGTTGCTTGTGCTGCGGAGTTTATTCATTTTTTATTTTTTATTCATTTTTTTTTTGGCTGGCTTCATTCATCCGTAAGGGTTTTAATTTTATTATCTGACTTTGACTTGCAAGGTCTTGAAAAATGGGGTTGAGGTTAAGCTGCAGAGGAATGCATTGAGCGTGCTAGAACATCCTTCCGGGAATGAAGAAGACGATCTTGATTACGATAACTCCAGCAGTGGATCTGAAATCCATGAAAAGGACAACGATTTCTGTAAGATCCCTCTTTTACATCTTAGCTGGTTATTTACTCTCTGTAATGCCGGTCCCGTTTCAAATTCTACTGCTGTACCATTGTTAAAACCAACGTGTGTTTCCCTTGAACAGCTGCTAGTATTGAGTTTCACAAGCCCAACAAGCCAAGAGTTAGACCCACGAAGCCTTATATGCACTCTATATCTGCTACCAAGCCAAGCAATCGTGCAAGTTACAGAGAAGTCCACTCCATTCTAGCTCCTCGCCCTGTAAGAAACATGACGAGTAATTCTCATTGACATGATTTATACTATTCTTTTCTCTTCATATGACTGAGCTATTAATGACTTGTGAGGTCATCATTCTAGTTTTTAAAGTTGCTGCACTTAGTTTGTGGCAGTCTCCAAGATTTAAACGTCTCTCTGCATGCCATAGTGATGCATTCCACTGTTCTGTATGCAGAGGGTGAACTTGGCAAACATGGGAACAGAGTCATTGTGGAGATATTGCAGGCATTATAAACTCGTAGGCCTCCCTTTTATTTATTGGATTTCACCCTTTTTAAATTTTTATCAGGAAATGTTTAATGCATATGGCTAGATGTATCTTTTCTCTTAACATGGTTCTGAAATTTGCAGTTAAGTAGTAATTCGAGTCCGACGAGGGAACAAATGGTAAAAGCTGCGCAGCGTCATTTCGCCTTGCAGGTTGGTCTTCTCTCCTTATTACTTGTTTGGGATCAAAATTGGATACTTCAAAAGTTCTTATTTATGGAATTCAAGAAAAAACTTATCTCCCATATTTAAGCTCATCCAATGCAAAAGCACCTAAAATAAGCAAAAAAATAAGCTAATATAAACAAGTCTGAAAAATCCTTTATGATTGTTACTTCTTTTTTTTTTTTTCCCCTCTGATTTTTGAGATTCTTCTTTGGAACACAGCTGAAAGTGGAAGAGGTAGCAGTAATCAAAGAGTTCCTTCGTGGAGGAAAGAGGCTGAAGAGTGAAGGCTTTTGACCCACCTGCCCTGATCCGAATGACTTGCGATTGTAATTATTATATATCTATATTAGCTCTAACCTTAGACGTTACCTTAGTTACTAATTTCAAACTCCACTGAGATTGCCTGAATCAGCCTTCAATCTCGCCAAATCTGACCTCTGTAATATCGGGTATATTCCCTAGTTTATATGATATGCTTAGTCTTATTTTTATATTTATATATTATATATGATCTATCTATCTACATTTGTCTGCGTAGCTTCGCGCCGCCGCGAGTCTCTCTCCCTACCCTTGTTTCTGGATTTTTTTGTCTTCTTGTTCTTCTTTAAAATAATTCACAGAATAATCCTTCTTTACTTTAGTTTCAAATTTTTGTTTATTAAACAAAGAAATGGATATTGAATTATCTACAGGGCCAAGTTTGGTTGAACCATTGAGAAACTCGTTGGTGTTTCGCGCACGGAGAGTTTAGTTAGCTCTTACCTCTTAGTATCATCCCGCAAAACTATAATGTTCTAAACTTAATCAATATACCAAGTTGATGTTAAGTTTCTAATTATTTTTCATGACTATAGATAAGGAGTATACTTATTTCCAGTGCGTTAGGACCAATGCAATCAGTTCACCACTCACTACATGCCATATGGAAATTGCACCATCTCAGCATTCACCGTCGGTTAGTCACTATCTCTCCTCTTCCTCCATGCACGTCCTCCACTACAAAGGCTTGCCCTCCCTTAGTCACTATCTCTCCTCCTCTTCGTCCATTCACGTCCTCCACTACAAATGCTTGCCCTCCCTCTGAACTCTTACCAGAGGAAGTCAAATTGTAGCACTAGTCTAGCAAACCCAAGGTCATTGCTATCTAAGAAAATCGGAAAAACCCACGGACAAGAAATTGGGGCCATATTCATAGAACCCTAGACAACGAAAAAAAAGAGGGGAAAGAATAAATGAATGAGAAATCCCATACAAGTTGAACAAATCCTCGCTTACGAACCCCATTGGCACCAAGATTACGAGGGCCAACATCACTTAACCTACCTCGATGAATACATCAAGGATCACGAAGCCATTCAGTAATATGGAAAAAATTGCAAAGAGCAAGTTTAGATGGGAATTGTCATAACCCAAAATTTGAGTCGTGACTATATGTAGGCTAGTTCGGCTTAGCCTAGCAAGCCTTAGGAACACAATGCAAAGATTTCAAACTACAAATATATGACACCGCCATAGTAGTCATGATGTCACGGAATCTTCAAGATACAAACCAATTACCTGAAAAAATGTAAGGAGTGGGTTTAGTCCATCACTAACTCAGTATAGCAAGGTGCACTGAACACTACAAAAAAACAACAAATTTCCGACGGAATTTACCGACGGAAAAAATTCCGTCGGTAATTTCCGGCGGATTTCCGGCGGAAATTCCGTCGGAAATTTTACCGGCGGAATTACCGACAGAAATTCCGTCGGTAATTTAATTAATTATATTATTTTATTTATAAATTATTATTTTAATAATAATTAAATATTAAAATATTATTACCGACGGAAATTTCCGACGGAATTTCCGTCGGTAATTTAATTAATTATTTTATTTTATTTATAAATTATTATTTTAATAATAATTAAATATTAAAATATTATTACCGACGGAATATTTTCCGTCGGTAATTACCAACGGAATTTCCGTCGGTAATATTAATTATTTATTATTTTATAAATAAATTATTATTTTAATTTATAAATAATATATAAAAATAAAATATTATATTAATTTATTTTAAAAAATATTTTACAAATAAATAAAACTTTTTTAATAAAAATTAATATATAAATTTATTACAAATTTAATTTTAATTTTATATTAAATAATATTTTATTTTTAATAAATAATTAAATATTAGTAATAAAAACGAAAATAATTATAATTTAATAATATATATAATAAAATAATTATTTAAAAATGTCATAAAATAAAATGAAAAATAATTATAATATAATAATATAAAATGAAAATACTAAATATAATGGATTGTATATGAATATAAAAATTATTTATAAAAAATAATAGAATTATTAATATGTAAATTATATATTAATAATTATAAAATATTTCATAATATATTAAGATTAAATATAATTATAATAATGGGTGTTTAAATATTATAAATATAATAGTTTACAAATAATTTCACAAGGTGTTCGTAGCTCAACTGGTTAAGGCATTAGATATGCCCCAACAGGTTGGGGGTTCGAATCTCTCTGAAGATAAAATTGAAGGCAATTTGTGGAAGCGACACGTGGGGGCACGAGAGTGCGCCACGTGGCAACTTAAATTTTTTAAAAAATTAAAAAAATTACCTACGGAAATTCCGTCGGTAATTTTAATAATATTTTAATATTTAATTTAAATTAAAATAATAATTTATAAATAAAATAATATTATTAAAATTACCGACGGAAAAAAAATTCCGTCGGTAAATAGATTTGCGACGGTGAAATTTCCGACGGAAAAAATTTTCCGAAGGAATTCCGTCGGAAAAGCCGATTTTCCGACGGAATTCCGCCGGAAAATTCCGTCGGAAAATTGCTTTTTTTTTTGTAGTGGAAGGAAGTAAATATACATAGAGCTTTTCGAAAATATATTTTTAAGAAGATAAAAGAATTTATTTAAAAGATATAAAAAAATCTGTTTAGCCAACCACAAAGGTCAAAACTTTCAATTATGTAATCATTTTCAATATAACAACCGTATTCAACCATGGGAAATAACAATATCACCTATATACATATACATATGACTGTGGAGAGTAACTGTCCTACTATAATATAACTTTTGTGGGGAATAATTGTCCCACTATATTATAACTCCCATGGGTAATACCTGTCCCACTATATATCATATTCATATATATATATATATTTGTGGGGAATAACCGTCCCACTATAACACAATTCACGTGGGAAATAACCGTCCCACTATGTATATCATATTCATATACTCCCTCAGGTCCTAATCATAAGATCAAATTGTCTTTTTTTGTGAAAATTAAGAAAACAAAATAGGCCACGAAATCTTAACATATGCTATATGTAATTAGATTACATGTTAGTTTATGAGTAAAATAAATTAGTTTTCAGAAAAAATGATAAAGATAAACAGTTTAAAGTGATTTATTTTGCATCCTTATTTTTTTTTCTTAAAAAGTCAACTTAATCTTATAATTAGAATCGGAGGGAGTACATATAACCGTGTGGAATAATTGTCTCACTATAATATAACTCACGTGAAGAATAACCGTCCCACTATATATAATACTACATAACTCTTTCGTATTTATTGCACATTTGTTTGAATAGAAGGTTTGAACAAGAGAAAGCAAAAATAGAAAATTGAGATGAAATTCACCTTTAAAAAGAAATTTTAATAGAGCAACAAAAACTCTGTTGAAAAAAAAAAGATATAAAAGAAGAAACATTTGTCAAAGCATCACATCCACTAAAAAACTTAAGCCATAATAAAGTTCATCATCAAATTTCCCACTAATTTCATATAAAAGAAACCAAAACTCATTAAAATAGTTGAAAGAAAACAAGATAATATCGTTGACACGATCAAATCCATACCATCAAAAAAATCATGAGAGGAAAACAAATTCAATTTTACTTGCTTCCCAACAAAATTATTAAAACTAAAAAACATGATAAAGGTGGAAATGTATAGTGCCACTTTACTAACTATACCCTTACCTATTGGGATCAATAGTATAGATCTTTTGTAGCCGCTTTAGAATTCAAAATCACTTGAAGAATTCTCGTAGATCAACATGTGCGTATTTATAGAAGTAGATGATACGATGAACTAATGAGGCTAGCAAGGAGGGTGTGGAAGGGAACACAACAAGCTTGAAGGGTGAATTTCAGATACCATGTTATGTGTGTAGAGAGTTTTTGCAGTGTGGACACGATGGGGTAGGTAATGAAGAATAGGTTTAGGAATTCATACAATGTTCGGTACAATGGAAGAGTATTCAGTAAAAGTGGAAGTGAAAGTAGAATTAGAGGTGGAAGTAGAAATGAGTTTTAAAACTTATTTGGTAGGATGGTGAAATTATGATATAAAATCTTAAGTAAAATAATTTTTTAACACGTGAAAATACCAAAAAGTCCTCCCAAAAAAATGTCTTCCACCTCCAACCATGTTTACTGTCATCCCCAACCTTTCTCTAACCACGACCGTCGCCGGGAACACAACCCACCAAATGCTATTCAACAAGAAACAATATATGGATACAAATAGAAAGAACAGGAACAAAATCTTCCCTATAAAGAAAATGAAATTCCATGGGGTGAAAGTTGAAATCCACTTCTATGAGGAATTGGGTTTTATAACACCAAACAGACAAAATTGTGGAATCCAATCCCACTCCCACTTCTCTCATCTATTCTTGCCTACCTAACGTGACATTAGGGTTTCATAAAATTTAAATGTAAATTTATTATTATAATTTATTATGGAAAAATATATGTTACCATTTGAATAGACGTTTTAGAATATTCTAAAAATGTATTCCCGTATAATACTTATATGAATCAATTTTCATAAAATTTAACTGGGTTCTATGAATCAACTTTTTTTTTTTGACAACATTTATATAGATCTTTAAACGAATTTATCCTACTTATATATTCCATGCCTTTCTCTCTCCATGGTATCACGACTTTTTTTCAAAAGCAACTCCTTGTTGCTTCTTGTGAATCATGCGGTCAAAGAGGGGCAAAATTGACAAAAAGTTGTGTCAATCATAAATTTTTTAGCCGATCTAACTTTTGTAATTTCAGCGTAGGTTTTGAGGCATTCAACGTGACGCGCTGGACATGGGGCGCACCATGCTGCCCTCGGTATGTATTTTATCTTTAATCGTTGTTTTGTTCCATGTTATCTGTTGTAACTGGTGATGTGAAAATCAATTGCTGTCCACCGGTAAATCTTCTAAAAAGATGTTTAACACAGCACAACAAGTTTAGCGAAGGGGTCTTCCTCTGGTTCTTCTATATATCTATTTATATATATATATATATCGGGGATAATTATATACTCCAACTTTCATGCGCTTTCAGAGAATGAATCTTTGACTCTTTGATTATTTATATTCAATTTTTTTCCTTTCATTGCTCAAAATTAGGAACTTCACTAGGTGTTTTGTGCGAAATTGATTTTTTTTTTGGTTTTGTTTTTGGTGTGATGGGAATAGAAAAGGATAAAAAAGATTCCATCAAAATTTGATTTTAATTATTATTTTTGTTTTTATTTTAGTTTGAAAAATTGTTAGGATTTTTAGATTTGAAATTTGAATTGTTTTTTTTTTTATTTTTATTATTTCAATATTTTAACTCTTTATTAATACTTTCTAGAATATACCTATTAAAGGTGAGCATGGTTCCCGCGGCCTAATATGCCCACCCGAGCAAAGTCAAAAACTGCGCTGCTCAATTCAAAAACAGTGGCCTTAAAAATTTTGGGCAAGGTTGGGCATCAGGCAGGGGTGCTGCCCTGCCCATATAGCCTAGCCGGATAAGGTATATATAAGATTTATTTAAATTATATATTACTCATTATATATTAGTTAATATCAACTATATATTACTCAATATACATTATATTTATTTAAAATGTACTTAAAATATTAAAATATTAATGTATTTGAACTAACTTATCTCAAAATATAAATCTATTTAATTATGTTATGTACATTTTCTAATATAATATTGATAGAAAATCACAACTTGGGCATGAAAACGCCCATCTAACCCAGCCCATTCTTACCCAGCTCATAATAGTTAAGGCTCGTACTGGTTTGAGCTAGGCATCCGGTAGCAAATTGTCGTCCATTCATTCTTCCGCTGGGCATCAGGGAGGGGTCTCACCCTGCCCAGCTCTGCCCATGCCCAACCCTACCTATAAATAGAAGCTTAGTTCATCTACTTTGTCCGCTTTATGAATCTAAATAATAAGACTATTAGTGCCCATTTGATTCAATGAATCAAATGGAATGTAATGTAATGCAAAATAATGATTACATGAATATGTTTTTCTTTCTCTCTTTGCCATCTTTTCCTCCCTAAAAATAAATTATCCCTTCCTCTGGCATTCCCCTTCCCCATTCTACATCATGGTGTCTTCTCTGAACAGCATATATCGTATACATTTTATTTTTATCTAAGAAACTATTACATGTTTGACGTTTGTGCAAGACTAATTTAATATTGGTAGCATCTCCTATCAGAGTGAAGGATGGTTTTCGGTTTAAGGAAGGGTTATTACTTTTAGTGAATTATTAATAGATTTTATAAGCTACCTTTGCGAAGGATGTACAATTTATAACTTTAGTTGATTGAGTAATTTATGGTCAATAATAAATTAATTATTAATGATGGGCTTAAGAGTCCATAAATTTCATATTTAGTATTTTACTGGGATTAGTTGTTCGCAGTATTTTGATTTGACAGGATTAAGATTTAGTATTTCTGTTGCCTTAATTGAAGTTTGAATGTTCTGTAATTTTCTTACCTTAATCTTGTGATAAATCAGTATTGCTCACGTTGAGTATTTAGACATGCGATTCTTTTTGTTGCTTGTGGTGCGGAGTTTCTTCATGATTTGTGTTTGGCTTCATTCATCCGTAAAGCTCTTAATTTTATTATATGGCTTTGACGTGCAGGTCTTGAAAATTGGGTTTGAGGTTAAGCTGCAGAGGAATGCTTTGAGCGTGCTAGAACACCCTATCAGGAATGAAGAAGACGATCTTGATTAGGATAACTCCAGCAGTGGATCTGAAATCCATGAAAAGGACAACGACTTTTGTAAGCCCCCTTTTTACATCTTAGCTGATTATTCACTCTCTGATACTGCTATATCATTGTTAAAACCAACACTGTGTTTCCTTTGAATAGCTACTAGTATTAAGTTTCACAAACCCAGCAAGCCAATAGTTAGACGCACAAAGCCTTAGGTGCACTCTATATCTGCCAAGCCAAGCAATCGTGCAAGTTACAGAGAAGTCCACTCCATTCTTGCTCCTCACCCTGTAAGAAACTTGACGAGTAATTCTCATTGACATGATTTATGCTAGTCTTTTCTCTTCATATGACTGATCAATCAATGACCTTGAAGGTTATCATTCTACTTGCTCCTTTACTATTATAAGACTAAATTTACTTTTTTTTTTTAGAATCTTAACAAAAATAAAAAGTTACTTATGAATTGATTTTTCTAAATTTTTCTTTAAACTTGTTTATTTGATTTATAAAGTAGTATACCATCTGATAATAATTCACAAAATAAATTATGATTAAATGATTCATTTAGCTTCCTTATTCTTATAAAAAAAAAAGTCAACTGCATATTTGAAGGAATAGTTCGGAGGAATAGTTAAGTTGCTGCACTTAGATTATAGCAGTCTTCAAGATTTAAACGTCTCTCTTCAGGCTATAGTGACGCATTCCCCTGTTCTGTATGCAGAGGGTGCACTTGGCAAACATGGGAACAGAGTCATTGTGGAGATATTGCAGGCATTATAAACTTGTAGATCTCCCTTTTATTTGTTGGATTTTCACCTTTTTTAAATTTGTATCAGGAAAAGTTTGAAGCATATGGCTAGCTGTATCTTTTCTCTTAACATGTTTCTGAAATTTGCAGTTTAGTAGTAAATCGAGTCCAACGAGGGGACAAATGGTAAAAGCTGTGCAGCGTCATTTCGCCTTGCAGGTTGGTCTTCTCTCCTTAGTACTTGTTTTGGATCAAAATCGGATACTCCAAAAGTTTTTGGCTGTGTTTGGCTGGACTTTTCCTGGTAAAATAAGTCTTTTTTTTCAATGAAAAGGGCTTATTTTGGTGAACAATAAAAAAAGAATATGTTTGGCTAGACTTATAAAAATAAGTAACTTATAACTTATAAATTAAAATAAGTATAAGTTCTTTTTTTCAACTTATGACTTATAAGTCACTTACGGAGGTGGACCCCACAATTCTAACTTATTTTACACATCCAATCACAATCAACCCAAACATAAATCACTTTTCCAAAAGTCCATCCAAATATACATCTCATTACACAATATGACTTATGACTTATAAGTCACTTTTTTTTACAGCTGATCCAAACATAAATCTCATTATACAATCTGACTTATTTTCAGTTTGACTTATATATAAGTTACTTTTCCAAAAGTCCATCCAAACACACCCCTTATTTATTATTTATGGAATTCAAGACAAAACTTATCTCCCATGATTAAGCTCATGCAATGCAAAAGCACTTAAAATAAGTGAAAAAACAAGCTAATCGAAAAAAGTCTGAAAAATCCTTTATGATTGTTGCTTTTCTTTTCTTTTTTTTTTTTGGTCACTGATTTTTAAGATGCTTCTTTGGAACACAGCTGAAGGTGGAAGAGGAAGCAGTAACCAAATAGTTCCTTCGGGGTGGAAAGAGGCTGAAGAGTGAAGTCTTTTTTGACCCACCTGCCCTGATATGAATGACTCGCGATTGTAATTGTATAATATAATATTATATACATATATGTATATAATATTAGCTTTAACCTTAGACCTTGCCTTATTTTTTTCAAACACCACTGAGATCGCGGAATCGGCCTTTTTTTTTTTTCGAGCTTATCCGAATCAGCCTTCAATCTCGCCAAATCTGACCTCTGTAATATTGGGGTTTATTCCCTAGTGTATATGATATGCCTTCGCCTAGTCATAGCTTTACATCTATGACTATGATGTTTTTTTTAACTGAGCTATGACTATGATCTAATCTATCTAGTACTCGTCGTAATTATAAGATTATTTTGATTTTTTTGACTTTTTTGTCAGTCTAAAAAAAATAGTAGTTTCAGTCCACAAAAAAATATTTTTTCCTCAAAACTAGTTTATTCTACTTATAAGCTAACATATAATCTAATTTTGTGTGACATATGTTATAATTTAGTGGTTTAATTTGCTTCCTTAATTTATAAAAAAAAAAATCAAAGTTAAGACGGGAGTATCTACATTTGTCTGCGTAGCTTTGCGCCCCCGCGATTCTCTCTTCATACCTTTGTTTTTAGATTTTATTTTGTATTGTTATTCTTCTTTAAAATATTCCATAGAATAATCCTTTACTTTAGTTTCAAATGTTTATTAATTTAACAAAGATATGGATATTGGATTATCTGCGGGGTCAAGTTTAGTTGAACCGCTGAGAATCTCGTTGCGTGTTTCTTGCTTGGAGAATTTAGTTAGCTCTTATTAGTAGCATCCCGCAAAACTATAATGATCTAATCTAATTAATACCAAGGTCATAGTATTAAAATTCAAATTATTTTTTCATGACTATTTACTTAGGTTAATGAGTATATCTCAAATAAAAACACATTTTAGGCTTGAATCCAAGACCTTACATTTAAGCAGCTATTTTAATTTTGTTCGTTTTAACTTGAGTAGAACAAGAATATCTCTAACCACATTAGATTTGAGCTATTTTTATTCTGAATCATTTTAATGGCAAAAATAACCAAAAAGTACGAAATCTTCGATTATAGTTTTTGTTACATAATTATCTGAGGATAATTTTACAACTTCCATACGCGAATATCTCTAACTTAATTCCAATTATTTACCATATCAAAATCCTTATCAGGTAATTTGAGTCGGATTTCCATCAAACATATACGGCAAATTCAAAAAGGAAAAAAACAAACCGAAGATTACTCATAAAATATGAAACGTCAATATGATTGTGGGACCGACCAAAAGTGGGGTCCATGGAGAAATCCAACGGTTGAGATCTGACCGATTGAAAATGTAGAGGGAGAAAAAGGTAATTTCAGTTAGTGGGTATAGTACACGTAGTTAGCACTCTGGAAAGAGCATCATATAAATTAAAGATTAAAGATCCCAAAAAACCCATTTCGTTGGTCTTCCCCTTCTTATTGCGTTCAAGCAAAACTCACTCAATCCAATATCTTCCTTCCTCAATTCCTTTCAATTCTTTCATGAATCCTATCATCTCTCTCTCTCAAGGTAACCAAATCACTCTTCAATCCATTTTTTCCTCGCAGAATATTCTCAATTCGAAATCATCGGTCACTTTTTGCTTTCATGTCACCTCTTTCTTATCTTCCTTATTGGTCTCGCTACTTCTGCTGCTTAGCTAGGTTTTGTAGCTTATTTATCGCTTACTTTTTTTTTCCTTTAGCTTTGTATAAATAATATATGTATTGCTTTTCTTTGTTTTTTTTTTTTTTTTTTTGCTCATCGCCTAGTTGATGATTGATGGTTGCTGTCATTGCATTTGAATATCTTGTTTCAACTTAATTTGGCTTCTGTATCGTTTTTTGTGTTTTTGTTTCGAATTATGTCTATCTCAGGGGTAAAAATTCTATCGAATTTTACTCTGCTGCTCTGTGTGCGGTTCTGCTTGTGTTATCGCCTTCATCTTATGAACCTGTTAGTTTGTTCTTCCTCTTTTGGATCGTTTGCTGCTAGGAAACTATGTGTTGAGCATTCCTCGATGTTAGTTCTGATGAATTGATGATGGTTTTTTTGGTCGGTTCGGCGGATGATTACTCTTTCATATGAGCAGGAGAAGGTGGCAACGTCCTGGCATGATCATTGATAGATGATGATCGTATTTGTTTTTGAATATGTATATGGCTTAACTGTGATATATTTCTATTCTGATTAGGCTTAACTCATGCACCGCAATCTAAAAATTTGTCTCTCTGTCCTGCAGATAAGAGGAGATGGGCGGTTGTTGTTGCTGTTGCTGTTCTTCCAAAGAAACTGAATTGAGCGATCCACCAGCGTACTTCTATGTTAGTATATATCATATTTGATGCCCATTATTTCTACTCATCCCTTGAATTTATTTTTTTCAAAAAGTAAAGAGGAACATTTTGTTGATGTAAAACGTAGAGATGATTTTAACTCCTTATCCTTAGCTTATTCTAAGGTGGTAAAGAATCAAAATAATTTGACCGCAGCTTCTTAATCTGAAACTAATACGGAAGAAAATAATTCGTTCTCCTTTAAACTATACAGTGATAGGGATTAGAATTTTGTAAAAAAAAAAAGGATCATGTCCATTAATCAAATAACAAGCTTACAAAGGAGCAAGAAACAGTCCAGAACAAGTTTCTTTCATCATCCACCACCATCCTACAGCAAGGCAGTGGTTGAGTAATGGTACAAAAGTTACCAACCCTATTCTCTGGATTCCTAGCAGAGAAAAGGGCACGAAAATTTGCCCAGCATCTCAGTTTGATGCATGCTGTGCGATGTTTACAATGGAAAGTCTGGGAGAATCTGTAACCAAGTCTGACAATTGTTTGATGCAATCATGAATTCAACTCTTCCTCAACATATTTGAAATTATGAACTTATGAAGACAACGACCAACCTTAGTAGTAGCCCAGTTTCAGAATCGTCTGCCATAAATAAATCAAATATAATAGGTAGACTACCCTGGGGTTCTTGAAAGATACTGCTGAGATCATATCAGTATTCCAAAATTTAGGGTGAGGACTAAAATGATTTATTTTTTCAAAACATAAGATTCACAATTGAAGCCACTAAATTGACAGCAGAAATTATCTTCCAAAAAGAAATATTGGAAGAAATATTATAAGTTTATTTTAGTCATCAGTGCATGTATATCTGCACTAGGTGTGTTGAGTGTTGACATGTAAGGCTGTAACTGACTCTGGTCCCAGCCCTGCTCTCCAGCAGGCTGACCAGGAATTAATCACTGTCTTGTTTTATGTTTAATATGCCTCTCAAAGGACACAATCTGTCTTCCTTTTTTTATTCCAAGCTGTGGGGGGTGGGGGCTTGATTTACAGCACATCACTATCATTGCTCAGTTTACCTCATCTTAATTTTGCGCCTTTATTGGCCATGAATTTTACTATTTCCTGCCTCGGAGGACATTTTACTATTTCCTGCCTCGGAGGACATTTATTTATTTTGGTTTATTTGTTAATAATATCACTTTCACTATAAGTAAATAGCTAGGTAAATGTTTCTTGCTTGTCTTCTCGTTTGAATTTTTTTACCAGCACTGAGTTTTCAAATATACAGTTGTTGGCAGCACAGTGTCATGAAATAGTATGACACCTTTTTTCTTTGATCCAATTGGCAGTATGAAGTCTTCTTTGTGATTATGAACTTGTAAATAGCTATCTGTTGTTTCCCTTCCACCGACTATTGGTTATGATCCATGAAATATGTTTTCATATGCATGACTCTATTTGCTGCATTTTATTCTCCAGCACCCAAGAGCATCAGAGGAGCGAGTTCCTCTATCATCTGATCATGGTTCTACCTCTGCTTTCTCCAGAGGGCTCCTAGTTGATACTAATCTTGAAACTTCAAGTCCTGACACTTATAGACCGCCTCCTGCTCCTGTTCCTTACAGCAGCGTTACTTTGGTTGTCACTCAGACTCCATCCAGGGTTAATGAAATTAGTGATAATAAGACTAATGCATCCCTTCAATCTACAAATCCTAATTCAATTCAAGAGACAGTTACTAGTGATGGTCATGGAAATTTGACCAAGTTGGAAGAGCAGAAGGAACTAGAGGGTAAAGTTCAAAGTGATTTAGAATTAGACTCAGCTAAGAACTCAGAAATTGAACTTCAAAAGCTAGAAGAACCTGTCATTTTAGCTGAAGAAGAGGATGTATGTCCTATCTGTTTGGAAGGTGATGCCGTCATATATTCTCCATTTCAAATTGTGTAGCTGTGCCTGTTGGAATGTCAACCTGACCATTTTTATGTTATTTCTCAGCTATTTTGTTTACATTTGAGTGGTTATTCATGAATTCTTTTTCTTTTGATACTCAGAGTATGATGCCGAGAATCCAAAACTCAGCACAAAATGTGATCATCATTTTCACCTTGCATGCATTCTAGAATGGATGGAAAGAAGTGAAAGCTGTCCCGTGTGTGATAAGGTTTGTATCATTCCCATCCCTCTTAGATTTTCAAGAAGATATCCTTGTGAGTTTTCCGCTTAGAAAGTTTCCCCCCAAATGATGCAGGATATGGTTTTCGAGCCTCCAATTGATTAAACAACTTGGGTGTTTGAATATACTGCGATATATAGTTTTTGAAGCCAAAGTTACATCTTACAAAATAGTAGCGGTTTACAGTTATGCGATTGAAGTTTATGGTTGTTATTTGGGTGCTTTGTCTCCGTAGTTTTCAAAGGGTTTCTTCCTTTTTTGACGCAGATAATTTGGTTACATTTGAAATAGAACAGATTTTCATGGCAATAATTTGGGTTTGAACTCAGTTTCAACCTTTTGGCCATAAGCTCCATTCCCTTGGCCATAAGTGTCGTTACTGGGATCAAAACTCAGTTCCATTCCTTTGTACATTCCATACGACGAGTTACACTGAAAATTTTCCTAGGAGACAGTGATCACATTCGAGTCGTGACTGGTAAGTATGATTTTTCTCTCATATTGTATGTCTTCCAGTTTTGTACATATGCTGGAGGCTGTTCTGGAGCCTGGATCGCACTTTGGTTTTGTTCTTTTATTCTTAGCATAAACAGTTTTCCATTCCTAATTTCGTATGGTAGAAGTGTTTCTATCTCCTCGCTTCTTTGTTTTGTTGGTATCTTCACGACAAGTGCTCATAATTCATGTCATATGTATAGAATTTGCTTTCCTCCAAAAAGCACATTAATACTTTTATTTAAATTTATTTAAACAAATGCTTCTTTCAGTTCTAAATATAGGACATATTTTACTAATTTGATTAAATTAAGGATGTTAGTTATGTTAATTGGTATGTTGTGTTATTTCTAAAACACCCCAATATCTTCCTTTATTCCCTCCCCATCTTTTCTTTGATTATTATTGGAGGAACATTAATAGGGATAATTTGGGAAGAAATTAATAAAAATTAGAATTAGTTCCTATATTTAAAATCAAAACTAACTCCCCAAATAGGTCCTATATTTAGGACCGGAATGGGTACTTATTAAATATTTTTCACAATTATCGACCAAAAATTTGCATACTCGATCATGGATATTTTGACAAAATATTAAACATTTAAAATTAGATTTTTTTTTTTGTGGGATAAAAGTTAGATTCTTTAACATCTTTAAATTACCTGTTGACAAAAATAAGTAAATAACTGACACAGACAGAAAATAAATGAGAGGAATAGGAAGGAAAAATTCAACGCAAACCATATCCTTCGTGCGCGCTTGTACATACATGGAGAGACCCGACCATGTGAGATAGACCTTTTTAAATTTATTTAAATCAAGAGTCGAATTAAAATACAATTTTAAGTTAATATACTCCTTCCGGTTCTAAATATAAAATTATTTTGACTTTTTTTTGTGAAAGTTAAGGAAGCAAATTAAACCACTAAATTATAACATATGTTACATGAAATTAGATAATATATTAGTTTATAAGTAGAATAAATTAGTTTTGAGGAAAAAAGATTTTTTGTGTGGCTAAAATTACTTTTTTTTATGGACTCAAAAAAAGTAAAAAAAATCAAAGTTATCTTATAATTAAGACCGGAGGGAGTAATTTTCAAGCCTGATCCTTTTAAGTTAGAGTTCGCAAGGAGTGACCTTGGAGAGGATAGGGTAAATATGTTTAATCATGTTCAAAAGGAATTATCATCCTTTTAAATATTATTTAGTTTACACGAAACCTGAGACCTGATTCTTCATATAGAGATTTTAAAAGTAGTCAAGAACAAGTAATTCAAAACTTTTAGGGCTCCTTTCGATAACTTGGCGTGGGTTTTCCAATAATTCAAGTGTCTTTCTCCTTCAACTTCTCTCTTCCGAGCTGTGATTTCTGTAACATTCCAAGATCTTAAGAGGCTGGACAATTCTTACAAGAAATGTTAAAACTGGAAGCCGTTCCCATTGTATTGCCATAATTTTTCTAGGCTAAGATGAGGTTAAAACTTTTAAATGTACAAAGTTGCAATTATATGATTCCGATATCTTTTGTTTATCCTGTCTAAGGCTGATTCTACATTGGACATTCCAATGAACTTCATCATTTGATGCATCTTTGAACCACATGTTCCACATCACATTAAGGAATTAACTCAGTGGTCTCCTTGTTCGTTCCGATTTTAATGGCATCATAGCAAAGGATATGATTTTGTTGCTTCAAACTTTTTCTGTATTTTCGTTTTATAGAACTGATGTACCGATGAATTCTCCTACCTTAAACTCAGTGACTCTATTGGTTTAATATTTTCATTTTATAAAGTTGATATTTTTATAAAAGAAAAAAGTCTGTTTGAACTCCCATAACACTATTTTATTTAGTTTAAAATATAATTTAACCATTTTAACAATTATACTTGTTCAAGCTTTTATTTAACTAGTATTTATTTGAAGATAATTAGGTTATTTTTGCACTCATAAATCGCTTTTCTATCATGTCCCATATAATTATTTGATTTGACTTAGTTTAGTGGTTTGGACTTAGTTTGACATTTTAATTTACTAATAGCTATGATATGTATTAAAAATTTTATAAGATCCTTTATTTTATTTTTATGCATTTACTAAAACTTGTTAAAATGCTACAGGGTTTAAAGTCCGAGGGTCAAAGTCCAAACAACCAGACCCACGGGTTTGAGGCTGGACTCCAACTTTAGCTATATTATGGAAGCAGACTTTTAAAGCTTGAGATAACACCACGAGCCAACCCATTTTTCTGTCACTACAGTACTAAATATAAGAGCTATTAAGACCTATTGGATGGTAACTTTTGGATCTATGATCTCCCCCCACCTTCTATCCAGGAGTTGGTAGGTGATGAGAGATAGTACCCGAGAATCTTTTGTAGACCATACTCTTTCAGTCTCTTGAGTTATTAATACTTAATAGTATGCAGTATTTCAGTTATGGTGAAAAAATATATATTATTACCAATTTACCTAATTTGAGGAAAAGATTGGGAAATTAGAAACATGTCTTATATTTACGAATAAACTCATCTCTTTAAGTAGGTCTTATATTTAAGACATTGGGGAGTAACCTCTGAGAAAAAGAAAAGACACATGCATTTTTCACATATCTCAAGAGTACACTATTAAAAAAAAATCTCAATTTTAAAAAAAATAATGTTACCTTCTACTAGATAAATCCATTGATGTTAAACTTGTTAGTTGACTTTTGCGTCTATCAAAACTTGTCACGAGTCGCTTAAATTCATAATGGTTGTAAATTTGGTTAAACTGATGATTTTACATATTGAGTTTACCGTTTTTACATTTCTACAATACGAAATATTATTATCAATTAGCTCTAAATCTCACGCTAATTATTTTATTTGATCATATTCAATAAATTTACATATATATTTTTATAGAAATTTTTCTATTGAGTTTGATAAAGTAATAATGTTAATATATTAAATATCTATCAACTATTGATATTTAAAATATATTTAAGTTAGTTATTGTTATTTTTTGTATTTCTGTAAATATACTTTGAACATATATTTATTAATAAAAATATACTCTTACGTGTTTAAGATTGGAGTTTGCAGTACGATTTTATATTCTTATCACGGGTTCACTTAAACTAACTTAGTTGGATAAGTTTAGATGAAACTATGTTATATTTAAGTTTGAACTTTGAAGTAACTTATCATAACGTCTTCAAATAAGGTGAAGCAGAATCTATATCATCTTATGTACCGTAAATCATGGTTTAAAATATATTTTAAAGGTTATAATCATATTTCAAACAATCACCCAGTTTATGTTATTAAAAAATACCTCAGCTTATAAAAGTTGTTTGATTTACCTTAAGGGAAAAAAAAACACTTTTGCATCTTACTTAGATAAAACTATAAAACATAAAATTATCTAAATTCTTTATCCGATTTTAAATATTAGATTGAATTGATCATTTTTGGGAAGGTTAAGGAAGTCAAATAAACTATTTAATTTCAACATATGTTAGATCTAATTAAATTATAGGTTATTTTATAAGTAGAGTAAATAATATTTAGGAAAAAATTATAATTATAAATACTTTAAAATGGTTTATTTTATAACCTTAATTTTCTTAAAAAAAATCTACTTGATATTCTACTTAGAAAAGATAAAGATAGATTATTAAACGAGCACCTAGATTTATCATCCCTTAGACTTAGACCCTCACAGTCTCAGCTCACAAACTTGCAGGGGAAAGAGAAAACCCCCCCAAGCCTGGAAGAAGTGTAGAAGACCCCAAGCTTTGGGGGTTTGTCCCAACAATTTCTTTGCTATTCTGGTACTCGTCGAACCTTTCTCTTCTTATTTTCCCGCTTCGTCTTCTTTCTCTTTCTCTGTGCATTTTCATGGCATTCTTGGCCTCTCCCTTTTTATGATTGAACCACCCCTTTCCTCTGATCTATAAACCATGCACTTCACCTCCATCTTCGCTTTCTCAGCGGCACCACTTCCTTCATGATCTGGTACGAGGTAAATCGACGAACTAACTAGCAACCTTTGCATCGTTGGTATCTGTAAGATTTGTTCTCTCCTGCCACCTCTGAGTTTGCTAATTCATACTATGTTGCATTGATGAATGGAAAAATTGAAGCTTTCTTGATCTCAGACTGTGGGTTAACAACATAGGCGTAGTGAATCAAAGCATATGGCACGATGGTCAGGTTTCACTAACGGATCTTCCGAAGATTGCCTTGAAACTTTTGGAGGACATCAGGGTAATGACTGTTGCCTCAACGTTGCTCACGTTGTTACAGATCAACTTGATGATGATGAAGTTAAACTAGAGTGCTTGTTTCATCAGCTTCTATCTATTTGTATAGAGGAGAAGAATTCTAGAGGCATTATTCGTCCTCTTCCTGTAATGCTAGATGATGGTCAATCGTTGGATTTATACAAACTGTTCTTTTTTGTGAAGGAAAGAGGTGGGTATGCTTTGGTGTCTGAGAAAGGATTGTGGGGTTTTGTAACTGAGGAATTGGGTTTGAACCCTAAACTTTTGGCTTCGGTGAAATTGGTATATGATAAATATTTGAATGAGTTTGAAAGATGGCTTGGCAAAACTTGTGGAGGGATGAATTTAAAAAGTGGGAATCATGGGTGTAATATGGATTTTAAGCCAGTGCCTCCGGAGCTTGTAAAAGAGTTTAGAGATTTATTGTGCGGCGACATTGAGTTGGAGGATGATGTATCTGTTCAGCTGCTATCATGTGAAATGAGAAGCAACATTGATTTGATTAATCACAAGAGTGAAATGAATTTGTTGGATAACGAAAATCAACCTCCTATAAGCGAGGATGTCCACAGTATCCTTGGTGATGCTAATTCGAAATTTTGTAATAGTGTTGAGAATGATCTTGTTAGCTTGAACTCAGAAGTTCCTGAGAAGGAATTTAGTTCTCGCAAGCGCAAACGAGATGCATTGTCTTCAATGTTGAACTGGATCAGAAAAACGGCGAAAAATCCTCTTGATCCTTCAATTGAACTGATACCAGAAGCATCCAAGTGGAAGGAGTATAAAGGACAAGACTTTTGGGTTCAGATAATTAGAGCAAGAGAGGCACTTCAGCTGAAGTCTTGCGACAAACCGAACTGTGGGCAGTCTTCCTTGCAGGTATAACATCCATTCATATATTAGTTTTATACAAAAGCAACAAGTCTTTTGCCAAAAATGGTTCCAAACTTGTTATTAGTTATGCTTATATTTTATCCCACCCCATTCCTGTAATGTCAAAGTTTATGCTATGTGCATGTAAACTGAGATTTGCAGGTGTCAATATGGCTGTTTGTGAAGTTGACTGTTTGCATATCAATGCTTATTTTCATGTATTGTTGGAGTGAGGATGAAAGGGTAAATTTTGAACATCAGAAATTATACTTCTATACGATAATGAAAATGTGCCTGAAATTAAAACTATTAGTCTGATAGTTAATTACTAAGGAGAGAGCTTGCTATCTAAAAATAAGTTTGTTTGGAAATTGTGGAGACTATTATATAATCTCCACCATTGTTTTATTTGAAAATGAATATCTCACGTTCTTGATCATTTGAAGTCCTTCACCCCATTATGCTTGTTCCATGAGATGGGGGAAAAACGTGGCTAAAATTAAAAATATTTGTCTGATAGCCTATTACCAAAAGAGAACCTTTGATCTAAAATAAGCATGTTTGGGGAATTGTTATGACTATTCTATAATCTCTGCTGTGAGTTTGTATGAAATTGAATTTATCATGTTCTTGATGGGTATATTTTTTTCCCCTCATTATGCTTGTGCTATAATTGTTTTGGTTTATAAGTTTGTCCTTGTTGCCACAAAGATACCCTGTTGGTCATCCAAATTTTAATAGCTTTGTTAACAGGAGCCACAGGAGCCGACCCCACTTAATGGGATAAGGCTTTGTTGTTGTTGTTGTTAACAGGAGCCACAGGACAACTCAGCCACATACTTGTTGTGCTTTGGTCAAATAATTTCCCTCCTTGACCAAATTTTCAGAGCCCTCAAACCGCTATTTTCTATTCTCAAATCCTGAATGGAAAGTTTCCTGAAATTTGAAATTTATATCTTGAGTTAGTCATTATAGGTAAACAAAAAACTTATGCTTCCATGAGTTCTGCGTATCGGGAAGATTCTAGGGTGAAAGATTCAGTGAAAAAGGTTGACATAAGAAGCTTGGATGGAAAAGCGTAGCTTTTCATCATCACTTATATTTATGGCTTATTAGGTATACCAATGGAAACGGAATCCAATTCACTTGCACAGAATGCGATATTCAATGCTTATAGTTCGTCTGTCATTATTAATTGATAATATCTATACTTTTGTTACCTCTTTTGTGTAGAGGCAAGTGGTCATTTCTTTCCATTTTTAATTCCACTTCCTTTGCATATGTAACAATTTCCATACCAAGCAGCCCATCATTGTTTAATATTTGGATGGATTTATGGTCCCCCCCCCCCCCCTTTTTGTTTTCCTTTTTATTTATGGCAGGGTTCTTTTTCGAATTAGATTATGTACTGGTTAGGTTTTTGCTTTAGCTTCAGCCACTTTGAGTTTAACTTGCATGGATTTGGACTTACACAGTTGTTACAGTCATCATCTGATGCATGTGGCGTTGCATAATGTCCATATGACCTTACCATAGCTAAGCTTGTAAGTGGCTCCAAGTTGCTCTAGATTGCCACATATATGTGTTTTCTATAACCTTTTGGGCCATCCTGTTCCAGCTTGTAATTCTTCTAGATTTTATTACCAGGTATCCAATTAATTGAATAGTCAGGATTGAGGCTTTGAGATTGGGATGTCTCTCCCCATGGGGCTTTTCTATCATGGTGGGATTTGAACATAGCTTGCCTACTCTGTGTTGGTCTACCACTAGACCAAGTACCTTTGAGTGATACATGTGTGTTGAACAAAATGGTTTTCTTGCATTTACCTTGTTCATTGTAAGGAACGCTATTGTGAGTATTTCCATGCATGGAACATAGTTTTGTTTGCTAATACTTACTATTCTTCTGCATGTTCTCCAAGTATCCTATAATGTGCTGGGTGGGGCACAAATCAACAAAAGGATTGTTTTTCAGCTCTAATAAAAGAAAAATTACCATTTTGTTTGGTGTTATTTTTTGGGTAACATTCTGTTTGATATTATTGTATTGTTGTTAAATGTCCTTAATAATAAGTTCCAAAAGGGTATAATTAAAATCATTATTGCTTTGATATCATTACACTGAAAATTCTTGTAGTTGCACTCAAGGGGTCAAGGTGGAAAAAATGTCTATTTTTGGGTTGTTTGGAATTAGAGGCTATAATATTGAGCTTTTCAGAGTTCTCTTTGTTTGTAGAAGCAAAAGATGCATCCTGCCATGTATGAGGATCATGCTGCTGTCAGTCACCATTCTGCGGCAAAACTGAGATGGAGCAGAAGGCTTCCCACCTCAGCTAAACCTCATATATGCTCTTGTTGTGATTCACATTCAGCTATTGAAAACAAGTTACCATGTTCAGTCACCACTGAGACAGAAAATGCTTCACTAGAGAAGACAAATGCAGCAGATGATTCCTTGAATGCAAAGGAAACAGCTAAGCCGTCCACTGATGATACAGTTAAAAAGGTAGTAGCTATAGGTCCTCTTTTTCAAGCTGAAGTGCCAAAATGGACTGGTGTGGTTTCTGAAAGTGATTCTAAATGGTTGGGCACGCAAATATGGCCTTTGAACGATAGGGAACCACAACCTGTCACTGAGACCGGTATTATTGGGAGAGGTAGACAAGAGAATTGTGGCTGTCGTGTTCAAGGTTCTGTTGAATGTGTTAGATTTCATATTGCTGAGAAGAGGATGAAGTTGAAGCTTGACTTGGGTTTGGCATTTTACCATTGGGGATTTGATTGTATGGGGGAGGAAGTTTCACTTCAATGGACTGCTGAAGAAGAAAAGAAATTCAAAGAAATTGTGATGTCAAATCTGCCCTCCCAAATTAAGAGCAGAATCTTCAAGTATTTTCCAAAGAAGACAAGGAAAAGCTTGACGAGCTATTACTTCAATGTATTTCTTATTCAACGCAGGATTTATCAGAATCGTGTGACTCCAAATAATGTTGATAGTGATGATGACGAACATGAATTCGGATCTTTTACCGACGGCTTTGGGATGGAAGCTGTAAAGGGTCCAGGTTACAAGTTTCTGGAGTGTTCACTGAACAATCGATGCACTGAATTGGAGTGAACAAGATGAAGCGTCAGGATTTGATCAGTGTGTTTGAACCATTTTTGAGGAAACAAAGATCCACATCCAAGCTTCAAGTTAAGACCTTTCTTTCCATGATCAATGGGGAAACCATTCACCTCGGAGGTAACTCCATTACAAACTCACTGTTAAAAATTCTGATGAGACTGGCGTGGGAGTAACCCATTCTAGTGGAAGAGACTGCATGAATTTTCAAATCTTGACTACCCGTAATGCAGAACTTGCAGAGGCTGCTACTGATTGATGCTGACGGTTGAGTGGCAGTCTAATCAAGTTCTTCATCAAGGGTGCGCAACCAATACTGTAATTCTGTACACTATTTCATTTCATCACTTTGGCCTGAGACATAGAATCAGATAGAAAAACCTTGGGACAAGAGTCCACAATGGTTGGTGTTATGTTTCGTTTGTAAGAGTGCCTATGGCACACAATTTTGCAAAATTCGTCATGTCAAGTTTGTGATATATCAGTTATTGTTCCTCTAAAAAATATGGTTCTGTTTATGTGGCTTGATTGCTTTTAAACTTTTAGCCCTGATGCTTGATGCCTCTGGTCTTTAAACACCAAAATTGTGTAAAACGAATTTTTGCAAAACCAAGGTGCATGAATGGTTCTGAGAGTCAGAACGAATGACATTTTAAACGCCGACAGAATTAAACTTGTAAGTGCGCAGTTAAACATGGAGTTTAGTACTAAATAAACAGTTGCATCCACTTTCCCTGTGCACGGCTATTTGATTTGATTGAGTGAGATTCAAAAATTATTAGAGCCAATTGAATATATTTCTTTAAAAGACATTTTTTGTATTTGTTAGAAACTCCATTTTTAAGCTATTAAAAACTCAGCCGCATTTGTGTGATTCATACGTTATTTTTACATCATGATCAGCATTTTCTAGATATTCTACAATCTCTAGAAACAATTTTGGTAAATCTGTCATATATATACATGAAGATGTTTTACCGTTGTCAATGTCATTGTATCCTTTAGTGAGTGGTAAAGTTAAAATCTTTTCACAGATATAGAAGAATGTCGTATCTTTAAAGGGGAAGATTTGATGGGTGAAGCCTTTTTGACTTATAAATAACAAGTTGCATATTGATAACTCTTTTTCGTGAGAATGGGGGAAACTACAGAATAAACAATCACTCGAAAAAAAGAAAAAGATTACATACGTCGTAAAGAAGAAAAATCTTTTAATGGAAAACCATCGAAATGACTTTGCAGTAATGCAAAGCCATTATTTTTCTGAATAAACTTAATGATGAAAATGATTTTTAGCTTCACGTTTTAAAAATTTAAAAAAGGGTAAATCTTAACACCAAAATCGGAGTGTGATGCCCATCATGTACTAGTCTAGAAGATAATGGGCGGAAAGTTGTCTGAAAAATCTGGCATTATCTTTTTTTTCTTTATTATTATTATTATTATTATTATTATTTTCAAACTATAATCATATCATAATAATTATAAGGGTTAATATAACTTTTGGTCCCTGAACTTTCACTCAATTTTGGTTTTGGTCCTTGAACTTTAAAATTTTTTGTTTTGGTCCCTGAACTTTCGGTCAATTTTGGTTTTGGTCCCTGAACTTTGAAAGTTTTGGTTTTGGTCCTTGAACTTTAGATCAATTTTGGTCTTGGTCCCTGAACTTTGAAAGTTTTGGTTTTAGTTCCTCAACTTTATTTTTTTTTTTGAAGTTTTTTTTTAAACTGAGGGACCAAAACCAAAACTTTCAAAGTGCAGGGACCAAAACCAAAACTTTCAAAGTTCAGGGACCAAAACCAAAATTGACCGAAAGTTCAGGGACCAAAACCAAAAATTTTAAAGTTCAAGGACCAAAACCAAAATTGAGTGAAAGTTCAGGGACCAAAACCAAAATTGAGTAAAAGTTCAGGGACCAAAAATTATATTAACCCTAATTATAATAAACATTCCTGGATGGGGATGGAACCTCACCGAAAGTGAAGAAATTAATCTTTTTGGGTAACTCTGAGTAAACTTACACATTCTACTGACTACTGAGTACGACCACCGAGTGCGTAGCTTCACGTGCAGGCAAATTTTTTTTTTTTTATGTTGGTTTAATATTATTATATAATTTACAACTGAGAAACTCTTAATTTCACTCTTTTTGATGTCTGAACCGCTTTGGGGTGTCATCTTGTTTGTGGAGGAAGCGTTTATCTTCTTTTGTTCTCAGCCTCTCACCCAAAAAACTACACACTCCATACTCAGAAAAAAAAAAAAAAAAACAAGCAAGAAAATATGTCTTCTCCCAGTAAACGTCGAGAGATGGACTTGATGAAGCTGTAATCTTTCTTAACTGTGCTTCTTCCCTTTTATTTTTGCCATCTTTTTGAATAATTGCTTTTAAGTTTCTGTTCTGAATTTCTTGGTTGGGTTGAATTGAATTAGGATGATGAGCGATTATAAGGTGGAGATGATCAATGATGGCATGCAGGAGTTTTATGTGCATTTCCATGGGCCTAAAGACAGTAAATTTTTACATCCCTCTGATTTTTTTACATTTCTGTTTATCTCAGTGGTGTTCTCGGAGTTGTAATATTTCTTCTCCTTATCAAACGTTGTTCCTCTCTATTATTTCAGTTGTTTAGAGCCTATAAATTCAATGTGGTTCTGCTTTAGCTTTTTTTCCTAAAAAAGAAAAAAAAATCTCCATTTAGCTATTTTGGTACTCCTGTTAATCACTGATTTTGACTGCTTGAATCAGATGAGATACATGTCTCACCATTTTAGCTAGCTGTGTTTGTACTTAGATGGATTCAGGTTACATGTTCACTCATTTTTCCTCAGTGATGTTTGGTTTCATAAGGATCTATCATTGTCAGTTTAAAGGTTATGGGGATTTTTCCTTCCTTTTATTTCATTCTTTTTTTCTGGGATGATCTGCAGGTCATTATCATGAAGGTGTATGGAAGATTAGAGTAGAGCTTCCTGATGCTTATCCTTATAAATCTCCATCCATTGGTTTTGTCAATAAAATTTACCACCCTAATGTTGATGAAATGTGAGCTGTACCTACCAAAGCTTCTTTCTTATCCTCTTTCTTTTGGCTGTGTGTTCATGGTCTCTTGAGAATCTTCACTAATAGTTTTATTTCTCTCTGACATTTAGGTCTGGCTCAGTTTGCTTAGATGTTATTAACCAGACCTGGAGTCCTATGTTTGGTAAGCTACACTGCTACAACACAATTACACACGTAATGCATTTAATTAGTTCTTGTTTGCTAACTTGTGACTGTACCTTTGGGTTTCACCTTTTTTTCAATTTTTATTTCAGACCTTGTTAATGTATTTGAAGTTTTTCTTCCCCAACTTCTGTTGTACCCCAACCCATCAGACCCATTAAATGGTGAAGCTGCTGCACTGATGATGCGTGATCGCACTGCATATGATCAAAAAGTCAAAGGTAGCAATAATTTTTGTTTACTTGATATAAGCAACAATCTACCTTTGTGCTTAGATAATCTCCATGAACTCATGAAGAGAGTTTTTGAAAACCACCAGCTAATTGAACTGCAGTTGTTTTTGCAGCATTTTGAAATCCGAATACTATCAATTTTTTTAAGAAAAGCCTTTAAAAAAAAAAAGCTCAGAAGGTCGTTTGATGTGGTTTGTTATATGCCAAATGTGTAAACTAACCCTATGTCTCCCCTCTGAAAGTTGTCCTCCAGACAAACAACGATCTTCCTCGTGTTTAGTTGCAAGAGTCTGCAATGGAACCTTTTGAATCATCAATGGAGAACTTAAGTTCTCAGGGTCTGTGCCAGCCTCAAGTTTCTTACCATATTGCTTTCATTTTTTTAAATTAATAACTGAGTGATAATAGTGAGTTTTTCATTTCTACAGTAGTTATTGGAACCCATTGTACTTTATCAACAATAGCAATTTGATATAACAAGTGACTTGATATTTCAGTACAGGAAACTTATCATTAATTAGTTGATTGGAGGATAATGTGAGCTCCAGAAACAATTAATGTGATGAGTACCTGCAGGCTGCAGCACAAGTACATCGGCCATTTGTTTGCCAGTTATTCAAATTTATAGCATCAAGTTTGATGCATTTAATTAGTTTTCTTGGGCTAATAATCTATCCTTTGCATGGTTTAATAAAGTCAGTGATCACAATGTACATACACTTGTTTCTCTGTTTGTAGATCTTGCCTCATAAACCAGAAACTCATATATTTACCATATTTCAAATCTCAACTCACTGTGCAGCTTTAGATAACTGGTATTTTATCTATATTAACCAACTATACTGAGAATTTACAGAATACTGTGAGAAATATGCCAAGCCAGAAGATGTTGGTGCTACACAGGAAGAAAAATCTAGTGATGAGGAGTTGAGTGAAGATGATTATGGCTCTAGTGATGATGGAATTGCAGGGCAACCTGATCCTTGAGTTTAAACATTGCAATACAATGTCAACCTTAATCATGTTTCTTTTCCACGGCAACTTAACTAGGTAGTATATCAACCAATTTATGATTTAAATGTCTTGTGTCTGAAGACATTTGCTGTTGTGTGGCCCAAACAAAGTTGTTAGCTTTACTTGTAAATGTAGTTGTTCTCTCACCAGGACGAACTCTGTTTACCCTTCGTTTGATTTAATGAAAATCCCTTGAAGATAAGATGCTTCTTCTATTTATAGTCATTTGGAGGGAAATTTATGTGAGAAAGATAAAAGACGGTGTTGGGTGACTTCCACCTGTATAAATGTAAGAAAAGAAAGGTGATGAGAAGGAAATTGCCACCACTTGTATTTTAATATCAATTTGTTTGGATAACCAAAACAAATGCATTGATAAGTTGGTAGTGGTCAGTGTGGAGCTGAACAAAAAGATGAAGCGAGTGTGCGTTTTGAGGTTATTACAGTTGACCACAAAGAAGGGGGGGGGGGGGGAGCAAAAAAGATGTAGAATAAAAGAAAAATAGAAAGAACTATACTGGAAGAAAGATGAAAGTTGATGCTGGAAATTGGTGAAGTGGAAATGGCAAATCTGCAGTTGAAAGTTGATGTGGAGCAATTGTGATTCAGGGAGTTCAGATTTGTTGGAGTAAAGATTAAGATTTATACGGGTTGCATGGAGGCTGTCACCTTGCCATTAAAGGGGTTGTCCTGATAATCATCCTTTCCGTGACAACATTAAAGATGTTAGACTCCTGATATCTAACAATTGACAAGTCATTGTTTTACATATGTCTAGAGAGATGAACTCTCTAACGGATCATTCAGCTAAGATGATCCATAGTCTTTTTGATAATGTTTTCTTATTTTAATTATCCACTGTCGTCCCTTACGGCGTTGGCAAGCGTTGGCAAAAAGAATATGTTTCGCAGTGCTTGTATGTATCCTCTAGTGAGGAAATGTTTTTTCAGTCTTATTAAAAACAAAGGGAAAAAAAAAAAGCTGACAATTGTTGTTGGAGATAAAAAGCTGAAAGCTCATGCTCGGTACAATAATTTTATAATTGTTTATTACATCCGGACAACAAAGGCCCCTATAGCTCAGTGGTAGAGCGTCAGTCTTGTAAACTGAAGGTCCGTAGTTCGATCCTGCGTGGGGGCACTTTTTTTTTTTTTATGATTAAATCCCATTTGCTATTATTACTTTATTAAATCTTTCTCATCTCCCACACTATACTTTTTATAAATTCATATTATCTAATTCATGAAATGTAGTTAATTTATTAAATATGACATAATTAATAAGTTTTCCCAATTTCATCATTATTTATAAATGTATATTTAAACAATATTTTATACATTATGTTTCATCTCTTTCTTTTATCGTTATATTTATCTGTACACCCATGAGCAATGTGCGAGACAATTTTAGTAAAAAGATTATGTGAGAGTTGTAAGGGGAAGTTACTATATATGGCGGGAAGTTATTATTTTAATTGTAAATATATAAAATAGTATATAAATTAAAATATGGTAGTTTTCCAAAAAAAGCCACTAACCAGTGGATAATTGCTGGTAATGCGCAGCACAACTTGGGAAAAAATTATTGTGGATAACTACTGGTAATGGGTGGGACGATTTGATAAAAAAAATAATTAATATAGTTTTGTGTTTGTAACTTGTAAGTGAGAGTTGTGAGGGGAAGTTAACATATATATGGTGGGGAGTTATTATTTTAATTGTAAATATATAGAAAATATATAGATCAATAGGGTAGTTTTCCACAAAAAAAACCCCTAACCCAGATTTGTTAAGAAGTTATACTGCTTATGTGGCGCAAGTAAGACTGCTCGCACCTCTACTTTTATATAGTAGAAGATTAAAATATGGTATATCCGCTGGTGATGGCGGGACAATTTGGTAAGAAATTATTGTGGACAGCTACTAGTGATGCATGGGACAGTTTGATAAAAAAAATAATTAATACAGTTTTGTGTTTGTAAGTGAGAGTTGTGAGGGGAAGTTAACATATACGGTGAGGAGTTATTATTTCAATTGTAAATATATAAAATATATAAGTTAATGGGGTAGTTTTCCATAAAAATCTCTAACCTAGATTTGTTGAGCGGTTATATTGTTTATGTGGCGCAAGTAGGACTACTCGCACCTCTACTTTTATATAGTAGAAGATTAAATTATGGTAGTTATCCCCGAAGCCGCTAACCCGTGGATAATTGCTGGTGATGGCGGGACAATTTGGTAGGAAATTATTGTGGATAGCTACTAGTGATGCATGGGACAGTTAGATAAAAAAAAATTAATTAATACAATTTTGTGCTTGTAAGTGAGAGTTGTGAGGGGAAGTTAACGTATCTGGTGGGGAATTATTAATTCAATTGTAAATATATAAAATATATAAGTTAATAGGGTAGCTTTCCACAAAAAACCCCTAACCCAGAAAGGAGGACTGCTCACATCTTTACTTTTATACAGTAAAAGATTAATAAAGATAAAATTGTAAAATTCACATTAATTATCCTCAAAATAGACTTATAATAAAGACTAAAATTTTCCCACAAAATGACTTATGAAACCAAGAGTGGTACATGTTATCATACTTTTTTCCCACCTACCTGTTATCAAAATTAAAGTCCGTACATGCATTGCATATGTTGATATTGATTTGTCACCTTTCTTTCCATCAACTATCACTCACAAAACGCAACAAACTTTCACTCACAAAATAAATAGATTAGCCGGTTCAAAATTTCCTAAAATACACAAACAAGTGACAAGGTTTTTTTTTTTTTTTGTTGGGCCGGGGGGGGGGGGGGGATGAATGACAGGTTAACTTTAAACGTCTTACGTAGAACCCATAAAAATAAATTAATATAAGCCGTTTTGCAAACATAAAAAAAATGAAAATTACCCTATATTAATATAGAAATTCTTGTTAAATACATATAGCATCCATAGAGACTCAGAAAATGCCTTGATGTTGCACGCTTCATGGCTCAAAATAAAACTAAAGCAGAATCAACAGAGAGATCAAGCAAAGCAGCAGAACTATTCCATTCCCCACATGTCTTACACTTTTTTTTTTTTTTTTTTGGGCCATGAAACAAACAGAATTATACAATCTGTAGACAAGTAAAGCTTCTTCTACTGTATAAAATCTGTCATCAAAGTAAAGCTTCTCATGAATAAAAAAAACTTGGTCCGGCAAAGTAACATAGTAGCAGTGCCAGTGGTAAACTAACAAATCAATGTCAATGACTATTTACAGAATTTGTATGAACGGGAAAGAATACTCTTATCTCAAAAAAAAATTATGGAAGCCATCTCATTAATATAATGTAGAAAGTTCCTCTTAAATAATGTCACAAGTTTTATTCAAGATATTTTCTGTATAATTCTAAACTGGAGTTTCCTACCAATGTTACAGAAGAATTCAAGATGAAGCATGAATCTGAGTATTTGCAACAAGCCTGGATAGTTTGCTTAAGGTCTCACGAGCAGATATAGTATCTGGATGATCTTCACCACAAATTGAAGTCCTAATAAAAACAGCCTTCCTAATCAAATCATCACCTATATCAAACTGTGCACCTCTTAGCATTAACTTGGCCCTAGTCTCAAGTACAGTTGCTCTACACAAAGCTAGTTCTTGCCAAAGGCAAGGATTTAATTGTGCATTAGTTTGTATGGATCTCCAACATAGAGACTTGTCTAGCCACTTATCAACTGGGGTCACAAATGCTTGGTCTGCTGCTTCCAACAAATCGGTGCACAAGCGCAGAAGCTCGAGAGAAGCACTGCATCGAGAGAATGTAATGAATGTGTGGATTGCTAGAGGAAGAACAACTTTTTTCACCATATATAATAGCTCTGATACCTTCAGTTCAACAACTATAGGATCATGACCAAATCCGAATACCAGAAAACATGCTGCCCATAAATGGTCAGGACTTGGACACATTGACCCTTCATTAGTAACAGTTTGAACCATTGCTTGTGCAGCTCCAGCCATACTCATTCCTCTCTTCCTAGCATAGACTCTGATGAGCTCATTGAATTGGATCCAGCCTTGCTTCGTGCTACTTCTCGCAATATTGATTCTTAGCAATAGAGAAGATGCTTCCAGTTCTGATTTCTTGGTGTGTGAGGATGTCAATCCACATGTCATGGAATGGAGAAATTTTCTCCAGAAGCAGGTCCCTTCACACTTTTCTGGTATCTTATGTGCTGCAAGTGCTAATAAGGGAACTGGGATAGCACTAGGTGCAAACCATCCACTTGCCAGGACCATTCTAGTTGCTAAGCTTCTAGGGCCATCTGCATGATCAAATATTGAGAAACAAACCTCAAAGAGTTGAACAAGGAAAGTGTTGTTCCTCAATGTGCTAGCTTCTTTACCTCTCCATGATATGTCCTTCAATGGCATTCTGTTTATGGTTTCTAATAGCCTGCTTGGGGTTATCGGTAATTCGGACAAAATTGCACTGATAATGGCAAGGGCTAAAGGCAATCTTCCAACTTTCTCCTCTATAGTTCTCAGAGCATCCATCTCAGCAACTGGGTAGTCCTTACCACTCCCTAGCATTAAAGACATTGCTTCCACCCCAGATAAGTAAGAGAGTTTCAGAGGTTCCAAATTCATGATGTGATTAAGGCGTGATGTTATAATTACATGGGTTTCTCCACCGAAGCGAGGCAGAAGATCCATTACAAGTCTATGATCCCACCAATCCTTCTCGCTTTCCAAGTTATCGATGACCACCAAATATGGAATGTTTCTCATAAGCTGCTTGCGGACTTTAGAAATGGCAGCCTCTTCCTGCTCTTCAAAACTTTTTATCCTGCTTTTCTCTAAACTATTCTCAACTCCCACGTCAACTTCTAAAATAGACCTGAGGTTGAGATAGTTCTGCCTAATGTACCTGCTCTCCCCTCCTATCCACAAGATCATCTTGTATCTCTGGTGATATCTGTAAGCAAACTCAAGAACAAGTTCTGTTTTACCGATACCTGAATCCCCGGATACACAAGCAATCCCTTTCCCATACAAAATCTTCCCCCCTCTTTTCCTCCTGCCACGCTTCAATCTTGAACTGTAGTGCTTCATTGAAAACTCAGTACTTTGCATTTCAATATCTTTTTCTGATTCTTTCCAAACAACTGGTTCTTTTGCCTTCCTGCTGATATTTTTCACATGCCTTTCTCTGTATCTTTCATCTAAAGCATTACTATTACTCTTCCCCCATCCAAACGTGAAATTCTTCCTCTTGGGTCTAGCTTTAAGTTCAATATAGTCTCTCTCTGAATCTCCAGTAACATCACCAAAAAGTATGAATTCCAGCTGAGAAAGTTCTTTCTTTCTCCCAATGAAATTCTCATTCCTTGTGAAAGGGAATTCCTCTTTTTCCACCTTCTCCCTCCATTTTGTCAAGTGTTCTGCAACACTTCTCCTACCTAACCTCATTGCTAACGATATCACAGCACTCAATATGCAATCTCTCCAGTTTCCATCATGTGCTTCCAATTTCCATTCATCAACACGAGAAAGGGCATGAACAGCATCTTTCCACTCCTGTTCCAATCCTCCATATGAAACCCAGAGCTCTCCTCCATGTTTTTCCCACGGCTCGCCTCTCTTCTCGATTATATCCCTCACAAGACAATCCGCTGGACTCAAATCAAAGTATATTGGAACCAAATTCTTCTTACCAGAAAAAAATTGCAGCTCCTCAATGGTGTATGGGTTCTTGAAACACTTCCTTGTTATGATAATTATACCAAAGGAAGCAGCATCCATGGCCCTCTCAATAATGCTATGCTTTCGAGAGTTCCTGCATCTCGACCTGTCGCTCACAAAGCAACTGATCCCTTGAACTTCTAACTCAGCACGTAGCCAATTAACAAATCGTAACAATGGTGGCTTTCTGCCATGTAATCCAACAAAAACATCACAATTACGAAGCCTGTAAGAAGAATGTGAAATAGAACAACCTAAAGTTGAGGATGTTTTATGGTTTCTTCTTCCACCCTTCACTCTTTTTTCTTTCTCTCCAAGATATCCATCTTCATAGGCATAGTTGTGACCAGACACTGTGCTACTAGATATACCAATTGAAGAAGATGCAGGATCATGCTCTAGCAAATCACTTGAGTTGTTACAGCCAGCCGTAGATGTAGAAGCATCTGAGAAAGCAGGTCTGACATTTCCTACAGATTTTGGTTCTGGAACATCACCAGTAACTTTGTGGGGTCCAGTAGATTTTGGTGGTGGAAGTGATGGTGATTTTGGAGAGAAGAAAGGTGACTGGTTTGCTGAAAAGAATGTAGACGATGATGATGACATATTCCTTAAAGTCATGGCTCTTAAGGCCCCAAAGTTGCCGCTTTCTTCTTGAATATCCATACTTTCCACTTGTTTGTTTCTCAATTGCGGAAGATTCTGAAGTCCATGCCCCCCACAATTCATATGAAACCGGTTTCCTGAAATAGGGATAGTGTCCTTATCAATCACCAGATTCATATTGAAAGAAAGATAAAGTGACAAACAGTATACCATCAAAACTGTATATGATTTTGAGTTTTGAAGTAAAATATCAACGGTGATATCATCATACAATGTATTCCACAATAACAATAGATCTCACCCAAAGGCCAAAACAGAAGAGACAGGTGAAAGTACAAAAAAAAAAAAGAAAAAGAAAAAAAAAGGAAAGAAACTTGGCGACTCACTTACTGTTTAAAATTGGCTTTGCAGGAAGCTTTTCGTACTATAAACAGAGAAATAGTTGGGGGATATAGTGTCCAGAGATCTGTTTGGGGGCATTTACTTTTTTCTGGGAAAACACAGTAGATGCGAAATATAACAGAAGCTTGAACTCAACTCACTTATATCCATTCAATTAAGTAATTCATCGACCAATTATTCAGAAACACTTTCCGTTGAATGCGGAAACGATATGATAGATCAATGGCGGCACAAGGGGAAGAAAAATAGATAAACTTTCAGATTTAATCAAATATTGAACATTGATAAAACTACATTATCGATGAGATCTGAGTACTTACGTTACTAAATACTCTGTTTCATGAATTCATTCTTCTGCTTCTGCCTCTAACCAGTCAACCACATTTTACTGACTTCAAAAATTCTCAAGAGTACTTTTCACAGGGAGAAGAAGAAAGAAAGACAACCTGCGGAAATCCACACACAGTTAAGGAAATACTTCATTTATAGAAAAAACATAAATATTATTCATCGTTCAGTCATATCCAATTGATTAAATTGAAATGCCAAAATGGAAGAATCATCATCAACATAAATCATGGTTCGGCCCACTGGGGGAGATACCCATTTCAGTAAACAAGTCATAAATTGATCGATAATTAATTAAAAAGAAAAAAGCACCAACCTTTCCAGAAGAAATCTTCACAGTGGGGAAAACTCTAGCTGTTTCCTGAAGTATATGTAAGGGGAAAAAAACTGCACTGACTTTCACTCTTACTCAGTTACTCTCCCTCCCTATACATCCATCTCTTTTTCTCAATGTATATCTCAACCCTTTTACTCACTCTATGTATAATAGCAATATTTTTTTTGTTCTGATGGCTATTTTTTTGTTTTGTTTTGGATGTAATGATATGAATAATGTGTCTGCAAAACTGAGAGAATGGTCTGAAGAGGAAGGAACACCGTTGAAAGAAGGTAAAATGGGGCCAGAGAAAGGATCTGAGTAGGGTATGGAGAGAGAAAGGGAGGGCTCCACAATCATTTAAAACACTGAAAACTTGCAGGGAATCAATCCAGTATGATTTGGGCATTTGGATTCACACTGTTATTTTTTGTTGAGGGATGGTGGAGGAAAAAAAGGTGGTGCCTTTTGGGGTCTTGGCTAGGTGTTCGATTAAAACTTAAAAGACACACATTATCACCACCAACAACTTTGAGGGTTTGATTAAAAATGCATATAGAGTATAGAGACACTCCATTACAAAACGTGATCTTTTTTCGTACTTTCCACAATCATGAGTCCCTCATCTCTCATCAGTCCCTGACGTTTCCATGTTCTATTCAATGGCATACTTCAATCTCTTCCTCGCCGCCACTCTTTCTCATCATTTTCTTTTGTTTTTATAACCCTTTTGGCCCACCTAGTATTTAGCCGGCGCTATTTCTTTGAGGTATCCGAACAACCGAAAGGATTGAGGTTTTACTACCCGTATGTCTCTATTCATGAGTTCGTCCACTTCTTTTACCAGTTTGGATTGAGGAAGAATATGTTGTATTTCAAAGTGACTTAAAAAATTCTATACATGAAGTATATGAGAAGAGTTTTGGTTTGGTTCAGTTGTCATGAACATGCTTATCAAATTATAAATCATACCCTTCTATAATTTAAGTGATCCACCGTTGGATGAAATATTATCGAGTTTTTATCAATCTCTTTTATCTTTTTGCTTTACTTGCACCCCTAATTCACGCCTATGCAAGCTGTCCAATTTCGAATCCAAGATTTATGTAATAAGTACTATATATGTTACTTTTATCGCTGAAGCTCTCGCCCTCACAAGTACTATATATTACTGTTACATTGTTTCCTAAGCTAACCCTGTTTATATGTTCCCTCGGAATCAATAGTTTCCTAATTCTGTTAACCTGTAGAAGTGATGGAGGCGGAAATCAGGAATGAGGGGGTAATTTTGGGGCATATTAATTAATTAATTAATTAATTAATTCTTGTTGGTGTAATAAAATGAAACTTTTTTTAAAAAGGAGGAGAGTACGGATGGGAGAAAGAGACCGTTAGGTTGACTTTTAAAAGTGGGGAATGATCAACAAGAGTCCAAAGAGGGCTCATTGTAAACGAAGACATTCACATGCCCCCATGTGCCTCCATTAACCACACCCCATGCTTCCCCCCCGCCTCCTCTATCCTATTTATTCCATCCTACTCTCACCCCAACAATATTTAGTTACACATTTTTAAATATATATGGACAAAAAAGAAGAAGAAACCAGATGAATCCAACTAGGGGGATTCGAAATATAATCTAATATTATTTCTTTTCAATTTTCCCCTTGAAAAGCATTAAAAATCTGAACTTTATTTGTAGAGCTCTTCTCCTAGCGTTAATGATATGATAAAACACAATCTAAGTAAATCCCTTATTTTGAATAAAAGTTGACTTAAAAAGGCTACATTTATTAAAATGTTATCTAAAGGGTAATTAAAACAAAGTTCCTAGGCATTTGAGTGGAAAGTAAAATAAGTTTTAATTAGTCCTCTGTATCATAATACGAGAGAATTGTTATCAAATCATAAGTAATTAATGTAATTAAAAAAATCTCAAAAACAAATTAAAAGGCTAAATATTATTTTTTAATCCAAACTTATAATAATTGTATATATGTTACTCATATTATTGTTGCACTTTTTAATAAGTGTATTTATATATTAGAATATAGTAAATAATTCTCCTCTAATTTTCAAGATGAGCGGGATTGTTTGCTACTTTTAAACATGGATATGTGTTGTGCTGATATTACGAGTGAGAACTAAAAGAAAAAGAGTGGATAGGCTGATTGTAATTATGGTGTTTAGTTGATATTTTTTAGAAATAGACAATTATAGGGAGGTTGGTTGATTTGAAGCCTTATTTAAGAGGGCCGTAAGTGGGTCCTCCTTCAAGGAGATGGTCACCGTCCTATGTTATGTCCAATCACTCAATCATCTCCAAACACAATTCAAGTTCCTGTTGTGTTTTAAATGTCCCTTTCTCTTTTTTATCCTGTTTGGTTTACTTTGAGCTTCATGCCACAATATATTGGTCCCACCATCCACCACTCATCTTTGTACTTATTACTGATTAGGGATGGATTGCGAGTTTGATGCACCTTAAATATTATAATAATGTAGAAAAATGTATGAAAAATCGCTCAATAAACATCTTTTGTGGGTGCAACTCTTGTTTTGTTAAGAGTAGCATATTGAATCAATATGTACTGAGGATTGCAAAACTCAACTGGTTGACTTTAGGTAGCGGGTGGAACTCTTTAATTGTGTATAATTGTCTTTTGTTTAGCACGTAGTTATACATAAATTATATATAACTAAAGAAGAGTGGCATCTACTGAAAATTTGTTGCACAGGGGCCCTATAACAAATTTTTTGCACCGTATGACAATACATTTTGAAATGAGGAATTGTTCAACATTTTTTTTATAATTAAAATGTAGAATGCATACTCTCTCATTTCCGTACAAGTTCTTTTTTTCAATTTGACTTGATTCAAAATATAATCCCAGCTTGGCAATATTTGACATGTTTAATATTTATTTTCCTATTCTTCCCACATATAAAATTAAACTTTATTAGTAACTCATTCATTATGATTAATGTATTATTGACCTTTAAATTCCCCTAAGCTCCTAAAAGAATTTCTAGATAGGGGATCAACTAATCCACATTTAGCAATATATTTAAAGTGTTAGGATCCAATGTTTGTAGACCGTGCACTCCACTAAAAGCGTTTATAACTAGAGGAGCTAATCCACATTTAGCAACATATTTAAAGTGTTAGGATCTGATGTTTGTAGATAGTTTGCTCCACTAAAAGCATTTCTAGCTAGAAGATCGGCTAAGTTGTTCATCTTGTGAGGAGTAACATGGAGAGTAACATGAAAATCCATATGCTAATCTCGATAAAGCATAGACTTAATCTTGACAATCAAGTTCCAATCCTCATACATGTTGGCTAAGTTGAGTTTGATTATAGTTATAGCCTCATCGATATGATATCGATTTAATTTGTATCATAGGGATATGTAGAAGGTTTTGTAAATTTTACTTGTTTAATATACTTAGAATTATTTTTGATTAACATTTTCAGCACACATAATGTGATTAAACTACATCATCATCTCATACTATTTATGAATCACCTTCAAATTATTGTACTATTATTAAGAAGAAACTAAATACTGTTGACTTAACGTTAGAATTTAACAAATTTTTAATTTTAATTTTACCCTATTTAATATATATATATTATCTCATGAGAATAGTGTATATACAGTAATAAAACAAGGGTCAAATGCATTTATATGAGAAATCTAATGAACTCACTTATAAAATATGACAACTTTATCAATAGAAATATTTGCGTGTTTATATTGGGGATGTGAGGAGTACAAACACTGTTGGCAGCACCAACGCTTAGTATTGTTTTTACCTTGAATCAACACCTGATAATGGTGTTATTATTGTATAAAGCATATATAGAGATTTTGAATATAAACGAAGAATCTTTTGAATAGGATATGCCTATTGGTGCCACTCTATGGGTTGCGCAAAATGAGGTGTCTTGGGACTTTATCAATGCTTTTTGTGGTACAAATCAAAATTCAAAAGCTGTAAGCTGCAATGCCTTGAAAAGGAACACCCTATACTATTTGATGCTTCTTATCTTTAGACTGCCCCTCCATATCTATAGAAAAATTATCATCAGCTTCACTCTAAAAATAGCAAATAATTTATGTCTTTCTAAATAAGTATGCTGCTCAATATTCAAACATGCATTCTCCCTTATGAGAACGAGTCTGCTTACCATCTCAAAACAACTTGCTAGTAAAATCATCAAATACTTATAGAATATGCGATGAGATAAAGCGAATACATATAATTCATATGCATGCATTTCTTATGATAATAATCCCCATAACATATGTGAAAAATGTTTTTATTTGATATTTATTCACTTGGAATAAATAAAACATGTCAACCTGTATGGGAAAAAAGATACTGCTATGTCATTGAAGTTGGCTACACTTGGAGCTGTTTAAGGTTTGTTGTTCCACTTAATCCTTGTGGTTTTGCTTTGTTCTATGTGGGAAAATGGTTTATAGTGCGTCCTTTTTCCAGACCATCGGGTCGGTGCAGATTTTGTGCGTGTGTGTTTTCTTTAGCTCGTATTTTTATATAATCACGTGGATATACAATAATTTTGTTTGTTACTGCAATTTAAAAATAAAATAGCAGATTTTTGTTTCTGTTTGAAGGTGTTCATGTGAGACCAGAACCGTGGGCCTATAGGAAGCTAAAACTGGAAGATGATCTAAAACCAGAGTGGGCGAGCCCAATACTTTTTTTTTACCTTGGAATTCTATTGTTTTATTCATATAAACCGACCCGAGAAAATGTGCATCAGAATCCGGACACCACCATATCTTCGAATGTTAATTTTTTACTTTATCTTTTAATCGAACGGGAAATGGGTACAAAATTCAAACAATCGTTTGACCAATTCTTAACAAAACTAGAATGAAAAGTTATTCTGGTTTTGCTTCTAAACATATGACATGCTCCAATAGAGATTCTCAACTCATAATGCAAGTTACCGAACCTTTTTTTTTTGTGTTACTCCAATTTCAATTTATTTGATGAGAACTTGAAGTCTATTATAATTAACCTTTTTTCACTCTTACATTTGAGAAAAGTGGAAAAATATTATATTTTCGAATAGAATCAATGAATTAATCACCGTAAGCAATTTCCCGATTATCTTATTAACCGCATCATTGCATGGTTTTTGTACACTACATCTATTTTATGTACAATCTCATTTCTCTCTCTCCCAATGGATTTTATCCTCCAAAGTATTGAAGTGTTTTTTTCCAACTGGCTTCCAAACACATATCTTTAATTCCAACTCCAAACACCAACATTTTTTGCATGTCTTTAATAACATCTTGTCCATTTAATATTTCTACTATTCAATTCTTTTTTGAATGATTGAAATATAATATAATGTAAAAGTATTATTATCTATTTATTGTCTTATATGGAATATAATTTACCACTATGTTCCTCATTATAAGTCAACTTTAACTAATTCTTACATACCAAGAATTATTAGTTAGATAATTGAATATGTCTTAAATTGATAAAATTTTCAACACTACCCTTATTCAAAATTTCCCTCTCTTTACATTTATAAATTATTCTCACTTCTCTCTCATTTTTCTCTATTCCCAACAAGAATTAAATAAGGTTAAAGTTGGGAAAACTATCATTAATAGTTTCTAAGGGGGCTTATATTTATGAACAGATTTTTCGAATTTTCAATCTGACTTAGTACCTTAAAAAATCAATTAGCAAATAAAAAATTTAAATTTTAAGTTTTCAATGTTTTTTTTATTTTACAAGTTAGAAAAAAAATATTTTTATCAGTTAGTTGATTTTTTTATGGTGTTAAGTCAAATTAAAAATTCCACGTAAGACCTTATGTATTTATTTGTGATTCGATACACCACAAATAACTTGGTGCATTGGGTTCATGCAAAAATTCCTCATGTTTATTTATAATTGATTAGATTACAAATAACATGATGGTACGTGGGTTAAACAAGAATTTTTGGTAAAATTCACTACTGGATACTAATATTAATGAATTTATAAATATAAATTTATAAATTGAGAAATTGAGAAATAAATCTAAAATTGCGTTTTCCCTCATGGCCCCATCTACATAATCTTACGAAGAATAATATCTTCCGGCGCTTCCTGTGATCTGTCCTCGCTCGATCGTGTTTCTCCGTTTTCTGCATTTGATCCTGAGAAAGGTAAACCTCAAACATCGCTTATTCCAAAATGTTTGTGTAGCATCCCCTTTCTGTATCATGTTAATTCAAAATCTCCGTTTATTTTTTTACTTGTAAATTTTTGTGTCCATATTTCGAATTATCCATAATTCCCAATATCACCTATCCCTATCTTCTATAAGAGTGAGAAGTGAGAATTGGCTGTTTTTGTTTCCCTTCTTTCCTTGAGTGTGTCGCTAATCTTCAGCTCAAAAATCTTTACTTTTTAAAATATTCTGTTCGTAAGCCCTGTTTTTGGGGGGCTGGGATTTCTGCTTCAATGGCTCGGTTGGTTCTGCCATCAAAGACTCTGGCTTTTTCCAGGAAGAGTTTGCTGGGATTGATCTCCGCTGCTCCTGTGATTACCCGTATCTTAGTTTTTGTTTTTATTTTTTATTTTTTGTGTTTTTGTGACGTTGCGTGGTTAGTAACATTGCATACGTTGTATGGAACTGTCTTTCGTGTAGCAATAATTGAATATAGCCCAGAAGTAAAGCTTTTTTATTTTCTCTAATCGGTGTTTGTATTCTCCCAATTTGTGGGGTGAGATATTGGGGTTTCAACCTATGGTTCCATTTTGAGCCGTTTGAAATGGTTCTCAGCTAAAGGAAGTTGATGGTTCAGTTGTTCTAAAGATAGGCGATTGTTTGTGTTTTCATATATCTTGATGAGTTTACTAGTTAATTGATTACCTTATTTGCATTCTTATTCTATTTTACTTTATTTTCTTATACGGAAATTTTGTACTAAAAAGAGAGACTGAATGTCATGGCACCTGTTTGGCTGTTTCTCTTTCTATTACATATTCAATATGATGACTGCCTGTGCTTTTGCAGCTTCAGGTAACCGGCCGTGTTAGCTATTTTGAGAATACAGCAAAGAATAGCATTGCATTTAGGTGTTACCTTGCTTCACAGGTTTGAAATTTTCCTTCTAGTTTTTATGATGCCATAAACCAATGATATTTATATCATGATTAGAAGCTGTCAGATATTATAACATAATCCGGCATTTGAATTGTTCAAAACTTTTATGGTAGGTCATTTTCCGGCAGAGGTCTTGCCCATTTCACCCTTTATTTTCTTCAGTAAGTTGATAAGTTTCTGTATTGAAAGTTTTTTCCCCTGATTGTTTTCTTATGTTTAAAATATTCAATTTCCCTATCTGTCTTTCCACACATTCATTATAAGTTTACATGGCTATGTGTGACCTGTCTGTCTAGTGCATATCATTTTTGAAGCTTCCGTGTCCATATAAAATGTGGGGTTTCATTTTTTGTTTCTTTAATCATGGATATTGTTTTATCTTGTCTTAGAGGGTTAAGCAAGTGAACCGGAGGCTAGCTTGTTCAGTTGCCACAGAGGACTTGCCAAAGCAAGTTGAAGAACCTAATATGGAGACACCGAGAGAAATATTCTTGAAGGATTATAAGATGCCTGATTACTACTTTGACACAGTGAGTCAGGAGTTATTTAGTCATGTTACATTTGAGGTGTTGCAATTTTTAAATGTTTTAACTTTCCTTATGATCTTGCATATGCATGGAATCAATACAGGTGGATCTGAGATTTTCCTTGGGCGAGGAGAGCACAACAGTTAGCTCAAAAATTACAGTGTTTCCTCGCATTGAAGGTAGAGCACAGTGGTTCTTGATCATTTTTTGCAGAAGCATGTGCATTATTATTATTATATGAGTATTTTAGGTATACTGTTTTTTTTTTTTTGCAAGAATTCCTTTTATGTTTTGAATTGATCCATTTTTTTGGAACAGGTTCTTCTCCCCCACTTGTTTTGAATGGACAGGACTTAAAATTGATTTCGATTCAGGTGAATGGCAAGGCACTGAAGGTATGTAGACAATTCTAGCAAACTCTCATGGTTATGAAGATTTTCTGAACGTAATATTGATGCAACTGCTTTGCCTCTGGCCAATTTATTAGAGAAGCAGGTTCAAATTTGAGTCATGGCATTCGTGTTATTTTGCAATATGATATCTGTACTTCTTACTCATAGCTCTAGGGGTCTTTGCTTTAGAGAGCACTTGTGTCATGAGGGTGGCAATGATAAGGGGTTGGAGTATTATCATAACTTTCAAGATTTCTTAATTTCTTTTCATGTTCATCTTTTAGGAGGATGATTACCAGTTGGGTGCACGACATCTAACCATCCATTCACCTCCTAGTGGTAAATTTGTTCTGGAAATCGTAAATGAGATCTGCCCGCAGAAGAACACGTCATTAGAGGTATATGGGAATTTTTTCTGCTGTGGTCCTTGTTTCTTCATTTTAATCATCACTTTCTTGAACCCCACCCCTTCTACCCTGGACATTAAGTAAGGGGAAGGGTTGCGCTTACTGGGAATTTGATTAACTGCAGGGACTCTACAAATCATCTGGAAATTTCTGCACTCAATGTGAGGCTGAAGGATTTCGTAAAATTACATTTTATCAGGTTGGTATTTTAGACTTGCTGTCCTTTGCTGATCTGTGTTGTTTCCAACAACACATATACTGATCTGACCTGTGAATTTTCATCTGTTGATAGGATCGACCTGATATAATGGCAAAATATACATGTCACATTGAGGCAGATAAATCATTGTACCCAGTGTTGTTGTCTAACGGAAACTTGATTGAGCAAGGCGACTTGGAGGTAAGCTTCTCCAAATATGCTTCGTAATGAAACAAATGGAAACTCTAAAGTTACTATAATCATGCTGGTTGTTATTCACATGTTTGTGCCTTTTTGCAGAATGGAAAACATTATGCTGTTTGGGAGGACCCCTACAAGAAGCCATCCTATTTGTTTGCTTTGGTTGCTGGGCAGTTACAGAGCAGAGATGACACATTCATCACGCGCTCAGGACGTAAAGTATCTCTACGGATCTGGACCCCTGCTGAGGATGTACCCAAGACTGCACATGCAATGTATTCTCTAAAGGCAGCTATGAAGTGGGATGAAGATGTCAGTTTCCTTTCTTAATCTGAAATTAATTTGAACACGATCATTCATTTTGATATCATGTCAAATCTGGACTTTGAGGATTTTCTTTTTCATCTGTTTTGGAAATAGGTTTTTGGTCTTGAATATGACTTGGATCTCTTCAATATTGTTGCTGTCCCTGATTTTAACATGTAAGCTTGCCATTTTTTTTAAACATGGATCATCAGATTATTTTTGTATAATGTTTTTGTATAATATGAGACACTGATAGACATTATCTATTGTTCTTTCTTTTTGATTGGTCAGGGGAGCCATGGAAAACAAGAGTTTGAATGTATGTCTCTAGCTTGTCAGCTTGTCTTGGTGGTTATTTTCTTGTGTCACTCTTTGAAGATTGTAATTGTCGATCTACTTGCAGATCTTCAACTCCAAGCTTGTTTTAGCATCCCCAGAAACTGCTACTGATGCAGATTATTCTGCAATATTGGGAGTCATTGGCCATGAGGTTTGTAATTTTTAAAGCTTTGGAATTCTAGAGCATAACTTACCTGAAGATATTTTATCCAAAGAATAAAAGAAATTCCTGAAGATGATTTCAGTATCGTGAACTGACTTTGTCTTTTCCCTATGATGCAGTATTTCCACAACTGGACTGGCAACAGGTAGTTGGTAGTCTTTCATACTTTACCCCAGATCTTTGTTACATTCCCCACTCAAACTTAAACTAAGCATTGAAGTTTAACATTATTAGAGTAACTTGTCGCGACTGGTTCCAGCTTAGCCTGAAGGAAGGTCTCACTGTTTTCCGTGATCAGGCACTACCACGGTCCTTGCTTGACATGCTTCATTTGAGAAATCGAATATATTTTTCTCCTGTGAATTTTTCAAATTCATTATAATGAATTGCACTGACTTTTTGTAGGAATTTTCATCTGACATGGGAAGCCGCACTGTTAAACGAATTGCTGATGTTTCAAGACTTCGAAATTATCAATTTCCACAGGTTACTTTAGTTTTTTTGGGTTAATGATTTCTAACTTCTGAGGTGATGGCTTCTACCAATTGTCATCATGATTGATCAGACGGATATTATTTCTTCGACAAGTTTTGTTGTGCAGAAGTGATGTGATGTCTGGGTAAGCTCTAATGCTTGTATCTGATTTTGCAGGATGCTGGGCCCATGGCTCATCCGGTGCGACCACACTCTTACATCAAGGTAAAATCTTTTAACTCCTTTCCTTTTCTTGTTCTCTCAAGTTTTTTAAGATGTGATTTTAAATTGTATTTACCCTTCTTTTCTTTTCATCCTTGACAGATGGACAACTTCTACACAGGTAAGTTTGTGTTTTAATAATTTTGGTTTACAGGTTATAAACTAAACTAGAATTGGGCCCTGTGCAATGCATAGAGTTTAAAGAATGAGTCGCACAGTTCATAACTTGTGATTACTGTGGCATGTTAAAGATTTTATATTTTATATAGATACATTGATTGATTATTGTGCTTCATGTAATCTGACTTTTTATTATGATTTCTACCACTGATATTGGATTTGTTGCTGATGTGGAGCTATCATGATGTTGAAACACAGTGACGGTGGGTTTAACATTTCTCTATTGCATTCTCTGACCTTCTATTTGACATGAACTTTTCTTATGAAGGCATCTGATGTTTTTGTTATCTTATTTTTCTGCAGGTCTATGAGAAGGTTTGAAATTCACCACTGCATTTTCTCAATCCTTCCTTGTCTATGCCTGCTATTTATTCTTAATATTCCATGTGTCAGGGAGCTGAAGTTGTCAGGATGTACAAAACCTTGTTGGGAAGTCAGGGATTTCGAAAAGTAAGAATGCATTTATCTGATGCCTGAAAATAGGCCATATGCTAGGATTCTGTTGCTGGACATGTAAAATGGTTTTCTCAAACTACATGTAATGCAAGTCCTTTGGATTTTAGGGAATGGACTTATATTTTGAGAGACATGATGGACAAGCTGTAACATGCGAAGATTTTTTCGCTGCAATGCGAGATGCAAATGATGCGGATTTTGCTAATTTCTTACTTTGGTGTGTATCCTAAATTTGAGTCTTGTAGCACTTTTATGTTCCTTTCTTGCTAACCCTTAAACAAACACAGGTACTCACAGGCTGGAACCCCTAGTATCAAAGTGAATTCCTCTTATAATCCTGAAGCACATACATTTTCGTTAAAAATTAGGTAATTTACTTGAATCTATTCTTTTTTATTTACTGATTGGTTGGATTATACAAACATGGAGAATTAATTTTTGTTTTATTTTTCGGCTGTTTGTATCTGCTAATCTGATTGATGGTGTCCTTTTTGCAGTCAAGAGATTCCACCGACTCCTGGACAAGCAGTTAAGGAACCCATGTTCGTTCCTTTGGCAGTAGGTTTGCTTGATTCAACGGGCAAGGACATTCCTCTTTCAACTGTGTATCACGATGGAACCTTGCAGTCTGTTTCACAAGATGGTCAACCTGTCTACACTACAGTTCTTCGGTTTACTAAGGTTGTTTGGAATTTTCAAATGGCATGCATAGATGTTTTTAGCTGATATCTGAGTATGATTTACTTAGTTACGCCTGTGAGCTAGGGTTTTCTGATGCCAATATCTGGAGGGAGGAAACGAAAGTTCAAGTTTTTGAAACTGTGTTATCGTGTTTCCTTCTTTTATTATATTTAAAAGTATGGTGTTATTTAAATGAAAACCCAATCTATATTCCTGAGCATCCTGAATGATGTGTTATTTTGGTTTATAATACGGTGGTGCTTTTCCTTTTCCATATTTAATAATGCTGTTCTCATACTTCACAGAAAGAAGAGGAATTTGTGTTCTCAGATGTTTTTGAGAGGCCCATCCCATCTCTATTACGGGGATACAGTGCTCCAGTGCGTCTTGAATCAGATCTCACTGACAGCGACCTGTTTTTCCTACTGGCTAATGATTCTGATGAATTTAACCGGTATGTCTTCTTCACAGTTGTGTTTTCCTTTTGGCCTGAGGCTTAATGCAAGTAATACTGATCTTTTTTAAACTTAGTTGGGAGGCTGGACAAATTCTGGCTCGTAAGCTGATGCTTAACTTGGTGGATGATTTCCAACATAACAAACCATTGGTCCTGGATCCAAAATTTGTGGATGGTTTCAAGAGCATTCTATCTGACTCGAGCCTGGACAAAGTATGTTTCAAATTAGTTTACCTTGAGATTGTTTTTTTTTTTCTTTGATGTTACTATTCATAACAAACCATATAAATGCTGATTGGAATAATCTTTTGATTGTATAGGAATTTGTTGCGAAGGCTATAACTTTGCCTGGTGAGGGAGAAGTAATGGACATGATGGATGTTGCAGATCCTGATGCTGTTCACGCTGTTCGAACTTTTATCAGGAAACAGCTTGCAAGCGAATTGAGGGCGGAATTCCTCAGCACAGTATGCCCTCTTTTGTGAAGTTGCCTATAATTATTAAATGAAATATCTTTTATTCTTCATCGATTGTCTTGACATGGACACGATCATTTTACCTCTTTGCAGCTAGAAGATAACAGGAGCTCCGAAGAGTATGTGTTTAGTCATCCTAACATGGCCAGACGTGCTTTGAAGAATATTGCTCTTGGTATGAAGTTGTTTTTACATAAGCATACATTCATATGCTTGGTGGGTAGCAGTTCGCTAATCTTTTTTAATGTTTCCTATAGCATATCTTGCGTGCCTGGAGGATCAAGAGATCACCAACCTTGTGCTGCATGAGTATAATACTGCCACAAATATGACTGAACAAATTGCAGCTTTGGCAGCCATAGCCCAGAACCCTGGTAAAACTCGGGAAGACGTTCTTGCTGACTTCTATGACAAGTGGCAGCATGACTTCTTGGTAAGTTTCCACTCCTGCAGCTCGTTGTTTCTGGGAATAATTCTTATGATGGAAATGAAACTTTGTTTTATAAGTGAAAATCAAACTTTTATCTCCCCAATAATAAGGACTGGTATCTTTTTGTGAAGGCTAACATCATCTAATAGAACCCTGCTCTTTTCCTCCTACTTTTGCTAGGCATATCTAGCTCTCGTAGATTCATTAGATTGCCAAATATACTATTTTATATTTCTCACCTAATAACTTGCATGTCCTAGTCCGACATATTTGCTCAATGAAACTTTTTAGGATTTTAAAGGAAATATGATGAAAGTTTCTAATGGTAATAATAAATTATATTTCCTTTCTATCCAGGTGGTGAATAAATGGTTTGCACTTCAAGCAATGTCTGATATTCCTGGAAATGTTGAGAATGTGAAGCAACTGTTAAATCACCCAGCATTTGATCTGCGCAATCCAAACAAAGTGTACTCACTCATTGGAGGTTTCTGCGGATCTCCGGTGAACTTCCATGCAAAGGATGGATCTGGCTACAAGTTTTTGGGAGACATTGTGCTGCAACTTGACAAAATCAATCCTCAAGTCCGTATTCTAAATCCATCTGTGAATTATGATTTTTTATGTCTCCGAATCTTTAGCTGACTCATTTTATTTAACCTGTTCATTTCATTTCTTTCTTTCTGTTTTTTTAATGTAGGTTGCCTCACGAATGGTGTCGGCCTTCTCTAGATGGAAGCGTTATGATGTAAACAGACAAAAGCTTGCCAAGGTACGCTATTGGTGTACTTTTGACATATTGTCATGCTTTACCTTTTACTTTCGGGTTAAGATGCATTTAACACCCAAAAGTATTTTTTAAATGGCACTTGGTATTATAAATTTAGGGTGCTCACTGCTAGTGAAAAAATACATTATGATATTAAGTGCTGCTAAAAAATTAATTTACGGTACTGGATGCAATAAAAATTATTTTAGATGTGTTTTAGTGGAAAAATACTTTATTGTGATGGATTTAACCCAACCATTTATTAGAACTGCTAATGAACCGACCTACCCTTCCTCCCATTTTCTCTAAATATTTTCTATTGATCTTTGCTGCATTTTTGGATTTAATTATGCAATCACAGAATATGTTGGTGCTGTTTAGTTATGATCTCTGTTAAAATCTGGTGGTGGGGTCTTATGATGCAGGCCCAGCTGGAGCTAATTATGTCAGCTAATGGACTGTCAGAAAATGTGTATGAGATTGCGTCCAAAAGCTTAGCTGTTTAGTGAAAAACATGCATTAAATGGGAAATTCCGTATTTGTCCTCTTCATTTTAGTTTTCTAATGTAATATGGGCGTACACCACCACCTTACCTGCGCTCCCTGCTGTGTAGCTTATTTCCATGTTGATTCTTGTTGGCACATTATTTCAATTTCTGGGAATGATTTGTTTCTTTTTCACCTTTGATATAAAGTGGTGGTTGATAACTTGATATGATCAATAACCATTTTGTTTATGTGTTGGTATTTTCAACTCTTCTCTTGCCTCCAAGTACACTTTTATATTGGAGGTGCAAGTCAATTTATATATATTTTTTCATTTCTTTAGATTGATGAAACAATCCGTATAGATTGAATATTGAATACGGTGCAGATGTTGTAACGTTTAAAAGAATTATATTAACCAACTCTATCTTAAAGAAAATCCAATATTTGTATTACTTTTATTGATATTAAGTCATTAAATAATTTTTTTCAATGTTGCTTAATTTATTTATTTTTCATTCATAAACTCTTGAATGTGTGTGCGTTTAATGCGTCTGAATTTAAAAGTTTTTAAATGCCATAATAAGCATAATATTTAATACCGATAGTGTGTTCATGCGTAGTTATGCAGTACCATAGACATGTTGATAAAAAAAATGTAGTATCATAGACATGGATCATGATTGAGCACTGTCATATTTTGTATGTGGGCATTAAATACACGATTTGGTAGGTGGGCATGGAACCCTGCACGAATTCATATATCCTAGCAAGAACAAAATTTACTTAATTCGCTTAAAATTCATCACGTTCATCAATCAGATTTTATTATGCCGATTTTTCTTAGTAAAAAAATAAAATACATCGATAAAAATTTCAAAACTGTCAGATCATTAAAAGTAATAAATATTACATGTGACCGGATTTGATTAGAGAATTGGACCTAACACAAAATAAATTGATCCGAATCTTGTTGGATAATAATAATGAATATCATGGGCAATTTTCGATTGGAGAGAGAGGACAAGTTTTAGACCAAAATTTGTGGAAAACTTTTTAGAGACACTAATGAGTAAACGCTGAGTTGTATCATACGTACGTTTGTGTTTGAAAATTTCATATCGTTTATATGTAAAAAAAAAAGGTGATTCTCATGAAGCAAAAAGGGAAAAATGTTTGGTTCCAGCTCATGTTTAAGAGGTTGAGGGGAGAAGCAGAAGACGTGACCCTTTAAACTTGGATGTGTCATGTGTGTGTAATTGTGGCCAGCCAAATTGGACTTACCACTTTGTCCAAAAAGTCATGGAAATTCCAACGTGCTTCTCAACCTTGAAATTTTAGATTCCCTATTGGAGAAGAAAATCAAACGATGAATCCACGAATCTGGACTTGAAATTTCAACCCAAGTATGGTCTGTTCGAGTTATCGGAGCATGCAAGGCAAATAAGTCAAGCTGGGATAGATGGATCTAAGTCATATCGTTATTCATCTAACATCAAACACCTTTTTTTAGGTCTTCCAAAGGATAGAATTGTAAGTTAGAAACTTCTGTGAAGGATACAATAGGAGTGAAAAAATGCCGTGTCATTTGTTTTTAAACCCCTTAATTCTGTTGTTAAAATCTGTATTTAGTTGGTGTGTTAATGAAACAAAGTCTCACATTACTTAGGAACTAGGAAATACAAATCTATATATTATGCCATGTTAATAATATAAACCAAGAAGACGGGTGGGGTCACGTTATAACAATAAGCCGTTTAAGGGAAATTCAGTTCAAGCTATGTGGGTGAAATATACGTGGTGCTAGAGCCTTTTTGCAACAAGTAGGCCAATGACCCTTCAATTGTGTTATGGGCCAATTGAAGTTGTAGGCTCACCGCTCACACACACAATCACCACCTAAGAGAAATTCAGTTGAAATCTGTCGAATTTCCCCTACAAACAAATTATAAGCGGTGTTAGCGCCTTTTGGCGAAAAATAGGCTTGTGTCCCTTCATTCGGGTAGAGTTATGTCCATTCAGTCTTGGGGACATGTTTACTAGCATATCCGGTGCCTCCATTCTGTGAGACTTGCTTCCATAAGAGGGTGACAGGTAATATTTACACTCATCTATTTTACCTCCTTACATTAATGTTAGAAGGTTCGTGTGATCTTGAGGAGTGCCAATTTCTAACTACAAATGGTCGCGGACTCACTTTCGATATCTTCAAGAACCACTCGGAATATCTTACTTTGTTTTGATGGTGTGTTCCAAATTTCCAATTGTCACGAGCATGAGGATGTATAGCTTCATATGATCCCTTGGCAAATTTTTAAAGTTATTGTGTCGTTATTCGAATATTTTAAGGCAAAATATACTAGGTGGTGGAGGCCTACTAGACTAAGGTTGTGCGTCAAGTGTCAAGGTCAGTCACATGCTGCAACAGATCATTACTGTTCAATCAGGGGTTGCTACTCCTATACCTCCTGCTTACACCCAAACCTAAGAGTTCTCGTCAAACAACCTAACCGTAATTATCATTCCTTCCGTGGACTAAAATTGCTGTGTGTCCCTGCCCCTCCTACTTTTTTTTTTCTCAAGGTATCCCCAGTCTCTCAGACAGGCTAAAGACTAATCCTCCACAGATTTGAACTTCATTTAAGGGTCTATCGCTGGCCAATGAGTTGCTGCATACACAATGCGGGATTTGAACCCTCGACACTTGTTTAAGCAGACGAGTGAACTAACCACTTGACCAACCACGCTTAGTTCCCTGCACCTCCTACTTTACCACTCCACTTTATATAGGACTAAGTTGACTTTTTTTAGGAATTCTAAAAAAGTTAAATATGTTACTTATAAATTGACTAGTCAAAATTTTTTTTTGGAACGAATTTATTTGATTTATAAGCTAACATATAATTTAATAATACACAAAATATATATCTTATGATTAAGTGACTTATTTAGCTTCCTTAATTTCTCAATAAATAGTCAACTGGGTCTTATATTTAAGAATGGAGGAAGTAGTTGATATAATAATAGTACTTTATTTGAATTCCTTTTTCTAATATATATGCCTTCATTTTCTATGAAAAAAGTTTATAGATAAAACTAAAAAATTAAGAGAAAATTGTTATGAGGTCATAAAGTAAAAAAAATAATTACGAAAAGCGTCAATATCAAGTTAATAGTATATGGAAATAATGTTATCATTTCCGGCACTTATGCTACTAACTTGTTATAAAGCTTTTTTTAGTAATTAAGATCTCATAGTAATATTAATCTTTTTTAAAAAAAAAAATTATTCATCAGCACCCAAGCTTTTGTCTAATTAAAGAGATTTTATGTTGGAGAAATTAAGAAATCAAAAGCAATAATTTGATTAGGAAAAAATATGATGAAAACATGAAGGACTAGTAATTATGAGAATCACGATTCCACCATCTCCATGATCTCTCTCCTACTTACTGCCATTCTTATATATTAAGATCCAAACTCTCAGTCGTCCTTCTCTGATAAAAAGTATCTACAACAATACTAAAGAAGAAAATGAATAGACCAGCTACACGCTTGTCAAATGGAACACATGTCATCTATGCTATTATTTCACCATATATCTGTATATTTTATGCACTTACACTTGAATATTAAATTGGTTGGTTCACTTGTAATTAATATTCTATTTTCCTTTACAAATGCGTAGCTTTCACCTTCCCCTCAGATTCCATAGCTAGTTGACCCCTAATGCTCAGAGCACGAATGGCTCAATAATGAAGAGTTGCTTAGCTAACCAGTTTGACATTATTATGTACTCATCTATATATATGAATTATAAGTAATAATATATATTAAAAAGCAGTATTTATGGTGATGGAGGGGGCCGTGAAAGCCATCTTTTTTCTATTTCCCTTAATTGCATTCTTACAAAAGTCAAACAAAACGTTTGAGAGGGAGGAAAAAAGGTTGTGAAGCAACACAAGGAATCCATATTTTTTATTTCACTTTGTGGGTTGCTACTTGCTACTGTGTGACCAATCACAAAACAAAGTGTGCCCCTACACACACAAATATCTATCTATACATATCATATCATATCTGCGTAATTGTATTATCGTTTATCGCCTGAAGTCTTCGGCCTAATTATTATTATTTCCAGTTGCCCCATAATTGAAGCAATAACGGAAAAGTTAAACAAGTTTTGACGACTTTTATAAGTTTTGTTCCTACCCCCACTGAAATATTAACAGTTGGAACTGACTTATGTTTTCGACAAAAGAGAGAATATATCTATATAATAAATCTTTCCGAAAATTCGGGGAGACAAAGGGAGAAATTCTTATTCTTGGGGCTCTGATGAAACGCGTTGAGATATAAATACATGCCAAAGTTACTGGTATATAGCTTTGATTTTCCTCATTCCAAGACGAGTGCTGTATGCAATTATTGGGAGAAAAGTTGAGGTCATATATAGTGAAATTGAGCATATGAATGGTTGAAAAAGTAGTTTTTTTTTTTCAGATGGGAAGTAATAATTGGAAAAGGAGGATGCCTTTGAGAAGCCAATACCATGATCAGTACCAGTTAAGGAATTAGTATATCTTATATTCAGCTATTGCTTTTCCACTGGTTCAATCTCATAGAGCTAGCCCACCGTTTTCTCATGTTACAGTACCAGTTTTCTCACAAAGATTCTTGACCTTAACCACCTGACTCACATATTCTAAGTTTATCAATTAATCTGTTTGGTTTTGCCGTACATACAAAAAAAGGGTACAATTTTTTTTTTTGGTGGTTTTGCACTTGACCTGATCTTTTAAGACAGCCATATTTGGTGAACCATATTCACTAATCGTTCTCAAGTTTTTTTTCCCCTAATTACTGTATAATAATATTTTGATTTGATTTTTCTTTTTTAGATAACATGAAAGCTAAGTATAACTGGAAAATATACCAATATAACGCAAGGCAAGGCGTGTAACATGACAAGTGGCCATAGATACCCTAAACAGTTTACCGCACAATAAATATAAATAAATAAAAGTCTAAACAAGCTGCGTCATTATATGGGTTCCGATTCCGAATCATTTAATAATCAGTCTTTTCAATTCTCACGCTTGTGTGCGTGTTTTTTTTCCTCTGGATCTTGTAGTTCAACCAAATCATGAGAGTATGTCTCCAGTTGAATGAATGATGATTAAAATATAATTCAATGGGTGATGATATTATTCGCAGATGAATTTGACAGTAAAAAGTGAAACATAGTACACGTGTGATCGCATGACTTCGGTTTTTATTTTTCATTTTTCAATGGATTTGAATGTGATTTGCAAATCATTTTGAATTAGTTTGGAATAAATAATAATTTATAAATACCAACTAAATTACTTAAATTACCTACTTAGTTTTCCCAAAATATTGTATTTAATCATGAGCTCAACTGTTATAAATCTCATTTGTCATCCATATTTATACAGATCGATAACTAAAAAATTATAAATAAATTTGAGAAACTAAAACAACATCTCAACTAGTTTTTAACTTTTTATATTTAGACAAGGAGGAATGAAATATACAATCAAATTGATTTTTTAGAGATGTCAAATAATTATACTTAATTGTAACATAAGTTATAGGGATAAATACCAATTTTGTCCCAAAAATATTATCTAAGTAACAATTTTTTTTGGAATAATGTTACCTTAGAAGTACGAAAAGTATAGCGATGTCCCCCTGAAGTAACGAAGACATTAACGGACTTCATGCATGATCAACGATAGATGAATCATTTCTGCCATAGAATTTGTCATCGAGAAGCGATTTTGTCCTGGAAGTTTTTTAAACCCTCAGGGTTACATTACACCCCAAAAAACTTATGGGATAAAATCAGTCCTCAAGGAAAACTTTTGGGGGAAAATGATTCATCTTCATACTGACATTGACCATAACGTGACGTCTGCTAACGTCTCTATTAGTTCATGCGACATTACTACTTTTTCATACTTCTAAGGTATCATTGGTCACAAAAAAACTTCTAGAATAACATTGGTATTTAACCTTAAGTTATATGAAATTAAATTATTTGTTAGTTAAAATATGTACGTAGTGTTTTTTTTTGTTCAAAATGTACGTATTCATTAACTAATCAATGAATGATGACATTTTGTGATAGGCATTTAGTGAAAGGAAAGGAGAATTATTAACATTATCTCTTAGTGACAAAACTAATAATAAATGGCAAGCGTGTGGGTGTGGCTGAGTTAATGAAAGAGACCATTGACTAAAAGTTTATTTGGCGATTTAATATTTTCTTTAATCGGGTGTCTTCAATTTGATAGAGATGCTGGTAAAAAAAAAATGATAGAGATGAATTACTGTTTAGTTACCTTGTTTTAAAATTAAAATTAACTATCCACTCATCATAAATCATTGATAAAATATAAAAATTGTTCACAATTAACAGATCATAAGAAGCAATGTTTGCCAATTTTCTTATATAAAGAGTACAAATAGACTTTTTCTATGCTTGATTTGTATTTTAGACTTTTAGTAACGTAATTAGCCAATAAAAAGGCATGTGATTATTATTTAAGACAGATAGTCCGTCAGAATTACAAAATGCACAAATTGATAGTTAGTTTTATTGATAATGAGTTTTAAAACCCGATAATCAAACTGTATGTACGTAAAGTAAAGTAAAATAATATTTTTTTAGCGGAATAAATATTTTGACCCTAAATATTTTTAATTTTTATTATATAATGAAAGCGAGATTTATTTTTTATTCAATATTTTTTTAAAAAAAATTATCATATAAGTCTATAAAACAATTTTATTACTCCACAGTGATACCCCTTTATTATTATAAGCTTTGAATTTGTAAATGTGTTTATCTTAAAAGATAAGTTTCATTTCAAGTCTAGACATTTATCAGGTTTCTCCAATTTTATTCATTGTTTATCTTTCCTCCTACATTCTCTCATCTCTTCTTTTACTTGTCACACTATTCTCGTTGATTATCTCTTTTTGATATATTCTCTTTTATATTTAATAATAAGGGTTAGGAAAAAACTTTAAATTTTCTTACATAATTATAAATTTTATCTAATTTTACTGATTTTTTAATAAATAAAAAAAGTATTTGAAGTTTATAACAAGGGAATTGAGAAACTAGGTGCCTATGAGAACATGTTAAGGCCAAAAATCCATGTGAAAGCGTCTACTTATATACTCCTCTGGTCCTATTTATAGGGCAGAGAGAGAAGGTTTTATTTGGTCCTATATATAAGTCACTTCATTAAATATTTAGTGTGAATGTACAAGTTTACCCTTCATTTATTATGTATTGACTTTATTTTCATGTGGTATAGTGGATATTTAATATAGGTAAAGTTGTAAATTTGTTGGATTTTAGTGGAAAGTTAATGAGTTTTAAGGCTTTTCTTGGTCTGTGTGAAATATGCTGGAAGTGACTTATAAATAGGACCAGATGAGTATATCCATTCAGTGCAACTTTGAGAGAATAATAATAAAATAATTGTAGATGATTAATTAATGTAAACTTTGTTGTTAGGAGGAAGAGAATGAGAATCCGTGCAAGTAAAGGTGGCGGAAGCAGGTAAAGGGGGAGATGGAGGGTGGGCCCCACATCGGAGCACGAAAAAGCCCCTCGACAACCCCAACGCCTTCCCACGCACACGTGCACCCTTCTTTGTTCCTTCCCCTCTGTCCTCCTTTCAATCCACGTCATCCTCTTCCCTCCTATCGAGGGCACTTACGTCATATCCTCCTATTCCCCACCATTTTTTAAAGTGAAAATTGCATTCACATCCATAGATGACAAATTAATACCGCTGTGTGGTTTTATTTCAAAATTACATTCCTATAACACCCGTTCACTATTTTTTGGATGGATTTTAGAAGTTAAATGAGCTATTTAATCAAATATATTTTGTATCTTATTAGATTATATGTTAACATATAAGTCAAATACACTAGTTTAGAAAAAAAAAAGATAAATCAATTTATAATTTAGTCTTTTTAGAATTGTCTTAAAAAATCAATTAGATCCTATATTTAGGAATGAATGGTATATTTTAAAGGCAGAGACGTATGAGTAATAGAGTATAACATAACTGTAAAATTACTAATTTACTGTTATTAATTAGATGTTAATACATGTCACGATAGTTGTTAATGTTGGTCAGTTAATTATTAATAACAAGTATCTAGAACATTTTGATATTAATCAAGACACATTGACTCATTAATCTGAACACCTCTGTCTATCAATGTTTCTTTTTCTCTTTTAGTAAAGACAAAAAGATAATTTCACAATTGCATTATATTATCCATAAGTTCCTTAAAATCTATTACTCGATCAGTCATAAATATAAGTCATATTTACTTTAAAGGATGTTAGTTAAATTAGTTAAAATCATATGATATTACCTTAGCTCTCACTTGTTTATTACTCCCTCCGGTCCTTATTATAAAAGTCCAAATTTTGAATTGTTTTGATCCAAAATATAAGAGCACACATTGAGTTGTCCCATCATTTAATGCATTTTTTCCTAATTTACCCCAACTGTCTTTCATACTCATTAATACCCATATTTCTCTCTATCTTTTTATAGTCTCATCATAAATAAGGATAATATTGGAAAAAAAATTCCATTCCAAATATATTTATAGTTTTTAACTAATTTTTACATATTTTATAAAGAAATTCAATTTGAAGGCTGGGTTCTTATAATAAGGACCGAAAGGAGTATTAAAAAGCATCAATATAGATAATTTCAGGGGGAAATTAAGAAAAAAAGAAAGAAAGAAGTGTTAGTAATAATTTGAGATCTCTATGCAGCATGTTGTAATAATAATAATTTGCCCTATATTTTAGGACTGAGGGCAATTTTCCCTTTTTTTTTTTAATTTTTAAAATAACTAATGTCACCCCTAGTGTTCCTCAAGTCATCGCCGTGTTTGACCTCCACGCCCTGCTGTTCATACTCTCTCTCTCATTTTCCCTCAAATCATATTTTACCCCTTCCTCACTCCATTTCTCTCCCCAAACCCCAAATCCTCCTTCTCTCTTCTTCTTCTTCTTCTTCTTCTTCCTTGCTCTTCAATCTTCCCCTTCCTAATCCTATTACCTCTTCTTTCTTTTCAATTCCTACTTGTTTTTCATTCTCTTCCTCCTCCTTTTTGCCGATTGATTCTTCTGCTATTTTGATAATCCGCCCAACATGAGACGTGGTAACGCTGCTGATTACCGACCCCTTCACGATACTTTCCATACTATCAACGCCGCCGCCTCTGCGATCGCCGCCGTCGATAATCGCCTTCATCGTCCTTCTGCTCAGGTTTAATCTCCCCTCTCTTTTTCATTTATCCCCGCTTTACTTACCTGGATTTCTTATTTACTACTCATCATTTACATGTTCATGACTTATTATGACTTACTATTATGACCTGTGTGTTTTCTTTGGTTTACTTTTTTTTTTTTTTTTTTGGAATTCCGAGTTTGATTCTGTACGCGATGATATTATTAGTATTTTGGTTGAGCTCCTACTTTCCATTTCTGTTCCCAAAAGATGAGAGGCCTTTTTTTTTTTAGTTTTTCTTTTTGTTGATTTTTTTTTTTTTTTTTTTTTTGTGTGGGGGATGTGGCCTTAGGGGTGATAAAAGTATACTTTACTTTTGAAAAGGAAGCTAGTTCCTGAAAGATTCGTACCTAACCAATGTGTGAGAATTCTTTCTACCGCATCGTATCTTCTCTGGCTTCTCAAATGATAAAAGCGTGTGGCATCCAAATTCATCGGTTCTCACGCTGCTTTTGCTTTTATTTGCCCTCGTTCACTTTTTGCTGATATTCATAAAGTGGACTTGGATCTTTTTATTTTTAAAAAGTTTCTTGATCTTATCTCTGGTGAAGACTGAAGACTGAAGACCGAGTCACTTGCGTGAAATTTTGAGCTGTTTGCTCCGTGTTAGTCAATTATTCGGCTTTTTAGTGGGCATGATATTTTCTCGTTTTATAATATGGTATGATTTTATCAGTTCAGCGGATATTAAAAATAAGACATATGATATAGATGATATATTTCTCCGTCATCCTTCCTTATTATCCTGAAATTGCTGTATTTCGTTAGATGAAAGCTGAAACTAATTTAGTTTTTAAATGACAATGAGTAGATATCCACAAATTCTACAATTATTATAGGCCTTTACGAGATCATTTACTTGTGAATAATCTGAAGAATGAATACCAAATTTTAAGTACCGGAACTGGTAAGGTAACTGCCATGTGGAAGAAGGAAAGAGAGAGTTTAATAGGCTGTATTTTTTCAGAATCTCTAGTTTCTTTACCAGAATCAATTTCCAAAAAGGGGTGATTTTGATCAATCTGGCTTTAGATGCTGGATAATAGCTTGTTTATCCATTCATGTATAGGCACAGTCATTTACTTCTTACTTTTTCCTGCCTTCAATTCTATCCCTGGTTCTACAAGCAATGAATAGCACTTGCAAGAATAGGTGATCCTTTTTTCTTATACGAAAAATGGTTTCTTTTACAACCTTTATATATATATTTGTATCCTTCAATTTGTGTTCTCCAATCATACCATTGTTGTATGGCTTAATATTTAGAATATTATCTGAAGCTTATAAGTTCTTATTGTTAGGATCTATCTGTGATGGGTGCAACATTGTGTGATAATCTTGTCTAACTCAGTATTTGATTTCTGCAGAAGAAAAGATGGGGAAGCTGCTTGAGCATATCTATGTGTTTTGGATTTTCAAAAAACCGAAAGCGGATTGGGCATGCTGTCCTTGTTCCTGAAACAGCACCTGCTGCTGCTGCTGGTAATGGTGTTGGTGCTCCTGCCACTGCAGCTGCAAATTCAACCCAACCAATCAGTGTAGCACTTCCCTTCATTGCACCTCCTTCATCTCCTGCATCTTTCCTTCAATCAGAACCTCCTTCCACAATGCAGTCACCAGTTGGTACAGTATCATTCACTCCTGTATCTGCTAGTATGTACTCTCCCAGTGGCCCTGCCTCCATATTTGCAATTGGCCCTTATGCCCATGAAACCCAATTAGTTTCACCTCCTGTTTTCTCCACCTTCACCACTGAACCATCAACTGCTCCTCTGACTCCACCTCCTGAGTCTGTCCACTTGACTACACCTTCCTCGCCTGAGGTGCCATTTGCTCAGCTGCTTGACCCTAACTTCAGAAATGGTGAGACATTTCAGAGATTCCAAGTATCTAACTATGACTTCCACTCTTACCAGCTTCATCCTGGTAGCCCTATTGGTCAACTCATATCTCCAAGATCCGGCATCTCACCTTCTGGCACCTCATCTCCTTTCCCTGATTCTGAATTCAATGCATCTGGCACACATGTCCTCGACTTCCAAATACGAGATCCTCCAAAGATGCTAAATTGTGATAAATTTTCTGCTTCTAAAAACCGGAGGTCATATCCGGGATCTGGATCTGTAACCCCAGATGCTGTGAAGACTACTACTCAAGATGGTTTCCTTGCACAACATGCGGTTTCTGAGAAGAAAATGTCCCCGGGCTTCCCAAATCGAAGCAGTAATCGTTTGAATGTAAACCACAGAGTCTCATTTGAATTAGCCGCCCAAGAACTATTGAGATGTCTGGAGAAAAAACCAGTGGTATTGGCTAGAGCAGTACAAAAATCGAAAAATGATGCGGCAAGGGAAGAGAAAGATGTGAATTCAAGAGAAACTGGGAATAATGACAAAGTCCTTGTTGCTGAAACTGCTAATGATGCACGGGAGAAAATCACAGGGAATGGAGGCGGGGACATGGGTGATCAGAATCCTCCGTCCTTAACCCTTTCTTCTGCCAAGGAATTCAATTTTGACAGTGCAGATGGAGGGGACTCTCCTGCGCCCAATGTAGTCGCAGATTGGTGGGCTAATGAGAAAGTTATGGGAAAGGAGGAAGAACCCTCCAAGAATTGGTCTTTCTTCCCAATGATTCAACCTGGTGTGAGCTAACTAGTAAGAACTCACGCATTAAATCCGGCATAGTGTTTTAGTTTCGCTGCCTTGCTGCATGACTGCAGCTGACACCTACTAAGATGAATCATAGGCGACTAATTGCTTTTAGTTGGGAGGTCTAACACACGAGTGATGGGGCTCTTTTTTTGAACCTGGCGGTGGCCCCTGGAAAGGTAAGATAGTTTCAGTTGAATCTTGCTAGTTCAGAGTTCTTTCCTGATTTGGGATAGAAATGCTTGTCCTTTCCTCATTGTATTATAATTGACATTGTGACTGTGATTATAAATAATGATAATCAATGATCGTGATGATTTTGACTATCACATGTGAGCACACAAATGTATGTATTTGGGTTTCGTTCTGGCTTGTGGTAGAGCTTTCAGTGATTGGATAGATTGGGACAATATCTATGAAGCTTTGATCATTCACCTGGTGGCGGCAACTACGTCCTGCTTGTATATTTTGCATTAAACATTACTATTACTCTATCAGCGGTTACTAGTATAGTATACCTGCTGCAAGATCCATCAAACACGGGATTCCCATAGCACCACATTTTGCAAAGGTTCAGAGTTTCAGAATTTCAGTGGTGATGGTTCAGGTCAACAGAAGGACAGAGGTTATGGTTCCTGGTTATACATCTCTGCCACGAGGGACAGAGTCCCACGTATTGATTTTCGTCCCTCGTGAATGTTTCAGTCTTTCAGATCAAAAGGAATCTTCAATCTGCTATGCTATCTAAATAAGCTGAACATTTTGCCGCTCTGGGATTTGGAGAGGGTTCAGACCTCAGAGGAGGATCACCCACTTAAAAAAAGTTGCTTTTTTAACCTTGGAGAAACTACATAGTAACTAGCAATTACATATAACTTTTCTTTTTGGATGATGAGACCATGAATTTTTATACCATATTGTTTTCTTAAAAAAAATGCTACAGGTGGTAGTATATAACAAGTACCTAGAGATCCACACTGCAATCCAGTTGAGTCATCCTTCGTGATAATTATACAAGATAAATATTTTAAAGGCATAAATATCTCAAAGGTTTGAAAGGTGTTTTGTCTTTTAAAATGTAAACGTGTTTTTTCTTTTAAAGTGAACGTAAATTCCTTCAGCGGTTTTCGGTATTGATACCATCAAAAGTATTTTGGAGCTTGTTCATAAGGGGGTTAGAAAGAGAGTATGGAGCCTCCCATTTTTAATATTTTGTATGATATGGATATCTGACAAGAACGGGGTAAACTCATGTCAATATATGGGATTCATTTATTTTATACATGCATACTTTACCTGAAATTAGTAAAGATCAAATAGTGAGGTTGGCCAAAAAAAAAAAAAAAAGATCAAATAGTGAGGAAATGTTTAAAATAGCCCTTAAAGAATAGGATAACAGATAACTCACTCAGTCTCCGGGAAAGATGGGAGCTTGCAAATGACCGAGGAATGACAAAACGTGCAACTTAAGGTGAGTAATGCCCGATAAGGATTAATTTCAATATAAGAAAATTAAGGACCAAGTGTTTTTGTCAACAAATAAGTCTTTTTCTTTAAGTGTTTTTGTCAACAAATAAGTCTTTTTCTTTAAACCTTCCTTTTAATTATTCAAATTGTTTTTCTATGAGACAGTGGCATCCCTAATCATTAATTCTCCACCGTCAGCAACATTTTACTTCTCTCGGTTATTATTATTATTGATATAAAACCTATTTATCTAATTTAATTAAATTAAAGAAGCTAAATAATTTGATTTAATATGAGATAATAACACCATGATCATCTCTATCTCATTTACTTAAATATTGTTATAGGAGTATAAATAAGGATACATTAAAAAAAATATTGACAAATATGAGAAATAGACATTACATTTAAGATTTAACAAAATTAACTCCTAAGAATAGGAGTAGAATTTGGTCCAATCTGGAGGGCAGACCCAAAAAATAAAAAAAATAAAAAAATGAAAACTTTTGTGGTGACCAACTCACTCACTCACATAAAACTATTCAAGACGAAGCCTTCTAGATGTTTTAAGACCCGTCTCCCATGGCGACGCCAAACCATGACCTTACTTCGTGCACCTCATTCTGATCCGTTACTTGCAGAATCAAGTCACCATCAAAGTTCCGTAGCTGCTTCCAATCCAAAGATATAGAGATTGGATGAACTTCTTCCAATCCAATCTCTTTAGAGTTCAAAGATAGAGAGATTGGAAGAACATCTTCCAATTACTGATCCACGAACATGCTTCCTACTCCTAGTTCCAATGAATCTCCTCTTCCTAAATCTGATTCCAACATAGTTACCATCAATGTAGGTGGCCAATTCTTCCAAACCACAAAGCACACTCTCAATTCTGCTGGCCCCAAATCCTTCTTCGCTAAAATCGCCCAATTTCAACCACCCTCTGAACCCTTCATCGATAGAGATCCTGAGTTGTTCGCTGTTCTCCTCTCCCTTCTCCGAACAGGTAATCTCCCATCCAAAGCCAAGGCTTACGACCTTCAAGATCTGATTTTTGAGTCCCAATTTTACGGTATCGAGCACACACTCAGGAATTCGCTATCTGGGTCTTCTCAATTTGAGCCCTTTAACCTCCAAAAATCGATTCTTTTACCTCTTAATGGACGAGATTCACCCTCCGCCATAGCCGCCTCAAGATTCGGCTCGGTTCATGTGGCGCATGGTAGCAAGATTACATCTTTTGATTGGTCTCTTCAACGTAAGTCCACTTTCTTGACTCAGTTCATGGCTGTTGATTCTCTATTATCTCTCTCTGATTCAGTGGTGGCTGCTGGTGCTCATGATTTTTCTGGTCTGCAAATTATTGATTTGAAGAGGAAATTAGTTGAAACAACCTTGGATTGGGAGAATGTAACCAGGTCTGGTTCAACAGTACTTGCGATTGGATCTTCACCGGAGCACTTATTTGCGAGTTTTGAATCTGGTCGCCGCAATTCAAATTCAATAATGGTGTATGATTTGAATACTTTTACCCCAATTACAGAGATTGCTCATAATGAGATTTTTGGTGCCGAGATTGATTCTGCTATACCAGCTACGAAACTGAAATGGTCGGCTGGTTATAACTTGCTCATGGCATCTGGGTCTCATAGTGGTCCCTCTGGTGTATCTGGGAACATAAGATTATGGGATGTGAGGTCTGGGAATGTTGTTTGGGAGGTGAAGGAGAACATGGATTGTTTTGCTGATGTGACAGTTTCAGATAACTTGTCAGTGATCTTCAAGGTTGGGGTACATTCTGGGGAGGCATTTTTTGTTGATATGCGTAATTTGAGTTCTGGGAGTTCCTGGGTTTGTTTTGGTGACGATAAGAAAGTGTTGAATGGGAAGAAGGAAGGTATAGGATGCAAGGTTGAAGATCAAGGGAATCAAGTGTTCTGCAGCAAGGGAGGAGACATAGAAATGTGGTCAGAGGTTATAATGGGCTCTGCAGAGAAAGGGGATGAGAAGTTAGAAAATCGGATATTCAAGAAGAACTTGATGGGCAGAGTGAAGGACATTGGAGGTCCTAAGATCACCAATTTGGCATTTGGAGGGAATATGATGTTCTTGACAAGGAAGGATCAGCAATTTGTTGAGGTTTGGCAGAGTTCTACTGTGGAACCTTAATCAATTAGTCATAGGTTTTCTGTCCTTGTGTAAATATCATTCCATTCGATGTCGCCCTGTATATGTGTATCCTTTTTTCCTAGGTTCTTGAATAGAGCCTTCTCTCAGCTATGAAATTGAATCATCTAAACCTTATTTGTTGAAAATTCCATTCTCTTCAAAAGCATGCTTCTTTCTTTTCTCCAACTGAGGCAATTTGGTTAAAAAAAAGAAAAGAAAAGAAAAGAATAAAAAACATGAATAGTAGGAACTTTCATTTCTTTAACATGTGTTTTGAAGTTCAATGAGCAGATCTAATTAGGAGGAGTTTATCTTTTTCTCTCAAAGTCTTGAGGTAAATTTCTAAGGTTGGTGGGCAAAAATAAAAGTTTTCTAGTCTGTAGGAGTAAACATCAGCCAGAGTGTCCTCTTATGAGTGGAGTAGTGGAAACTGAGGATGAGAATTCTGCCGTGAAAACACAAGGGAGTGTTTAAAATTTTGCTTGGTAGGTCGTAGTGAGTGTTAGTGAACATGTAACCTAATGGTATAGAAGCTCTCTTGTATGTGGGAGTTCACATATTTGATTCTATTTGTAACTTTAGATCATTTATTTGTGTGATGGCTCTCTATTTTCTTTTAAGGCTTAATAAAACTTTTGGTCCATAAACTTTCACTCAATTTTGATTTTGGTCCTTGAACTTTAAAATTTGTGGTTTTGGTCCCTGAACTTTAAAATCTATGGTCTTGATCCCTGAACTTTAGGTCAATTTTAGTTTTGGTCTCTAAACTTTCGGCCAATTTTGGTCTTGGTCCCTGAGCTTTAGGGACCAAGACCAAAATTGACTGAAAATTTAGGGATTAAAACCAAAATTTTAAAGTTCAGAGATCAAAACCAAAATTAAATGAAAGTTTAGAGACTAAAAGTTGTATTAAACCTCCTTTTTTAAAAGAGGTAGGTTGCAGTGAATGGCAGGGCAATAGGGTGTCTAAGAATCAAGAATGTAATTGGGAGGCCACACCCCCACACATGCAAAAGCCCCTAATCATGATGAGGTTGGAATATCGCGTTCAAGTGTGAACCCCTACTTGGCCCCTCCTTCTGATGTTATGTCTCCCGCGCTCTACTTACTCAACAACCCTTTCTATTAGTACCCACTAAATCCAAACTTACCCACACTTCAGAATGACCTGGCCATGTTGCAACTACTGATCATCTTCATACCCTCCTCACAAGCTGATATCTTCTACTAAGTAAGTTTTATTATTAATGACTTATTCAGAATTTTAATTTATATACATTGATTTGTCTCAAAATTGTTCTGAAGACTCATACTGACTGCGTTTTGGTTGTGACCTATAAAATGTATTGTCATACATACTAATTGCTCCCAACAAATGTGTATATAGTGTGTGTGTGTGTGTGTGTGTGTGTGTGTGAGAGAGAGAGAGAGAGAGAGAGAGAGAGAGAGAGAGAGAGAGAGAGAGAGAGAGAGAGAGAGAGCAGATATCAATCGTTGCTTGTCCTGTTTTATGCAAATTTGATTGTGTGACATGTTATTAGTAACTCTTACAGCAAAAATATTCTCAAGACTCAACAGACACGAACTGCCTATCATCTTTTTTGCATTAATAGAAATTGATTGTGTGACCTATAAGATTAAACTTTCCAACAAGAAAAAACTGCTTGCCAAAACTTAGCATCGCATTATTAGATAGTTCTTCATCTTAATTAGAATAAGCCCCAAATAATGCGATGCTAATTGATGTTGTATTATATAAACTTTTTTGATAAGACTGGATAGATGTAGTAATATTGGGAGAATTGACACTATATCAAACAAATTTTTCAACTATCTAATATAAAAAAAAAAAAAAACTTTTATCAATTGCATTCAAGTCCTAAGGGGAACAATTAATATCAAACAAGTTTCTATGACTTGATAATGGTGCAATTTCACTTGTCAACAATGACCATTTTACTTGCCATCGATAAGTTATGAGACTTACTTTATATTAATTGTCTTCCTTAAAATTTGAATGCAATTCTTTAAATATATCATGGCAAATCAATGCAGACTTTTGGCCTTAAATACAAGTTATTTGTTCATTTTATCTCCTATATTTATTGTTTCTCTAAATCAATTTGTTTGGCTTAAATACTGAAACACAGTATATACATAAGTTTTTTAGAAATATTATGTAATATGTGCTATAATTAAATAATTTATTTATCTTTCTTAATTTCTCTAATCTAAATTAGTCAATTGAATATTCATATTAACTATGAAAGGTAGTAGTGGGTAGGACTTAAGAAGAAAATGTGTATGAAAGGCCCAAATTTAAAACCCCATCTCCTAGTGAATTAAATAGTTGTAACAAGTAGGCATTCTTTTTTTTTTTCTTGTATATATTGACTTTTTTTCATTTTGATGGAACCTACTACGTGAAGTCGTAAACTTTGTCATTATTTTATGTTGCAATGAAATAAGGAAACGTCACAGCTGTTACCTGCACAACATGTGCCGAGCTCAATGGAAAAAATGCCGCCAATTAAACTCTAGAGGTCCCGAAGTTTGATCTTACAGGTCCGAGCACAATTCACATTGATTGTACCAAAAAGCTGTTGTTCTTGAGAAAATGACTATCAGCTGGATCGCAGCAAACGAACAAGGATAAGGAATATAAGTACAATAATAATAAAATCCACATGCTGATCATTAATAAGCTAAAAGTGAGATATAAATACACACACATATACATATATCACTGAATTTATCAAACAAATTGGTGATTTGTTCTTAGCTAGCACCATCAGATGTCACTAAGTTTCACTAATAGAGTATAAGTTGATTCAACTAATAACAATAATACATGTGTCCGAGGATCAGTTGATACACCTACTTATATTCTGGTGCTGAAACAAATCTAGATGATGCAACAAGGCCTTTCAAAACATCAAGCTTTATGACATGGCAACAAAGATTGATTCAATTGGTAAGAGGTCTATGCATGATCTATAAAACTGTGAGTTCAAATCATTCCGGGGCACAGTTAGTTGGGTCTTTTGTTATATTTTATTATAGATCACCTTTGGTTGAATGAGGCCATTTGTACCTCACAGTTCTTAATTATCACATCACAATAACAGTACAGCCAATCTCCATCAGTTACTGCGATTTCCTCTGATGCGACTGGGAAATCAAATCAAGACAAGCAAGCTTATAGACCAACAGCAATTCAATTCTCAGAAAGAATAATAGGCACCACCTAAATTCAACATGTGCTGATAAATTTAACATTTTACAACACCCTAAACACGTTATCCACTAATGGCAACTTTCCCTATATTTTGCTTCAACTGCCTCAAGCCTAGTTCTTCACACTACCTTTTCCCTTTTCCTTTCCTTGTGTTTTTATCCACTTTGCTTCAATTAATAATTTTCCACTGTCTGTCAATTTGTCTCCCTCCTGCGAGTGCTCGGTTCAGTAGTTATTCATGCCACCGCTGGATCAGTTCATTATTACCAGACTTTAGACTAATGCTATGGATGGGGAAATAGAGCATAGAGGGAAGGGATGGGGAGGAAAATTTTTGATGAGTTTATTTCAAGGGAAATGAAGAGTTAGGGTTATAAAATGAAAGATTAGATAAGTTAATTAATTGATCAAAAGCTTTTAAACTCAACTTCTCCAACTCTTTCAAGACAAAAGAAATGTGGCTTTTTTAAGAGTTGCATCCTTACAAATTAGAAGTCCACGGGAAGGTTGTGTTGGAAGTTATAAAATTAAGAGTCGCTAAAGTATTCATTATGGTCCTTATCTTAAGATACAAACCGTATCTTTAGAAGGTACTTACTTGTTTTTTTAGTTCAAACCGTATCTTTCGATGTTAGAATCTTGAAATGAAACAACAATTTTTTTTATTATATTGTATCATAAAAAAATTCATCTTCAGAGATTAAATTAGGTGAGGACAATTTAGATTTAAATGAAAGTTTTGCACACGCCTGCCTTAAAGATATAAAGAGCAACTTTCTCCTCCATTTCTTAAAATCTTACCTTTTCGTGTAACCACACTCACTCCGTATAGAGTAAAAAATTTGAATTGTTTTGTCCTTTATTATAAGATCCTACATAAGGTGGTTAGAACATTTAATGACTTTTGACCCATTTTATCCCTCACAATTTCTAAATATTTCATGATAACTCCTATCATTATTATTCTATATTTCTCTCTCTTATACAACCTCATAAATAAGTACAAATTTGAGAAAAAACACTTATTTTAAACATATTTATCTCTCCCAATTACTTTCTTAGTACGTGTGATTTTACCCTCATAATGCTTATAATAAGGGACGAAGGAGTATAATTAACTTAAAAGATAGAAAAGCCAAAACAATTGGCGTTCAGAATTGAAAATTACGCTTTAACGTTAGAATGTTGCAGAAGTACTTGCTGTGTCCAATGAATAACGTTTGTGTGGGTATAAGTTTCTGGTACAACACCAATTGCCAAGTGCTGATCTGTGGGTGGAAGTGATTAAACGACGCCGGCAAAACAGGTATACTGGCCGAAGCAAAAATAAATATGGATGTAACGGTGGAGATCACTAATTTCAGGTCAAAATCATGGGAGGCACCGAGTCTTTAATGAGAGCGAACTCCACATTTTCCTTTCCCCCCTCTTCTCTCCTATATCTTTTTTATAGCCATTAGATGATCAATTGAATAATCTAGATTTGACATTTTATCAATTTAGGATCAAATGCTAAATTATAGAAAAAGCATACAATCAAATACTTAATATAGAGTTAAATCTAGACCATTCAATTGATGATCTAATAATTATAAATAAAAAATATGAGGGAAGATGAGGGAAAAGAAGAGGAAGGGTTCGTCTCCCATTTTAAATACAGGTTGGAAAAAGAAGAGCCAAAAACTACTGTCCTGTACTTAATTAGCTTAGTGCACACATATCGTATTGTTATTTCATAACATACCGCTAGTACGCTTGTCCATTCCTACTCTAAAAGAAACCCCTTTATACCTACTTTCTCATCAACTAATCTTGCGTCTTAATTTAATGCAGACGAAGAAACATAATGTGCGAGATAGCTTCACTTGCTTTTCCCTGTCCAATTTCAACTTCCTTTTCCCACAAAATTCAAAACAATTTCTTTGAAATAAATAGGAAAAAACCCATATGTCAATGCCTATACTTTTATTTAATTTTAATTTATTTAATTCTATTTTATTAGCTTCTATACGAAAGCTAACAATGGTAATTAAACAAAATTAATGATTTAATTAAGAGATAAAAAATACAAGTACAAAAATTAAAATTAAATATAAGTTTAGATGCCAACAAATGAGATTTCCCAAATAAATATTGCATGTGGCTAAAATTAAATTGCTGCTTTTTTCCCCCTCCCTCCAAGGAATCCGTAAGAAACATCACATTAGGTCTGCTTGATATACTAGTATTTGGTTCAGCCTTAATACACCCCCCAACGACCTTGGTAGGCATTAATGAATAAGGGTTCTTTTATTGCCTCTGCTCCACACAATGCAGAGAGAAACCAAGAGACCTTCCTATTTCATCAAGTAAAATCCACACTCCTTATCACACACACACTCTTTTTCCATGTCCTTCTCTTTAAATATATGGTGAATCACAAATCTTTTTCCCTCATTCACAAGTCAAACACACACACCCTTCTTTCTTCTCATTCTTCTTCCTCCTCCTCATTTCTGTGAGACCCTTCATTCCTCAGTACTGAGGGGTGGTTGTTGGGTGTGATCACATGGACGCGTCCACAGCGTTAATCATCCTATCCGCCGTAGCTGGCTATTTAATATGGTTCGGATTCACATCCCGTTCCCTGAATGGTCCACGTGTCTGGCCGCTATTGGGCAGCCTACCAGGACTCATCCAGCACACCAACCGCATGCATGACTGGATCGCAGACAATCTCCGCTCATGTGGAGGAACATACCAGACATGCATATGTGCCATCCCATTCATCTCCAAAAAGCAAGGCCTCGTGACAGTCACGTGCGACCCGAAGAACCTGGAGCACATCCTCAAGGCCCGGTTCGATAACTACCCGAAGGGGCCCACATGGCAATCCGCTTTCCACGATCTCCTCGGCGACGGGATCTTCAACTCCGATGGTGACACGTGGCTGTTCCAGCGGAAAACCGCCGCACTGGAATTCACCACCAGGACTCTCCGTCAAGCCATGGCTCGCTGGGTGAGCCGAGCTATTAAATTACGGTTTTGCCCTATCCTCACGGCGGCGATGGAGAAGAAGAAGACGGTGGATCTTCAAGATCTTCTGCTTCGTATGACGTTTGATAACATCTGTGGCTTGGCTTTTGGTAAGGATCCTCAGACTTTATCTCCGAATCTTCCTGAGAATGGCTTTGCCATGGCTTTCGATCGAGCCACGGAGGCGACATTGAAGCGGTTTATTCTGCCGGAGGTGATCTGGAAGTTCAAGAAGCTGCTCCGTTTAGGTATGGAGGAAACCCTAACTCAAAGCCTCAAGCACATTGATCAGTACTTGTCTGGAATCATCAACACGAGGAAGCTCGAGTTAATCAGAAACCAACAACAAGGTGAGAATGAGAATGGGACTATAATCCACCACGACGATCTTCTCTCAAGGTTTATGAAGAAGAAGGAGACATACTCGGACGAATTTCTCCAACACGTGGCCCTCAATTTCATCCTCGCCGGACGCGACACGTCATCGGTCGCTCTCAGCTGGTTCTTCTACCTCTGCATCCAAAACCCTAACGTCGAAGAGAAGATCCTAATCGAGCTCTGCACCGTCCTGATGGAGACACGTGGCGGCGATGTCTCCAAATGGATCGACGATCCTCTCGTCTTCGAAGAGGTTGATCGATTGGTGTACCTGAAAGCAGCATTATCGGAAACTCTCCGGCTATACCCTTCGGTGCCGGAGGATTCAAAGCACGTGGTGAAAGACGATGTGTTACCGAGTGGAACCTTCGTTCCGGCGGGATCTTCGGTGACATACTCGATCTATTCGATCGGACGGATGAGATCGATTTGGGGGGAGGATTGTATGGAATTTAAGCCGGAGAGGTGGTTATCGGCGGACGGGAAGAAGATAGAGATGAATGATTCGTACAAGTTCGTGGCGTTCAACGCTGGGCCGAGGATTTGTTTGGGGAAGGATTTGGCGTACCTGCAAATGAAGTCGATTGCGGCGGCTGTACTGTTGCGCCACCGTCTCACGGTGGCGGCGGGACACCGTGTGGAGCAGAAGATGTCGTTGACGTTGTTCATGAAGTATGGATTGAAGGTGAATGTTCATGAAAGAGATTTAGGGCCTGTGTTGGAGAAGGTTTGTAAAGGTGTTTCCTGTGGGAAAGAAGCTTTCGTGGCCGCCGGTAATGGCGTCGGCGTCGGAGTTGGAATTGAGGCGGTGCCTCCGGCAGCTTGATTAAAGAGTGTTTTGGCGTTATTATTTGGCTGTGAATTACGAATAATAAACAAATATATATATAAATGTAATCAATTAATTAGACTTGATTAAGAACAGGGTGCATGGTGCTTGCTACTGCTCACACTAAAATATTTCATGAAGAAAGTAATTATAATATACTTTTACACGTGATTTTGTTATCTATGTTAGGATATGGACTTTGGATTCTCTTCATTTGTCTTTGTTTCCCTATGCTCTCTAATAAGTATAAAATTTAGTAGAGGTAGCTAGTTAAACCTGGATTTTTAGATTTGATTGATATGGTCCATATTTGATTTTTTTTAAAGACTTTATAGTTTCTAAATAATATTACTTTAACGGTATAGAATATAAAGTAAAGATAATAGCTTAACTATCACTTTTTCATAAACTATTTTTTTATTTATCTAATGATATCTGACGCTACTAACAACCGGCTAATCTCGTAATCCGATTTACGGGGATGTAAGCCCACAATGGGGAACCCCGCTACCTTTAAATAATTATCGCAGCTGCATACCTAGGGTTCGAACTTGATACCACTGATTAAGTTAAAACAATCCACAGCCAGTTGATCTAAACACTTGGTGGTAAAACTAACTTTTTCTGAAGGAAAAAAACATCCTTTAAAAAATAATCAAATTTAGACCATCAAGATTAGATTAGATTTGGAAGGTTCGGATTTAATTCGCACTCCCTAATGATTATGTTATGATCAACAGTTAAGATAAATGGCATGTGATTACATGCATATTTATTCTAAATTTCTGATATCTACACAAAGTAATTTTTAGTAAAACTAATTTTTACTAAAAAAAATCCTTAAAAAAATAATTAAATTTAGATCGTCAAGATTATATTATATTTGGAGGGTTCAGATTTAATTCGCACTCCTTAATGATTAGTGTTATGATGATCAACTGTTAAGGTAAATGGCATGTGATTACACGCATATTTATTCTAAATTTCTGATATCTATACAAAGTAATGGAACTTCACGTTTTCAACGTGCATGTGTTGGTATATAATTTTCATCACTGCTTGTGTGAGTGAAAAAGTTGTCTACGTGGCTGTGTTTAGATTGGTGATGGAGAAGTAATTTTTTTTAATCTGATTTTTTTAGAAGATTGGATAAAAGACAGACTCTGTGAAGTGATTTATGTAATATTTACTACCTAATTATACTTTTGAATATACCATAAATTACCATTTAACAATTACAAAATTATTTATTGACTAACTATGTTAGAAAAAGAAGTTTACTAAAACAAACGCTAACATAGTTAGAAAAAGGCTTTTCGTCATTTGAATAAAAATACTAATTAAATACCCTAACCATGATAGAAAAATGGATTTCTAATATTAAAAGGCTATCATGGTTAGAAAAGAATTTAACATAATATAGCAAAAGATTATCCATGTTAGAAAAGAAATTCTCTAATACAACAATGGCTAACATGGATAAATAAAGCCAACCTACTACCTGACTAATCAACCCATTCACAAACAGCCAATAACATATTTGACCAATAAACACTTTCACGAAAAATAACTAAAACCATTATAAATTCAAATCTCTCAACCATCCAACATTTTCAAAACATACAAAATCCCAATAGTCCACAATGATACTAAAATAGTCGAAATACCAATAAAGTTTATACCGGTCCTTCAGAAACAAAATAACAAGTTATCAAAATAATTATTCTAAAAGAAATCCTCAATTTGAAAATAAAGAAAACACAACGTGTAAATGCAAGCGGAAGCAAAACAAGTGATATGAATCCCTAGTTGTGGCAATATCATCCGTTCAACCAGTCCAGAATTCACTAGTTTAGTGAGACGGTTCCGGATCCTTCCCTTGGTTTCCTACTGCGTTGCTAGGACCTGTAAAAATAGATAAAATGGGGGTAGACCCAGGTAATCACTAACTGCTCGCCTACGTGCGGTGTGTGCTAGCAAGGTGTTCAGTGGAGTATTACTACGTATAATTGAATTAGAAACATGAGGCAGTTACCATTTAAATGCATGACAATTTCAAAACATATATTCTCACATAAAATATCGTCATGTGACAATTCATCAAATCACACATTCACATTCATATATAGCAATCCAATGCACAGATAAATAAAACCAAACAATTAATAACACCGATTTATACGGTCCAGTAGGGACTCACAACCCTCGCCTGAGACCGGGGGCGTTCTCCCTGTAACATCCTAAAAAATTAATTGAGGATTTGTGAGGGTAAATAGGAATTTATTAATGAGAAAGGATGGACTATGAGAATATGTGAAGGATTTTGAGGTATTTTTAAGGATTTTAAAGGCCTAGTTTCTTCCTTATTTGGACGATAATAATTTTGGGAGAGATTATTTTTAGGCTCAAAAGAGGTTAATATGGGAGGAAATAAATAAATGATATTATGGGAAAATTTTGAGAGTAAAAAGAAATTTTTTTATTCAAAAGAAATATCTTATTTAAGAATTTTAGGGCCCAGTAGTATATTCTCCACTCTGCCGACACTCCTTTCCTCGCCAGAAACTTTTACTGTGCATCAATTATTATTTCCTCAACCAATCACATTCAACTACTATTTATATATATTATATTATATTATTAATATAATATATTATTATTATATTATTATTATATTATATTATTATTTTACTATTATATATACACACACGCACAGACACCATCTGCATTCATTCTCTCTCTCTCACTCACGCCTCTCTCTTCGTCTCTCTCTTTGCTCTCTCTTTTCACCATATATATTCCTATTATTAGACTTATCAGAGCTCGTTGATATAGGAATATTAAGCTTTTCGGCCAACTAAGCACATTTTTGGAACCCCGTAAGTCTCCTCTACATTTCTATGTCATTAGTTTTTTTATTTGTTATACTTAAAAAATTAGACCTTGCTTAAGTTGGTAATTTTTGGGAGTTCTAAAATTAATAAATTGAAGCTTAGGCCTCGATTATGAGTTTTTCTGAGTAGATTTTTCATTGTTGGAAGTTTTCCTAATTATTAGGAATTTTTGGATTTATGGAAGTTTTAGAAATTGGGGCTTTTAAATTATTCGAGGTGCTTATGGGTAAATTGATGATTTTTATATGTTTATTAAGGTTATATGAGGGGATTTAATTAATTGATTTGATTGGGGTTTGCACCTAAAGAATTATTAAGGGATTATGGGATATTAAGGAATTTTATAAATAGTTATTGGAAAGATTAAATAATTTTGGATATATGTATAAATGGAGTAGAGATAAATTTTAGAGATAAAAAGGGAGAATAAATGTTAAATAGAAATTTAAAATAAGTAAGGGCAAAGAAAGGGTAGTTAGTAATTTAATTTCCAACATATAAAATTGTTGGATAAATAATTAATTGTGGTAGTATGTATGATTGTGTAGTGCTTGAATTGCACTGAGTTAGCACGGGGGAGCTGCACTATTGTGAGATTGGTGCCAGCTATCAGGTAACCGCTTTCTGCTTGTTTATGTGTGTGTGTAGTGTTAGTAAAAAATTTGAAATATTATTATTTGAAAATTATGATGTTATATGGAGATGAGATTTTGAATCACAAATTGAGATTTGATTATCAATTGATGATTGATGAGATATGGAAATGAGATCTTGGAATATTAATATTTTTATAATAAATGTCCTGTGGAGTATTATTTTGAAATGGCATAAATTTGTGATGTGAAATATTTGAAACGGAAATATATGTGGTTTTGGAAATTATTTAATATATGTATATTATGAAAATACTGGAAGGCCTGGTGCCTGATTGTGGTGTTGCATATCTATGTGTTGTATGTGAGAAATTATTTGGGTATGTGACACCGGTGAATTGGAAATTGTGCCATCACGTGATGAGGTACCCTGTTGCGCCACAGGGACTAATTGATATATTATGATAAATAAAGGAGAGAAAGACGAAAGAGGGGATATCGCCCCTTACGGATTCAGAAAGGACAGAGATCCTTCTAATCTGTGGTACTATTCAGGGAGGGTAGAGAGTCCCTCGTGAACTGTACCGTGGTGATCAGGGGTGGGTGGAAGGTCCCGACTGGTCCCACATGTTTTCCCAACATTTCTAGTAAGATTTGTTTGGGTTGTCTGTAATTATCCATAATATATATACTATTATTGAGGATGAATTGTGATGGGTTATTCCATAATTATAAACGATGAGAAAAGATATTTGGGATCAAGATATGCATTATATACCTGAGCATGCTGTTTGAAATAATGTATATATATATGTATTCCACTGGACACCTTGCTAGCACACACCGCACTTAGATGAGTAGTTAGTGGTTGCGTTTTGGGGCTACCCCCGTTGATCTCACTTTTGCAGGTCCTAGGAGCGAAGTAGGAGGTCAAGGGAAGGATCCGGGAACTTCTCACTGATATCGTGAGATACTCTAGACCAGAAGGACAGGAGGTATTGCCACATTTAGGATCATATTTTGTATGATGCTTCCGCTGAACCTTGTTCCTATTCTGGGGAAAAATTATTGTATAATACCTATTATGGTATGGTATTTTAAGAATGATGTGTGAAGTTTAATCTTGCATAATGAAATTCTTTGTTATTGTACTGGGAAGGAAGTTATATTGTGATGACAGAGATTATAATTGAGGTTTGAAATATATATAAATATTATGGAAAGATCTTTTTCTAACTATGTTAGTTATTTTAGTAAGTTAATTCTTTTTCCTAACATAGTTAGCACTATAAACGGTTTATTGTTTAATTATGGGTGGTTAAAAGTGGGATTAGAGAGTTAATGTTACACTCCCCATTTCGTCTTTCCATTTTGTGATATTTAGTCCTTGTGGGCCAACAAGGAACCTCATCGCGCGATGGCATTTTTGTTTATTTATTTATTCGGTGTTCACACAATCAGTACAACACGTCATAAATGTACAGATTCAACATATGGCACAAAGTCCAGTCCAGAAATCCTCAGATTCAATCACGCAGATATCTATAATAAATACTATAAATTTCCAAAACATACAAGTTCACACCTTCGTGCTATTTAAAAATACATACTCCACCAAACAAGTCATATTATAAAATAAGCTTCCAAAATTCATGTCTATCAAGACTATAGCCAATCACAAATTATAAGTTTCAAATACTCACTAACCCACACACACACGCGCAAACAAACAGAAGTAGTTAGCTGCAGCTTGCACTGATTTCACAATAGTACAGTTTCCCCTTGTGCTATTTGACACCAATCAAACTCAGTAAAATAAATATGAATTCTTAAGACTTTCACTACCTCAAACTCTAGCCTAAGTCTCTCCCTATTTCTCTCTTTCTCTCTCAAGCACATTAATACATGCTCTTACTCTCAATCACATTAGAAATTGGTGTGAATTCTTGTGTGCCATGCACACCTATTTATATGCAAAAACAAAGAACAAAAAAAAATGTATATGCATCCTACACTAGTATATAATGCACACTTATATTATATAAAATGATGAAAATTATGCCTAATGCCTTCTTGTCTTCCACAACAAAATGGTAGTGGCAATTAGTGTAGTTGGTGTGCAAAAACAAAGAATAAAAAAAATGTATATGCATCCTACACTAGTATATAATGCACACTTATATTATATAAAATGATGAAAATTAGGCCTAATGCCTTCTTGTCTTCCACAACAAAATGGTAGTGGCAATTAGTGTAGTTGGTGTGTGTCCCATAAATATGGTGGTGCACTTAGATGTATATTATATATATTTATATTTAATTATATTTATATATATACTCATATATTTATAAAAAAAAATATTAAGTTACTTAATTATAATTAATTTAGTATCCCACCTAGTCCTACTATTTATATATATATATATATCTATAGATACACATATACACATATTTATTTAAGATATTAAAACACTCAATTTTAACAAGATAAATCATAATTTCCCCAAATTAATTATTAAAATAATAGATAAAAATCACTAAACAAAATTCATTTTTTTTTTTGGATGTTACAATTTATGTTTAGATTTGTGATGGTAGAAGAGATTTTTTTTTCAATTTGACTTTTAGAAACATGTTTGGATGATTATTTTAAAAAGCAAGTTTAAATAATACATATATAATATGCACATATTTTTATAGTTTAGAAAGAAAAAGTGAAATTTGGGGTTTTTCTAATGATTTTAAAGGTTTAGGTTCTCCTTTATTTTAAAGAAAATAATTTAGAAAAATTATATTTTTAGCTCAAAGGAGGATGTTGTGAGAGAAAATAGTTAGATAGATTATTGTGATAAATCTTTGGAGATAAAAAGAAAATATTCGTTTAAAAGAAAATATCTTATTAGAAAACTTTAGGAGTCTAATAATCTAATTTTCATACCCACTTTATTTCTTTTCTTTTTTTCCTTTCCCTTCTTTTTCTCTTTCTTTTCTTCCTTCCAATCGTGCATCTCTCACCGTAGAAACAACAAATTTTTGCTTCATCTCTAATCTTACTTCTAACACATAAATCATATTATCAAGAGGTTGAAACAAATATGATAAAAAGCAAATTTTTTGCTTATGATGGCTGGGCAGACTTATGGTGACTAAAAAGCCATTCTAAACACACTCATAATAATGAACATCTTAAATTTCCATATATCCGTCATGAAAAGGTCAATCATTTGATCAGTGCGCTCACACACAATGGGTAATTGAGGCTTACCTGCTTATAATTAATTTCTTTTCATTGACTTGAGGATCGATAGTGATTATGTGGTGGTATTATTGTTTTATGCAATGCTTATTTAAAGTGAGTAGGAATTTTGCTAATTTCTGTGGAATAGCCAAAGGTACGTGGAGTGCATGGTCATGTAAGCAAGTACTAATAGGGAACTTTGTTGACCTTTAAATATTCAGCAAATCGGACAAGGGATATTAAGGAAAAGAAAGGCACGTACTATTAATGGGTAATAACTGTGAAAACTAGTGAGTTGTAACAATGGTCGCTTGTTTAATTGTATAGTATATCAACAGAATGACTCAAATGCACATATATATGCAATTAACACACTCACATAATAAGGGTAAAGAAAACACACTCACATAATGGATGTGTATTATTGGGTGCATTATATAAAGTATTATGGACTTATTGGTGTTTTGGGGAAATATGCAAATTTACCAATGAACAGTTACCGAAAGAGCGTCTGACATAAAAAAGAGTTTTGTGGTGTTTAAATACAAAAAATGTATTAAAAAAGATGCAAGTTTGCCAAAAACCGTTATCTATACCCAAATGGCCGTTATTTTTTTTAGGAATAAATCATGTGGGACCAACGGGAAAAAAGTAATAGAAGTTTGGTTAGAGGTAACAGTTTTGATAAATTTGCACATTTTTTAAAACATTTTTTGTATTTAAACACTACAAAACTCTTTTTGTGCTAGATGCTCTTTCGGTAATTGTTCGTTGGTAAATTTGCATCTTTACCCTATTGTTTTTTATAATGTATTTATAATTTCAAGGGGTATTAAATATTATATATGTCCATATTTAACAAGGAAGATTATAAATTAATATAATATTAAAATTAAGTTTAGTTAATAAGATCATATAAAAAAACTTCAATTTCAAGACAAATTCAATAATATTAACTGCTTTTATTTGTATGTGTAAATTAATTAAATGTTATACAAAAATTAATTACAGGTCCCATGTAATTAGGGAAATGAATTTAATTAAGATTGGTTCCCACGAAATCACGTAAGTAATCTGAAGTTCTTACCAAAAAGTTGTGAATGTTAGGCCAAGCAGTTGTTATCGTCTGGTCAAAAGTTGTTAATGACCCGATAATAACAAGTATTTGGCTTGACGATAACACCTTTTGGCCTAACATTCACAATTTGAGGCCTGACGAGCACAACTTTCAAACTTGTGGTCATTAACAACTTTTAACCCGATGATAATAACTTTTAACTAGGCTATAACTTTACCAACATCTTGTTGTGTGTTGACAATTTCATATAACGTTTTACCAACTTTGTATAAGGGGTTACCAACATCATATAATGGTTTACTAACATGTATTTTTCCATTTTCTTTAAGGGGTATATTAGCTAGACTTTTCGTTTTAATTTGCCATTAGATAGTTGAGTCATTTTCAATGAGTTGTCCTTTATTAAATTGGGTGTATCAAATTATCCCTTATCCTTTACCTATAGGTGAAGTGAGCTGCAGCCTGTAGACACGTAAGTCTCACAGCCAGCCAGCTCACCTAACAAATAAGGCAACTTAATTTAAGTCACCAAAAAACAAGAAGCAGGTGGTGACAAAAATATGGCATTTAAAACCCCAAAAATTGCCTAAGGCCTTAACGTAAGGTCCAAATTTGGTCCTCTCAAAATTTATTAGATGGACCTAATTAAAATCCACCACAACTTCTCAACGATATAATCATCAAATCAATCACCAAAATTCAGCGTCCAAAATAAATCAACTCAACTAGTCGTCATTCGGTTTGATTCAATGTATTTGAATAAATTATATGTAATAGAATATAGAGATTTACAATGCTTGTTCACATTTTCTCCAACTTATTTTATATAAACTTTCCGTCATATTATCGTATCAAATTATTTCAACCGAGTCTTATTTTGTCAATTATTTGCATTATCATCCCTAGCTTAATTATGAAAGTTTACATTTGTATACAATTGAAGATACACACATCTCTGTAGTAATGTTACATATTGGCTTCATTCAAATAGGTGAAAAGCATTAAATTTATTAAATATAAATTACTCCTAAGTAGTTCACACATACTAAAAAAAATAGTTCACCGCGATTATTAAAGATACGTACCACTCTGTTCCTTATCATAAGTCCACTCTAACTACTTCTCACATATCAAAGAGTGGAAGTTATAGCATTAAATATGTCCTATTTTTCCAACTTTGTCCTTATTTAATAATATGTGTTAAAATAATATTTTATGCATTATAACCCTTCTCTCTCATCTTCCTTATTTCCAACATAGGGGTAAAATAGTCACAGTACCATTAATTGATCCCAAAATGGACTTATATTTTGGAACAAAAAAATTGTGTTAGTTATATTTATAATAAGGAACAGAGTGGTATATATGAAAAAAAAAATTCAATACTTCTTGAAATTATCAATGACTTGTAAAAAGACCAAAACTTGTGAATCATAGTAATATTGTGAAGCTGCCTTTCACTGCCCTCCTGTTGATGATCTGATATGGCAACCACTGAAGAAGATAGCCATCACCATCAGCGTGAAGCATACTCACCTTTATTTAATGCCTCTCTTCCTTTTGCTCTCATTTTTTCTTTCTTTCTTCTTTATGGGACGGACTTTTGCTGCTACTTTCAGTTATTGATCAATGTCAGTATTTCACAACCCAAAGCATTCAATTTATTAATAGTCGGAATATGAGGTCTCCACTTTCAAATTAAGTCCTTATTAAGTTTGTTTTGTCCTCCTTACCACAAATTATGTTTTCTCTTTTTTTCTTTTTGCTAAGCACGCGTATCAAGAGGCAATAATGTCCTCCTGTTAGAGGCGATTAGTTCAGTCCAAGGAACTTCCATAAGCTAAACGTGAGCCAACTCTAATTGGTCATGGATTATGTTTTTCCTTGGTCCATAACTTACAAGTTCTTTCACTCACTGATACGGGCCTTTAATGTCTTAAAAATATTGTCAGGTCTTTCGACACCATAAGCTCATTTCTTCTATCCCATAGCAAACCCCAGCCCATCTGACCTAACAAAGGGAAAAGAAAAATATTCAAGGAAACAATATTTTTCCTTTCATTTTTTTTCTTTGAGGAAATTGCAAGTAATACAAATATTTTTAAAAGATTCCTATAAAAAAGACTAGGGAGAATTCATTTTCTTTTCTTTTCTTCTTTCATTCTCATGTCTTTCCTTCTTTATTCATATTATCTAAGGTATATTTGTAATCCCATGTTTTTTTTCCTCACCAGGCACTCCCCGGACCATTGATTCTTTGGCGCAATATTTATACTAAACCATCTTTTCTTTATGCTAGGAGACAACGCAAATGACGGTGGCACCAAAAATATTTAAAAAGAAGAAAAAGATGGCACGAACAAATGGACAACATTTTATTCAGATGATTAAGGATCCAAATATAGATGTAGAATTAAATTTAGGTTTGCGTACTGTTAATTCTATGTTTCCATATAGTTAGCATTATAAAACTCTCAAAAGTTGCTCACTTAGAAACAGTCGGACAAAGCTTGATACAAATTTGGATCATCTAATTATTTTTCAAAGAATATTTTGGATCTGTCAAGCTCAAGCTGAAATCCCAGAGTTTTCTGGCCAATTCTGAATCCGTAGCAAGAGAACTTGGTTTTGCCTTGTTGCTATCCATAAAATATTCACCAAATATTCCCTTAACTTGTGGATGTAATGCCCATAGCATTGAGTTGCAGCTCCCTAGAAACATCCCCAAGATTCAATATGAAATATTAATAATTTAAAGAATGAAAAATCAAATCTTGAATGCTCATGAATGGGAAGAGTTACCTTCTGCTCATTTTTAAGGAATAACTTTCCCACAGCATTAGCAACGGCTGCACAGTCCAGGTAATAGATTCATTATCAAGGAACCAAACTATCCCATTAGCAAGGAATTGTCCTTAAGCAAGAACTGCCAGTGGGTACAAAATTTTACAGGAAGTTCATAAGGGATCTTGGGACAAGCTATATGATCTCTTGCATCATGATGACACCGTTTAATCAAAATCACGTTACATATATCATTAATCCTACTCTGGGTCAGTTTCTCTGTGTTCAAACTTCACTTCCTTTTGCATCCCTATCAAAAAGGTGACACGACAACCATATTGATGTGAAGTTTGTCTGTGTTTGACAGCAATCTTGTCATTTAAACAGTAACATCAGTTTGACAAAAATTGGGAAGAATACTTTAATTTTTTTTTTTTGCCAACGGGACCACATCTCTGATCTTACTCTCATGAGATCAGATTTGGTCCCGGTTGGTAAAAAAAAAAATGGTCTGGAGTTCGATTAAGAGAGGAAGAGGTACAAAAAAAGCCATTAGATAGTAAGAAATCGTTTGAGGTGGTTTGGACATATACAAAGAAGGCCATTAGATGCGTCAGTAAGGATGGTAGATCAAACAGTCTGGAGTCCGATTAAGAGAGGAAATGGGAGACCTAGGCGTACACTCAATGAAATTGTAGAGCGAGATCTTTTAATAAATAATATATCTAAAGATTTGGTTACCGATAGAGCATAATAGCATCGTGCGATCTATGTAACCGACCCCATTTAATGGGATAAGGTTTAGTTGTTGTTGTTGCGAAGAATACTTTAATGAAATATTGGCATTAGCATTAGATTAATAGAATAGAGGATGCCGTTAAAGAAACCATGGTACCGAAGAATATCGGTTATAATCGTCCCTGGATGAAGGGAATTAGCAGTTATTTCCAATTCTTCCTATCAACAACCAAAAAAAAAAAAAAAAAATCAAAAGTTATGCATCAAACTCAACCAATTAATTCATCTGAGTCAGTCACCAGATGGATGCAAGAGGAATGAAAGGCCTTTCTGGATACAAATCATGTACGGACAAGGGTCTAAAGATAGTGTTTAAAAACATAGACAGAATGGAAATAATACATATCTAATTTCTATAAGAGGGGGGATAATATCCTAAAATAACTATGGTATATTATTTTTGCAATCAACTGCAATGTGACGACAATCCTAGCTAATTAAGCAGTAAAATACAAGAAAAAAAATGACACTTAAAGTCCCATAGCTTAAGAACTTATCGGCTGAGACCCTTAAAAACAAAATGGCTCCGAGACTAGCACCATCGATAATGTTTTACGAAGCTATAAATCATGCTTTTGTTACAGAGCTTATGAGATTAACAGCTGACAACATTAAAAACACATTAAATCAAAAAATTAATTATAACCATTTACAAGTAGAATACCTTCAAGATCCTTGAAAGCTCTTTTGCATGCAAAATATTAGCAAGCTTTGATTGTTCATAAGCAAAATAACGGGGGTATCTGTAAATATTCAAACAGAGAAAGGGGAAGCATTCCATTTTGAGAATTAGGAAAATTGTATATAAATAAAAAGCACACCTCTGGAGTCTGGATCATGTGGTTTAATAGCATATAGAAAGAGCAGAAAAAAGCGAAAAATTTATTCTACTGTAGCATACCCTGATATATCATTATTTTTTAGGAAAAAATGTCATTTTTTGGCCCAGAAGTTTTTGCTTTAGAGTAATTTTGACCCGAAAGTGTTTTTTGGACCAATTTTGATCCAGAAGTTTACAAAACGTAGCAATATAGACCAATTTTACAATATAGCTAGAAAGGCCTCAAAAGGTCTAATACGCTACGTTTTGTAAACTTTTGAGTCAAAATTAATCAAAAAAAACTTCTGAGTCAAAATTGCTCTAAAACTAAATTTTCGAGAAAAAAATGACCATTTTCTCTTGTTTTGACTTTTGATCAAAAGTTCAAAACGAATCCTTTAATTTTATATAAATATATATATGTATATATGTATATATCTGTGTGCCTCATATGATATAATAAATACTCTTCCTTCCCGCTTGCATTCGCTCGCAGTTTTCTTCATACTTTCCAATAAAAGGTTTGTCAAGAGATAATGACCTGCAAAAATAGTATTAATCCTTTAAAAAGACAACATTGAGTTGCAGTTTTCAACCAATCATTTAGGTACTAAACTAGGATATCATGCAAATTCTTTTTAACTTCAGATGCAAGAGAAGTAGGAGATTGCATTGACAAATTTCATACGAGTTTCCAAAGGCAGCCCCGGAAGAAAAATAGTAGTAAACCAACAAAATATATCAAAGAAACAGAGAGCATTCGTTAATGAGAAGAAATCAATCGATAGAACTCAACCACTTAGTTACATGTGGTCACATACATAGACCAAGAAAAATATAATGTGCTAGAATTAGCAAAACGAGCTGTAATTTAGCGGCCCACAACAACAATTGCTAAACATCCATACATTAGGAATTTAAGAGGCAAACCAGATACTACCAAAAGCTTACATCAGGATATTGAGAGGGAGACCAGAGGAAATGTACTCTGCAGCGAATTTCCTTACTGATGCCATTGAGCTAAGATCTAACTTCATAACATCAATCTTAGCAGAGGGGATTTGCTCAACTATTTTGTCTTTGACGCTCATACCAGAGTCCACATTCCTTACTGCCATAACCACATGGACACCACGCAATGCTAGAACTTTGGTGGTTTCAAGACCAAGTCCACTTGATGCCCCTGAAAACTTAACTAATTGTGAGTACTGAGGGAAGAGAGTGGGTTACCCATTCCAATTTCAGATACTCCCTCCGGTCAATATATAAAAAGATATGTTTGAAGAGTTGATCATGATTTTAGATATAAAAGGATCGTTTCTAATTTTTGTCAATCTTTTCTCATAATACCGCTTGTGAATTAGGAAAGATAATTAGGGTGTTTCAAAAAAATATGATACATTAACTAACTTAATCAACATCCTTAATCTAATTAAATTATGTGAATATGTCCTATATCATCCAAGTCATCAACAATATGGTGATGCATGACCGGAAAAAGAAGGGTTTGTTTTCAAATTTGCTTTGTAGTTAAACAAGTTTGGTCCTCATCGTCAATAAACCAAAACCAGAACATGCTATGTATGATCAAAGAGCAAGTATTGCTATATACTTCATCCGTTCTTAAATATAGAAATTAATTATTATTTTTTTAAAAAAAAATCTTACAAAAACTAAATAAGATACTTAAAAATCTTTTCTCACAGCATCGTTTGTTAGTAACGGTGTAGTCTAAAAAATTGAGCTCTTACCATAGTCGATGCATCTTACAATCGGAAATCAACATTAAACAAATAAAAGAATTTCTGTTCATATTAATTCATCCGTCAATCTTCTTTACGCTAAGCTTGCATCTAACAAGTGATCTTATTTGTGTACAGTATAGCCAATCAGAAGGGAGAATAAGGAAGTGAAAAGAAGGAAAACCTGTGACGATGGCAGTGAGACCATTCCCATCGATTCCATCAGTAACTTGTTCCGCAGTGGAAGTGGCTGAGAATCCAGATGGCCCCTTCCAACTAAATATCCACATTCTTTCTTGGTTTGCCAACAACACAATCACCAACTCATTATTGCACCATTGTACTGTTGTCATTCTCACTTAGTAACTCATTTTTGCCAGGGCTAGCGTCCTATTGTTTAATTAAAATCAATTTGATTAGTAGGCTATGATTATGATAAGACTTTGGGTCTTTATTTCAAATGTTAATATAACTAAGTAGTATTCTTTGCCAAAAACTTTATATAAGTTAGCGTGCATGGAATGCCAATGTATAAACAGATGGAGTAAATGCAGGGGATCGATGATGAACAGTTGGGTCATAAATGCCGGGAAACTCTTTCCTCACCAGTCTCCCTCACTCACACCGCAATGAAGAAGAACGAAGAACGAACGAAGAACGAAGAACGAAGAACGAAGGGGAATGGTGATGGTGTACATGTAGACGAAAGCGTGCGGGAGTGAAGGGAAGAGAGGAGGGATTTGAGGGTAAACGACGAAATTGCACTTTTCATTTAAACTGAAGGTAATTTTCTAATGAGGGTAATAAGGTAATTTTCTAATGAGGGTAATATTGTTGTTTTACGCCTTATATTTTTTATGTTTTCCATTTAAGTTCATGAGATAAAGCTTTAAATCATTTCCAACTTATTTCTTCTTCTTCTGAGATTAATTTTTAGGAGTAAATTTTTATATCCAACTAATGATTTTCTATCCCCATAATTTCTTTAATCCTTAACATAGCTTCTATAAATATTCTCACTTTAAAGACAAATAATAACTATTTTCCTTCAATTTATGAATAGAATAGGCCTTAAAAATCCTTAAAAATACTTAGAAAGTTAGAATTTTATAAATTTATTTATAAGGCTTTTTTAATTTTTAAGTGACACCTCAAGACTATAAATAACTCCTTATTTCTTCTTTCCAAAATTTCAAGGTGTTACACCAACTAACCTTTAGATTATAATTCAGGATGTTACACTTGATAGGCTAAAATTAAAAAAAAAATGTCAGTAACTTTTTTATTTCTTTCCAATTATTTTCCTAAATTCTGATTGTCTTTTATCAAAAGTTTCCTTTGTTTTACCAATCTAGTCCTTTGTTTTTTTTTACTAACAACACTTTTAAGTGCTCTATTTGCTTAACAACTTGTTCCCTAATCAATATATCCCTCTAAATGTTGTGGGGACGGCGTTAGAGGGATATATTGATGATGTCATCATCTGTTAACAAATAGCATTTGTTCTTATGGATTCTCATGGACACCGTTAATTACTTTGGGCACTGATTCCGTTTTTTTTTTAATCAAATTTGATGCCCTCATTGATATTTTTTTAAAATTAGTTATTAATCAATGCTTATTTCTTTCCAGTTTTCAGGACCCATATTTATTCATATACCAGTTCATATGCCAAAATAAATATGTCAATAATTGATACTCCTTCAGCTTCTAAATATATGATTTATTTTGGGAGTTGGTATTGGTTCTAAATAAATGACCCAATTCTAATTTTTGTCAACTTCTTCCCAAATTATCCATATTGGTATATTATCTATTTGGGGAGTTGATCTTCGTCCTAAATAAAGGATCCAATTCCAATTTTTATCAACTTATTGATCTTAGTTCTAAATAAATGATCCGATTCTAATTTTTGTCAACTTCTTCCCAAATTATCTATATTGGTGCTCTTCCAACAATAATAGATTAAGAGATAGATGAGGGAATAAAAAAAAAAATTGGATAGTTTTAGGGAGAGAAAAAACGCATCATACTAACTAACACAACTAACATATGTAATTTAATCAAATTAGTTAAAAAAGTCTTATATTTATAACTGAAATGAGTATTATTGAATCATTTAATTGTAAACTAAATAATAAATGTAAGGGAAGCGTTTCTTTTGGGATACTAACGTCAGAGTTTTAGTTGTATACCAATTAATAAATAATAAACTATTGATTTAATTGTCTATTGATGCTTTATTTTATTCCATATCATGGGGATTTTTTTATTGCAAAAATTAATATAATCAATATATCACTGTAAATCCCGTACTCACGTCGTGATGATTAAGCCGTCAATTCTGCAACAACATGTAATCTCCTATAATCACGCCGTAATCTCCCGTTAAATAATTATTCTCACTTGAGTCGTTACCCCAATCTGCATTAACCTCAGCTGTCATTCCCACTTGAGCCGTTACCCCAGTCTGCATTAACCTCAGCCGTTACCTCTTTTTCTTATCGAACTCAACCAGTCATCCGTTACCTCTGGCCCTTGAGTTTTTTTTGGGACAAATGGCCCTTCAATTTCCATGTAAATTGATTACAAATTGTCAGATTATCCATATATGTATTCTCATTCTCATAATCTTCCATATATAGATGTTGCCGTCTGATGTTTTATATCACAGTCATATTTCAGCCATAGAGTAGAAGACTTTGCCAAATGAATGTGGATGGGGCGTATGGATAGGTCGGTGATTGAAGCGTTCATGTGTGGGTTTGGGATCTCGGCTTCCGCCGGGTTCATCTCTTTTGTGACTCGATGAAGATTGTCATGTGCGGAGCCGCATAATATAATACACGTAGACAAGCAGCTTACTAGAATGATACATGAACTCCAACAAAAGGATCAGTAGATGGAGAAACTATGAAGCAGATTTTCTGGCAAAGAGAGCCTTATCCATGGGCTTATGGATTCAGATTTGCTCCAGTATGACTTTCAGTGATCTGATGCTTGAAAATGGAGCTACGTGATTTTAGTTGCTTTTGCATTTTTGTACTTTAATTTCATTTTTTTCTATTATTTTTTGTATTCAGAAGTATATTAAAAAAAAAGACTTTGCCAAATGATATGATCACAGATTTCTTGATTGGATATCTCTACCAATTGTCAGATTCATACTTATATGGTGTTTGGTGTTGGCATATTTTTGCTTGACTTGCTTCTAATGGTTGATTCCCTGTTTATTTTTTTTAGAGTATCTTCTTGTGGACTGAGAGCAAGAGGGTTGCTGATGGCTTTAAGGTTAAAAGGATAGTTTATAATAATTTTTTGGGTTTGATTCCACTTTTTTGTTTCCTAATTCCTCTCAATCGTTATTCACAGTTGGGTGAAGAACACAACAAGCAATGATCTGTGATGGATGAGATGCATAACTAATGTGTTGGAACTCTTGCATAGCTAAACTTGATTTATCATTTTTTTTTTGTTTCTATTCCTTTTTAATGATGTAATCCACACGTATTGTTATTTTTTCTTCCTTTACTCTTCCGCCTTCACTGCTTTATATATGTATTTTAATTTCTTCATTTTTTTTGTTTCTGTGATGTATATGCAAAATGCCATTCTATCATGAATTTAATGCATAGGTGGATTTTAATAACCACCGTTAATTCATAATGGGATTTTAAAAAAAAATTAGAGTATTTGGTAATATCTTAATTGGGAGTTATGATCACTGATTGAGGAGATGTGCTCCATGAATTGAAGGATTATAACCATTTATGAATTATGAGAGGATTCTAAATTTAAGTCTATAATAATAAAAAGGGTCATTATTTGAAGAGTATTCATTGGTATTGGCTTATTAGAATTTACTGTTGTGATTATTGTATTATTTTAGATAAACAATTATGGTCACTATTTTGTTATGGGTATAAACAAAAGTTATCTTTCAAAGAAATATTTTACTGTTGTTTATGAACAAACAATAACAATATAGGGAGATGGAAGAAAATGTTTAATGGTATTTTTTGTTTATTGATTACATTAATTAATTATGAGAATATGTGGGAAAATTTCCCCTTTTAAATTATTGTGTGATGAAGTTGGAAAATATCTATATGGAGCATTTTCTAAACATTATGATGCGATGAAGTTGGGTAATATGTTTTTATCCTTTTCTTAGCATTATTAGAAGGTCGAAATTAAGTGTCGTAATTACCCTATTTTATTATATTAGATCATATATCATATATATAAATCCTATGTTTAACTAATAAGCAATATTAAAAAATAAATATAAGTAAATAAAGAAATTCAAATACATACTATATAAAAAATAAAAAAAATAATTGAAAATAAGATTACCTTCAACAAAGCAGATATTATGAGATAGAATTTTTGTTTGGCCAAAAATATTATAAGATAGAATCAAATAAAGAGATTCAGATAAATAAAGAAAAATTGGGAAGAGGGACCTATATCAAAATATATTTATTATAAAGGATCTTCAAAACAAAAAAGAAATGACCCCTGTCACAAAAAACATTTGTGAGTTATGATCCATATGTTCTCTTTTTATTGGCTAGAGTTGATGAGCCTATATTTAGATCTACTAATTAACAATGAGTTTATGGCATATTAATTAAGACTAATGAATAGAATGTCCATTATCTTATAGAGTTATTTTCTGAGACTTATGATAGGGTCTTCCAGTGTTTAGGGGTATTGATGATATGGTTTAACATTTTCGAATAGTGTTTTATCTATTAAGTTAGGCAGTTGAATTTGAATCTATTTGTTTTGTGATAGTTCCATTTGTTGGTTCTAATAATTTACAATGTCATAAAGTTTTGTCTAATGCAGGGGTTTTTATAAATTTTGAGAGTAATAATAATTGTTAAAGGAGCGTAGACTAGAAATTCATTGATAGGGTCAAATTAGTTGAATTGCTTTGCTTCTAGATTTTATGGTATGGGGGCATCAAATTCATTGATGATTTAAAAACACAATGCCTGAACTTATAACACCAAAGAATTAAAGAAGAAACTCAAACATAATCAAATGGACCAATAATAAAAACAAATGAGTCTTTATTTCAAGATCATATTTTGATATTTGTGCATTCAAATTAACCATTAACATCACCGTATTATCAATCACATTGTTTGTATAGAGTAAAGTTATCTTTTAAGAGATAACTGACAATAGTAAGAAATGGTATGGTGCTCTTAAAAAGAGAAACTATATCAATCACTAAATGCCACATACAATAAAAAAGTTTACGAAAATTTCCCTAATAAATTATGCACTTTCAGATCGATTGTGCACTGTTTTACATGCATTATTTTTTTTCATGAAATTTTTTACATGTATTCTTTACTCGAGTTAACTCCTATAGCATTTAATCATAATTACAATTAAATTCAACAAATATTATCAATAATTCAACTATATTTACTCATACAAATATAAGTGATTGTTAAATTTCTATAAATAATTAAACAGAACAAATAAAACATAAGATAGAGAAATAAGGAATAAATAACATTATCCGTGCAACGCACGGGGATGTACGTCTTGTTTATATAAATTATTGCTACTAATAAAAATTTATGATTACGTGAACATATAATTATATTATAATTAATTATATACCAAAATTAATGCATGTTAAATTATATGGAGAAAATATTATTATCACAATTCAAAATGTGATAATATGCTCAATTTCTTCCAATTCCTGAAAATTGATTTATTCACATAAATGCCATAATTGATTTGAATGAGTTTTGTAACTGAACGTTCAAAATTGGCCAAGTAAAGCTCCATGAGCTGCAACGTTTTATATACCTATTTTTATTATATTAAAACGTAAGAATGGAGTGCTGAAGTGAGTAGTAAGTGAGTGCATATGTATAATAGGTGCTCAAATGTCAGAGAATTTGTAGAGACAATTTTTGAGCTGTTGAGCACTAGTGCTCCTCCTCTTTTATACTTCTGCGTTATATTACTGTGTAAATCATCTTCCGCAGTCCTTTACTTGAAGCCAACATATCTAAGAAAGTGGGTTGTTTAGAGAAAAGCCCCCGTATCCAATATAGAAGATAGGCATAATTTTGATTGATGAAAAGGTTTGTGGTTGTTTCAGAGCAAATAACATAGTTGTTTCTTTTAAAAAAAATCAGCTTTTTGGCAAACTAATTTCTATTTCTCCCGTCAAATGTAATTTACTAATTATAGTTTTATTTCCCTTTTTCAGTGTTGATTGAGGCATCTATGATTCAAAAGAATTTGAATGATCGCTATATGTCCTTTTGATTTAAGGCAAAGTTTACCGTATTGCAAACTTCGAGGTCTTATCAGATACATGAGATTATAAAGTCACTTCTAACCCATGGAAGCTATTGTTCCATTCTTTTACCTTTTGTAAAGAGTCCAAGGTAGAAATTCCTACCAATGCCTTTAACTTTATATCCATTAAAGAAATTATTGATTACGTTGCTTATAAGGAGGATTTGATTTGTCTTTGAATTATCTATTTTCTCTCATTTTGAGAAGATTTTATGTGGACCACTATCTTAGGATTAAATTTGCAATAAACCCCATGTCTTCTTTCTTCAACATAAATGTCATGGGTCACTTGGGGTTGCACTGCTAATCATAGGTCAGCTTAGCTTTTACTTCCCCCCCCCCTTTTTATGTATTTTTCTCACCTTCTTTATCCTCATCCTTTTGTTTTTTCAGATAGGAAGATTTGTGCGGCTAAGAATTTATTCTTCTTTTCTATATTTCTTCTTTTTTCTTTTCTTTTCTTTTTTTTTTCTTTTTTGCAGTCATGCATATTTATGTTATCAATGTTTGTAATTTATGTAAATAAATCTCTTTTTATTCCTTCTTATATTTTCTTTTGTGAAATCTTCTTTCGAATTTGATCTCCTTCTCTTAGTTTGAGTTTTTAATTTTGTTCTTTTTGAATTCTTTATATGAATAACCTTATTGAGCCTTAATTTAGTCTGTGATATAAATTTCCCTTAGGCTAATATTTGTGAAATCAAAACTTATTGGTGCCTTTGCACAATATAAGATGTAATGATGCATATCCTTTCTTTTAATACTATTGCTAATTTCATCTTGGAATGAATGGAATCAATGTTTGATGGATTAGTAGTGATAGTGATTTTAGTAATTTTATATTCATATTTTGAAAAGTATTGAATATTGGAAAAATAATATTAAATTTTAATCATTGCTATTTCATTCTAAGCAAAAAAAAAAAAAAGTAATAACTGTATTATAAAATAATAACATAATTTCATAAGAAAATAAAATATAACTATTATAGTCTATTTTATTCATTCAAATTAACATATTCAAAAAATTGATATTTATAAATGTAACTTCTCAATAAAACAATTCAATTCTAAATATAATTTTTAATTGATAACAGTGATCTTATTGGTATCCAATAAAATCTGGAGACCTCTAAATAATTGATGGTCTTATCAAGGTCAATAAACAAATTTTTAATTATAAATGTAATTGTATCATACGAATTGATGATTAATAATATGATTGTAATTATCTAATGATTTATATATATTTATAATTATAATTATAAGTTATAATTCATAAAAGTTTATTCATTGCTCAAATGTCTTATTGATATGAAACGGAAGGGGTCAACAGTGTCAAATTGAAAAAATTACTATTTATAAATTTAACATTTCAATAACACAATTCAATTTTAAATATAATGTTATTGATTGATTATTTATCAACAAGAAACTCCCTCCACTTTCTCCGTATCGGATCTTCTATCCATTCAATATATCTTCCTAAATAATGTGATTACGATGTAATTCCATTAAAATCTTGATTCCATAAATTAATTTCCATTTAAAAAATATAATCAATCCGAACTTTTAAATTCTTGTAGTCAAGGCTCCATAAAAAGACTCATCAACTCCTATTATTCCGTTATATTATAATGAAGGATTAATGACATAATAAATGTATAATATGCCCTTTCAACCTCTTCCAATTTATCTTGATGGCTTCCCCTTCGCCTTCCTTTCCAAGTGCTTTATTCAATCTCTCCAAATTCCTCTTGTATGCAAATGTTTAAAACTATAGTTATCAAAATGATAATTAGTTTTCTAAATATTAGATCATGAGCAATCATCAATATCACCAATATTACATAAGTAAATGAAAAAAAATTAAAACAATAGCACTAATAACAATTGGGTAAATGAATAATATTCCTTATATTAAATATTACTACTTTGCATGACCAATTTCTCTGTAGTTGCATCAAAGTTTCTACTATTAACATGTTGTAGGATACATTACGCTCACAAATTATAAGGACCACATAAAGATTCACTCTAACTACGCAAATATGGGGGGTATTATCATTCAAAAGAAACCTAAAATGACATCGTTTTGCTAGCCAAGAATAAACAACTTGATCGATGTCATCAACAGCATACCAACATATCAGAATAAGTGTATGCATCCAGATATATCACTCTAAGATAATCGCCAAACACAATCCACATAGCTATCATGCATCCATCCCATCCAACAAGTTTTTTCGCAATATGTATTACTCCAAATCAAAACTTATAAACCAAGCTATGAATTTCCACACAATTGAAGGCAGAACAATATTGCTTCGAAAAAACAAGAATCCGTGCAACGCACGGGGGTATACGTCTTGTTTTACCAATTTCTTGTTTTGTTTTACTTACCAAATTACTTGTCTTTTCCATTCCCAAATTTGTATTTCGTTTTACCAACTACTTGCTTCGCTGTACTACTTATCCATTTTCTCTTACCAACTTTTTCATTTACATTACATACCAATTTCTGCTTTCATTTTACCAACTTTGTCTTTTATTTTACCGTAAGTTGGCAAAGTTTGGAAACAAGTTCGTAAAAGACGAGTAAGTAAAACATAAAAAACTTTTGGTAACATATAAAGCAATTGTGGTAAAACATATAAGAAACTTTTGATAACACAGAAAATAATTTTGGTAATACATTAGAAACCTTTGATAATATAAAAGAAAAAGTTGATAAAGTTTGGGAACAAGTTCGTAAAAGACGAGTTGGTAAAAAATAAAAAAATTTTGGTAAGACATAAAACAATTATGGTAATACATAAATTTTTTTTGGTAATATTAAAGAAGTTGGTAAAGTTTGGGAACAAGTTCATGAAAGACTAGTTGGCAAAAAATAAGAAACTTTTGGTAACACATAAAACAATTTTGATAATACATAATACACTTTTATAATATAAAAAAAGAAATTGGTGAAGTTTGGGAACCATTTTGTAAAAAAACGAGCTTTTGGTAACACACTAGCAAAATTTAGGAAAATATAAGGAAAATGTCAAATTATATTCATCTATTTCAATATTCCACAAACCAAAGTATTCAATTTATGTCCCCCAAGTTTGTTTTGTCCTCGTACCACAATTTTTTTTTTCCTTTCTAAACACATGTATCCTCTTATGCAAGGCAATCATATCCTAATATTAGAAGCGATCAATCCCACTCCAGGCAGTATTCTACACTAAATGTGGGTATCTCTCATAATGAGAATTCGACTATTGGTTCGTCACGTTGTAAAAAACTAGCTCTTACGGATTAGATCCAATGCTCATTGGTGATGAATTATGTTTTTCCTTGGTCCATAACTTACAAGTTCTTTCATGATATGGGCCCTTGGTGTCTTATTATATTGTCTTGCCTTTTGACACCTTAGGCTTATTTCTTTATTCCCACACCAAAAAAGTCCAGCCCATTTGACCCAACAAAGGGGAAGGAAAAATATTTGGGGAAACAACAATGATTTTCCTTTAATTTTTTTGTAAAATTAATTATAGGTCCCATAAAAAAAATTTGACTAAGATGTAGTCTCATGAAATTTTCTAATTAAACTGAGGTCCCACAAAATCACCAAATTAAACTAAGATCCCTAATTCTGACAAAAAAATTTGTCATCATCTGGCCTAAAGTTGTTAATGACGAGTTTAAAAAGTTGTAATTGATACTCATAAAGTTATTACAAAGGCCCCACACATTGTTATAATTTGGTCAAAAGTTGTTAAACAATTTTTAACATTGTTATAATCTGATCAAAAGTTGTTAAACAATTTTTGTCCAAACAATAATGTTTAGAGTCTTTTTAACAACATTATGTTTATCATTTATGAGCATCAATCACAACTTTTTAAACTCTTGTCAATAACCATTTTTTGACCTAACGATGACAACTTCCTAGCCAAAACTAGGGACCTTAGATTAATTAAATGATTTCACGGGACCTCATTTTAATTTTAGGATTTCGTGGGGCATTATTTTAATTAAGTTCTTCTCACACGAAACCTATAATTAATTTTTTTCAATTTTTTCTCCGGGAAATTTACAAGTAAAACAGATTTTTTTTTTTTTTGTAAAAAGGACTACAGAGAATTCATTTTCTTTTCTTTTCTTCTTTTATTCTCATGTCTCTATTTATATTTTCTAATGTGTATTTGTAATCTCGTTTTTCCCTCACCACACACTCCACTCCACGTACAATTGATTCTTGGTGCAATATTTATGCTAAAGCATTTTTCTTTATGCTAGGAGACAACGCAAATGATGGTGACACCAAAAATATTTCAAAAGAAGAAAAAGATGGTGAGATCAAAGGGACAGCATTTTATACAGATGGTTTAGGATCCGAATATAGATGTAGAATTACCTTTAGATTTGCCTCCCGTTATTTCTATGTTTCCATATGGTTAGCGTTACACAAACACTAAAGTGTCTCACTTAGAAACAGTCGGACGAAGCTAAGGTACTGCAAATTTGGATCATCTAATTATTTCTCAAAGACTACTCTGGATCTGTCAGGCTCAAGCTGAAATCCCAGAGTTTTCTGGCCAATTCTGAATCTGTAGCTAAAGAATTTGGTTTTGCCTTGTTGCTATCCATAAAATATTCACCAGATATTCCCTTAACTTGTGGATGTAATGCCACATAACATTGAGTTGCAGCTCCCTAGAAACATCCCACACGATTCAGTATGAAATGTTAAGAATTTAGGGAACAAAAAATCACATCCTGAATGTCAAGAGTTACCTGCTGCTCATTTTTAAGGAAGAACTTTCCCACTGCATTAGCAACGGCTGCACAATCCAAGTAATAGAAGCGGTTATTGTAGAACCAAGCTATTCGATTAGCAAGGAATTATCCTTAAGCAAGAACTGCGAGTGGATACAAAATTTTACAGGAATTTCATAAGGGATCATGGGACAATCTAGATGATCTCTTGCATCATAATTGCAACCTTTAATCAAAATCACGTTACATATATTATAAATCCTACTCTGGGTCAGTTTGTCTGTGTTAATATACCTTAATGAACATATTGGCATTAGATTAATAGAATAGAGGATACCATTAATGAAACCATGGTACCGAAGAATATTTGTTATAATTGTCCCTGGATGAAGGGAGTTAGCAGTTATTTCAACTCCTCCTTCCTGTAAAAAAAAAATAATAATAATAAGTCAAAATTTATGCATCAAACTCAACCAACCAGTTCATTCAGTCAGTCAACAGATGGATTCCAGAGGAATGAAAGACCTTTCTGGATGCAGACCATGACATACACAGGGTCTAAAGATAGTATTCTTTTTTATTTGGTCAACTAAAAGAATGTGTTCAATAACGTGGACAGAATGGAAATTATATATTTCTAATTTCTTTTAAGAGGAGGGATAATATCCTAAAATAATAATGGTACCACATTTTTGCAATAAACTGCAATGTGACGACGATCCAAGCTAATAAAGCGGAAAAATATACAAAAAATGACACTCAAAACTTATGAAATCAATAGCTGAGAACCTTAAAACACAAAAGCACCCCCAGAGACTATAGCAGTGAGTTACCAATGATGTTTAAAAAAAGCTACTAATCATGCTTTCTAAAGTTGCAAGGCTTTTATGAAATTAACAGCTAACAACCTTAAAAACACAAGTTAAAAAAATTAATACTCCCTCTTTTCCTAAATATAAGACCTAATTACCTAATTTGATTAGATTAAGGAAGTTAATTAAGTTAGTTAAAATAATATGATATTACCAAAGTATCTTTACCATCTACCTTTATTCTCACCTTCCCTCTCTTTTTTATTTATCATTGAGGAGCATCCATCAAGAGGGATAATTTGGAGAAAAGTTGGGAAAAATTATAAAGATGCCTTATATTTAGGAACAAGCCCACCTCCCTAATTAGATCATATATTTAGGAACGGACAGAGTACCATTTACATGTATAATACCTTTAAGCGTCTTGCAAGCTCTTTTGCATGCAAAATATTAGCAAGCTTTGATTGTCCATAAGCCTGATAACTGTGGTATCTGTAAATAATCCAACAGAAAATGGGGGGTATTCCATTTTTGAGAGCTACAAAAACTGTATATAAATTAAACGGTAACATCAATAAAGAACCTCTTGAGCATGAGTTTAGTAGCAGATAGAACGAGTGGAAAAAAGAAAAAAAAAAAAATTATTCAGCTAGACAATACCCTGATTCATCATTGATTTTATCAAAACGAATCCCTTCATTATATGAAAACCTGTGAGCCTCAGATGATACAATAACTATTCTTCCCCCACGCTTGCATTCGTGCACCGTTTTCTTCATAGTTTCCAACAAAAGGTTTGTCAAGAGAAAATGGCCTGCAAAATAGTATCAAATTTAAAAATTCCAAATTTAACGTTATAGAAAGTCAATATAATTGGTATGAATCATTCAAGGAAAATATGAGGAGCGCATATGATAAAGTAGTTTACTACCTAAATGATTGGTTGCAAACTGCAACTCAATGTTGTCTGGTGAAAGTGTGAACGGAGCAGCCATAATCCCTGCATTATTACTTCAGCCAAAAAATGCTTTTAACTTCAAGATGTAATTTAAACATCAAGAAAGACAGGAGTTTTTTTCCATGCAATTTTCTTAATCATTTTCCTTCAGCATCCCAAACAAAAGTGCAGGGATGCAAGAGAAGTAGGAGATTGCATTAGCAAATTTCACAAGAGTTCAAAGGATGCCCAAGAAGAAAAACGTTGTAAATCAACAAATTCTATCTGAGAAACAGATATGAATCAATAGAACTTAACCACTTGGGTACACAGTCACATACATACATAGAGCTAGAATCAACAACTATTAGTAAACATTCATCCATTAGGAGATTAAGAGGCAAACCAGAAAATACTAAACAGCTTACATTAGGATATTGAGAGGCAGACCAGAGGAACTGTAATCTGCAGCAAATTTCCTTACTGATGCCATTGAGCTAAGATCTAACTTCATCACATCAATCTTAGCAGAGGGGACTTCCTCAACTATTTTGTCTTTGACGCTCATACCAGAGTCCACATTCCTTACTGCCATAACCACATGGACACCACGTAATGCTAGAACTCGGGTGGTTTCAAGACCAAGTCCACTTGATGCCCCTGAAAACTTAAATGTGAATACTGAGGGAAGAAAGTGGGTTACCTATTCCAATTTGAGATACTCCCTGGGTTAATATATAAGTAACTATTTGGAGTTGATCATTTATCATTGTTTTAAATATAAGACCTATTTCTAATTTTTTTTTAATCTTTTCCCACATTACCCCTAAACTAGGAAAAATGACTAGAGTATTCTAGAAAAAAGCATGACATATTAACTAACTTAACCAACATCCTTAATCTAATAATTAGTTAAATAGGTCCAAGTCATTAATAGTTGGGTAATAGTGCAATACATGACGGAAAAATAAGGGTTTTCTTTTCAATTTTGTTTAGAGTTAAACAAGTCTGGTCCTCATCGTCAATAAACCATAACCTCAACATGCTAGAAGATCAGAGAGCAACTATTGCTATATAGTCAAAAATATCGAGCTCTAACCATAACCGATGCATATTACAATCGGAAATCAACATCAAACAAATAAAACATTTTCCCGTTTCATTAATTCATCCGTTAATCATCTAACAAATGATCTAATTTGAAAATTAGAAGGGAGAGTAAGGAAATGAAAAGAAGGAAAACCTGTGACGATGGCAGTGAGACCATTTCCATCGATTCCTTCAGTAACTTGCTCCGCAGTGGAATTGGCTGAGAATCCAGATGGCCCCTTCCAACTAAATATCCACATTCTTTCTTGGTTTGGCTAAGAGCACGATCACACCCTTCTAGTGCAGTCCAGAAGCAAACTCATTGCGCCTTTTTCTTGTCATTCTCACTTTATATCTCATTATTTTTGTCAGGGACAAAAGCGTCCTTTTGTTTATTTAATTTCATTTTTTTATTATTAATAATAGCCTATGAGAAGATGTCGGGTCTTAATTCCTAATAGTTAATTAGTGGCACCTGTTCTGGCATCATCCTCACTGACTGGTTTCGTGTGGCAAAGTGTTGATGGAATGCCAATTTATAAACTTTATTCTTGCCAGCAAATCACTTCAGCTTTAGCCTCGGGAAAAAGTTTGTTGGTGGGGTTCTCAATTTTAAATTGATCTGTGGTCCAATATACAACAGTAATATCCTCTCTTGATGAGAGGTTTCTCATTCTTTTAATGTTCAATCAATTCAATGTTCTTGGAAAACATCACGCTATCTGTTACTACTTCATATTGTCCAAAGTGAACAGAACAATCACAGTTCATTCATTAGCTCTTATTATCATTTCAGAAGGATGGTGGTTTGGTTTGCATTGAAGAATGAAGGAGAAATCATGGATAAAAAGAAAAAAAAAACCAGACATATTAATTAAAAAAGAATTCTACACTCAAAGTTTGACACAAAGAAGGAGAACATGATCTCATAATTTACACACAAAAACATAAGGATGTCCAAATATGACAATAAAAAAAGAAGAGCACAGAAGATAATTAAGGGTCTCTCAACTCTCAAGCCCTAGACTTGAAAGGAATGGCTCGGATGACTATCTGGTGATATACAGCAGCAAGTGCAGCTCCAATGAAAGGTCCAACCCAGAATATCCACTGTGCATAGAACATAGAATCTAGGAATTAGTTAAGGCCAAAAGGAACAATCAAAATCAAGTAACACTTTTGTTTGATGATACATAAGAATCGGAAAGAGGAGAAGAAGAACGTTACATGATCATCCCATCCAGCGTCTCTGTTGAAGATAACAGCAGCACCCAAACTTCTAGCTGGGTTAATACTTGTTCCTGTGATGGGTATAGTCGCCAAATGCACCAAGAACACAGCAAATCCAATGGGAAGAGGAGCCAAAACCTACAATTACATCATACAACACAGCAATCAACATAGGTTTCTACATATTCTCGCTCAAACTCCAAGGTTGTCTCCTCACAAGCTCATAATAAAATCATAAAACACCATAGTATGCTTTCAAGTACAGCTCAATTTCACCTTTAACTTTTAGTTCAAGTAAACAGAACCAGAAAATTTACTATCTCGTTAAAAGCCACTCCAAAAACTAAAACTTTACCGCCTAGAGAGCAGAAACACAACATGGGAAAGTGAAAATTTTTTAAAGGAAAATGGAAGAGAGGCAAGAATACATACAGGAACGTGAGAATCTCTGGCGTTTCTCTTAGCATCAGTAGCAGAGAACACAGTGTAGACAAGCACAAAAGTACCAACAATCTCAGCTCCAAGAGCATCACCCTTAGTGTATCCATGGCTCACCATATTAGCCCCACCACTAAGCATCTCATAACGAGCATTACCCTCAAAACCCTTCACAACACCAGCACCACAAATAGCTCCAAGACACTGCATCACTATGTAGAAAATTGCCCTTGTGAGGGACAACTTCCTCGCCAAGAACAACCCAAAAGTCACAGCTGGGTTAATGTGTCCACCTGTTCCAAACCCAAACCACCATCATTCACTCCAAGATCTAAACTTTAGAGAGAGAAAATTGAAATGTGTTGTTGATATGTTACCTGAGATTCCAGCGGTACAGTAGACAAGGGCGAAGATCATGCCACCAAAGGCCCAAGCAATGCCTTGGACGCCAACAGAGGCACATTTGGGTGATCTTTTGACACCCATGACTGTGAGGATGGTGATGTAGAGGAACAAGAAGGTGGCTATGAACTCTGCTATGCCTGCTCTGTAAAAAGACCATGACTTTAGCTCGCCTGGCTCGAACAACGGTGCTGGCGGTGGCTCTTTGTAGTCCTTGTCGGTCTGAGCCGCTGTGCCTAATGGCTGTCTCTCTGAGAATTTGTTTGCTCCCACCCTCACATCTTCCTTTGTGTCCATTGTTGCTGCTATATCTCTCTCTGTCTAGAGTAGAGTAACCTTTTCTCTTTTTTCTCTCAGCTAACTCAAAGAGGAAGGTTTCTGTGGATAAGTGAGAAGGTTAGAGATGTTTTATAGCTGAAGAGGTTATGGTGCATTTTTTTTCTTGCTGTCCAAACTCCAAAGTAACAATAATGGACAACAGTCAGTCACCTTTACTGTAGGCAGAGTATAATAAGTTATTAATAACTAATAATAAAGATATATGCATGTATTATTTTTCGATATTCTTTTTATTTGAATATGATTTATTCTTAAACAAGAAGTAATTCATAATATATTATAATTATAATACTCGCTCTGGTCCTAATTATAAGACCATTTTGATTTTTTGACTTTTTTTTCAAGTTAAAAAAAAGTAGTTTCAGTCCAAAAAAAATTCTTTTTTCCTCAAAACTAATTTATTCTACTTATAAACTAACATATAATCTAATTTCATATGACATATGTTATCATTTAGTGATCTAATTTGTTTCCTTAACTTCCAAAAAAAAAATTAAAGTGATCTTATATTTAGGATCGGAGGGAGTATATAAAAAGAAAGGAAAAGGACCACAAAATACTACTATTGTACAATCATGGTAAAAATGTGTATATAATCTGAAGATACTGTGTATATAATCTGAAGAGGACAGCATTGGATGCTTTTAAAAATATAGATGCCATCCTTTTCTACGTGTAAGAGTAGGAGCTTGTAACTTTATTATGCATTTATTATGTTTGGATATTATTATATGTATCAGGATATGCCTTACGCAGGGGGAAAGAAAAGAAAAAGACGGAAAAACTTTATATGCTTTAATCAAGGGGCTTTAGTTTTGATGACAGAGTATAATTAGAGGGAGAAAGAGGAGCTATGATGGAAGGATTAGGATTATTCTGGAAAGAAGAGGAACGAGGGATGTTGATAAGGTTCTAGTTGGTACGCCTGCCTTGTTTTGTTGTTATTCAATACACAGGAAGGTCCAGGGTGTCATCCTTGTTATTCTTTCCTGTCTTCTCATGATTTTGTTTTCAGATTTCATTTAACTTTTATGCCGTTTGATTTTGATGTTTAAGAGCCGTTTGATGGTAGTTGAAGGAAGCGAGACACAGGTTGCGGCAGTCACTCACGTGCCCATTGACAATTACATCTAATCTTTTTTTATCTCACAACCAATGCTTGAAAAAGACATAAGACGTACTAGTATGTCTTGCTAGTATCCTCCTTATGTAGAGCCGGGAATTCGGGTCGAGTCTGTCGGGTCGACCCTTTTAAGTCTGAGTCTGAGGAGGGCCGGGTTTTAATTTTGGGGGTAAAAAAAGGGAACGGGCTTAAAAGGGCTAGCCCGTCGAGCCGCGGGCTTTGACGGACCGGCCCGCAGGCTGCCTGTTTAAGCCCGTCTAAGATTTTTTTTTTTCAGGAAATAAAAATTAAAAAGGAAGATTATACTATGTTATTATGTATTGGTTTATTTTGTGGTTTGTGAACTAGCTTTTTTAAATGTGTTGTGTCATGTGGACATTGTGTCCTTATGGAACATTTTAATATTCTATGTGGTTGTGATGTATGACTTTTAGATGTGGTGTATGACTTCTAATTCTAGACTTGCTACTTATGGATCGTATTTATGTTTTTTATTTATGCTTGGTCCCTTGTTTTTCGATTGTCTAATATTTGGAGTAATGAACGATTGTTTTATGTCACTACTTTTTTCTGTTCTATTTAATCTCATTTTTTGAATTGTGATGTATATTTGCTTTTGTTGTTTTTATCTAGTAATTAATTAATTATTTGTGTGACATTTCCAATTTGCTATTGTTAATTAAAAAACCACATAAATTTAGCATGTTCTTCCCTTTTAAGTTTTATATATACCATTTTTGACAAATTATGTCACTTGACTTTGCTGCACAATTTATATTCAATTACCCATCTTTGTTTCTTTAATTTTTTCGCAGTGCAATTTCATTGATCAAAAAAAGTTAAAGCCCTTCACTTTTTTTTTTAAAAAAAAAGTAAAAGCCTGTCGGGCCGGCCGGCCCGAATTTCCAGCTCTATCCTTATGTCTTAGTGCCTGTTTGGGTGGAAGGAAAAAAGCAATTTTTTCACCCAAACCTAGGTTTTAAAAAATGGCAGCCAAACACTTTTTTTTAATAAACCTAGGTTTTAAAAAAGTAAGCCAAACACTTGAAAAAATGTGAAAAGCTATTTTGGATTGGAAACCTAGGTTTTGGCCACCAAAACCTAGGTTTTGAATAAGCTACAATTTTCCCCTTTTGCACAAAGTACGAGGTAAAAAAAAAGCCATCATTACACATGTCATAATGATCTACCAAAAATACCCTTATCCTCTCTCTTTCCCAACACATTAAACTTATGTCCTTTTTAGTGATTTACACAGAAAAAGCTATTCTCACAATAACCATCCAAACACTCTCATTTTTACAAAAGCTATTTTTTCTAAACATTAGCTTTTTACAACTTTTTCCCTATAAACTATTCTCTAAAAGCTAATCTAAACAGGCAACTACTTTTTTCAGCTTTTACGCGAAGTACGAGACAGAAAATACCATCATTACACATGTCATTTTGAAATACCTAAAATGCCCTTATTCTCTCTCTTTCCCAACACATTAAACTTATGTCCTTTTTAGTAATTTACACATAAAAAAAGTTATTCTCACAACAACCATCCAAACACTCTCATTCATCAAAAGCTATTTTTTCAGCTTTTTCAAAATCAGTTTTTTTTTCAGAAGTTATTCTCTAGAAGCTATTCTAAACTACCCCAAACAGACCCTTAAAGCATTTTAACTATTCATATGGCTTTTTTTATTTATTTTTGGACTGATAATTCATATGGCTTGTTTACTCTAAATATCTTATAGGTAAGTTTGCATAGGTCGAGACATGACTGATCTCACATACTTATTTTTTACTACTTCGTAAATCACATTGGGAAAATAGCTTCTACTATTCCAAACAAAAACTTCTCTTATAGTAATTTGTATTTTTGCAGTATAAAAACTTCTCCTCTGGGAGGTCTTGATTTCAATTATGACAATAGTCATGCCTATTATTGTTGTGAAACTCTCGAGTTGACTCTCCGATTTTATCGTTTCTACAGCTCTATCTAACCAAAACATGTCACAGTCACCTAAATTCGTATTGACTGTAAACTCAGTAAAATCTTACGAGTTTACACGCCAAATTTACTGTTTTTACGATTATATCTTACGAAAAATCGTGTTAACTTGCTATATATCTCATGTTAATTATTTTTATTTGACCATATTCAATAATTTATATATAAATTTCATAGAAATTTCTTTATTGAGTTAGATAAAGTATGAATGTTGATATATTTAATATCAACCATCATATTTAAAACATATTCAAGTCAAACTATTGTTAATTTTTGTATTTCTTATCTAATTATATACTTGAAACACGTATTTTTTTAATAAAGGTAAACTCTTACAAACTTACGATTCGAGTTTACGATCCGATTTTACATTCTTTTTACGAGTTTACTTAAACTCACGAGTTTGACAACCTTACAATTACTATATGATCATTTAGTATAGATAAATATTCATATATTTAGTGAACAAAAGTATAGTATATAGCAGCTTAAAGAGGTTAAAGAGCAAGGGAAAATGGAAGGGAGTAGGAGAGAATAGAGATGGCCGTTAGGTGGTGACCGTTGGGAAAGTGACAAGACAACTCTTGTGCCCCACCAGTTTTCCTCCCTCATCATAATCAAACCCTATATACCGTTGCAAAAGCTTCTGCCTTGTGCTACCTTACACACACTACAGGGTGAAGAAGACTTAGTCAATTCCTACATTGCCCCTCAATTCAACCATGATCACCTCACTTTGAATTTCTGTCAAGGCCAAGGGGGTGCTGGGCCTGGGATACCTCGTGTGATGACTGCAATTGTATAATTGGGCGTTTGCCCCTTTCCTTTACCAAAAAAAAAAAAAAAAGAAAAAGAAAAATTCTGTCAGCTGAGATTATGAGTCATGTACTTATCTGGAATTCTGGATACTCGATAGTATGTTATTACCATACTACCCATACAACTTAGCCAAAAAAGAAGAAAAGTTTTGGACTTGTCTAGATTTTTTAAAATGCACTTTTATTCCGTTGAGAATGATCGTGGTGATGAAGTGGACTTATCTCAACCGTTGGATCAAACTCCACATCCCTAGAATTCTACCAAATTCTTAAAGTGGGCCCAGCTTTAGAAGGCACCACAACCACAGCCACAAGACTCTAATCTGCTTTAGGCAGGTATATATGCAGGACAGCTCACCCTGGTGGGACCCACCTAGGAATAGCTTCCCCGGCGCACATGCAAGCATGCATCCCCTCTAAGGCCTCTCAGTCTCTCACTTCCATTGCTTTGGACACCTCCCCTCCCTGCTTTATGGGTTACTCCTATAAGAGCAAACAAATAATGAGTCCTTTTTTTGTGCCAGTAAACAAATAATGAGTCACCCTCTCTATTTCTTTTCTCTTTTTATTTTTTAGTTGGGCCAAGATGAGAATAAGAACAACACATTTAATGTTCTGAAATCAATACTCAGCTCTTCATTTATTCCAAAAGTCTATATCCATTTCAACCTTTTCTCATGTTTTATATGTCTTGTTTGCTGATAGCTATCCTCTTTATTTGCCAGCCATTACTTGTCTCCTCATCTTATAATCACAACTTTTATAACATTCATTAACAATCACGTTAGCTTCATCTTCATTGAATAAAGAAGTAGTACTAATATCATGACAAGTCAAAAGTAGTTACTTGTCCCGAGAGTGTTTAGTTAGGAATGAAAAATAAACTAATGGCAAATTAACAAGACAATTGAGTACTCCTATGTAGTAATATGACATAAGAATTGAAGATTAACCAATTTTGTGTCTTTGTCGGGTTCTTTCTTAGCTTTTGTTCTGTTAGCAAGAGGCAATAATACCTAACTAAGCCCACCGTATAGCTCAGAAAATCAGAATGCACATTTATTATTTGATCATTAATTCTATGTGCCTCACTGCCTGCCCCAGTTTTTTTTTTTTTTTGGTTGTCTTCATGGACCATCTACAGCACCAGTGGGCCCTCCTCTTAGTCCCAAGCAATTTTGCTGATGTAGCCTTACAGGATTCTCTTCATTATTCATTTATTCTTGTTTCTTCCATTAATTGGCTCATCTCTGTCCCGTTTTTCCCTCAGTCTAACTCAAAAGGCCAAGTAAGAAGTAAGGCACATTGAACAGGATCAAATTCATTCTAAGCACCAATTGGGGGTTGGGTCAAGAAAAGGTGCTGCAGACTTAACTTTAAGTTTAGATCCTTGTTAAGAGAACTGCCTGCATTTAGTATTTAATAGTGTCTCAAATATGATTGCTTTCAATAGAAGGATACCCACGTTTCTTAAATCATTTTAAGGAAATGATGTCATTGATAGAGCAGTAGCTAGTGAGATGCTTCATTGAGAGGTTAATTATATACACTAAATATAATAATTTAAATGTCAGATTTTAAATTATCATTGAGGGTTTAATTCTTCACTACTGCGATGGAGCAGTCTAACATGTGGGCAAGGTCTCTCTGGTTCTCCTTTGGTCCACAAATTTCTCAGATCCCCACGTTTATACCCTAATGTCAGAATGGTCCCTGCATCAAATGAATGAAACTTTCATGAAACAATTCAATCAAAAAGAAGAAGAAAAGGAAGAAACTCTTGATAGTATATAGCTATAGCTGTTTAAGAACTTGATGGAGAATTTCAGGTTATTTTAACCTACCAAGGCTGAATGGAACAATGTAAAGCAATGCTGGCTGGCCTTGCCCATTCATCAAGTTTAGTGCTAAATATGTAATCATGAGACCTGTCATAGTCATCCATTCTTTTATTCAGTTCAGCTTTCAAAAAGATTTACTTTGTGGAAAAGAGTTAGCTCACACAGTAATAGACACGTTGATTGCTACTAGTTAGCCTCACCAAAGCCATATGCAAGCATTGCCCACAAAAAGTATCCATCTCGAAGATTTTTATTTGCCAGCCAATCGTACCTGCATAGTGGCCCATACTGTGTTCATTATAAAACTTTTACTTCGGACTAGCAGGACTTTACTTAGGAGGTTGCAGGTTCGATTTTACTTGTAATTTCATGAGGTTACTTATTAGTGTTTGCCCTTTTAAATAAAAACATCTAAATTAGCACAAAAACCATGGCACTTTTCGGTTATTATTTGAATATCACTTGTTCCAAAGCTAACCAACAACAACAACAACAGTCAGCATTACCCTACATGGATTGCATGATATAATTGAGCTCTATCCAAAATTCAATTAAAAAAATTAGTTTATTTCGGGTTAAAAAGAAAAAAGTTACCATATTGCTTGTCAAAGCTGGGACTTTGTAGTTTGGGGTCCATTCTGACAGCGGTAGAAACTTAAACTAACAAAAAAGACAAAAAAGGAGGAGCCAAAACCTGAGCGTGAATGCAACCAGAAGACCTGGTATAAGAATATCTCCAAATCCTATGATGCTGTAACCATGCCAAGGGTCAACCATGCGTGGAAACTTCAGCAGCATTGGAATACCATCTTCTCCACTTTTACCACCTTGGGCTATCTATTTCAAAATTTTCAGCTCCTAAATTACTTTTTTTACATAGGTTCTTTATAAGTTTCATGATTTTACATGCAAATTACAAAGACTAACCTCAAGCATCACACTTTGATTGAACAACTTCTTTGAGAGAAACACCCAAAACAGATCGTAGAGAAATGCACAACTTAGAAGAACAGTGCCTACCTAATTTATAAACATTCAAATCAGATAAGTATTATATTAGTTGTTAAAGGAACATTTCATATCACCCTATTCAAAGCTACAATCATAGGGGGGAAACTTTATTCAATTTAATACTACTTCATTAAAATAACTTCCTATGGATGGTAGCATGAACTGAAATGACTACCTTGAGATTAGGTATTTGCACAAACTGTAGAACTGTTATCATTAGAGCAATTCCCTGTTTGAATGATCAATGCAAGAGAAAAGGTTATCAAAACCATGTTACTTGCCAAGCTGAGACATGATAGCTTCTCCTCAACTCAGTATCAATAATAGAAACTCCAAGAAGCAAATTCAGTAAATGCATAGGTTGATATATTCAATAGATTCGCAAAGAGAATTTAATCTGTGCTTACAAGAATGTCTTGACCGATCCAAGCTATGGAGGTTTTGTGATAGATTGCCCAGAGGATAGAAAATGCTATGCAGAATGGGAAAATAGCAAAATTCAGGTACAAAATGGCTCCAAAGAAAGGAATTTTAATGTATGACTCGCCAGCTCGTTTGAACCACCTAAATGAAACACAAAAATGTTTTTGGTTAGACTCTACAATGGGATTAGTTCTTGGCTTGATCAAAGGATGGCAACTCTTAATCAGATCCATTTTAAGCTTACCAAATGAATACATAAAAAATAGTCTACAAAAAGGTACAAACTAATACAAGGTAATGTTTAAAGTAATATGCCAAGACTCAAAGTTCATAACTTTCCACGAGTCAAGATCTTGTTAAAAGAAAGAAGGAAGCCTCACAACACCTTGAAAATAAAGCAACCAAACAAATTTGCAAACCCTGCAGGTACAAGAAACTAAGGTTAGACCTAAGTTGAAGCAGAACATAAAGTCAAAACCAACAAAGATCTTACATATGCACAAAATTTGAATAAGATGATGGCAAAGAAAGTAAGATTTTCATCAAGTGCACTCATGCATTGAGATATATAAATATATATATATATATATATATGGCCCTCTTTGTTTTCAATTTTAACTCTGATATAGAAATTTGGACAGAGTTTAGTTAGGACTGCATATACCTCAGTTCCTCCGATACAGAAGAGAACAACCATAAGCTTAATGAACCACAATGACAATGGCATAAGTTTGTATGTTATAACCAGGAAACTTGAAGCAGCTATAACAAAAATGACTGCAGCTTTTGTACTTATGTTTATAACACTACTAACACCTCCATCTGTGGCACTTGGCATTTCCTCAACAACATCCTATAGAAACAACATTTGACGGAGAGTAGTGAGATAAGAAACTATCCCATTAATGCACCAAGAGAATAATCATTGCTTAAAAGTTTTAAAAAATTGAGGAAAATGACCTTTAATAGCTTGTGTTGTTCAATATCTGCTTCTCTGGTTCTGCATGCTGACCAATAAGATGCACACACTATGGTCCCTACTGACATCAACCATAGAATTACTTCTGCCACGTCAACTACAGGCTGACGTGGAGAGTATAGTTGCACAAACACTGCAGAAAGGAAATATATCATAAGAATTATAAATATTATGATAAATTTAGTAAATAGGAACAACTGCAACACACCAAAACGATGAGCTATGCATGTTAAAATATCATATAGATCAACTAGAAGAAACCTCACCAGATGAAGTGGCATTCAACATTTTCGTCAACCTTAGTCCTGCATTTTTTGGGAGTATGACAACAGGAATGTGTATGTCTAAAAGGGTTTCATTAGCTTCACAGACCATCTTGAATAGTTCTACCAATAAAAAAACTCTGGCTTTAATGTCAAATGGGTACGTAAATGGAAACAAACCTAATGATTAAGCGGCTTTATCTGTCTAGATATTGAATATTCAGAAAGCCATGATATGTATATTGTGATGCTTTCTTGTTAAAGTTTAACAAGTGGATTGATTTTACCTTCCTTATAATTTATGATGAGGATAGCCGAAGCATTAGCAGCTTGTGCATTAGTTGCCTTTTTTGTGAATCTGCAGTGGCCTCGATGTGCCAATGTCACTTCTCCAGCAAGCTTGAAGAACAAAGATTGAGATTATGCACGGTTGTCTTAAGTGTGTTAATAATATTGCTATCAGAGTGGACTAATAAAGTGCATTTGATTGTAGTATATGTTATGAGTAAATAACCTTATTGTCTGTACTACAAAATTCTGCAGGATGTGAAAGAACAAGGCGAGATTTGAGAGCTTTTTTCTGTTCTGATTCAATTGTTCCTCCAAATCTTCCATTCATGCCAACAAACTCATCATCCTCTTTGTCATCCACCCAAGTTTTCACTTTTACCTAGAGAAGAGAAAAGATATATAATATGGTTTTCCAAAACAGTTTATCTTTTAAAGGGGCAAGTACTAATAGCCTAAAGTTACAAGGAGGATTGAATCCACAACTTCTCATTTTTAGGGGAGCTTACATGCCACTAGGATACAAGGTTAGCCCACAACAGTTTATCTTGATCTTTAAAGTTACAAGGAACGAACACTTCATATTGAATATTTGATTGGGCAAGCTTGAAACATTTCACCAAACCAAAAAGGCCATGTTGAAAATGCAGAAAGCAGAAAAGCAAACTAGAGTAGAAAGAATACATTGCCATGGTCCAACTACTATTTGCAAATTATAATATTATACTTCCATGCAAATATATGTGAAACCAAACAAGATTTCAATAAAAAATATAAAAGGATGGAAGAGTGTATGGAGAACCAAAACAAAATTGTTGCTGCAACCAGGCTTGTTGGGAGTGGAATGGCCATTGTCAACAATGTTACCAGCCAAGGCACAAGGGTTATGAAGCAGCAAGAATAGAGCAGAAACTAGAACAACACAGAAAATCTTCTCCAAAGCCATGTACAACATGTATTGTTGAGTATTTCCCCACACGAGTCACAAAAAGTTTGTTGCCGTTATATTGCCATTACTATTTTTGTAGTAATATTATACATTTTTCTTGTGATCATGTGGGTTCCTTAGTTCTATCGAACATCGCAGAGGATATTATAATAAAATGAGAGAAAAAAGGACAACGATATGGAAGAATACCACCAAGCCACGGCGGTGAAGATGATGCATGTTGCCACGACACGACGTCCATATACAACAATAGTTACATATCTTTCATTGATCTCTAATCTCCACAATATAGTTGACAAAGTTGATCAGATATTGGATGAAAACAATGAAGATTTCAAACCAAAACTAAAAGTTTAAAACAATAATAGACATAAACTAGAGATGAAATTATTGTAATAAGTTTGAAATTGATTTATAAGTAACCATCTTCTCGTTGAATTTGGCTAACTCAAATAGTCAAAATTGCAAAAGATAGTTGGCTTAGAATGCCTAGAGACTATTCCTTTTACCCGCGGTAACTTCATCCTTTAAAAGAACAAAGATTTAAGGGAGGAGTTTGGTGTTATTAGACTATAATATCAATCATATAGATCATTCGATGCCTGATAAAAAAAAAAAGTAAATATGCATTCCAAAAATATAACTATACTTAGCGTCATTATTTTTGGCACTAACTGTTACAAAATGCGTGCACCTCTAACAACAGAAGATTCAAACTTTGGTTTATTGGAATGTTAGGGATTAGCACTGTTTATCATACAAAACTCATTGGTCTTAACTCTAAACTCTTGTAATTCTTCCTTTTTATATATATATTGGGCTTAATTTAGGCCCAAATATTGTTCCCCCGAAAAAAAAAGGTAAGAAGACCTTTAATGCTTTAAACATAGAAAATAGCCCGACGACATTAACCCGAAGTGTTCGTCACGCCAACCTTAATACATTTCTTTTTTTGATCAGACGACCTTAATACATTTCAGTTTACGCCATTCCAATACCGATTGATCAGATGCTAAAGCATACCTTGATTTATCTTGTTTGGTTAGTGGATCAAAACAGTTTCAACCCGATTAGATAATTCTAGGCATGGCTAAGAGCCATATTTATTACAAATACGACGGTTGCTATACTTAAAGCTCTCATCTGTGCATAATTATATGTATAGCCCATTGATTTATAATGAAGGGAATAGGGACCGCTCAACTTTATTTGTGTGAGAAAAAAATGATATAACGTCAAGCATTAATTTAATTATGTGCTGTGTACGATGCTTTAAAATCACACTCATCAATCTTTATATAGTCCCTCTGATCCTAATTATAAGACTACTTTGACATTTTTTTACTTTTTTTAAGGAAAAAAAAAGTAGTTTCAATCCCAAAAAAAAATTTTTTCCCTCAAAACTAATTTATTCTACTTATAAACTAACCTAAAATCTAATTTCATGTGACATATGTTTTAATTTAGTGGTCTAATTTGTTTCCTTAACTTCCACAAAGAAAAGTCAAAGTGGTCTTATATTTAGGACCGGAGGGAGTATAAGGCTAAAGTATACTTTTGGTCTCTTATGTTTGCATCAAGTTTCATTTTAGTCCTTTATGTTTAAAAAGTATATTTTTGATCCTTTATGTTTCATTTTAGTCATTTATATTTGAAAAATACACTTTTAGTCCTTTTTATCTAACACTATTAGTTTTATTTAACTGAAAATGTTGATTCATCAAATCTAAAAATGTAACTTTATAATTAATTGTAGACAAAAAATGCTTAAATTTAAATTTTTTTTAGTATAATCATTCTTATATTTTAAAAATTAATCATTTTTATCTATATTTAGTTATAGAATCACCTTTTAGATTTTATGAGTAAGTATTTTCCGTTAAATGGAATTAACGGTGTTAGCAAAAAAAGGATTAAAAATGTAATTTTCAAACATAAAGGATTAAAAGTGTACTTTTCAAACATAAAGAACTAAAATGAAACTTGGTGTAAACGTAAAGGACTAAAAGCATACTTTAGCCTATATATAAATTTCCAAAAAGGTTAATAAAACTTTTAGTCTTTGAACTTCCAATTAATTTTAATTTTGGTCTCTAAACTTCAAAATCGGTGGTCTTATCCTTGAACTTTTAGTCAATTTTGATTTTGATCTTTGAACTTTATATTTGTGGTTTTGGTCCCCCAATTTTATACAATTTATAACCATTGGTCCTTATTTTTTAAGTTTTTTTTTTAAGTTCAGATATCAAGACCAAAATTGATTGAAAGTTTAAGGATCAAAACCATCAATTTTAAAGCTCAAGAACTAAGACCAAAATTCAAAAACCAAAACCACCTATTTTAAAATTGACAAATCAAAACAAAATTGGCTGAAAATTTATTATCCAAAAATTGTATTAACCCATTACCTAAAAAAGAATTGCATAAGTTAATCAAGTGGAATAAGACAATACGCACTAAAAGTCTATCTTATATGCATGAAAGAAGAAACTTTTATGAACAAGTGCAGAGTGTGACGTACGTGATTTGAGCGTATGGGTATGGTAGCCCCAAGTAATTAGCCATAGCATCACGCAATTAGAAAATACCAATGAATGGAAAAATAAAAAATGACGTGCAACAATATCGGTGGTTTAAAAAAACCAGCAATATATGTGTATATGTATAATATTAATACAATACAATTTAATTTAATTTCGTTTTCTGTCATCTTAACTAGGGGAGAGACTAATTCTTTGTTTCTCATGAGTATAGTAATGGTAGAGAAATAAGGGATATTGTGTAGAAGATACAGCCACATTTTAAAAAACCATGGAAAACGACAAGCAACGATAGGAGAAACATGAATATATATGTCGTTGCTTGTCATTGCATCGAAAGCAGCAGATTTCATATAATCCGTCCACAAGTTAAACACACTATCTTCCACAGAATGAAATACGAGAGGCCAAACGGAGCCGTTTTGTAAATATCTTGTCATACTCAAGGTGACACTGACAGAAGTAGAACATGAAGAGGATGAAATGTTTCATTGTCATATATAGGATCTGCCTTTTTGTTTCTGTGCTTCATTCCTGGCTTTTCCCTGTAAGCCAATAATTTATGTGCTTTCATGATTCATAAAGCTGAATCAATCAGGTACCATGTTTCTTTATCTTCTTCACTTCATTTTTTTGTGTATGTGTCTATCTCTCTCTATGTGTGTGTGTGTGTGGTTGAAGATGACTTTTCCTGGATCATATCCTTCAAATCCAGTCTAAAATATTCATTCACCTAATGAATCTAAAGTCAGCTTCTCCCTGGCAGATTATTTAGCATTTTGAGTTCTGGGATATATACAAAACATCATCAAGGCATGAACTTTGATAATGGGATGTGATTTAGAATTGTTTTTTTTCTTTTGTGACTCGTAATGGGGTGACCCACTTCTGTGGGGACTGGGGCTCACTCACTCTTTCGGTCGCATCGGAAATTGAGAAAGTTCACTTTGGTTGATCAAGTGTTGTCATTTTCCCCCCTGGTGGATCTTCTTTTCCTTTTATTGGGTTATCATCTTAAGTCTTAATACAGATAACGATTTCACAATGGTATAAAATAGCTATTTCGTAACTGGTACTCTATTTAAATATGATCACTCTTATTATAAAAATATCGGTTTATAATTTTCTTTGGTTACCAATTTTGTACGCATCCTTCCTTACTGTTATTAATTTATTTTAGTCAAATATCATTATCATACATCTGTACTAAAAGGTTTTATCAGTTTCTGGGCCCTAACTCTTCTATTTCAGACTAATTGAGGAAAGATCGTTGATAATAGCTGGGAACTAGCTTTTCTTTTGATCATGGCGAAAGGATCATCTTCAACATCTCCAAAAGTAGCCACCATAAGCCAAGTGTGCGAGACAGGTTGCAGCTCGAGACTATACAGAAGAATCTTGAATTTCGGACAAGGTCAAGCCACAAAAAGATTGGTTTCTAATGCCAGACATTCCAATATACATGCCATTGGTAAGTAAGATCAGTTCTTCGATTTTATTTCTAGAAAAAGATTTGAGTTTACTTTATGATCCGAGAATTCTTGTTCAATGGAAACTCAGGAAGTAGGCAGCATGTGCTCACTACAGTGGACCAGAAGTACTCTCACAATCACACTAGAGTAAGTTCATCAATGTTGGTTGCTTCAAAGCTCATAAATCCCATTCTATAGGTGAAGAGATACAAGATTAAAAATAAAAAAGCACTTATTAGTGTAGATCCCATTCTAATTTTACTTCTTTCCTCATTTGAGAGATTAGGCAATAGGGGTAATTGAAATTTGATCCTAACTCATTTCTTATCCATCTTTTCCATCTACTTCAGATAAATTTCAATTTAGATGATTAACATGAATCGTTTTTTGTTTGATACCATTAAGGGCAACCAGTATGATAAGGATACATATGTATCCACCATTGAGAATCCGTTAATATAATTTTTTTTTCTATTGTTCGTAACATATCTTTGAACTGTTTCTCACGGAGAATAGTAAATTGCATCACATCTACTTAATAGCTAGTTTAAGAGGCATTAACAAAGGAATTCTGGCTGCAGGTAAGTTCCAAGAGAAAGGATTATTTTGGTTGTAAGAGCATAAGCTGTGTGAAGAATTATGATCAGGTAGCGACAGTTCATCAGGGAAATGAAGCAACAAACAACAAGGTTGTAGCTCGGAATCTTATCAAAGGGAAATATATGTGCAAAGATGGAGCAATCTCCCAACCTCACCAATTCTTAGATGCTTTACAGATTTGTTACTCAAACAAGCAACTCTTCCTAAAACTTGTTCAAGACAAGACCTCTCTATCAGTAAAAGATCAGCATCAGGCAGGGCAAAAAATGTTGGCTAGATCTGACTTTGAGTCCAAATGGATCAACTCTCAAATAGGTCATGCAAGTCAGTGTGAAAATCCATGTACGTACTTCGATAAATGTAACTTAAGCTGCAACCTGAAATCTTTAAATAGAATAGTACCTTTCTTAATTTGCTGCAAAGAAAAATGAACAGCAACTTTTAATTTTACAGCTGCTGGCTTTCATTGTTCTCTTCATTCTCCTGGTACACATGGTTATAATGTGCCATCTGTGAAGCATTCATATTTCCCCTTTTCTCATTCAAAGAGAAAGTCAAGGCATGCCATAGGAGTAGGGAAAAAAGATGGTGATGAAGCAAAGGGATTGGAGAATGTTGGGAGGAAATCAGCTAGTAGTGTCCATTCTAGTTTTGCGAAAGGGAAGTTGTCGCTTGATTTCAAGGAGAGGGAGAAGATGAAGATAAGAGACTTTATGTTATGTAGAGGACAGAATGATGTTTCAGTTCGTGAAAGTGGCTGTGGGAACATAATAAAAGCTTCAGTCAACCCTTCTTTGCAAAATATACAGAACAAGCATGTTGAAGTTAAGGAAAATCAGTCTGAGGTACTAAACTGCAGAATTGAGGGGCAGAACAATAATGAGCCAGGAGGAGATGCTGAAAAGAGTCCTCCTGACAAGAGTTATGCATATAATGGGATTCCAACAGGTATTGTATATTATTTTACCAATCTTCTTCTCCATGCACACACTTTGACCAATATTTGTCTCATCTAAGTAATCCGTTAACTATTATCAAGCAGATTCTGAGGAACTCATAAAATCTGGTCATGACTCGCATCCTAAAGGAACCAGACATATGGATGATGTGTCTTCTGACCAAGATAGAAGAGATATGGACGATCCTACTCAGAGCTTTGATGCGGATAGTACAATTGAAGAAAATGGATTTGTTATGGTAATTGAACTGTTAATTGATTTCTTATAATCATAATAGAAACCCTTTTTGTGTCCCTATTCCTTTTGTTATACCTATTATTTAATGATCCCTGATGAGAATATTAAAACTTGGGACTGATTAGGATTCACCTAATGTGGTCGAGGATCTGAGCTCCTCACCAGAAGTTTCTTCATCAAGCTCTTCTTCGTCGTGTCAGAATGTAGAAGAGGTTATGGACATGACAAACATGGTTGATGATAACCTCAATACTGAATCTACTACCGAGAAAGTCATAAGCTTTTCTTCTGATCTAGTGGATAATTTAATAACCTCAATGGACACGTCAGAATCAAATTTCAACAGAGAAATTTTGCAGGCTTTGTGCATGAAATGGGATGAACTGGTGATAAACTGTGAGTTACCAGACCAACTTATGTATATATCCACCTTGGAGGAACTAAAAGGGTTAACGAACCAACTCTCTGGCAGTATAATCTTATTTGACTATGTTATGGAAGTCTTCAAGGAGAAATACCAGAACTTGTGTGGATTTCCACATCATATTTCAATTGGGAAACCAAATATGCTAGCATACGTCTTGAAGAGAACCATGGTTCATGAAGTTGAAGAATTCATGGACTTGCATCATCACCAAAACTATCAACCAAAAAGAACGTTAGAACAGCTTCTGGAACATGACTTGGCTAGACGGCGATCATGGCTAGATGTTCAAGTTGATATTGATGATATTGCGACAGAAGTGCAGGAAGATGTTCTCCAAGAACTGATTTTTGAAATTACATCTGAGAAGGATTACAGATAATTGCGATACACTACATCCTTGTCATTAATATTAGAGCTCGATAGCTACTTTGCGAGATTTCAGAAAATTAGTTTATTTGTAACAAACTTGTATTGGTTTTGCTAAAATATCCTCTTTTAATAATGTGCATTGTAATTATTCTTGATGGAAACACCTTCATATGTCAATCTATGGATAATACTTTGAAAAAGAAATTAAAAATTGAAAGATAAGGTGGTTTACAAAACGTTGTTCTTTGCTAATCTCAAAATGTTTGTGGCCACTAAATTTATTTAAGCATCGATTTCCTCATTTAGTTTTGGAGGGTGAAACAAGTTTATACCTCCTTGTCTGTTGAAATCTCCTTTTAATATGTTAAGAGGGCATTTTGTTCCTTGAAATCTTTTTTATGTTGTTGATGATGGGAAGAACAATTCAATGCAATGATCAATCGCATTCAACAAAATTGGAATCAAGAAAGGGATGAAAAGAAAGGCAACAAGATGCCTCAACAAATGATCTTTAGCAGCCATTGAAGCTTATTAGCCATAAAGCAATTACAGCGAACAAATCTAATTCAATAGGGGAAAAGGCGCCGGGTAAGACAACAAATGTCCCCACAGGCACATCTATAGTTAAGGTGAATGATTACTTGAGTCTTGAGCAATGTTCGTTGACCCGGACCGGACCGGTTCAACCGTGAACCGATCACAAGACCGGTCCAGGTGGCCCTTTAACCCGGGAAGACATTTGAACCGGCGGAGAACCGGTTCAACCCGCCCAAAACCGGGCAAACCGGCCAGAACCGGGGGTTGAACCGGTTCTATCATTTTCTTTTCTTTTCTTTTTTTTCAAAATTTGATTTTTTTTATTTTGTTATAATTCACTTAATTACCAACTTTCACTTCACTTAATTTTAGAAATAAGGAAATTATAATATTTTAAATGCTATTATACTTGCATATGTTTAATATTTAATTGTTATTGCTCTTAGTATTTGTATTTTAGTCTATGGATTGTAGAATAATATTTATTTTCACATGTACTCAACTAATATTTTATATTTTTCCCTCTATAGAAACATCAAAATATTCATGTTTGATGAATCATGCATACTTATCTATGTTTACATTTTGATATTACTGATTATTAATGTTAATATCAATAAAATTTTATTATTTTAATATAAACGGTCTGACCCGGTCCGACCCCGATCCGACCATTAACCCTTAAACCAGTGCCTCATCCGGTTCGATGTCCGGTCCGGTTTTTTGAACCTTGGTCTTGAGTCATGTTACCAATCACAAGAAAGATTCTCCAAGTGATGATCAAATTGTTCTTACTACACCAATTAAAGTGTCACCATCTCTCATTGTGACCACTTAAGATCAACTTTATTATATGTCCATTCCAATGCAAGCTGCATTATGTCAGGCCGTCCCACCATCAAAGGGATCTCTCCATGAGTATCTTGTTTGTTGGAAAGGCTTTCCCCATATTATTGATGAAGCTAACATAGAAGTGATTAACAAGCAGGAGAAAGAGGTCAAATTCAAGAAAGTCTCTATGGAATGTGAAGGTGTTCAAATTCTTCTAATCCCTTCAGCACATTGTTCTCCTATGTTTCAAGTTCATCAGATTTGTGAAGCACATCATTCTGAAGTTGTTGTAGTTATGGGAGAATATATTGTTTCCCCAATTGGTGGTGACCTCTATAGCCATTTTAATCATTGGAAGGGTTTTCCAAATCAATATGATCAGATTGCTTACTCTTTGCAAAGTCTCATTTTGCACTACCTTATTTGTGTGTACGGATTTCCCGATTAAAGTGTCATACTAAGTTTTACTATTCCCTCCCCGTACCTGTGCACCCATTTTAACTCGTCAGGAGCAGAGTTCTCCAAGCAAAAGAGAATTGATGGGATATGAGAAGATATTTTGAAGAATCCTATAGGAAAACAATCTATATTGCTTTACATTTTTTATTACTTTATATTCTTAGTTTAGCAAGTTGTCATATAATCATTACATGTATTAAATAGGACTGCAAATGAAATGTTTTTATTATTAGCTTGTTTAGCAAGTTGAGTGATTTCTTAATAGTAACAAGTTGTAGAAGTAAGTGGGTGTTTTTTTCTTGAGAATGAAACCTCAACTATATATGTGTATTCCCCTTTTGTAAGATAGACTTTGATGATGAATGAAAATTAGTTAGCTCTGTGAGCTCTCTTTCTCTCTCCGCTCACTCAAGTTCTTCATTTCTCCCACCTTTTGGTTCAATTCCCCCCTCTGTTTTGTTTTTGCTTCAGTTTCTAATCTGTTTCTCCCTCTCTCACCTCTGTTTCAGCACCTCTCCCATAATTTTTCTGTGTTTCTGTAATTTCTTCCCTTGATCAAATCTGTTCAGCATCTAACCTAGGTTGTATGAGTGTTTCACAACCTGTTTTACATCACGGCTAATTAGATTCTATATAAGCAATCAACATAATAAAACTGCCTTGTAATTAAGATTGAGGTCTCAAGAACATGGAAATCTGGCGGTGTTTAGCAGGCTGAAGTAGAACACCAAAACAGTGTTTTCCATGGTCATGACTGGATATGGTATAATCAAAGGGTAGAGTGGTCTTCTTACCCCAAAGAAAGGGCAGAGTGTTGTTTTGTTTTTTTAAAAGAAAAAACAGCCGGCCTAAGTGGAGAAATTCTTAGGGAACCACTTCACCGTGTCATTTGTGGTCTTCCCCAATCACAAACAAATACATAAGATATGATGTGGATATTATAATCTGTGTACACACCCTAAAAAATTAGATGTCACATAAAAAAAATTATTTTATGTTTTCTTAACTTTACAAGTTAAAAAAAATAAATTTATCTAACATTTAATTGTTTAGGGTGCCTACACAGATTATAATAATACCCACGTCATATCCTATGTATTTGTTTGTGATTGGGGGGATCACAAATGACTTGACGAACCGGGTTCACCTAAGAATTTCTCTCCTAAGTGTATTTTAAAGTATTAAAAATATTTAAACACTTTAAAGATTATTTTTTTGTAAGCGAGTTTGATTTTACAAAAGAATAATCTTTAGAAAAGATATTCTGTTTTGATTAGTCCAAACAAGACATTCTCTTCTGATAATGTATAATACATTTTTTTGATCAAAGCAGAATATCTTTTATAGAATGGTTTTTAATTGTTTTAGTTGCGCAGTTTATGTTCTTCTCCGTCAGATTTATTTTCATTCCCCTATATATTAAAAATGTACATTTTAGAATAAACTCAATTGTAATAAAATTAGTATAATCCAAACTATTTTTTGTTGGGCCAAAATATAAGCTACAAAATTTAAGTATCATATTTAACAAAAAAAATTAATAGAATCGGTAATAACTAATTGAAAAAAAACTTTTTTTAGTACCTGTGAAAAAAAAACTGATAGAATCAGTAATAACGACTATAATTGCTAGATAATAATGTATGGATGATTAACAGTAGCACTAACTACTTCTTCCTCCAGTTTAGTAAGAGGTAATATAGGAATTTTTTTTGCTACAAGTTATAAAAGGTATTATGTTTAAGTCAAGATGATAAATTTTTTATTTCTCTTTTTACTCTTACATATTAAATATAAAGTGCGGAAAGAGTGATGTATCAAAAAAAAAAAAAAAGAGCGGAGAGAGTGTCTATAATAAATTATACTCATAATGGTAAAATTGAAAAATGACATTAATTTTAATCATAATAAATAACCCCACTATTAGTATTGTGTTTCCTTGGTTTATATAAAATGTTTGAATACCTCTTAAATATTCATCGAAATAAATGTTTAAATTCTTGATCACAAATAATCTTTAGTCACAAGGTGGCACCTTTTTGAGCATTTATAACAATAATATGAGCATTATTCATAATCATTATAAATTTTTAATAATTAATAATGTTTGATTAATCAGTTGATACTTCTTGTACCTTTGTAATAAGTAACAACATTAAGAGTATTATCCACAATCTTCTTTTTGAACTTTTGATCACTGACCATTTTTTGTCACACGTGGATGACAAACAATTTTCGCAAGAAGTAGAGACCTCAATTCAATGAAATGAAATAATTTCATGATCTCATCTTTATTAAATTGTTTTGGCACCTGTAATTAAATTCCCATAACACTGTAACAGATTCTTCCCATGTGATTGGAATAATAATAGCCCTTTGTTCCCGCCAAACCCAAAACCCTAAATTCTTAAAGCAGCCTCCATAGTCCATACATACCTGAGACTGAGAGAAACCAAAGCTTCCCTCTGCTCCGTCAAGTACATCGCCACCCCATGGATCCCAAAGCCGTGAAATCAGACCTTGTCTTGATTCTGGACTATGGCTCCCAATACACCCACCTAATCACTCGTCGAATCCGAAGCCTCAACGTTTTCTCCCTCTGTATCTCCGGCACTTCGCCTCTCGATTCCATCACCAAGCTCAAGCCTTGCGTCGTTATCCTCTCCGGTGGCCCCCACTCCGTCCACACCGAAGATTCCCCGAGTTTTCCCGATGGTTTCATCGAATGGGCCGAGTCGAACGGCGTCGTTGTGCTCGGCATTTGCTACGGGCTTCAGTTGTTGGTGCAGAGGCTAGGCGGTGAGGTGAAGGCTGGGGAGAAACAAGAGTATGGGAAGATGGAGATTCGTGTGGAGAAGGCTTCTGGGATTTTTGGGTCGAAGCAGGTTGGGTCTAAACAGTTCGTTTGGATGAGCCATGGTGATGAGGCCGCAAGTTTGCCTGATGGTTTTGAGGTGGTGGCAAAGAGCGAGCAAGGGTCTATTGCAGCCATACAGAACCCTTCAAAGAAGTTTTATGGTCTCCAGTATCACCCTGAGGTGAGTGAGCTTATTCCCGCCAGTTTATGCTTTCATTTTGATATTGGGGGGAACAGAGAGTTGAATAAGTTACTTAATTTTACTCAACATATCCCTGCTAATACTTCGCAATAATAATAAATAATACACAAGCAAGAATCAAATTAGGTAAAGAGGTCTTATAGTTAGGAACGGAGGGAGTATTATTGATTATTATTAGATTATGAGCAGCTTATAATCTTTCAATAAGAAATAAGTCAAATGGGAGGGAGCTTCTGTTATGAATTGCTGCGTGTTTATAAATTAAATGTTCTGTTCTGTTTTATTTTGTTGGTTTTCTTGTATTTGCTCTGTGGTCATGTGTTAAAATGGATCTTGTCTGGCTTATAGGTGACTCATACGCCTGAAGGAATGGAAACATTGCGTTACTTTCTCTTTGAGGTTTGTAAGGTGTCAGCAGGCTGGAAGATGGAGAATGTGTTGGATGAAGAAATAAAAGTTATCAAAGATACAGTGGGGCCTCAAGAGCATGTTATCTGCGCATTATCTGGTGGTGTGGATTCCACAGTTGCTGCTACTATTGTCCATAAAGCAATTGGAGATAGGCTTCATTGCGTTTTTGTTGATAATGGACTACTTAGGTGAAAAATCAATTTGTCCGTTCTTAATTTGTGGTACATAACACATATGCTTGATATGATATGAGTATGTGTTTTGCTTTCCTCACCATGCTTATTTTTCCTTTATACAGATATAAAGAGAGAGAGCGTGTGATGGAAACTTTCGAGAAGGACCTTCATTTACCTGTCACGTGCATTGATGCTTCAGATCAGTTTCTTAATGAGTTGAAAGGTGTAACAGATCCTGAGATGAAAAGGAAAATTATTGGGAAAGAGTTTATCTGTATCTTTGATTCTTTTGCACAAGATTTAGAGCTTAAACTAGGAACCAAACCATCTTACTTGGTGCAAGGAACTCTATATCCGGATGTTATTGAATCTTGTCCGCCACCTGGGAGTGGAAGAAATCATTCCCATACTATTAAGAGCCATCATAATGTTGGAGGGCTTCCTAAGGATATGAAATTGAAGCTTATTGAACCACTTAAACTCCTATTTAAGGATGAGGTTTCATTCTTCGCACATTCCCTTGTTCAGATTGCTTAAACCTTCTGCACATGCCTTCTTATTTGCAGGAATGTGTGTATGTCATGCATTGATTTTGGTAATTGTCATTTCATGTTTTAAGGTTCGTCAATTAGGGAGAATTATGGAGGTTCCTGAGGGATTTTTAAAACGCCATCCATTCCCTGGACCTGGTCTTGCTGTGCGAGTCTTGGGTGATGTAACTCAAGGCAACGCCTTAGACGTCCTCCGTGAGGTACACGATACTTTATATATGTTTCATGTCTGTCCACAATTTTTATTACCTTTATGATTTGACTCTGAAGATTTTTCCATTTAGGTTGACGAAATTTTCATTCAGTCGATCAAGGATGCTGGTCTTTATGATTCAATTTGGCAAGCCTTTGCAGTGTTTTTGCCGGTGAGATCTGTTGGGGTTCAAGGTGATCAAAGGACACATTCTCATGTTGTTGCTCTTAGAGCTGTCACAAGTCAAGATGGAATGACAGCAGACTGGTAAGCATGCAGGCTTTTATAATAGGAAATCTTGTTATACAGCTACATGATAATTTGCTGGGAATAGTATCTGTTAAAAATGTGTAGAATCTTCTCGACGTACTTACTGAAAAATTTAGGTGTTTGGTATAATCATAGTTGTCAAACCCGGAAACCCGGGAACCGCCGAACCCGGGATAAACCTGGCTGACCTGGCAGGTTGAATGGGTTGGCCTGGTCTCTTTTTTTTTTGAATTTTTTTATAAAAAGTTTAAAAATCAAACATATAAGCCCTAGAAAAAGCCAAAAGCATCAGAATTAAAAAATCAGACATATAAGCCCAAACATTGATACCTTGATAGTTTCATACTATGAATGTTAGGTAAATGAATTTTTTTTTTTGTTAATTGATTTTAATTTGGACTTTGCATGGTGTCATGCAAGTTTAATTTATTTTATCTTTTTTTTTATTCACACCGGGTTGGCAACCGAGTTGACTCTGGTCTAACCCACTGGCTAGACCGGGTCAGTGGCCGGTCCGGGTTTAACAACTTTGGGTATAATAGTTAACATACCGAGGAATTTTACCTCATTTTTTTTACGTTATCCCCAGGTTAAAGAATAGATTTCAGTTTTCAGGGCATTTATGTTGTGACCCATGTTCTTTTGGAAGAGGATTCTCTCCTCTTCCTATTCTCTCCTTTACCCTCCTCTACCCCAATTTTTTTCTTTTTGGAGTCAAATTTTTTTTTTTCATCATTAGATTTTACATAAAATTAGTGACATTTTGATATCTTATAGACAAAAAATGGTTCGGTTTTTAATTTTATATGATTTTTCAAAGATTTAATACTTTAACTTAAAAAAAATACAGATTTTTAAGTATTATATTTTTAAAAAATCATATAAAATTGAAAACCGAACCATTTTTTGTCCATAAGATATCAAAATGTCATTATTTTTATGTAGAATCTAATGATGAAAACAAATAAAAAAATTTAACCCCAAAAATAAAAAAATTTAAGGAAGAGGAGAGGATCCTCTCCCTGTTCTTTTACCCTATATTTGTTATTTTTCTACTTCACTTTACAATATTTATATTTGAAAAAAAAATTCAGGTACTACTTTGAGCACAAGTTCCTCGATGATGTTTCAAGGAAGATTTGCAACAGTGTACGAGGTGTGAACCGTGTTGTCCAAGACATTACGTCAAAGCCTCCATCTACCATTGAATGGGAATGATGCCTCGTTGCTCCTTTTTCTCTATTCAAAGTAGTGATTTATTATATATTGTTTGCTCCCGAAGGGAACTAGTTCTATTCTATTTTTCCTATCCTTTGTTTAGCTCTTAGAAGATCAGTTATTCAAGCTGATGTGAAATTTTTTGAATCGACTGACATGATTTTTTACATGTAATAGGATTAATAGAGAGAATAACAACCTAGTTCCTATTCCTAGTAGTAGTTTATATTTTCTCACTTGAATGGATTGGGATTTGAGATTATCTAAATGTTTGTTTCCTTTTGTAAGAAAATAAATTCAATATTTCTTAGCCGAGAAAAATGTTCGTTAATTCTTAGCACTCCCTCCGTTTCTAAATATAAGACCTATTTGGGAGAGTGAGCTTGTTCCTAAATATAAGGTCTCTTTCTAATTTTTCTTAACTTTTCCCTCAAGTATCTCTATTGAAACTCTTTAATGATAAATAAGCAAGAAAGGGAGGATGGGAATAAAGACAGATGTTTATGGTGTTTTGGTAATATCATGTTAATTTAACTAATTTAATTCACTTCCTTAATCTAATTAGATCTTATATTCATGAAACAAGCGAGTAGATTTTTTCCTTTGGCATTGCAATAATTGTTATTCGTTTGGGCGACACTGACATTTGTCAGTGAAGATTTAGTTTCATCAGATCAAAATAGTTAGCGCATGGTTACCCCATTGTCAGTTACATGTGACCAAGTTAGGGGTTTGAATTTCAAACTGTTCAGAATAGTTTAGAGGAACCAAATATGATTTACAAGCGTTCAATCGTTAATAAACATTAATGCCCCTCTCTTGCCTTTATTATTATTATTTTTTTATCTTACCAGACTTCCAATATTAAATACCATTCCATTGAATTACTACAAAAGAAATTGTAAACAATATTATGAGACCAGGTCACTTCCTCTTTTATTCCTTCACGGTGCCTAATAATATGCAGACTCTTTTTATTTATTTATTGTCAATATGATTGAGACTAATCTTTATATTTTTGGTGAAGGTGTTTGTTTTCAGTTTAATATTCCAATGATTGAAACTAATCTTAAAATAGTGAAAGCATAACAATCCTCTCAAACTATACAGGGCACTTCCAAAAAAAAATGCGAGCTCTGAAAACTACACAAAAGACCAAGTCATCTCAATCCTGATTATCAAACCATGGCCGACTCAGTTTTTAATTAAGTCATACACGTTTTAAAATTATTTGTCCTGTATAGTATATTCCCCCGGTAGAAGTGACTAGAAGTGGGCAAACTAACAATGTTGGTTGTATAAAATGCAAATCCCATTTCTATAATTTATAGTCGGCTGTCAGTACGAGGCTACTGGCAGTCATTATTGTATGTTTCAAACCCTGAATAGAAATATTGAAAAGGAAGAATCTATAACCAAAAGCAAGAAAATATTGAACTTGAAGGAATTAAGAAATTGAATTTAATTAGAAGGTTCAGTTTCAAAAAACACGTTTTTAGTTTGGGATTACTGCTTTCCTCCTTGAGCTTTTGTAGATTTTTATAGAGCAAAATGGATTCTTCCTGGAAAGGATTTGATTATCAGAGAATGAGGATAGGTGGAAAAATCCTACCAAAACAAAATGATAAGTGAATACTAGAATAATTATAGATTTAACCAGGAAAGAAAATGTTGTTTATTTCAGTACAATCTACAGGGAAATCATGGTAAATTTCTCGCATTACAGACTTGGGGACTTAGAGACCTGATATTTAATATGCATAATAAGCAATGTAAGATTCCTTACAACACATGAAGTTATTGATTAAAGCTGAGTTAGGCTATGGTAGCTAATATTACACAGAATCTAGTGAACTAAGCTCCACTACCAATTTCTGATTGCTGGGGGGAAGTCCATATTTCAACATCAAAATAAGCCAAGACAATTAAGCTTCCCTCTTAGAAAATTTCCCGAAAAATCTCCATCAACTTATGACTACAACACACTAAAATTTACACGGTATCGCAAACCAATGTAATGATTCAACACTTCCAAGCTGCCTTGAGGAGTGCTTGTTTAATCTTTTTTGTTGAGTTAAAAGCTGCTCCTCTGATCTGCACATGAAAGGGTACTCAAAATTAAGACAAATGATAATAACATACTTAAAGAAAGACCATGAGGGGTAAATATGAAACATATCAAATCAGAAGGCTACCTTGGATTTCATGGTTAGATAGAAAGTCCCATCAGCTTCTGATGAATGAACTGAATGAAAATCTAAATGAAGATTGCTGATTGCTTCCATTATTTCTAGTAGAACTCCTTCTCTCCATGGACACTTCAATTCAATCAAAACCTCGTTGTCATTCATGCAAATAGTAACGTTATTAGAAATGTCTTTTAGACGAACTGAATCAATCTCTGTCTCTGTCTCATCAATGTCACAAGCCTTCCTTTTGTTCGTGGCTGACTTGCCATTATCAAATCTGTTGTTACAATAATTATCACAGGTCCTTTCCACCACATCTCGAGGTGCCCTTTTTGTTCTAGTCTCTGAATCTTTGGACTCCCGGCGAGCTTCCAACTCCCTCACCTTTTTCTCCAGCTTTTTAAGGTATTCTATCGCCTCATCTAGTATTGAAACTTTGTCGTCCTGCAGGATTGTTGTGCATAAAAATTACAAACTAATCTAAACAGTGACAGTCAAGTGAACAAGTGTGAAGAATAACAGAATGTTTTCTTACCCTAGTAATCAAAGGAACTAATGATTTAAGGGTTAAAAACCTTTCATTTAGTTTTGCCCTTCTCTTTCTTTCAGACAGTACATGGTTCAAGCCAATTTCATCGGCCTCAGGTCTCATTCCCTCTTTATAGTCATTTTCTTCCTGAGCCTCAAGCAATAAATCCGTGTGCATACAAGGAACTTCAAACAATATCTTCTTCAATATTTTTTGTTGGGCTCCCCCTCTTAGCCGTTGACAACCTATTGATCCTTCTTTCTTCCAACCGACAAAGCTGGATTCACATTGAGTGTTTTGAAAATGTGCTCCCATAATTAATTGGTCTGAGCTTTTAAGAAGAGAAGAAAGAACTTTTTGATAATGCCAATCATCAGAATGAGCATCTACCATGGTCATTTTTGTGTTTTTCCCCTCTTGAAGATCTTGCCCACAATGATCACCCTTGGGAACAGAAGCATTCTTTTCAGAACCAGCAAAACTTTGAGATATACAGTCACTAGTATTCATGGAAGTATGAGCACAATTACTCAACTCATCCTCCATCACCTGCCAGCTTTGGACATGAGAAGCAACACCAGTTATTCTTTCAACCACGAATCTCTCATCTGCTTGTTTGTTATTGGCTTGAAACTCATTTGAACTATTATTGGGAGAAATTGCATTGGCTAATTCATATTCTTGTTCAGGAGTCAATTTTGCATCAAAAACATTATGGTCAAATACAGCACAAGCGATTTCTTCCCTGTCCCCTGTATTGAATGCAACTACAGAGTTCTTGCGAACTTTGTCATCTAAATTATCCAAGTAAGAAGTCTTCATGCGTTGAATGAGACTGAGGTCCTCTGAGACCTTCACCAAAAGAAAGAGGTGAAATTAATTATGGCACAAGCAACTAGAAAATCACAAACAGAGTGATACATAGGTTAAAAATTGAGGGAAAAACTTACCAGATCGGTTGTACCTAGCTCAAGAACACCATCCAGAAAAGGAAAGCATACCACTGTCTGAGAGTTGATAAGGAATTAGTATCAATATTAATAAATCAATAAGTAAATAATAAAATTTATAACAAATGCCACTGCTCGCAAGTTGTGAATAATGTGGTTTATTCCTTGGACTCCATGTAATGCACATGAAATTATATTGAGATCATAATTAGGGTGTTTTTATTAGGTTTTCCATGCTAAATTTGAAACAACTTATATCCAAAGTCTTTCATGGTCTTTGATGGGGTATGTCAGTTTCTTCTTTGCAGAAATTATGCTTGTACTTGTTATATGAAATATCACAAACTACGTAAAAAGTTATTTTTATTTCCCTTCTTGTTGTAAGTTTTGAATGCTTATGCAGTAGGTGCTATGCCAAATGCTACTATTACTGCTACTACTATGATTACTTTCAACAGAACTAAGCAAACTGTCATTAAAAGCAAGAACAGTTAGGTGCTTTTCATATGAGAATATTTTAGGTAAAAGGAAATCAGAATGGTACCTGAATGGATGCACTCTGATCATGAGATAGATAGTCGCCACAAGTTCAATAATGAAACGGAAACCAGAGAAAAGACAAAGTTTCAGACTGAATGTCATATTGTAAACCTTTTTAAGAACACATACAACAAAACGATATATGGTAGTTGGAAGCAGAAGAGCAAGGCAATCAAACAACCTTCGCCAGAAGAGAGCGACTAAAAATTCTACTATCTGCCAAATGGGCATTGTACAGCCAAATGGGATGGCCTTTCGCCAGAGTTCTTCCAGGCAACCTGGAAGGAAACAACAACCATATAAGCAAAAACATGAGTTTGTATAAAGTATGAGTTCTCCTAATAGATTTCAATTGAATGACATTAACAGAAGAAGAAGCTGTACCCTTCGCCAAAGTTGAATACAAATGACATGCACACCAAATAATACCATTCTGTATCAGTAAGATCCTCAGGGGATAATGAAGCTGAAGGCCTTTTAGCTTGTGGACTGGATTCTGCAGTTGCAAGAGAGTCATATAGATCTCTGAGCTGCTCACTCCTTCTTAAACCTATTTGGTCAGAATTAAATTCTCCTGCTTGGCTTGTTTTCCTCGTCTTTATGTCCCCATTATAGTACCCTTCACCCCACTCATACACCCTGCATTATTCAAACCAAAAAAAAAAAGCCAAAAAGAAAGGAACAATGTCAGAAAATGGAAGACCATATATAATAGTTAAGCATTCAGGGAGGGGAATAGTTAAAGATCTCGACTACAAAATCTTACAAAAGTAGTAAAAAAAAAAAAAAAAGAACAAAATTTAATGTACCCGAGGTTGTCTGGTGAACCACACCAGTAAATTGCGTAGCTCCATTGGATGCTTCTCACAGCTAGGGCTAGTTGTTTCTTCAGGTTCTCTGGTACCATTTCCTGGTTTTTTTCTTTTCCAATCAAGAAGCCACAATTTACCATGAAGATGGAAATTTCACATGAAACCCACCAACGCTTGCTTGATTCTTTATCTTTGATCCTATTTACCAAACCCAGATTTTGGTTTCTGTGATGCTAGAGTATTATTTTCCCCAAGTAGCAACAAAAAGCACGCGTCTTGCTGGGTTTACAGAGTCCTACAATCGCATAGTCCAGAGCTATTATCCGGATTATGTGGTTATCGAGATTCTTTTATTTTTTTATGATTAATTAAAAACCATCTTAGCCGGATGGACACAAATGATTAATTAGAAGACTTTTATATCTTAATAAAGTAATGATTTTCCCTTTTAAAACAAAAAAACGTGTCATTGATTACTTCAAAGTGAGTTAAAGTTCGAAACCCAAGCTTATTATAACCAGAAAAGTCCAAAGTTCAAACCTTTTAGCTGTGGACCGTCGTGAAGATGTGAAGAATGCCATTACCAATGTACTCCTGTTCTTAAAATCCGGAAAAAGAAGGAACACAGTGAAATTTACTGATTCCTGGGACCTACAGCAGTGTTACAACTTACACAGGTTAATTTATACGAGACTGTAAAACAATCATTCGTAGTTCCACAAAACAAAACACATGGTAGAGGAAAAAAAAGTTTTTTTTCCCCTTTTATTTCTTTAATCAGCTCAAAAAAAGTATGTGTCGTTGGTGTTCCTTGTTTTTATCTTTTTTAAGGGATCAATGGTAGAAAAGTAGAAGTTACTTACAGGAAAGTTTCAATGGCAAAGCTTGGAGGAAGAGAAGAGAGATGATGGTGATAATGAATCCTTTCCGTGGAGGATGGTGGAGTAAGGAGTTTGGTGAAACTTAATAAGGAAAAAAACAAGAGTTATTATTAGTGTCGGATTGAAAAAGTATTGATAATAATAATAAAAACAAAAAACCAATAATAATGAGTTAATGAGCCCTGTGTCCTGTCGGTCCGCTTCTGAGCGCCTCGTTCTTCTGTCTTTCTTAATTTCGGGTTCACCCTTCCTTATTAAATTTCATGAACATCATAACTTGTGGAAGATTGTGCTGTGGACCCCTTCTTGATTCATCCGTCCTATACTGAATTACATTAATTACTATAGCTGTACTTCTATAAGTCTCAAAGATTTTTTGTCTCATTAAATGATTAAAATTTTTATATGAATTTTAATTTTATCTTATATTCATTGTTGTGAAGACTTTACTCTTTATGGGTACGGTGTATGTTAGTTAAGATTAAAAATGAAAAGTTTTTAAATTTTAAGATACTTCAATAACCAAGGTTCAAAAAGCTGGACCGGACATCGAATCGGATGAGGCACTGGTTCAAGGGTCAAAGGTTCAACCGGGGGTCGGATCGGGTCAAACCGGTTATATTAAAATAATAAAATTTTATTAATATTAACATTAATAATCACTAATATCAAAATGTAAATGTAGATAGGTATGCATGATTCATCAAATATGAATATTTTAATGTTTCTATATAGGGAAAAAAGAAAATATTAGTTGATTACACGTGAAAATAAATATTATTCTACAATTCACAGATTAAAATATAAATATTAAGAGTAACAATAATTAAATATTAAATATATGCAAGTAAAATAGCATTTAAAGTATTATATTTTCCTAATTTCTAAAATTGAGTGGAGTGAAAGTTAGTAATTAGGTGAATTATAATAAAATAAAATTATTTTTTAAAAAAAAAAAAAAAAAAAAAAGCTGGCCGGTTCAACCCGGTCGGCCGGGTTAACTGGTTTTTCCGGGTCAACCCGGGTCACTGCTGGGTCAAAGGTCCCCCGGGTTTTTGCGCTAATCGGACCGGACCAATGACCGGTTCACGGTTGAACCGGCCGGTCCGGTTCTTTGTTCCTTGTCCATAACTACTTCTCACATTTCAAGGGGTGGAAGTTATAGCATTAAATATATCCTATTTTTTTCAACTTTACCCTTATTTAATAATAGGTGTTAAAATAATATTTTATGCATTATAACCCTCCTCTCTCATCTTCCCTATTTCCAACATAGGGGTAAAATAGTCACAATAGCATTAATTGATCCCAAACTGGACTTATATTTTGGAACAAAAAAATTGTGGTAGTTTGACTTATAATAAGGAACAGAGTGGTAGGATTAAAATGATTTATAAGGCTTTTTTAGTTCTTATTGATAGTCAATTATCAATATGGCGAGGGGGTAGGGGTGTTTATGGGTCGGAACGGGACGGGACGGGCTTGTTCCTTGTCCCGTCCTGTAAAAGGCCTCAAGACAGCAAATTTGTCCCATGTCCCATTCCATTAACTGTCTTGTCCCGTCCCATCGAGATCGGAACGGGATCGGGATGTCCCGCTTTTTTAAAAAAAAACATTGACTTGTTTGATGTGTTACTTAGATATTTATTTTGTATTTAAAATATAATATATTTTCATATAAATAATATCTATATTAAAATAAATTAGTTGTATCATTAATAAAAAAGTTAGATATTTTGATAAAATTTTGTTAAGATATATGAGATATTTTAGGGTATTAAATATTTCTGTTATTTTGTATTAAAGATAAAACTAAATTTAATATGAGAATGTTTTATTATACAAATAACTATAATTTTCTACCCATATGAAATGCAGTGATGCATAAGAAATATACTAATATTCTAATTAATAACAGTTTATAATAATTAATTGTACTTTTGACAAATTTGAGATATTGTTTGTTGACCTATTAATACTCCAACTAATAATATCTCATAATAACAAATTATACTAAAATAATATGATAAAAAACTAATAGTTCAAATCTGGATTTAAATAAGATTATATTTCAAATACGAACATTGAATAATTATTGTTTTTAAAATCTATTATAAATTTTACATATCTCAACCATTTGACCTGTTTTATCGGTTAAATATTAAATTACATGAGCTTGGATTTATTGAATAAATGCTAATTATAGAAAATAATTAATATTTTTTATCAGTAGGTAGGAGGAATCTATACATAAAATATAATAATTATATCTTTTAAAAATAAATATTCGGGACAGGACAAAAAGACGGTACGGAACATTGCTCATCCCGTGACCCGTCTCGTCCCATTAATAATTTTGTCCCGTCCCGCTTTTGTCCCATCTCATATATTTTCGGTACGGGAAAATCCCATCCCAAAATGACCGGAATCAGAACGATACGGTCAGAACGGGATGAAAGTGAACACCCCTAGGCGAGGGCATTGAAATTGAGGTAAAAACTTGGAATTCGATTTCAATTACAAATATCTAAGTGACAAGTGAAGATATTTTATTCGATAAAAAATCATTTCCTTTGGTCCACAACTAATTTACAAAAATAAAAAAAATATTTAATTTGGAAAATTAATTACATGTCCCCTAAAAAAATTTAATTAAGATGAGATCACACGAAATCACCTATTTCAACTGAGGTCCTAGTTCTGGTGAGAAAGTTATCATCTCCGTCCAAAATTTGTTGTGACCAAAAGTTTAAAAGGTTGTGACTAATGCTCAAAATGTTATTACAAATGTCTAAAAAGTTGCCATCGTCTGGCCAAATGTTGTTAGTTACCAAGAATTTGTAACAATTGTCAATGATTCTCATAATAATATGGCTCCAAAAGCCCAAAAAATTGTTAGCTGGTCAAAAACTTTTTGGTCACTAACAACTTGTGGCTAGACGGAGATAATTTTATGACTAGAACATGGAAGTAGGAACCTTAGTTTAATTAGAAGATTTTGTAAGATCTCATTTTAATTAAGTTCAACGTATTGGACTTGTATTTTTATAAATTGAAAAAACTTTTCAGCTTTTGTCAATTGTAGTTTTAAATAGAAAAAGTATACAATGAGTCGTGTTCAAGTATTAATTTAAAAAATAAGAAACTAGCCAGTAACATTTATTACTCTTCAATGAACTCACGTTACAAGCACAATCTTTTTAAAATGAAACGTTCTTATATTATTTTGTTTTGTAATAGGGGAATCCGCATTCGGTAGCCACTGACTTTTTCTGGTTTTTGGCTACTCCACTCCAGTAATCTCTCTGAGCAACTGATTAATCTGGATTCGAAAATATATAATGTGTCGTTTGATAGGTTAACTTTTTTGCTTTAAAAGTGTGTTTATTGGTAATTGAAATTATATTCTCATCTTTACAGAAAGTGGTGTCACTTAACATCTCGACTAATCATTATCGTAAATAATACTATATTCTAAATAATGTGGATTCCATGAATTAGGAGGCGTGGGAGAAAATGGACTGCATGCAGTTAAAAAACGCTCCCCAAACTTCCCCCAGTCATTTTATTTTAAATACACTGGCCTCTTGACAAAAAAAAAAATAAAAAATACCACTAGTATTAACATGTGGTCAAAATACTGATAGTATTGCCAGAACTTGTTATTTGTGGGTCCGGATTCTCTCCTTTTCCTCCCTCTCCTTTTCCCTCATTTTCCTTTTAACACTATTAGATATTTGGTTCAGATTTAATGTTTTTATAAAAATAAATATAACTATAATAATATTTAAAAATCTCATAAATAAATTTGATATGTCAAAAACCGCTCACAACTGTAATAAAAATATGAAAAATAATATAAATTTATAATAGAAGTCTACAGTTCTGAACAATTTACACTAAAATTTTGACAGATCAAATTTATCTATGAGATTTTTAAGCATTATTATAATTATATTTATTTTTATAAAAACATTAAATTTGGACCATTGAATCAAAGATCCAATAGTATCAAAAAGGAAAAAGGAGGGAAAAAGAGAGGGAGGAAAATGAGAAAATTCTCTCCCCTTATTTGCTAATATAGTATTGAATTTATTTAATGTTTCTATATGCATGTCCGCAACACTCCATGTCAGTACAAATCCATTTTTTCGCGCACGATTCATCAAACTTTAAATTTTTTTGTCTGTCTTCACTAAAGTTTATGCTTCATGCAGAGTTCAAGATAAATGTGTGAATCTGATTTATCGACACGGCATCTTGTTATCGGCTTTCAAGTTTTCCAAACACACACATACATGTTTTATTCATTAAAAACTGTTTCCCAAATGTTGGTTGACAGAGTAAGATTCCCAGATTAATTTTCTATTACTTATAATTAGCAATTTGGTCAGGTAGGTAGCAATTCTGCACAGTTGTTTGCTTCTTAATTACGATTTTATTCAACATATACAGTCAACCCTGTCTGTGTATCTATTATTACTATTATTTTATTTCAAAGTGAACGTGAATATGAGTGACTATTAATCCGTTCTTATAACCGTATATCATGTTTCTGGGCAAAAATAGGGTTTAGCATAACCATATTATTATTGAAGGGAGATTTTTTCCTACGTTTATGACTATATTTAATTAGATTTAGACTTCTTGATACCATTCCCATTACATTGAAACAAAAAAAAAAAAAAAAAAAAAAAAAAAAAAAAAAACCCTGCCCCATAACCCTAACAAACATAAATAACTATGATGATCCTGTTCTTAAAACTTCAAATAGGAGGGCTGTTAATTTTTAAATTCAATTTACCGAAAATCATATAAATTTAGAAGCCATATTGCATATCTAAATAAATCAAAGAGATAAGGGAATACCTATAATGTTTATATTTATTTAATCAGCTTCAAAGTTCAGTTCGTACCTCATTTTGTGGTTAGGTACCTACCCGTCAAAGTCAAACCATGTACCACAACGCACCTCACCCCATTGATTCATTCATCTCGCAAGTTATTTGAATAAACAATGAAACGTGACTGCCCTCCTAATTAAATTAAAGTCTGTGCACAAAATATAACTTTAATAATAAAAAACATTAACTAAATACTCCCCTTAAGTATAGGGAATAAGTTTTCTATCATCTTATAACTTCAATCTATTTTTTTTGATAAATTCATTACTTCATCTATTTCTAAATATAAGATCAATTTGATATTTTTTTAGAGAAATTAGTAAAGTTAAATGAGCCATTTAATTAGAATCTATTTTGTGATATTAGCTTATAAGTCAAACAAATTAGTTTAGAAAAAATTTAGATAAATCATCTTATAAATAACTTATTTAATTTTCTTAAGATTTTCTATGATAGTAAGATAAATTCTATATTTAAAAACGGATGGATTGAGTATTTTTCTTAAAAAAATTAATTGATTGCACATATTGTACGGATTTTTCATCGAGGGGTGATAATGAATGCAGATGAATAAAAAGGTACGGGTCAAAAAAAAAAAAAAGAATAAAAAGGTGCCTTAAGGAAATCATTATCAACACGGCTTTTAGTATAAAAAAGTTTAAGTGATCAGAATTGACTGTTGGAGAATCGTTAGGACAGGAACCTCTGATATCAATAAATTTGGGCTGGTAGGGTAAATGTGAGTTATTTTCTATATGACTTATGTATACATAAGCTTGAATAAAAATAGTTTTTTTAATCATATTTATGTTTGGATTAATAGTGACAATATGGTTTATTTTAAATCTAACTTATGAATCATGTTTGAATCATTTATTAGATAAATAAGTTTATCTAAAAATGGCTTAAAAGGACATCTTCTTAAAAAAAAACTAGATTGATAAATAGTCAAATAAGGCAAAGGGTAAATCATGTAGGCAAAAAATGTAAAGCCTCATTTACTGTCAAACGGTAATAAGCAATTTACCTCATCTCATAAGCAGCTCCACCCTATCTTAAGATTTTAAGCTGCTTTGGGTTTATAAACCAGATGGGTTAAAAGCTTTGCCAAACATTAAAAAAAAAAAAACAAGATCGATCATGCTTTTGAGCTTGCTTACCCACTTATAAGCTGCCAAAAGTGGCTCCAAGCCCACCCTAAGTCGGTGCTTTAAAAACTATTCATCTGATCCTATTTATAAGTCACTCCAAACATGTTTTACACATATAAAGAAAATCCTTAAACTTAATTAATTCTGACTAAAAAATTTAATAATTTTTTAACTTTATCCATATTTAATATCCACTACACAACACATAAGTAGAGTCAGTATACAATAAATGAAGGATATAATTGTATATTTGTAGAAAAAAATTAAAGAGATAATTTATAAATATGACCAAATAAATCATTTTCTTTTTGCTTAGCTTAACAAAGAAACAGTACCAGTAAATATTGTACCAGATGAGTAAATGATTGTGGCAGTCTAATGCCTAGTATAATTCCAATTTTCCATCATGATTTCTTCTGTATTGGACCATACGTCTTTTACTTTTTTTTCTTTGTATTGCGTTTTCTTCAACTTCTTTAGTCGTTTGAGTCCAAATAACCCCAGTCGTCTAACATCACATGTTAGGGTTTTGCTTGGTCATTGTTTTACCTTTTATTCTTTTATTAATATTAGTTTGACCTTTACGTGAAAATAAAATACATGCGCTAAATATTCAAAGGACGCCAGCAATAATTCAGATATACCCCGCCTTATTCAAAGATGACCATCATTATTGTTTATTTTTCTTTTTTTTTTTCTTCCCCTTTTGAAGTTGGGACTGATCAGGACATAATGTGATATAAAATTAAACAAATCAATATACGTTTGTGCAGACGAGGCTGTCATTCTCTCCCTACTTCCACTCATTCATAGAGCCGTAGAGTTTTAAAGTAAACGCTCCCTCTTAGATATAAGATCACTTTAATTTTTTTTGTGGAAATTAAGGAAGTAAATTAAACCATTAAATTATAACATATGTCATATGTAATTAGATTAAATGTTAGCTTATAAGTATAATAGAGTAGTTTTGAGGAAAAAAGATAATTATAGACAATTTAAAGTGATTAATTTTGCATCCTAAAATTTTTTTTGAAAAAGTCAAAGTGATCTTATAATTAGGACCGGAGGGAGTATTAAATATAAAATCTATCTCACTTTTTTCCTCGAGAGATTAAGAAAATGAAATAAACTATTTAATCACAAGGTATTAAACGTGTTGTTAGATTACATGTTAGTTTATTAATTGAATATATTAGTTTATATAAAAAAATAAGGCAGATCAATTTATAAATAACTTATTTAATTATTTTAGGATATTTCAAAAAAAGCTAACTCGCTCCTGTATTTAAGAACGGAGAAAGTATTTAGTAACAGGTGAAAAAAGTAAATAGATAATCGATAGGATAGATAGATCCATATGGGGGTTCCCATCTAGGCTTACAACTCTAATGAGAAATGAAATTCTCATAGGCCAAACTACATTAACAAATACCATTCTGTTAATAACCAGAAAACCCGCAGTCATCACCAAAGGATTATTAACAGCGACATTTACATCACAGTCTTGGTGCCACAATCTACTGTCGCTCACACATGTGTCATTAAGATTGTGTGAAACACTCAGTAGAATGAGTGATTCAGTATACTTTTGGCCCATCCATCGGAGTAATTGATAATTGAAATTTCGGTGGCGGCGATGGGTATAGTAACGATTTGAGATTTGTGCTTGGGGTTGTTGGCTGTGGTGGTTTCCTCTTCCTCCTTCCCTTTTATATGGTTCCTTCTACTGTAAGATCCAATCGCTTTGATCTTACTGCAGCCAATCATGGAAGGTTGAAGAAGTTTATCTGAATTCTTAACTTGATTTTTTTTAAGAGTGAATGATTGTTAGAGTCTTTTAAGATGCAATAGTGTGGGGTTACCACAATGAAAAATGAATTGAATGAATGGCCAAGTTTTTTTATTGATGATTCACTGGTAAGGCGTCGTTTGGGTGATGAGAATTTGATTTCCCATCAGAGTGATGATCCTGGAATGGGAACCCCTCCATGTGCTCCACCCTTCTTAGTTATTGACAGATTTATTCTTCTTTTTACCTCAACTAAATTTTCAACATTTTAGGTTCCTGCTTGGACATGTTTCAAATAAAAAATAGGGGATGTTCCTTTCAGATCTTAAATAAAATCAAATTAATACAATAAGATCCCCTAAAGTCTCAAAATTACTAATAAGTCCTTATGGACTTAAGGGTAACATACTTCAATTGTGAAATTATCTCACTACCCTTACCAATAAACGAAGAAGAATATTGAGAAGTATGAGTGCCCTAATTGACATGTTAAAATTCCTTGATTGACAACCACATTTGTTACTGGCAGTTAATATCAACATATTCAACACACTTATTATTAACAACAAAACAAAATTATTTTTGGCAAAAATGAAAAACAAGTAAACAAAATTATATTAACAACTGTCTCAGCACATATTAATAACTAATCAGTAAGGGGTGTTTGTGATTTCACAATTACATCATATTACGCACATGTTCTAGTGGACCTTTTAGCAATGCTTAGATTTCAAGGGATCTTACAGAATTGATTTATCATCTTTAGGACCTGAATGCTATTTTTTAATAAAAATATATGTTGAATATATTTGACTTTGGCTGAATGTATATTTTAATATATATATATATATATATATTCCCATTCTAGATAGATATCCTGATAAATTATTTCTACAATTTCTTTGATATAATTTTTTGACATGAATTTCATTTAAAATAATTAATTCAACGTGGTCTTAACTCTATAATAGAGTACTAAATTGTTATGATCGATGTATATTCAAATACTTCATTTTGGAAGATTCCAGAAATATGTAAAATAGTACTATCTTTTATCCTTAATAGTTAATATTGGTGATAGACAATAAGCCCATTTTTATTTTAAATATAAGATCAACCAAATTTTCCTTTAAACATCCATATTGAATTCGTGTTATAAAACGATTTCCATCAAGGAATAGTTATAATGTGCAATTGTACATGACTTAAAATGGAATTTTAGAAAAAATCAACACACATGTATTAAAATAACAAACTTAATCAGTTTTTTTAAATTACCAAATCACACCATGGCTGTCAAAGATTGTCTTCGTAAGGAGACATTGGTAATTTGGTAATTGGATCATATTGTCCAGAGTTCAGAGCAAGGTACCATCACATTGGTGATGAAATTCATACCATGGTGGAGAATGGTACAAGCGGCTGCAGAGAAGTCTTGAAGAATGGCCAAGGACAATGGATATGTGGATTTTGCTGCAAATTAACCCCGACTCCCTCAGCAATTACGGAACTCATAACCATCATTAACGGAACTCATAACCATCATTGGGCTTGTTTGGATAACCAAAATCTAGGTTCTGGAAAATAGCTTCTGAAAAAAAAGCTGATTTTGAAAAAGCTGAAAAAAAACTGAAAAAATAGCTTTTGATAAATGAGAATGTTTGGATGGTTGTTGTGAGAATAGCTTTTTTTATGTGTAAATTACTAAAAAGGATATAAGTTTAATGTGTTGGGAAAGAGAGAGAATAAGGGCATTTTAGGTATTTCAATATGACATGTGTAATGATGGTGTTTTCTGTCTCGTAATTCGCGTAAAAGCTGAAAAAAGTAGTTGCCTGTTTGGATTAGCTTTTAGAGAATAGCTTCTGGGGAAAAAGCTAATGTTTAGAAAAAGTAGCTTTTGTAAAAATAAGAGTGTTTGGATGGTTGTTGTGAGAATAGGTTTTTCTGTGTAAATTACTAAAAAGGACATAAGTTTAATGTGTTGGGAAAGAGAAAGAATAAGGGCATTTTAGGTATTTCAATATGACATGTGTAATGATGACTTTTTTTTACCTCGTACTTTGTGCAGAAGGAGAAAATTGTAGCTTATTCAAAACCTAGGTTTGGGTGGCCAAAACCTAGGTTTCCAATCCAAAATAGCTTTTCACATTTTTTCAAGTGTTTGGCTTACCTTTTTTAAAACCTAGGTTTTGAGTCCAAACCTAGGTTTATTAAAAAAGAGTGTTTGGCTGCCATTTTTTAAAACCTAGGTTTGGGTGAAAAAATTGCTTTTTTCCCCTTACCCAAACAGGCCCTAACGGGTTACAATTGTGTTGGAACAAGGGTTATAGGAAAATAATTTTACTTTCTTTTTCTTTTTTTTGCCGCAAAGTAGTTGTACTTTCTAATTGTCTTTGTGCGGGATTTTTACTATGATACTATAAACAGTAAAACATTTTACCAAAATGCTATAAAAAAAATATTCCCCTATATACTAACCTGAAGTTGTTCTTCAGGTGAACGACTTTAGAATTACAAAGAAGTCTTTCACACGAAGAACGACTTCTAAAGTCGTTCACGCCAAAAACAACTTTAGAAGTCGTTCTTCGCGTGAACGACTTCCATTGATTTGACATTTCTTTTAATATTTTTTGTAAAATCTGTCTTTTTTCATTCTTCCTCACGTTCGATTCTTCTACAATATTCTCCTCCTTATCAATGTTCAATATTCTCCTCATTCCACAAACTTTGGCTTCTAGACAATAAATTATGTATTTTTCTTGTAAAATATTATTGTTCATGAAAATAAAATTATATGCTTTTTTTATAAACTTGGTTATTAGCTTTTATTTATATATATGTTATTTTAAATTTAAATTAATAGCACTTTAGTTAACTTATGTGTCATTATTTGTGTTTTATGTAACTATTACTCTCTTGTCCTTAAAACAAGACTTTTTAAGGAAGTTAATCTTGGTCTTAAAATTGTATGACATTAATTTTTTTAATGTTTACTCAAGTTGCTTCCATTATACTCCCTTAACAATAATCGTTAGAAGTCGTTCTTCTTCGTGTGAACGACTTTCATTTCTTAGTCGTCATGCATTTATTTTCTCCTAACTGGACGCCGAATGAATTTCCTCCAAAAAAAATATAAGATTTTCTACTACAAGTAATTTAATTAAGTTAAGAAGATAAATTACCTGATATAAGGGAGAACTTCTTTTTAACTACCTGAATCATCTTCCTTAATTTTCTCCATTTTTGTTACTTGATAATTGTTAAGGGAGTATAATGGAAGCAACTTGGGTAAACATCAAAAAAATTAATGTCATACAATTTTAAGACCAAGATTAACTTCCTTAAAAAGTCTTGTTTTAAAGATAATGGAGTAATAGTTACATAAAACACAAATAATGACACATAAGTTAAATAAAGTGTATATTGATTTAAATTTAAAATAACATATAAATAAAAGCTAATAACCAAGTTTATAAAAAAAGCATATAATTTTATTTTCATGAACAATAATATTTTACAAGCAAAATACATAATTTATTGTCTAGAAGCCAAAGTTTGTGGAAGGAGTAGAATATTGAACATTGAGAAGGAGAATAATATTGTAGAAGAATCGTACAGGAGGAAGAATGAAAGAAGACGGATTTTACAAAAATATTAAAAAAAGGTCAAATCAATGGAAGTCGTTCACGCGAAGAACGACTTTAGAAGTCGTTCTTCGTGTGAACGACTTCTTTGTAATTCTGAAGTCTTTCATCTGAAGAACGACTTCAAGTGTAGTATATGGGAAAATATTTTTTTGTGTGTAGCATTTTGGTAAAATGTTTTACTGTTTATAGTATCACGGTAAAAATCCCTCTTTGTGCTGTTAATTTTTGTCTTAGAGGATGTACATATGACTATCCATTTAGAGATGTGGTTGATGATGTCAAAATCATTCTTAGTAGGGGCTGGCAAGTACTTCTAGATCATAGGTATAGGGACGAAAACTTCGTGAGAAATTCTTACATGCACCAGGTGCACCAGCATAATTTGTGCACTACCCAATAGAATTAAAACACCTCAAAAAAAATCTAGCACGTGTGTAAGCTAATGTGTTCTATATTTAAAATACAATATTTAAATAATAAATATTCCTAAAAAATTTGTGCACATTGGATGCCATAAACTCTCCATCTCTCTTACCCACCCCACCCTCCCTCCCTCCCTCTCCAGTCTTCCCCCTCTGCCACTCCCTCCCTCATCAAACTCCATCTCCTCCCACCCACTCCCTCTCTCCCCCCTCCCCCCTCTGATAGAGGTGAGTATCGGTTTTTCGGTTCAAAACCGAAAACCGAAACCGAATTGTTTTCGGTTCAGTTTCATGGTTTTTCGGTTTTTTGGGCTTTTTGTTGCACATTTGGGCCCATACAAAAATCCAAAAAAAGAATTAAAAAAAAAGATATGGCCCAACAAACTTTTGCTTAATATCAAGAAGGAAGGCAACGTGGCTTGTTGTGCATCATGAGATAGAACCAAATTACTTGGATGAAACAAAAGCTCAGGGATGCATAGATGTAGAGCAAAAAAAGCACAAGGAAGCCACTACATTCATTAAGAATGAAGACGAAATACATGGAAGCGAATGGGCGGTAATACATTTAGCTTAGAATGAATAATCAAACATCATATCACAACAGATAAAAAGGAACCAAAATGTCTCCAAATAAAATAAAATCATAAAAGAAATCTAAACAGATATACAAACAATGACGGGGCGTTGAAGCAACAAGCGAACAAAATTTTGGGGCTTTGGGAAGGAAATAGCGGAGCAAAGGGCTGAGCCTCGGGTAATAATTTCCTGTAATGAATTGAAGATTATTAAGAAGAGAACCTTCTTCAAAGACGGAAAAAATACCTTGGCTTCAAACGAAGATGTTGAACCGAACAAGCTCGAAATAAAGCTTGTTGCTCTAAGAAGGGACGGCGGCGAAAGACAGCAACCACTACTGCAACAACTCTTTGGCGAGCTCTCTTCTTCTCTCTCTCGGACTCTGCGTTCAGAGGAGAGGACAGGGATGATGATAAGCTTTGATCTCTCTCTTCCTCCTCACAGACCATTTAATTTCTCCCTTTCTAGGCACCGGATTGAGCTGGAGCAGAAGAAGAATGGTGAAGATGGAAGAAGGAGAAAAAGACGAATAAGAGGGCGATGAGGCGCTGACGTATGTGAGATCTGAGATGAGAATTGAGATGAGTGATGAACAACTGTCAATTGATGATGAGGGTTATTGGGTTAGGATTAATTTTGGGGCTTTGGGCTTTGGGTTTGGGCTAGGACTATAGGAGGACTTGATCATTCATTATTCATTTGGACAGTTGGGCTTTATTTGTAATGGCTTCTTTTATTCGGTTTTCAGTTTGAAACCGAAACTTGCTACCCAGAATCGAACCATAAACCGAAAACTGAAAACTTTGAAAATAGAAACCGAAAGTGAACCATAAAACCGAAACCGAAAAACCGAAAACCATTTGGTTCGGTTCGGTTTTCGGTTTGGTTCGGTTTTTGCTCACCCCTACCCTCCGCCACTCACACTCACTCCCTCTTCCTCTCTCTTTTATGCCATTTTAAAATTTCTCTTCTTTATGCCTCAAATCCTTCCTAAATCCATGTTTTTAGTTGCTTGTTGGTGTTTGAGGTGATTCATGGTGTGTGTGTGTGTTTTTCTCAATGAAGCTAGAGATTCCAAAATGTTCAGTGGCATATATTGTTGCTAGGTTTTTGTACAGGTTTTTATCATTGTTGTTTTTCAACAGATTCATCTGCTGGGTTTCTCAAGTTTTTTTTTAAAAAAAAGTTGAAGTGATGGAGATGATGATAAGCTTTCGGTATCATTGCCACGTTCCTAGTAGTCCACCACCGATTCACCCTTCTTTTTTTTCACATGAATCAAAATGAAGCCTATTACCAGAAGAAACAAACAAGATATCACCTTTCCTTTATTTTATTGATACATCAATATTATCCTTCCAGAAAAAAAAACAGAAGAAAACAATGGGAGCTCTAAAAATTTTGTTCATGAGATTCAGATCTCTGCAGCAATCGAACCCTAAACATGGAAAAAATGAAAAGGCCTGGGCTTCGTACCATGTCTCCTAAAACCAGACGAGACCCTATTCATGAACAATACCCACTTCATCTCTATATATATGTGTGTGTGCGCGCCAATTCCCTGCCTCTGAAGTAACCTGTGAGTGGCCAGATATATCATAGCAAAAATCTGAATCTGGATTTTAGTAGATATATTTTTCTTCTTCAAATCATTAGATATTTTATTGTTCCCCCACAAATCTCTCAATCTTCTCTTGAAATCTTTTTCATATTAAGTAGCCTAGCTTGCAAGCAAGACATGACCATTTATGATCTTTTCAATTACAAGATTCATGGCGGAGGGAGGAGGAGGGAGAGAGTGGCAAGGAGAGAGGAGAGAGAGTGAGTGGGTGAGAGGGTGACGGAAAGGTTGACAGAGAGATGAGGGTGCACATATTTTTAGGAGTGTTTATTAATTAAATACTGTATTTTAAAGAGAGAATACATCAGCTGACACATGTATTAAAATTTTATGAGGTGTTTTAATTCTATTGGATAGTGCACAAATGATGTTGGTGCACTCAGTGCATGCAAGAATTCCTCAAACTTTGTTAGTAGATCAAATGGCTAAGGCCTCTCATCTGATGGAGGGGAATTATTTTTGGTTTGAGCATCCCCCAACTTTCCGGAGGGGGAGTTTGCATCTCACTGGACGTAATATTCACATAGCTGCTATAGCTCTATAAATGGAACCCAGTTTTATGCCCAAAAAAAAAAATCACACTATGGCTCTTGCTCTCTGCCCAGACAAAAAACAAACAAAGTACTTGTCGACCGTTGGGTTCTTATAAATGATGAGGCCCATTATTATGTTCCTCATATTCTTGAAAATTAAAGAATCGGACGCACCAACAAAGATTCTCACAACTACAAGGATGTTCAGTTCAAACTTTGATGTGATTACTTTATTAGTAAGCGATTTGTAAGTCGTTAAGCACTCTTTAAAGCCAAAAACTTGTATTGGCCTTAACCAATAGTACCTGATACCTACCTCATCTATACTTTTTTATTAGAGAAAGGAAAAAAAAAAGAATGGTAGACTAACAGTTTGTGACAAAATTTGGGCCTCCTTTATAAAAAAATCAACAATTATGAGAAAATCATACGTTGGGAACATCATTTATACATTTCGAATCCCATATCGGATTCAAACTTTGCAAACACTGGGGAGGCGTCAGGTGAAGATATATATGAGAAATTGGATTTTAAACAAAACTGATTCTGGTTGCTTCATGAATAAAATGCAGAAAGTAAAGATGAGTATGATAAAGGTGCACGTCTGAAAAGTGGCCTAGTGAGGGGCCATCTCATGAACACAAAAATAGAGTGTTAGATTCATTGACCATCATATCATCTAGGCTCTAGCTTTACTCTTATTATTTTATAGGTTTATCACCGTGCAATTATACAAAAGTAAACCATCGTCTCATGCAAAAATGATCAGACTCTTAACAGTCAATTCCTAATCTAATAACAATACACAAAGTGTGGATGATCAGTTGCAGAATTATTAAAGGTGGTGTTTTTTTTTTTGGGGGGGGGGGGGGGGGGGGTTAAAAACAGGGCCATGTGTATGTGATAGTCAAAAGATGAAGAACATGTCAGAGATATTATTATCCTCCTTTTGCTTTATTTGTGCCCAGATATAGAATCATACACCCCATCATCCCAAAAGCAATAACATGATAGTTACCTCCTTCCCCCATTTCCCCTACCAACTAGCAAAGGATATGCATTAATGTCATTATTTTCCATTTTTATATAGTGATTTAGGGTTCAGGTTAGCTCATTTTCCACTGCAACTAAAGTTTAAATGCAGGGATAATACCAATTTTATCTTATAAGTATTCACTGAGAAGCAGTTTAGCCTTTGAGTGTTTTTTCGGAGGTTGGAGCCAATATTACCCTAAAAATATGAAAAGTCTAACAATATCTTCAATTACAAAATTTGTTACACAAAAATATCTAAAATTTGTTCAATGATCAAGGTGCAATCAATGTCTAGTGAATTTAACTCTTTTTCATCAGTTGTGTTGTATGCAACATATATTCAGCCATGCATACAGAATGAAACATATTTGGATGTAATTTTCTCTTCTGTGTTGTACACAATTAAGAAAGAAATGTACATTTCCAATGACCTAGATTATTAGGTGCCTTTGGGTGGTGATACTCCAAAGAGAAATTTTTTTTTAATAATTCTTCTTATAAATGTTTGTTTGTTTAGGGGGTAAAGGTTACAGATACTCCTTGTGATCATTTGTGTAATAATCCTAATTACAAGATTACTTTGACTTTTTTGAAAAAAATTAAGGATACAAAATTAATCACTTTAAATTGTCTAAAGTTATCTTTTTTCTCTCAAAACTACTTTATTTTACTTATAAACTAACCTATAATCTAATTACATGTGACATATGTTATAATTTAGTGGTCTAATTTGCTTCCTTAACTTCCACAAAAAAAGTTAAATTGATCTTATATTTATGACAAGAAGGAGTATCAAGGTGACTCTATTTAAGTAAATTTAAAAATCTAGATAGATTACTTAGTTATAATACATGTTACATGTTACCAGGTCATAGATCATTTTATAAGTTATATAAGTTAGTTCATAAAAATAATAATAATAAATATAATTACATTAAAGTATCCTTTCCGGTCCTAAATATATGATCTCTATCTACTTGTTCTCTACTTTTTCTCAAATTATCCTTATGAATGTTTCTCGCTAACAAATCAAATAAGAGTGGAGGGTGTGGATGAAAATAAATTGGTCATGGTGCATTGTTAGAGAAGAATTTACACATTGAGTCGTGGGATTTAAACAGTGTTTATTGAATCGGTAATTTACAGCCTTTATCAAATTAATGTTTTTAAAAAAAATTTTAAACTTAAAATGAGTGAGCCATGAGACTTCATAGACAATGATAACGAATTAACGATCGCACCCACATCAACTGTTATATCATTCCAAACCTCAAGTCTTTAGGATGTAAAATTTTGCACTGCCTCTCTTACTACGAGCGCATGAATATATAGGTTGCTTTTTTTTTTTTTTTTTTTTAAAAATGATTTTCTTGTTATAAATACTATTGGAAATATATCCTACTACAATGGAAAAAGTTTTGAATTTGAGACAGAATAGATTAAAGTTTTATATTTAGCATTATAACCAACTCCCTGGTAGACTTGAACAAACGATATTATGACATAATGCTATTATAACTTATTAAAATACAAAAAATATAAATAGGGGGAGAGTGTTAGAAAGAGAACATGTGAATTGCAAAATCCCATCTTAAGTCTGTTTCCTATAGTAGATAAGGAATCAACTATATTTGATAACCAACTCACAACTCGTTTTATAAAAATGATCTCATATGATATTTTGCAGTTTCAAATTTTTTTTTCCTGTTATTTTTTGGACATGAAAAGAAGTTGTTGTTGTTGGCCATGGAAGTATAAATTGCTGTAACATATCCGGGTTCTTAAGATGTGAAGCACAAGCAAGCTTCATGATGACATGATCTGTCAATATATCCTTTTCAATAGTAACAATCAAAAGGCAAAAACCAATATCAAGGAAACTTAGTTTGCACTGCACAATTTTGTAGTAGAGTTGTGTTCCTTTCCTTACTGGCCTCAGCATTCAGCACTGCATAAGGCTTAACGAAAAGTGTGCACAAATATGACAACAAATAGACTTTATATTTGTGCTTGAGGTAGGAAAACTAAATGGCTTAAAGCCTTAAATTACTCTTGGGTTGTGTCAGTTAAGCAAAAAAAAAACAATAATAATCATTCTGAATCTAAATGTAAGATGAAATTGATTTTAACATATGTTAAATATGTTTAGATTACATGCTATTTCATAAATAATGATAAATATAAATAATTTAAAGTGATTAATTTAACGTCTTTAATTTTTCAAAAGGTCAATTTAATCTTCTATTTATGATTATATTCATTTTCACGTGACACTATGAATCTGAATATGAAAAATATTATTGAAATATTGTTAGTTGAATACCATATTATTTGTAGTCTGACCAATCATAAGCAAACATCTTGAATATATTTTGAGGTAAGTGTTAAATAATTCAGTGTTAGGTTACGGGAAAGATGGAAAAAAAATTCAGTGTTAGGTGGGAGACGTGTGAGTGAGAATAAATAAATAATTAATTAGTATTGAAAATGAAAAAATGAAAAAAAAAAAAAAAAAACTTAGTGCGCCCTTAACGTTAACGGGAGGGGACCGTGGAAGCGAAGTATGCGCGCGCGTCGCGTCCAAAACCTGGGCCGTGATGTTATAATTTTTCCTTTTTGGGGGTTTACAATTAAATTAATATTACTATTCTTTTATATGCCATAAAATTATATAAACATTAATTAAGAGTGCTTTTTGGTGGGAATCTGGGAAGGACTCCAAGGTTTGACAAAAATGGACTGGGCGGGAATTCCATTCCAACTTGCCCATGTCAAAATTACCATTTTTTCATAAAATCAAAATTACCATTTTTTCTTGTTACTAGTATTTTATTACTAGTTTTTTTTTTGGTACTGTTCAAACTTGAAAATTCGAAATTTCATTTAAAAATTTAGTTGAATTTCCCCTGTTCCCATCAAGAGGAGTCATTTGTCTGACTTTCTCTCTCTCCCTCTCCCTCTCCCTCCCTCCCTCTCCCTCCCTCCCTCAATCTCTAAAATTCTGGTAAGAAAGAAGGATCTGTGGATATTCCATATAATTATAATTTTTTTTTGAATTTTTCTCGCATATGGTTGGTTAGTTTCATCTTTCAAGCTTCAACTGTAACCATCTTCGTTTCTTCTCTCTGGTTGTTTTCAGCACATTTCAAAACCATGCATTTCATCTCCTCCCTCCTTCCACATTCCTGAAGCATAGTTTCGCCTCCATCAGTAGGTCTCTCTCTCTCTCTCTCTCCAGAGAATTTACAGTATGTAGTAATGTGGCTGGGATTTGAAGTTATATTTGTCTTGCAAATGGATGAGACTCCACAAAAAAAAAAAAAAAAACTGTCGTTTGTTCCTGAGAAAGTAGAGGTTACAGGTTAGGAGATAATCAATATTTGTAAAAATTTAATCACAATTTCCTAATTTTTAGGAGGCCTAGTGCAATTTACCATATTTTTAAAATATCTCTATGCCCAATTAGTTTGGTTCACTCGGGAGTAACTTCTGTGCTCTGAAAAATAATTATTTGATGACTTGAGTTGTTAATTTTCTTATTCATTTGATGGCCTGCCTTTTAGGTTTTTTGATCTGTTTCATATGATATAACAGTCCTCTCATGATTTGTTTATTTTTTTTTTTTAATATTTCTGTGGCATTCTTGGTCTAATTTATTGGGCGAATTGTTGTTCTGTATCGCTGTTCAATGCAAGCTCCTGAATACTTACTTTTAAATTATGCTTATTAAAATGTTTTCTGCCGGCAGTGTAGGCTTAGTTAACCAAAAGGACGAGGAATCTCTGCGTGTCCAAAACAAACAATGCAGTTGGAACAAGAGGAATATGGAAATAGGGAAAATAAAAACTTAGGTCGACATGGTAACCAAATAGAAGATTTAGGAGGTAGATTTCAAGGTAACCAGATTAGTGGCCTCTGTGTCTGTATCATTTTCAAATTTACTTGTGCTATTTTTTATACCCACGTCTTTTTTCTTTATTTTGATGCAGGTATGCCAGTACATTTTAATGGAAGTAAGTCTAATGAACTGTTTCAGTTGAAGCAAGAATCGCATGTGGATCATTTTCCTGCAAAAATTATGGAATTGCCTTCTGACAGCTTCGAAGTAAGCCAATGAAGAAATACTTAATTTTTCTACCTGTCTCTCTTTCCTTCTCTGGTGCTATGTGCTGACCAAAAAAATAATCTTTTATTATTATATATGATGAACTTGTTGTCTTTGTGTGTTCAATGTTGACTTGTATGATCCCATCGCACACTTGAACTCTTTTCTGCAGAGGACTCCGACTCAATTGCTCTTCAACGTGGGAAATAAGATTCTGAATGACATATTTGTTAGAATGAATGGAGATGTACCTCATGTAAGAGAATGGCATAACTAACATGTTAGATAGTTCATAAGAATATATCTTTTCTTATTCTCTTGTGTCACTGAGCTGAAGTATTATAATCTTTACAATTAATTTGTTTCTAACCTCAGCGTGCAGCATGCCTGTTGAAAAATATTCTGCAAGTGATTGAGGAGCGCTTTTCAAATCACTCAGAGAGCCTGAAAACTGTAAAATATTTTTTTCTGATTTTTATTTACCTGGAGAAGATAGATTTCATTTGTTTTTGAAGCATTTACACTATTGCTTACCTGCAGCAAAACAATCTTTTCAAAGTTCGTGAGGGAAAATACCAATTAAGAATAAATGCTCTTGAAACCCTTGTGGCAGGGACAACTGAGGAGAACGAGGTACCTTCTATTTTAATGTATCTTGATATTTGCTAGTGGAGAGTAAGAGATATATTATGTGTAATTTATGAATTGAAGATAAACATGAAGTTAGAGCTTATTAAACTGGTGTAATCTGGTGTTTAATTATCTTCTTGTTTGGCTGATTTGGCAGCAGCATATTTCGAATTATTTACTTCTTCCCCCTTCTTATTTCTCCTACCCCTTTATTTCTTTGATATCTCCCTCATTCTTCTTCCTTCTCGCCTTCTTCTGCTCTTTGCTATTTGGTGGGATATCAGATATGGGATAAGGAACTCCTATTTTCCTGGCCTCCTCTATCTTTTCTCTCTCCCCTTTCTGCCTCTTCTCTTCCTCTCATTTTCTCCATTTCTCTCTTCTCTTATAATTCTCCTTCTCATCTCTTCCTCTCCCTTTTTCCCTTCCCGTTCTTCATCAATATTACTCCTAGCTCATATGTTCTACTGCATATTTTATTATCAGGATAAATTATTTACCTTTCCAAAAGAGACTTCCAAATTATACAGCCTTTCCCTATATTATTTGGAACCAAAATATTTTAATGAAAAATTTTGGTTTCTAATGTATTAATTGAACTTTTTTCAATGTCATTTTTTTAGTTTAAAACCATAAATTTGTTTTGTTTTGATTTTAAAAGGTAATCCTTCTGTATTGATTCAATACATATTTAGTACTTACTATGTTATTTAAGTAAGGAATTCAATGGTATTTTGGTTAAATCACGTAACACAACTTTTGATTTTGGGGAAGGAAGCATAACTTTTCAAAACAGAGGGGAAAGTTGGATATTCTGAGTATCTTTCAGGGGAAGGGGAAGTAATTTACTATCATTATTCTTTATAATGGTTGGCTCTACTCTCTGCAGGTTGTCACAAGTTGCTTGCAGCAGTTGAAGGTGCAAAACAATCTATAGCTTTATTCTAATTTGAACGATTCAACTGGGAACAAACTATCAGGATAAAGTCTTGGTTTTGTTAAACTTCATCATTATTTTCATTACTTGAAGTTGAATATTGATATTACTTATTTCATATTTGCACTCTATCTTACTAATTTTCTGCATAATTATGAGGGAGTTTAAAATGTGGTGGAGCAACTGTTATAAATATTAATAAAAGTATGGGCTTTCATTAATTAGCAACTTAAACTCTCTAATATGGTGCTTGGTACAAGGTTATGGTTCAATAGTTGAAACTGATAAGCATATTGCCTACATTTGGTTGTCTTAATGCAGCAAAAATACTTGAAATATCTGGCCTTCATTGATAATGAACCATACACTATTTCTGTATTGTTAACTTTGCTGTCACTATATCATGTGGTAATGCAATTCCAGAAAAAAATTATTCAAGATATTGTGAAAGGTTAGGAGTGAATTTCTTGCATTTCAAACGCAACTTCCTGAATCTGTTGAAGAAAAATGATATGTATGGTCTTTTCAGCTTGCTACATAATTTGTTTCTTTAGATTGCTGTGCAGCATGAGAAAACTGAACTGGAGAAGAAGAAAGAGCAGGATCTTGCTCAATTTAAAAGAGACAAAGTTCGCAATGAAATTGAGATGTCTGCACTGAAGCAAGAACTGGAAACAACTAAAAGGTCACATGAAGAGCAATGCTCGCTGTTAGAATTGCATCTTAGTGAATCTAAAGCTCATTATGAGAAGAAAATAGAAGAAATTGAGAGTCATCTAGCTAATGCAAGGACACAAGTGAAGGAACTGAAGACTTTTTTGAAATCCAAATCTTTGAAATGGAAGGACAAGGAGCATACCTTTGAGAGTTTCCTAAATGATCAATCTGGAGCTTTCCAAGTTTGCCTCATTTTTTATTCTACTTGCATTTATAGTTTGTTAATTTTTTACTTATTGTATAGCATTTAAAATTTCATGTTGTGCAGGAATTGAGAGCTGCAATGGAATCTGTAAAACTGGAATTACTTAAATCAAAGAGAAGCTACTCTGAGGAACTCAAATACTTAGGCAGGATATATTATTTTAAGCTTTATGGTTTATCAGTTATCGTTTATTTACTGATGGATTTGATAGATTAACAAGGCATGTGTAAACCTTCTTTAGGAATGAAGCTCAAAGGGTTAGCTGAAGCTGCTGGAAATTATCATGAAATTCTTGCAGAAAATAGAAAATTGTATAATGAAATTCAAGATATGAAAGGTGCATGGCTAGGTTTACCTTTCAAATTTTGTGCTGAGGTCTAATTTATTTCGTGGGCATTTCTACATTGCCAACTAACTACCTTTTCCCCCTCCCAAACTCCAACTTTTTAGGAAGTATTAGAGTATACTGCCGAATAAGACCATTTCTTCCGGGGCAAAGCCAAAACCAGACAACCATTGAGTTTGTTGGTGATAATGGTGAATTAATTGTTGACAATCCTCTCAAGCCAGGGAGCGAAAGTTTTTGTAAGCTTTTTAAGTTCAACAAGGTTTTTGGTACATCAGCAACTCAAGGTAGGCAGTTCATTCTAAATTCTTTCCATTACTTTGTTGTTTTGAGTTTGGTAGTTGTGGACTATTGGAAATGATACTTTAATATTATATGGTTGTAGAGGATATATACTCCGACATCCAACCGCTTATTCGATCTGTTTTGGATGGTTACAATGTTTGCATATTTGCTTATGGTCAAACTGGTTCTGGAAAGACATATACAATGGTATGGTTTTGAGCATATTAATTTTATCTCCAGTTGTTATGGTTAGACGTGCACTCACTCATACTTATATTATTGATTTATCAAAAGAGTGGACCTAGCTTATCATCAAAATCAAAATGGGGAGTCAACTACCGAGCACTTCATGATCTTTTCCAAATCTCCCAGAGTAGGAGAGGCTCTATCAATTATGAAGTTGGTGTTCAAATGGTTGAAATTTACAATGAAGTAGTTCGTGATTTGTTATCAAGCAAGGGTCCTCAAAAGAGATATCCTTTTCCTTTTTTTTCTTTTAATTACTAATTTTTTAATAACACTAAGTTACTCTCTCATTTGGACCTAGAGATATGCATGCACATGCACGATGCACAAATCGGCTTATATGTTTACCTGCTTTTATCTTAGACTTAACATCAAATCTCATTCATTTCCTACCTGCTTTTTTGGCTATCCTGTTTGATGATTTTTATAAATTTCAGGCACATTTTTGTCCCTTTTTATATTTCCCTGTTGAAGGAAAAGTGCAAAAATGGTTTACCTTGACTTGCTTACATTAGGAATTTGGAATTCTGCCCAACCAAATGGGTTGGTGGTTCCTGATGCAAGCATGCATTCTGTTAATTCAATGAAAGATGTCTTGGAGTTGATGAATATTGGGCAGATGAATCGAGCAACTAGTGTCACAGCTTTAAATGAAAGAAGTAGTAGATCCCATAGGTCTGTTCCCTCATTCCTCAAATTTTCTCCAGGGTCTTGTTAATGCAATAGATAATGTGGGAATTTCACTTACTTTTTGTGATCATGTGATAGTGTTCTTACTGTTCATGTCCGTGGCACGGATTTGGGAACCAACACTATATTGCGTAGCTGCTTGCATCTTGTAGATCTTGCTGGAAGTGAACGAGTAGACCGTTCTGAAGCAACAGGTGATAGATTAAAGGAGGCACAGCATATAAATAAATCCTTATCCGCCCTTGGAGATGTGATCTTTGCTTTGTCTCAAAAGAGTCAGCATGTGCCATATAGAAATAGTAAATTAACACAACTTCTTCAAAGTTCATTAGGTAACATTCTCTTCAATTCAAAAAAATTTCCATTAGCGGTCTTTTCTATGCAAAGGTGTACTAAATTGTGTTTTCTTTCTCCTATTTTCTAGGTGGCCAAGCAAAAACCCTTATGTTTGTGCAGCTTAATCCTGATATTGCTTCATATTCTGAAACAATAAGCACCTTAAAGTTTGCAAAGAGGGTTTCTGGTGTTGAGTTAGGTGCTGCACGTAGCAGCAAAGAGGGAAAGGATGTCAGACAACTCATGGAGCAGGTTTCTTAAATTCTTTGTTTAACAGAGATTTTAATTGATGAAAAATGCCCTCGATAAAGCGGTAAAACAAATAAATTAGATTTTTATTTCTTGGCAATCACGAATATTAAATAGAGGGTTAGTTAGTTATAAATAGCTGTTAAGAGTTAGAATAAGTTATAAAGTGGAGTAGATGCTATTAGCCTATAAATAGATGAGTGTCCAATTGTATACGCAGACTATTATGATGGATGAGCATGTGACTCAGTTTCATCCCTCTCCTTCTCTCCCTCCATTTCTCCTCTTCTCTTCCTCTTCCTTCTCCTCTTCTTTCTCGTTTTCCGTCACTCTATCATTCTTCTACGCTTACATAACACTTCTCTTGACTCCAATGGAAAAGTAAAAAAAAGTGACAGTTTCATCAGATACTGTTCTTAGAGTTGTACATTTGTCGTAGCGGAGCTATTTGTGACTGATGATTATGAAACGAAAATAACTGTATGAAGTTGATAGTTAATCATTCATCAATAGGTATTGAATTAAACATTTTCCTTGCAGTTAACATATTTGAAGGATGCTATTGTGAGGAAGGATAGAGAGATTGATCGGTTGCAGATGCTCAAGGCAAATCATGAGATCTCAAAGCAGGGTATGATCTCACCAAGGCATGAATTATCAGTTCATTGTAGACAACCCATAAGGACTCCCCGACATAGCCAAAAACTTTCAGGAATTTGTGAAAAAACTGCTTCTGACATGGGCAACTGCTCAGAGTATCATGAGAAGTATTCAGAACGAGGCTCTAATTATTATTCAATGGATGAACCCAGAAAAAACCCAGGTTCCCTACAATTAAAACTAGCCAGAGAAGATAAAGATACGAATTTCAATGAGGTCGATGAGCTCTTAGGAATTGGAGATGCAAATTTTGATGAGAGATTAAGTGACATATCAGATGGTGATCTCTCAATGGGAACAGAAACTGATCGTTCAATCAATAGTATTGTGGAGTACGCTTTATTTCCTGAAGCGGAGAAGTCAGCTGAACTTACACCAGCTAGACGTATAACCGAGAACATTCCAGTTGAGAACACAGAGAAGTCAGTTCTTACTCTTCCCATTTATCCATGTATTTCTTGAAGTGATTTATGGATAATGAAAAATTAGACTTGTTATCAAAGCATCTCTATTTAAATTGGACCTGTTGGTGTTTCAATGAGTGCAGATTTACTATGCTATCGTCGATAAAAACATCCAGAGGCACACAAGTCCCACACAGAGTGCCGCTACATTCATCAAGGTTGCCACTGAATAAAAGCTCTCCAAAGGTTATCTCAAGTATGTTGATCCAATTTTTTTTTTTTTTTTTTAATTTTGAGAACATAATTCTCTGATTACCTAGTATAAACTAATATTTGAGCCGACCTCCTTCCTCTCCCATGTTTCTTATTTCTTGTCCTGCATGTAGGTGTAAGGAAAACCACAACTGGTAGCTCTTCATTGAAGCCGCCTAAGCGATAGCAAATAGCCAGGATGTTGCTTAAATGATTTAGAGTGACTATAGCTGTAGGAACTAATCCTTGTTTATGATACTCTGATTCTGATTCTGATTCAGTTGTAGCTTATCGCCCATTCAATGTTATATTGGATGAGGCAGTGTAAAACTCTAGCTTTGTATCTAATCGTTGTAGAATATTGGCTTCCAAACTCAGCTAGAAACTAGTAGTTTGTATCTAAGCATTTATATTGCAATCTGTATTCAATTTGTCGCCTTTCCTAGTTTTTTTTTTTTAGTTTTTTACTGTCTTTTCTCAGGCTCAATATGCCCCGTTTTTCTGAGTGGAGTATTGTACACTACAGCGTTCAGTTGAAGGAACTGAGTTTTTATTTGTAACAATACTTTTCATGGCAGAAACTTCAAACACCTTTTGACAGGAATGACCGAATGACAACACTGCCAGATCAGCTGTGTAAACCCTTTTATTTTTTTTTTCTTTGCTAGAATTCTATCATGATTCCCATCGTCAGTATTATTATTAATGTAAATATATGTATATGAGTACATTTGGCTAATGTAAACCCTTAATTACCGCATTTCTGCCAAGGTACTTCATGACCATGACAGAAGAGGGGAATAAAGTATTTTATTAAAATTCTTTATCATTGGATTACGAAAGATAGAGTAACACCTCCAAAATACATAAAGATGAAATTCATAAGGACAATACAAGCATAACTATTTTTATTCTGGGAGAAAGAAAGTCCAAGAGCACCAAGCAGAAGTTCTTAGCAGTAGTTCGTTATGCTGAGGAGTTGAATTCTTCGTCATCTGCCGGAAAATAGAAGCTTGAGAAAGATGGTGGAATGGGACGGTGGTGGACTCGCCTATGTGGTTGGGGCCCACCGGAAGAAGTACTCCCTCCGGTCCTAATTATAAGAGCCAGTTGACTTTTTTGAAAAAATTAAGGATGCAAAATACACCATTTTAAATTGTTTATATTTATCTTTTTTCCTCAAAACTAAGTTATTTTACTTATAAACTATTATATAATCTAATTATATGTCACATATATTAAGATTTAGGGGTCTAATTTGTTTCCTTAATCTCTCCAAAAAAAGTCAACTGGCTCTTATAATTAGGACGGGAGGGAGTAGTATTTTGTACACTTATATTTTGTATAACTTGCAAATCTCCCACTTCGATCCATTCAATCCTTATGGTTATTTCGGTGATTGGCATCTGATACATTATGCAGCAGAAGAAAGTGAGTGACAACAAATAAGTAAAATTTAAACCGATAAAATCCAGCTACTTATTCAAGCAAGAAACTTATTTATGGTCTGCAAAATAAATTCCCTGGCACCCAAAATTTCGTCACTAAAATATATTATGGATCCTTAGAGTGATTCACAATTCACATGTTCATTGCATTTTTCTGGTATAATTAAACCAAATCACCTGTTTAAAAATAGAATATATAACTATAAAAAACATGTTAGAAAAGATGACAGGTATCTGGTTATGCGTATGTGATTATGACTAAGCAAGAGTCCAACCCTTTCTTAATTCAACTTGTTACTTACCCTGTAACAAACAGTAGTTTCTTTTGTTATTATCTCCTCTTTTCTTCTTGTTCTAGGAAAATGAAAGTGGTAATACATGTGTATATATATACACTGCTCTGAAGTCTTAACACTTACTAAGTCTGACATGTTGAACACTTGTCAATCTTATCGCAGCATTTATTACTTTCTTATCCTTTGTTTTCTTTATCTCCAAGCCAGTTCTATTTTTATCCATTATTCAGTTATCTCCCAATTCAATTACTCTTCCCTTTGAAAATCATTCTGCTGACATAATGTACAACTTCACCAGTCCTCTGACTCTATTTTTTTTTTTTCCCAATAAAAAGTCCCTTCAGGTCCTAAATATAAGACCACTTTAACTTTTTTTTGGAAGTTAAGGAAACAAATTAGACCACTAAATTATAATATATGTCACATGAAATTAGATTATATATTAGTTTATAAGTAGAATAAATTAGTTTTGAGGAAAAAAGATTTTTTTTGGGACTGGAAAAAAGGTCAAAAAAATCAAAGTGGTCTTATAATCAGGACCGGAGGGAGTATATATTAAGATAAAATGACATACCACTTTGTTCCTTATTATAAGTCTACCCTAACTTCTTCTCATATACTAAGAAGTGGAAGTTATAACATTAAATATATCATATTTTTTCAACTTTGCCTTTATTTAATAATAGATGTTAAAATAATATTTTATACATTATAACCCTTCTCTCTCATCTTCCCTATTTCCAACATGGGGTAAAATAGTCACAGTAGCATTAATTGATCATAAACTGGACTTATATTTAGGAACAAAAATTTGTGGTTAGACTTATAATAAGGAATAGAGTGATACAACACTTTATAATGGGCTCATGTACAAGATCAAAACATTAGATCAGAAACATAATAATGGCCCCTGTGTATCAGGAAACTAAAACTAAGGAAACTAAACTAAGGGCTTCCTTGGATGGGAGGAAAAGTTGGGAGGAAAGAAAATGAGATGAGAGAAAATGGGGAGGATAATATTATTCCTCTTGTTGCTTGGATGAGTGGGAGGAAAGTGGGAGGAAAGAAAATGGGCAAATATATGAGGACTAAAATGTCCCTAATTTCATACTAAAATAATTATATTTAAAATTAAATTAGATATTAGAGTAAAAAAATGTTATTTTCAAGAAAAATATTTTAAAACTAAATTATAGATTAACATTAATGCAACAAAATGCTTTATTAATATATAAAATAAAAAAGTTAATAAATTTATAAAACTGAATATATCAAATATATAAATAAGCTATAAGTATGCAGCATTATCAATAATTAATAAAAATAAAATAATTAAATTCTTTTATAAAATAATATAATAACGTGGGAAGTAAACTAAATAACTGGCGCCTTCTAATTTAAAATAAAGGGAGTGAAAATAAGTGAGATAGAGGTGGGCCATTGGGGTAAATGTGGACAACAAATTTTCTCCCCAAATCTCCGCACTTGTAGAGGGAAAATTTGGGAGGAAAATGGGCTTTGGGACCCACTCCATTTTCCTTCCCACTTTTCCTTCCTCCCCCATTTTCTCTCCTATCAAGCAGGGGAAAATGTTCTCCTTCATCCCATTTTCCTCCCTGCTTTCCTTTCCTCTCCTATTTTCCCTCCAAGCATGGCCTAATATCAAAACTAGTCCTCCAACTCGTTGTTTGAATTTCGTTCAATGCTTCATTCACGCCAAAGTTCATTCATTACTACTCTCACTACATTTATGAACCTGCACACACATACCAACTGAAACAAATATATTGTGATGCTTATAGTCAACTAAATCTAATAATCTTATATTTCCATATATCACTTATGATAGAATATTTCGAATCAGGTGTATATACTTCCGCGTTTCCTAATTGTATGATATATTTATCTAATTTGATTTGAATAATAATATTAGTTAAATTAGTTAATGAAACATGCTATTTCTAAAATACTCTAATAATTTTCGTTCATTCACTCCCTCTCTATTTATCTTGATTAACATTGAAGAAGCAACAATATCGATAATTAAATTAAATTGATAAAAATTAAAAATAAATCATCCATTTAGAAGTAACATCAACAATAAAACTAAGTCATAAGTTAAGCATCAGGACTCACGAGTAATATATCCATATTACCTTTAGAAAGGACCGAAGTGTGGACCACAATAATGCACAGGAGACAAAATATGTTGTGACATGTTGCAAGAGGTACAAAGTTTTAGATATAAATTAAAGAAACCAAAACTGTGGATAGGTGATGTGGAAATTGTACAAACCAAAGAAATGCAGACGCAAAGCATTGGCTAAAATATCATTTAATCATACGCCAATTTTAAAGGAGAAATAGACAGACAGAGTACATGATTTCCCCCTCTCTAAATTACAGAAGTTTTCTTATTTTTGCCTTGGACAGTGAGAAATATGCAGAACACCAAAAGCAAAACAAAACAAGAAAGAATATCACATAATATAGTTATATTTATTAAATGTTTTGTACATTCCCATCAACTTGAGCAGTAACGTCTGGTTGGTGTAGTTGGTTATCACGCTAGTCTCACACACTAGAGGTCCCGGGTTCGAAGACATTCCTATTTTTCTTTGCCTCATTTTTTGTTTTGTTTTGTTTTGTTTCGGTCCCAAACCTTAACAATCCCACCCTCAAAGCTCGGGACTGAGCAAGAAAATGGATTTCAGAACCAAAGAGGCGTTCCTTATGACTACTCAAATATCGTTCGCAATCAGGTTTTCACTTCACTAGCTTATTTCTTGTTTCTCTGTATGTGTATGCTCGCAATAAGCTCCCGTTGTCATCTCCTTTATCATTCATTATCTGTGTACTTCATGGGTAACTACAATGCCTGTAAAAAAAACTTCTGAAGTATAAGATAACGGAAAGGGGATATCTTCCATTTCTTTTGCAGATAGTTGCCATTTTACCCACCAAGTCTATTTTCTTGGTTAGTAGCAATTCGGACGATTTTTTATATTCTATAAAGCACTCGTGCTTTTCCTGTTGCTGGATGGAAGACTGGGATTTAATAAAAATCTTAGCTTGTGAGTCGTAATCAGGAAGACATGTTGGATGCAGACTTTGGAGAATTAAAATCTAGGGATTACTGTTCTATTTTTGTTTTCTCCCACTGACTTTGGAAGATGAGATATGTCATATTTGGGTAATGTTGCGCAGCCTCCATACTTTTGGATAAAGTGGGTTTCAATGGTTTGCCGTCATAGGGTGCCTGTGTTAAGTTAGTACATTGAAGTTGCTTGGGAACAGTTGTGTCTTACTTTGGCCTTGTTTTTACTGCAGGGAACTTCATTTGGTCTGTTCCCAGTGTAAAGGGAAATTTGATATGGTTTCCATTTCTTTAATTCCTTTATGAAACTGATCAGAAGAATTTGACAGGTAGGTACTGCTGTATACTGAATTTGTGCATTTTTCTATTTTGAAATGTATAAATCATGCTTGATTATGTGATGAGTAATATAGATTATGAACAGGTGGCTGTAGTTTCAGACTGACTCTTGATTGATTGACCTAATGTGGGGAACCAAAATGCCCTTCAGTCCAAATACCAATCTAATTAACCATGAGTTATAGAGTAACTCTTTTTCTACAAATTGTAGCATACAAAACTATGATAGCCCAATATCACTCGAGTCTTGATGTAATTTACCCACTCTACTCTTTTTTATTTTCTGCTCCTTCTAGTCAAATTTGATGTAGCGATTTAATATTTCCATAGTAATGAGGCATTCATCTGAGATAACCTTTTTGTGGTCCTATATTTTGCTTCTCAGTTGAATTTCATCGTGGCCATTTTGTAGCCAAACGTGATGTATGTGTATACTTTTCTTTTGTCATCATATGCCACTGGTCTTTATGCTTTTTTTTTTCAGGTAATAATGAATAATTCAATTGTTTTAAGTGGTTAGTTAGTTTGCAATTCACAATGAAATCTGTTGCATGTGGCAGTTGGCTTTTCTATCAAGATCTTGTCAGGCTCTTTGCTTCAAGGGGATAACACAAGATTTGAGAATATGTCTGGACGCAATAATTCACATCATTGTGATCGGCATTCCATCAGATATGATAGAAATCAGCACAGGCTTCCATCCATTGAAGCTGATCTTCCTTGTGTAAATTATAAACCCTCTCTTTCCAATGATGATGCTAAGCAGCACCACAAAAATTCTGACACTAAGTCCCCAGAGATACTAAGCATGTCTCATTTTGTCTCTGCTATAGGCCATATATGGGATTCTGCGAATCAATCGCTTTCACGTGTCAGCTCTAAGGAAGTTGTTAATCAAGATGATATATATTTTAGGAAACGAAGAGTTCTGATTAACCATGAGGAGGGAAAAAATGAAAGGGCAGATGATACAAATGATACTAATTACAGTGCTGTTACTATGAGGGATGCTAGCCTTGTTTCGTCCTCTACGTCAGCAAACATGGATTTCCCTAAGGTGATGCAGAAAATAATTGCACTAGAATCTTATAAAGGAAGTCAAGATTATGTTCATTCTTTATTTAATAAAACTGTTCGGAGCTCTACAGACATTTCAAATGAACCTCAGAAGGCAAAAAATATTGTGAATGAGGAAATCTCATTTAAATTTGGAAATTTATATTGGTGTATGAGTAGGAATGGTTCTAAAGGGTTAACGAATTCTGTTGATGTTGCTGAGCCTGAAAACATCAAAACTGCTGCTCCAGTGGCAGGGGGCTGCACTTCAATAGATGCAAGCAACCCTGCATTTGCTAATGAGAGTGATTGGTGCAATCCTTGTATGACCGTATCTGATGATCTATCCTCATCTAGTGATGGAATGATGGATGGAAGAAACTTTACATCTCTGTCTGCAGACTACTTTCTTGGAGTTGTTCATGATACTACAGCTGATGTTGGTGTTAGTCAGACTCTATTTCCTAGTATCTGTTCAGATTATCATATTGAGTCATTAGCTGCATATGGTAGTGCATCTACGGAATGCAAACTTGGGGTTGATAAGGAATTGTTAGATACCAAAGAAAGATACCTCTCAGATGCCATATCTGATAACAAATCCGAAGTTGAGGTCTCAGCAAAAGAGAAACCTTATCATTCCCTCGCCAAGCAAGAACACGCTTTTTCTGGGGCTTTGGCTGGTGTATGCGTCAGCCTTTGTCTGCACCCAGTTGACACAATTAAGACAGTCATTCAGTCATGCCGTGCCGAAAAGAAGTCCATTTTTTACACTGGCAAATCAATTGTTTCTGATAGAGGTGGGTTATTTTAGGAGGATTAATGTGCTTGCTTGAATTCAATGTAGCTTATTTTCTTGGCATCATTTAGAACACTTTATTAGATTAAGTTCTTCATTACATTGCTTGTTCTTAGAGAGTGACATGGAGTGGTTTCAGGTTTGCCTGGACTTTATCGTGGAATTACTACAAGCATTGCATGCTCAGCTCCAATTTCTGCAGTGTATACTTTCACCTATGAATCAGTTAAAGCAGCTTTGCTTCCTTATCTCCCAAAGGTAGCCTCTCTGTTTGTTTCTCAAGTAAAATGAGTGGTGTCACTTTCATGGCGGTTCTTCTTTCTGACTTGTCTAATGTGTTGATCTATACTCTAATTTCTTTATATCTGGATAAGGTATGATATAGGGGAGAAAAGCCTGAAAGTTAAACATGGATGTTAACATATTAAGGATAGATTTCTACACTGAGTATTGAATAATAATGAGATTTCAACGATATTCATGTGCAGGAACATTATTCTTTTGCCCACTGTGTAGCAGGAGGCAGCGCAAGCATTGCCACCTCTTCTATTTTTACTCCAAGCGAACGAATAAAGCAGCAGATGCAGGTTGGGTCACGTTATCGCAACTGCTGGTATGCTGATTTCCTAGCGTCATCTGTACTAGTTGTACAGTTCAAAACTACTTGCAAGCATGTCATGTTTATGATGCGTTTCTTAGTAATTCTATTCAATCAACTGCATTTTATGTTTGCCGTTGCCGACTTTGCAATAAACTTTATTATCCCTTTCTGTTTGAAATTTGGATTCCTGAAATCTGGACGAAATATTTAGTGATTCTGATCAGTGATCTGTGATAGAAAATCTTCACTTTAGCAGTTGAATATTTTCCTCATGGCCCATGCAAGATCCTGGTGACTGTACTAATTTTACTCTACTATGCATCACATAAATCAGGATTGCAATGGTTGAAATTATCAGTAAGGGTGGTTTTTATTCATTATATGCTGGTTGGGGAGCTGTACTTTGCCGGAATGTCCCACATTCAATTGTCAAGGTTGGTGAATGCTTCAAAATTCAGCGTAGGGTTTTTCATCAATGTTCCAGCAGCTGATATGATATAGCAATAGGTTTCCTGTACATTTGAAAGTGTTGTGAATTTAGGGTATGTTTGGATGCAAAAATGATGGGTAGAAAAGGTGGATGGAAATAACCGTTGTGCCCTTCCTAAATAGTATATGCCTTAAATATCTTTGTGCTAGGAGATTTATTACTTGTCTATTTTTTACTCCCGTCAATTTTCAAGTCACAATGTGAACACATTTTCAGCCACTTATGATAGTTAATAGTTTAACCTCAAATATGATCTTTGTACTCGTCTATGACTGTTTGCAGTTTTACGTATACGAAAGGTTGAAGCAGCTAATGTCATCTTTGCCATCAAGTGTAAGGCCTAAAACATTTCAGACTGTAAGTTTGTCTAGATTTCTTGCTCCTTGTGAAATTATATATTTTTCCTATATTTGCCCCCAACCAACTCCTTTTGGTAGTGTTTGTTTCTGTAGAATACAAAAGATAAGTTTATCTTCATTATTTCATTCCTTGCCCTTTGTTTGACCGATCTAGAGCCCCCAACCACGCCCCCGCCCCAAAAAAAAAAAAGTACTTTTAGTGTCAAACAAATGTGATTCTAGCTTTGTCCTGAACATGTAGAGAATTATTTTCTAAATTTATTGAATAGTTCATTTACAAGCTGAGATGATAGATTAAATGACATGTTAGTTAACAAACCTTAACTAACTATGAACAATTGGTGGAATGTTAGTTTGTTGACCATGCAAATGATGATTACGCAACTTTTACAGTTACTCTGTGGAGGATTAGCTGGATCTACTGCTGCTTTTGTCACCACCCCATTTGATGTTATCAAGACAAGATTACAGACGCAGGTTTGTAATTAAAAGGAAAAAATAACTTTCCATTGTATGAATTTTTGTTTCTGATTAATGAGTATGCTGTAAACAATAGATGGCCAATAAGGCTTTTGATTTATAAATCTCGCATCCATCAATCTAGGGTGAAAGTAAAACACAGTTATTTGTTCAGGAAGCTATAATGGAACATAAGAAGCTAATTATGAACATCGTTAATTGAGCTTGCAGAATTACATATGCATTCAATGCATATTGTTTTAGTTCTTCATGTTTCTTTTTTTGGATTATTAGTTCTACATTTTTATTGATGAGGTGAAAATGAAGCTAGGCAGGCTCTGCTCTATATTAATCTTCCTGCATATGTGTTTTACAGCCATGTTATTCTAGAAAATGACATGTTATTATATCCCTTCATGCATCTGACGTGTGTATACTGCAGATTCCTGGTTCTGTAAATCAGTATCATAGTGTGTTTCACGCCCTTTGCAAAATAGGAAAGAATGAAGGTGTGAGGGGACTGTACAGGTATTATCTGCTGAGCCCATCTTTTTTAGTTATTTAATAATGGAAGAAAGCATCTGATATAATGAATGTCAATGAATGTTCATATATTGTCATGGGAGCTCTATTTGAGTTCGAATTAGAAGATGACTTTCTTAATATGCTTCTGATTGTCTATTATCAAGGGATTGACTCGTTTTTTGGTTGCCTGAAGGGGACTGACTCCAAGGTTAATTATATACATGTCTCAAGGATCTTTGTTCTTTGCTTCATATGAATTTTTCAAGAGGCTATTTTCTTTAGAAGCGTAGCTTCCCTCTGCTTTGGAAAATCCAAACTAAAGTGGATATGACAGAAAATACCAAGTTAGCTAGTTCCTCAAGTGTCATGCATCAGCAGGAATTGAAAATTGGCATTCTTGACATGTAGAGGGTTTGTGTCAGAAATATGCCACCAAATCCACCCTCTCAGGATCAGCAAGGTGGTTCATAAACTGTATATTACTGGTCCCGAGGTGGCTCGCGATGGCACATCTGCAGGTAGCTCTGATTTTGAGGATGTTGACTTGTTTGGATCTTATCCAACCAGGGAAATACTCTTGCTTCAAAAGCTTGCATGGAAAATTAATAACTAGTGAGCATTGCTTCTTCATTGAAGTATAATCCGTATGGGGCCAAGGATGTCTCAGTTAAATCTGAACTACAGCGAGGAAACACTCCAGAATTTTTCCTCTGATCAGAATCATTGATGAGATAATGCGGGATTGGTTTGTTATTTATAAGGAAGTGATTAGAGAGGCTAACATGTGTGCTAATAAGCTAGCTTATTAGGTTCATGAGGTGGTTGCTGAATTTATATTGGTTTCTGAGTTACAATCAGTGTAGGAATGTTTTGTTGGCTGACTTGGTTAACAAGCCTCGTGCTCATGTCTTGTTGAAATATTTGATTTCTGTATAACTCAATGCCTTGGCGTCTTTCTATTCAGAATAATAATAAAATGGAAATGATTTTTTCACGGAATACGTCAAATTAATTGAATATCATTTATTTTTAAGAAATTTTCCTTCTATGCCAAGAGTCACAATGGCCATATCTAAGTTCATTCAGTTCAATGAGCTGGGGGGAAAACCAAAGTAGAAGTGGCTATAAAATGATGTTGCTAAGGTGGATTAGCTTAATACTGGGGGAAAATGTGGATTAGCTTAATTCAAACTTTCTTTCCCAATTCCCATAATAGACTACTCTCTCCGGTCCATATTATAAGAGGTAGTCAACATTTTTTACATAAACCAATAAAACATGTTGGAATCATTTATTATTTATTATGGGTAAATTTAATAAATTTTTTCAATTTTACCCTTACATCTTTTGATAAGAAATGGGATTGTAAGAATTCATTGGCACTTTAAATTCTCCTAGGTGGAATCATTATGAAAATGCTTTACAATTCCTGTTGTGCTTTGAGTAGGGAAGAAAATAGATCAGACCAAGCCAAACTTTGGTTAAATAATAAATAGGCCTAAACCTGTAACAAGGGCCTAGAGTCTAAGCTTAGGCGTATGGAAGGTTCAAGCCTAAACCTATGGAAGACCTGAAGCCTATTTTAAGGCCTATCTATATACAACGTAGGCCTTTAGAAAGGCCGCAATGCTATAGGCTTTGAACGGTTAAGTTACCTTTGGGCCTTCTAAATCCTACATTAATATAAGTTTTTAATAGGATTTTTTAAGTAAAAATATTATATATATTAAATAATTATATACTCGCTCATGTCCTAAAAATAAGACATATTTGGGGAGATGAATTTTGTCCTAAATATAAGGCCTATTTATAATTGTTCCCAATTTTTCCCCAAATTATCCCTATTAATGCTCTTCAATAATAAACAAATAAGACGGGAAGGTGTAGATAAAGATAGATGGCTAAGGTGCATTGGTAATATCATTTAATTTTAACTAATTTAATTAACATCTTTAATCTAAATAAATTAAGTAAATATATCTTATATTTAGGATAAGAGGGAGTAATGCTTATTAAAGTCTTCATTTAAAATTTATAAATATATGTGTGTATTAAAGTAAATAAACTACATTTATATAGGCCAGGCCTATAGACTTGTAAACCAGGCTTTGAGAGTAAAAGGCTGGCCTATTTAACCAAAGAGGCCTTCAAATGCGCATCCGGCTTAACCTCTTTGCTAAATAGGCCAAGCTTTACCACGCCTCAAAAGAGCCAAGCCCTAAGGATCTTGCAAGAGGCCTAACCTATTTCCACTACTAGTTATGAGTGATAGTATGTAACATCCTAAAAATTTAATTAACAATTAGTGGTAAAGTTATGATTGATTTTGAGACTAATTAAGGAGTTTTAAAAGTTTTATAAATAAATTCATGAAAATGGAAATATTTTGGGGATCTTTAAAGGCCTAGTTTTTCCCTTAATTTGAGAAAGTTAGAATTAGAGAAATTATTTTCGAACCCAAAAGGGATCCTAATTAGAGAAAATATTAGTGGGTATTTAAGATAAATTGTTAGAATGAAAATGAGGGATTTTATTCTAAGAAAATATATCTTATTTTGAGAAATTAATGGGTCTATAAGCAAATTCCTTATCCAATGTGTTTTAATTATTTTATATTCCCTTATATTTCCTTCTTTTCCCCTCTCCTCCCTCTGCAAAACACGATACACACACACACAATCACCAACCCTTCCCTTTCTTCTTAATCGACGCTGGGCAAGGGGGAGGAACGGACGGCCTGGCGCCGTCGTCGTCGGTGTCGCCGACGTGAGGGCCAGCCGGCGTGAGGGACGGCCGTGGTTCCCGTCGCCGCGCGAATTGCAGACAGAGAGAGAGAGAGAGAATCGGTGAGTAGTGAGGGGAAATTAGGGGGCGGCGAATATGGAGTTTTCCAGCGAATTCTCCGGCGGGTTGAAGGCATATGAGAGAGCTCTTTAAGCTTGGGTAACTTTCTCCTATTCCCTTTCCTTTTCTTGCTTCTTGTTCTTGATTTTCCCAAATAGAAATTTCTAGGGTTTGTTTGATTTATGAATTTCTGGTTTCATTGGGGCAATTGCCTGGTTCTACATGCTTATTTAGACTAATTGATTATTGTGATGTGGTTAATTTGGTTTAATTTGGCCCTATGTGAGATTTTACTTGCTTAAAATTGAATTAAGCTAAGTTTACGACAAGAAATCCTTTGAATTTGGGCTTTTGAGCTTGATTTATGGATTCTAGAGGGTTATTTGAGTTCAACGATGATGTTGGTTGGGTTATTGAGTTTGATTTAGAATTTTGTTGAAAATTGGGAATTGTAGGTGTTTTAGGGAAGTAGAATATTGTAATTGATTTCTATTGAATTTGGAATGATAATTTAGGTGAGTTAAATGAGGATATTGGAGTATGTTGAAGGTTGTTGAAGGGGGATTTTGATTTATAAGGATTAAAGTTTGGCTTGGTTGGGATTTGATAAAATTCAGGAGAGTATGGTTGTTTGAAATTAATTGGAGGGTTAGATAAATCCATTGAGGCTAAATGATGATGATTAAAGTTTTGGGTGAGTTAGATTTTCTTTATATATATGAATTTTGATTGATTAAAGCTCGAATAGGTTAGTATTGTGGGGAAAGTTCTTTGAAATTGATTGATTGAGGTCGATTCTAGATTATTGGGGGTTTATAAGGTTGAATGATGTTATATATCTAAGTGGCTTGATGGAATGGTGGTTTTAAAAGCTTTGGCCATTTAAATTGTAAATTGTGTGTCTCAAGGGAAGTATGGATTTGGTGATGATCTTTGAATAATGTGATAATTATTTTAGGTAAATTTATGTGAGTGATTGATTATTAATGATTTAGATTGATGGGGAAAAATTGGTTAATGGTAACAAAATTTGCCATCCTCGAAATTATGATTTCTCTTGTGTGCACATGCTGGAATGATTGGAACCACGAGGTTTCCACATTACCATGTTCTATTAGATGAGATTGGTTGCTCTGCGGATGAGCTACATGAATTGATATATTCTATGTCATACGTGTATCAGCGGAACACAACTGCCATATCGTTGGGCGTAGATTGGCTGAACTGAACTGGAAGATCGCATGTTACGGTATAATTATTATTTTTGGGCCAGTTCAGGTAACCATTCTCATCTCACTACCTGATTGTGTGTGATGTTAGTTGGGATTTTCTCAAAATCCCTTTTTACGTATGTTTATGCCCACTGGTACACAAGTCAAAATTTTAAATGCTATGTTTATATTAAAAAGCCTATTGGGTACCTTTGAAATCCCTTTTACTTTCATATAAAAAAAAAGAAAAAAAATATCTTGTGGAATATTACTCGTAAACTGGCAAAATTTGTGATTTGGACATAATTGAAACTGGAATATTTTTATACATTGGATTTGAAACTGTAGCATGATGCATATTGGTGAAAATACTGGATAGGCCAAGTGCCTGATTGTTGGTATTGCATACATGTGTATTGTTGTGTCAGTTGAGCATCGATGCACTGGATTCTATTGCCATCACGTGATGAGGTACCCTGTTGGCCCACAGGGACTAATTATATTATTGGTGTACTAGGTATGGGTAGCCCCCATCGAGTACTACCTTTCGGTGTGCTGGGTATGGGTAGCCCCCATCGAGCATTACCCCCGTTGTGGTGCTGGGTATGGGTAGCCCCCATCGAGTTCCACTTCTCCGTGGTTCTGGGTACGGGTTGAGATCCCCGTCGAGTTCCACTTTGGTCCACCTAATTGTAGGGGACAACCTAACGTTTCGCAGGGCGAACGTTATGGATGATTGTGTAAAATATATTTTGAACTGCTTTTATAAAATGATATCCATTGAGTTTGTAAAAGATTTTTAGTTACGAAGTTCTGCATGATTGTCTGGATATACTTTTGATGATATGGTGGTATATATATATTACTTGTGGTTTAAATATTTTTATGTGGTACTCTTTAGGCGCTTTGCTAACTCACTCACACTCTTGTATTGAGTTGAGTTGTGGTTACTGAGACATGTTTGTCTCATCCCGTGGTTATTTACATTTTTGCAGGTGATCATGTACAGACCAGGGCAAAGGAAAAGGGAATGGGGCCCACCGGTTCACTTGGAACCGGTGAGTTGGCCGGTAAAGTTATTATGGAACTGTATATTGCCACATATTTATAGGCTTGCATATGCTTCCGTGCATTTATTTTTCCGAATACCTATGTACGCTGGATGACTGTATTTAGTTTTTAATTGTATTAATGCTTGATTAATGCGAAGTTAGAATTATAGGTGTATTTCTAATAACCATGTTAGAAGGCTCCTTATCTAACATGGTTAAACCATTTATTAGCTGTTAATTAGAGAAATTTTTACTAACTATGTTAGGAGATTTCTTTTCTAACATAGTTAGGGTAAATTATCCATGATAGTATAATTGTTAGAATATGTGCTCGCCTTTTTCTATCATGGATGATCATTCGAATTGTTAGGCAAATATTTTTCTAACTATGATAGGGGTATTGTTATCATCGCACGAAAAATCTTTTTCCTATCATAGTTAGTGTTGTTAATTATGATTACGATTGATAGAGATCGTTTATTAGATGTTAATTATCGATTAGTTGGAAGGATTTTACATAGTACGAGTTGAAAATAGTAAATGTCAAATTGTCAATATAAACATATGTTAAAAAGGAATTAGTTATTTTGTTTGAGCTGAAACTTTACTTTTCTAAGGATCCAAATAAGAACTATGTATTCGATTTACACACATATTTTATTGGAAAGATTATAACTAGATCCCAAATAAGGGAATTAATCACGACTATGTCTCAAAAAATCATCAAATTACATTGAAGTCCTTAAGGACCTAGGTGATATTAAATGACTTCTTATTGACAACTCAATGCAGCTCAATGAGTTGTCAATGACAACTAAAGTGTTGTCGATTACAGCTCAATATTGACAACTTAAAGAGTTGTCATTGACAACTTAAGGAACTGTATTGAGTTGTCAATAACAAGCCATTTACTATCACCTTGGTCTTTAAGGACTTAATGTAATTTGATGAATTTTTGGGATCTGATTGTGGTTAATTCCCTTATTTGGGACCTAATTGTAATTCTCCCTACTTTATTTTAAGTAAATTCATAAGTTATGCATAAATTTCTTGAATAAATGAAGAGCCTGTTTGGATTAGCTTTTGGAGATTAGCTTCTAACAAAAAAATTGAAAAAATGCTTTTAAAGAATAGATTATGGGGAATAACTTCTAAAATTGTAGAAAAAAATAACTTTTAGTAAAACATAGGTTTTTTTGCTCCAAACCTAAGTTTTTAGGGTAAAAAACTATTATGGACAAGTTATGAGTATTTGTCTGATTTAACTAAACCTACAATTTGACAGTTCAAAATTAATTCTAAAAAAATTAAAGGTGTTTGTTTGCAGTAATTTTGAAATTTATTATTTGTTTGGTATAACTTATGAAATAATGGTTTAGAGTCAGAATAATCTTTCAAAATCATAATTTAGGTTCCAAACCATGGTTTCATAAGTTGTACCAAACAGGGATTTGCACTAAAACCTATATTTAAAAAGCTACTCCCTCCGTCCCACAATATAAGGTCCTTTTAACCGAATTGTGGGTTCCTAAAAAATTAGTTAGAGTTAGTTAAAAACAATAAATGTGTAGGAAATATACCATATTGCCTTTATTTATGAATGAGTAAGAAATGGAGTAATTTTGAAAAGAAGATGAAAGAGAATGTGTGGGAAAATTAATGCATGGGTAAAATGGGGAAAAAAGCATTTATTACTCAAAAAAAGTCAAACAGGACCTTATATTGTAGGATAAGGTTATTCAAAAAAATGGATCTTATATTATGGGACGGAGGGAGTATTGTCAAAATAAACCATTTTGGATCCTTAAAAAACTGACACCAGCGAATCCCTCAATCAAATATCTACATGTCGTGGCGCCGTTGACCATAATCTATGACTGACCGACGCACCATGGAGAATATCGCTTCATACCACGTGTCCTTAGTTTCAGATTCTTGTCTTTTGACCTGATTTCTGAGATTCTTATTGAATGTACACAAGTCATGAATTATTTTTGGAAAGGCTCTATCAACCAGGTCGTTGTAGTATAGTGGTGAGTATTCCCGCCTGTCACGCGGGTGACCCGGGTTCGATCCCCGGCAACGGCGTTTTCCCACTTTTTTCACCAATATCTCTTTTTGGTGGGCCCTTTTGGGAAAAACACAAATTAAGGGCTTTCATGTATAGCTACAAACAGAGCCCATTTTCTTAATCTTCATTAGATGGTAAAGCCAATATCTCTAGGATGTTTTCAGTTAACTTTTGAACTGTTTCGAAGTATTTGGAATTGTTTTAAAAAATATATTAGACTTTTTTTTTTAGCGAAAAAAAATTATTAGACTAAAAAAATATAAATACATATTCTTTCTGCCAACATATAAATACATTATACAATTAACATGCATCCGATACAAATTCGTCCCCTTTACTTTTTCTCCACTTTTGCCCCCAAGAATTCGAGCCTCATAGCTCAAAGAGACTCCAAGAAGGTTTTAAATTACACTTCATACTCGTGCAACAGGTGAAAAAGGTGGGTTCAACACGTAAGATCGAACATTTGCTTTCGGAGACTTTAACGTTGTCTTCTCCTCTTTAGTAACTGAATCTAACAAAAATTCTACTTTGTCCTCATCTTTAAGCATTTTCATTGGACTACATTGCGATAACTCTTGTTTCTTTGGCCGCCCTGTGCCATGGAAGGTACTGGTGCCATGCAAAATAGCAACACAAATGGCAAATGCTTGGACTGTGGATAATTGTGCATGAAAATCTACAGCATATTGCCCTTCTTCAACTACTCTCATGCTGAAAGTAGGACAGCTCTCTTTTGCTCCCTACATAAATGCACCGAACAATCTGGGTAAGTACCAAAAAAGGCAATGGCAATAAAGCACGTTAAAACGGCAACACTGACGAAAATTAAAAGAACTCTGATAAAAGATATGGTGTTATTCAAAAGATTTGGGTAGATCACTAGATGCATATGACAGCTTTTACCCACATTTTTCACCTACAAACACAGAACTAGAGAATTGCTCTAAATGGGTGTTTGATATAATATGGATCTTAATTAACTATTCATTGTAATTATTTACAAACAAGTTTGTTATATCAATGAAATATAATTGACTATTAAGGTCCTTTCAAGAAACAAGTGGTATGGAAGCCCAGCAATACCTGAACAAAGAGTTCTAGTGTTTGATAATTCTCCATGAGAGAGCGATCATCAGAAATTTGAATACTAGGATTGCCTAAAAGGACGAGCGGACAGGCCATGTCCCATCCACCACAGTCACAACCTCCACCATGCCTCCATCGATCAAGTAAACACGAGGGACCTTGGCTTTCATCAATTGGTAGACCATGGTTGCCCTTTGGAATTACCACTTTCACCTGTTCTGGGCCTCTGATTTCAGTAGGGCTCTCTCTTCTATTTTCTATTTTAGAATGATCACTTAGGCTGCGATGCTGTCTAGAACTTCTTCTACTCTTTCTCGTGTGTCTGAAACTTTCTCTCTTGTGAAATGGAATTTGCAAGACAATGGCAGCAATTTCAAGATTTGGACGAAATTCTGTGCACAGCCAAGGATAAGATTTTGACTCATCGAAATCAACACTGCCAAATAAAAGCTTCTCTTGAAGTTTGCTCTTGCTCTTGATTGCAGGAGTTTTCTCATCAACCTTGAATGTTTCTCTCCCTACTCCTACATGGGAAGGCTTTAAGACTTCAGAATCTTGGTCGCAGTGAGAATCTTTTTGAAGTGAAGTACTTAGTCTTGAGTTTGCAAGATCATACAACACAAATTCTGTCACCATAGAGTTGTCAAAGGCTCCATCTTTAAATTCCGAACATAAGTTAGAGGAAACTAACATTTGTGCTACCATTGAGGAACCTCTGTCACAATCATGGGATCCCAATCCAGTGGCGCTGCTTTTCTTTCTACCATAAACGGAATGAAAGGTATATACCCAATTGAAAGAATTATCTACTCTCCATGTCTTGGCCACTAAAAATTCTTCAGGGCAGTTCACCTTGAACTCAAAACATGGAACTCCATGTTTGTTTTCAAACTTGAGACTACCGTGCAGGTGAACTGGTGAACTTGCAATCCCTGAATGCTGGATATCTCTATTGATAAACTCAGAAATAATGTCAGAATACTTTTCTGTGTTGGAGAAGTCATTTAGGAGAGATTTCTGGTAAGTCCTGCTTCTTGTCATATTTACCATACCAGTTGATTTGACCTCACTAGTTTCCAACCTAAGGCTCCCTGGACTTGTCAAAGATTTGGACTTTGTGAATGAATTGAACATTTTCTTGATAGGAGTGGAGTGGACGTTTGAATCGGCTTTTGACAAGCACTCATTGTTTGAGGGAGATGGCATCTGATAGACTTCTACCTTGGAAGAGAATGATCTGACCAAGGCATGAGCTGCACCTTTCTCCAGAGAACCAGTAACCCTATCATTTCTAGCAATTGAATTTATAGAAGAATCTCTTTCTGCAGCTGAAGTAGAAAATCTATCCCTAACATCTGAATTTATGCAAAATTCAATAAAGTCATCAGGAGAATGGGACTCCAAGCAAGCCAAGGACCTGGACACAGACCGTGAATTCCTTTTTGATTCCTTATACGTCTTTGAAGATTTCTTTCTAGGATCTTCATCATCAGAACTACACAAAGAATCAACAATGCTCCCAGAAAAAGAGGTGTCACTACTACGTGAAATCTCTATCTTTTTCCTTCCCTCCCCGGTGCTCATTTCTTTTATATACTTTGCCTCCTTTGAGCTCTGATGCATGGAACCTCGCCTCACTTCTACATTAACTTCCAGTCCATTAGGTCTAGAGAGAATGCTTTTACATGATGAACTGCGGAATTTTGCAAACCTGTTTTTGGATAAATCTTCTTCTGTGAGGGTCCAAAATTCATCTTTCCCAATGTGTTTCACCTTTTTATGTCTCTTCTTGACATTCGAAGGATATTGATGAGATAGCAGAACAGTATCGGGACTCAGACCCTCCGAAGACTTTGTATTGAGATCCAACTTCATCTCTTGCCCCATCAACAAAAGCAGAGTCCTTCTACATCATTCGAAAGAAAGGCCAAAGCAAAAATTAGTTCATGGTAAGATAACCAATTCATTTGACATTGTGCCGGATTTGTTTTTGATAAACAAAATTTAGATCTGCTCGCTACAAGTATTCTTAATCTACATACATTATCCCAACTTTTCAATCAGTATAAAATTCCAGGTAGTCCATGAAAACGACAGGCAATAACACCACATGCAAGCACAAAAAGGAGAATTTTCTCACCATTATCGTAATGCAACATGTAATTCAGGGTCATTTGCTAAGCTAACTTCCCCATACTTATAATAGACGAAAATCACTCACAACTCAGAAAATGAAAGATACAGAAAAAGAGTAGGAAAAATACGAACAATCAGATTTCATGCATTGCTTTGTGCACAACTGGGTTTCTAATTACAATTGAGACGCAGCTAAGCACCTACATTACATTTTTCAACAACACCGAATTTCGAAATGGATACAGTATAAACCTCGGAAATGACCATCATTCGAGCGGAATCGTCCCACCAATTGTCTCAAAAATAGAGATTGCAGAAATTGCTCTGAAAGACCAATCTCGTTTTCAAGCACAAAGAAGAATATATGATCCGTCGCTTGAAAGTTTTTTCTAAAAAGAAAGAAAAAGAGAACAATGTACACCCAAATTTGAGTGAAGTAACAGCGATTGAACAGCATAAATGTTATAATCATTTAAAAAGGACAAAAATAAAGCACAGTTCGATTCCTAATCATATATACAAGGCAAAAAAAAAAAAAAAAAGGCAAAATACAGGGAGGAAAAGAAAAAAGGGCATACTCGTATAGATCTCAGAGAAGCAAACTCGACGATAAAGATCCGAATAAGCGGCATCAACAACGAACAGTGATGGTATCTAAACTTGAGAGAAAAGTCTTCATGAGAATAATGAATGAAACTGACCCATTTGCGAGAAGATTCAATCCTAGGCCATAGGGAAGCAAAGAAGTCGCAGATTGACCACGAGAAAGTAGAGTTTATAAAAGCAAGTTCAACCACCGCAAGAGAAGAATTAGCAGTAAAGCACAAGCAGTGTAAGAGGGAAAAAGTAGTGTAATTAAGTCCTAATTGGAAGCCGATACTACTACACTCATAAAACTCAGAGAGAGAGAGGAAGAAGAGTAAAGAGTGAGCAATGTCTAATGAGGAAAATGGTATTTTTAAAAGAAAGAAGAGACAAGAAGATGGTAATTGCACATGTTTACTAGAAAATCGCCATGTCCTTCTTCAAGCTATCATATGCTGTGAGCTTCTCTTTTCCTATTTTTTATTTTATATATATATATATATATATTGTTCAGGCTTATTTTTGTCTTGCCCCGAGACCAGTGATCTATGTGGGTCCCATTGTCAGTCAAAGCACCCTTGGTGAAATTACGAGGTACACCCTTAAAGGACCATCTTTGCTATTTGTGTACAAGGGTAATCATGGAGTTTCATTACTTCACGCTTAACAACGGTAGGTTTCCTTTCGGGGAAAGTACAAAGAGGGACCCGAATTCAATGTCAATCACAAAACAATACCTCAACGCACAAACTATGCCAATACATGCACATGCATGTGTACTTATAAGATAAAATTGATTCTTTTTATGTGAAAATTATAGAAGTTAAATAGACTATTTAGTTGTGACATATATTATATGTAATTAGACTATGTTAATTTATAAGTAAAGAAAATTAATTTTTTAAAAAAAATTGTATATATAAATACTTTATACTTTAAAGTGATCTTATATCTAGAATTGGAAGGAATATAATGGAATTTCAATTCCTAAAATTTACCACCCATTACACTTAATATTTCACAATCTTCAATTCATGAATTAATTTTTTTAAGATTTTTAATGACATGATTGTATCTAATTTCAATATTAATAATGTATACTTTTAAAATAATATATGTTAAAGAATACTAAAGGTAAAACTGAATACCTAGTATAGCAGTGCTTAATACGGAATTAATTTCTCTTTAAGACCAAAATAATTGTGTGTGGAGAGGGGAAAACTTGTGTTGAAGATGAGTCTCCTCTGCTTGCATGGAATCATCATTGACTAGAAGAAATCTCTGTATATTATTACATTTCTTTCGTACATTATTTTGTACAAATTTCATTATAATTTAATAAAAATCTAAAGTTATTTATCGATAGGCATTAACAAATGTGAAGTTCATTCCGTCCATAATGGCAATGTATATAATGCTCACAATAATGTTCCCATAATCTATGAAGTGTTTTGTAAAAATAATGATTATGTCCCTACAAAGCATAAGGATATCCCTAAAAGTCACAATCATGTTTTCATGAGAATATAAAAATGCCACCCTATGAGGATATTTTGGTAGTTTTCTAATTTTTTTTTTTTTTTTTGGTTCTTGAATCTTTGTGGCCTACTGTGTCCCCGAGCCAAACTTGACAGTGCAGGAGGATTGTGGGGTGAATGATTTTTCACCCTCGATAGATTTTAGCCTGAATTAACTACTATAAAGTAGTCGTAATTTTTTTTTTCTTTCTCTTTATTTGCTTCTTTTGTAACTGGGTGAGGAGTTTGGAGCTACTCCCTCTGGTCCTTATTATAAGGCACCAACTAACAAAATTTTTGGTCCTTATTATAAGGCACCAACCGCCACATTAATTACATTTTTCCTACTTTACCCTTGTCATTAATGAATGTTCATAGTTTAAAATGTTAAGTTGTATCATTTAATGAAGGGTGAAGTTGGAAAACATGGTCAATTAAGCCTAGATTTAAGGACCCAACTACCATTTCTTGGTTTGTGAGAATTGGTAGTTGGTGCCTTATAATAAGGACCAGAGGGAGTAGTAGTTAAAAGAGGCTAGTGGTTCTAACTTCTATGTAAGCAGGAAAGAGGATTAGTTTTCTAATACAAAATGATTATCTTAAAGTTTCGGGAATGGTAAATGAGTTTATCAATACGGGGAATCCAAAAAATGATATGGTCCAATTCAGATCCATTCCACCCCAATAACTTCCTTCGACTTTACACTAAAAGTGCCTTAATAGTAAAATTTCTTCCCATTTAATGTCGTTTCACTATTTCCAACAATTTTCGAAATTTCCTTTTCAATGAGGAATTCTCAAACATTTCCGTAAACACAAGCATCATTCATTAAACATGGTCTTGTCTTTTAGATCAAAAGGTTACAAGAATCGAACATATAATACAGTTAACGCTGTAGATTACTCATCTGGTCCTATTTATAAGTTATTTTCAGCATATTTCACACAGACCAAGGAAAGCCTTAAAACTCATTAATTTTTCACTAAAATCCAACAAATTTACAACTTTACCCATATTAAATATCCACTATACCACATGAAAATAAAGTCAACTAACACATAATAAATGAAGGGTAAATTTGTACATTCACACTAAATATTTAATGAAGTGACTTATATATAGGACCAAATAAAACATTCTCTCTCTACCCTATAAATAGGACCAGAGGAGTATATTAGCTCGTAATAATCCAAGTAATTGGATTTTTTTTATTAGCATTACACGTATCTGACTGACTAGAGACTAGAGAGAGGGGAGAGGGGCATGGGATGCACGAAATTGGCCGACAAAGGAGACAAGAAGAATAACGTCAACATATTTATTGTTATTTTATACCAATAAAGTAAAGGGCAAAATTGGTTGCATGTGGTAGGATTGGCGCGACAATTACATAGAGATACTTCTTCTTCTCTTAATTATAAGATTACTTTGATTTTTTTTTGGAGAAATTAAGGATGTAAAATTAATCATTTTAAATTGTCTATATTTATTTTTTTCCTTGAAACTAATTTATTCACTTATAAACTAACCTATAATCTAATTACATATGACAAATGTTATAATTTAGTGGTCTAATATGCTTCCTTAGCTTCCAATAAAAAAGTTAAAATAACCTTATATTTAGGACGGGAGGAAGTATTAAAGATCGTCGATCACATCTGCCTCACTGAGTTTCTTCTGATCTGACCAATCTCTTCCGGTAAGATTCCTTGATTATGGTACTCAACACTATCTTGAAAGTGTAAGTTTAAGTGAATTTATCAGTGAATCTCACTGGTATAATAAGAACAAATATAAAATTAAAATCAACACTTCCCAAATGTAGTTTTCATAAATGCATGTTCTTGCAACATTTTCATTTTCCTTGCGACAAAATAATTTAAAGATATAAAATTATTTAGCAAATCGGTTTAACAAATTATTTTCAAAAATGAAGCAAGGTTGAAGGCGATGATAGCATTTATACGATTACGATATATAGGTTCAATTCTAGAAACAATGTTAGCTATTCCAATGCCATATGATCCATAAACAATAAAATTTAACAAACAAATCTAGAGGGATGAGTTCATCTTAGTCATATTTGCCCATGTTACTAACTATACCAGGCAACTTCTATGTGAGGTTAGAACTATAGACAAGATCAACGACTAACTCGTACACATTCAAACCAGAACTGACCTATACACAGGCATTCGATTGCAACTAACTAAACAGGTAACAACAGTTTCCTAATCAGCGTTTTTGGTAGGTTCTGTACCCTCTTCTTTCCTGGATTTCCCAAATGACTTCTGGGTTTCCAAAACAGGCATATACGCTTCACTTGTTTTCTTAAAGATGTCATTGGCTGACTTGTCAGATTCACGAGGACTAACCAACTTCTTCTCCACATTTTCAAATTTCGCGGTGGCCCATGGTGCAGTGCCTACACTTCTGGTAGTATCCGGTCCGTCTATAGTCAGATAAGATACAGCATCTCGGGAAGCATACCAGGAATTACCACATCCAATACATTCCAGCTGAAAGAGCATATTACTAGTCAAATCACGGCCAAAATGGGTGCAGATAATGGTTTTGACGATCACATATAGCAAAAAAGGTGCAAACCTGATAACGATCGCCATGCCCTGCATGGATAATGTCCCTCACTCCCACCTTACACTCCATGCACCTTGAGCAGCGGGCATCAGTCATCTGCATCAAATGTTAAAAACGCTTATGTTCAATAGCTTTCTTAACTGTATTTGAAAGATAGCATAATGATAACAATTTATTTTTGGGAGTGGGGGAGAAGAAGGGGGACTGATCACCTGCATGTGCTGTGATTCATCTGGCTCCTTCTTGGCTATTTCATCAGCAGCCAAACCCTCCTGAAGATTATACCAAAAGTAATTATAAAATCAACATGTGAAAAATGCCACGGAAGCCCGGTTAAAGTCATTGGGTAAATAAGGTTTTAGGAAATGGATTAGACAGAGCAAATTCATAAATGCATGATATCAAGTTTCCTAATAAAAAAGGACCTGAGACAATTTTTTAAAAAGCCCAATTTTGTAATGAAAATTTTCAGAAAAAGAAATATCCACCTATCATGTCCAAAGAATATAATGATTAACATATAGAAATCTAGAAACCGTACTTTAGTTTCATCCATGGATAAAAAAGCCCATTAGTTCAATCCCATTACACAACAACAAAACTAAACAATTCCTCCATAAGCTATACTTTAGTCCATGTAAGCGGCTTCTCTAAAATGAAATTTTCATTACACGAGATTTGTAATTTACAAGAGTTATCATAACATGAAAATGGGATGGGAGAGCCAAAGAAGGACCAACATTGTTTTCTCAAGATCCTTGATGAATCCGAGCTCAAAAATAGGGAATACACTTGAAATTAATCATAATAGTAGTTATGAACCCTTCTGACCCTAGGAATAATCAAGGCATTTATTACTGCAATGAAACTAGTACATGCATGATTGCACTAGTCAAGTTCTAACATCTCATACTAGAAAGTAATTGATATACAAACAGCTGGCCCACCATTCCACACACTATGTTTTTTAGCTGATATATGAAAACTCTACCGGGGAAAATTCATATGTTTTTTAGCTGATATATGAAAACTCTGCCAGGGAAAATTCAAATTTAATACAACTTTTGGCGCAAAACAAAACATCAAGCCTTCAATAGTGCCTAATGGTATCAATATCATCAAAATCACATATAAGGGTTGAACCAATAGTCTTAACTTCTAAAAGAAAACACAGAAGCTGCTTGCTTAGATCAGAAACTAATAGAACAAAATCATCGAAAAAAGAAACAGTCACAAACAAGCAGCTTCAATGCCCTACCATAAGATGGGTGAAAATTAGTAAATTACCATACCTTCAGTTCATTAGGAGACATGTTCAGAATTTTCGTAGGTTCCAACTCTCCATTCAATAGACGACGAGCTAATCTGTGGTTCTGCAGAAAAAAGGGGGTAAATGGTGATAAAAGTCATCGTTATGACTTCAGGAAAACATATTTTACAGATGTCCAAAACAATTTCTCTAGTCATAAAGTTCACAAGAGCATTGGCAGCAGTATGTGTGGTGAAATGAACAAATATGCAGATTCAGATGCTCATAAAAAAGAAGGCAACTACAGACCTTGAGGTTAAACACCAGCTGCCGTAATTTTTGGTTATACTTCTGATAATCTGAGGCAAGGGCATCATGTGAAGCTTTTTCCAAGGCAACTATGGCTGGAACAGCAGCATCTGGCCAAACAAAAGACTCAGAACTCTGCATAATGCAGCCAAAAAAAAAAAACCAATTAATCAAATCACCCCATGAAGATATAGAGAGAGAAATACTCCCTTTGGTCCTTATATAAGATGTTTTATACATTTTTCACATATTTTAAGAAAACTTTACACTGCTTTATTTCTTCAAAAACATATTCCAAGTATAACCCTAATAAAAGGGAAGCTCAATGCCTTCAGTAAAAATGGAACATTATTTAATATTTTTAATCGAGCACTTATAATTCGAGCCAGCTTTTATTCTTGGAAGTCACCTTATATAAGGGACCAAAGGGAGTAAGGGTGATGTGTAATTGTAATTTGAACAGAATTAGTTGCAACTAGTATATAGGCACAAACTGATTCGTTGTTATTAGTGCATAAAAGGGAAAGCCTATAAATAGTTAGTGCTCACTGCTCAGCACTGTAACTCAGATTTGATGTTTTGGATTAATACAGACACCCCAACTTTTCTCTCTGATTATCTCTCTCGTTTCCCTCTCTGTTACTCTCTCTATCCTCTTTCTTCTCAATTTCCCTTATTCCCTTCTATCCTTCTCCATTACTTTCAGTCAAAATCATACTTCTGCATCAAAGGAAGATGTGAAAATGATGAAGATACCCATACATGAGTTCCAGATGACATGAAATTCACTAAATACCTTCTGATCTTTGTCTTGACAATTATTTGTTACTGAACTGCCATTATTGCTTCCATGATTGATTGCATCAGAATTGTCCTTTGCTTTGTCTTCCCTCTGAGTACCACCTTCTGAGTTACACATATACTGAACGCTTTGAAGCAGCCGTTCCAACCATTTATCACGATGGGAATCTCTAGTTAGTGCCTTGAAATTTGCTAATATTTGATAATGCTCTGAAGTATTATTTGCACAGCTTCCTGGTGTTTCAGGTTTAAGTTGTTGTTCACTCTTTGGAGTTGCCTCCTCATCTCTCGAAACATCCAAAGGTGAAATGTTCCTTTTCCTAAAACTTCTTTTACTCTTCAGTTGATCTTCTTGATCAGCAGGGGCTTCTTCTGTCTCAGCAATGTCAGGTATATCGCCAATGCGTTTTACAGTTTTTTGAACCAGTTCATCGATTTCTTGCTGTTTATTATCCTCATAATCCTTATCGGTAAGCTTCCACAGTTTCCTCTCTACTGTATCATACACCTTTTGCACAATAAACCCAGGATGCTGTTTACGGCTAGGAAGCTGTTTGTGCAAGGGAATGAAATGAACCACACACTTGTGCATAACAGATTCTGCAGGAACCTCATCACGGTGGAAACTGTAAAACAGCTCCCTTGTATCACGTGATTGCCAACTTCCACCACCTTTCCTTTCAGCTTCTTCAGGACGATAAAACCACTGTCCAGTCACCATCATACTGCCATTCAAGGACTGTGTAATGTCCTGAAAGCATATCAACCCATGCATCAGGATAGGATAACACGAAAGGCATAAAAATGCGGTCTAAACTAATCAAAAACATAACATTACATGAGAATTGGGCACCCTGGAAAACTTGTGACAGACAAAAAAAGTTGACAAGGACTAGTGTAATACCTTGATAATTGCTACATATGGCTTTTGGTTTTTATCCTCAGGAACAAGAAGTACAGGATCCTCCTGTAGAAAAGAAAACCAGTATCGATGATGATGATGGAATTAAAACAAAAATGCAAAAAACAATTCACAAATCATTACAAAATATAAGGACCCAATTTCAAGTAACGACCAGCAACCACCATTTAAAGCAATTGCAAATTGCACAGGAAATTCCCAATCCGTCGTTATGATTCTCACTATGATTCATATGACAAAGTAGAAATAGTCGCAGTTATATAATACAGTAGACATGAACTATGGACCATGAGAGATGCACGGTTACAACTTAAGCTGCATCCATTGTTAAAGAACCAAAGTGATATGATTGTCACCATGTTGCATATAGGAGAATCCCCTTCTTTCCCTAATTTTTTTAACGATGTTTCCACCGCCCTGTCATTCCATTATGGCTAAATTGAAACTAAAACATCAAATAAATCTACCCAGAGCCATATAAGCTTAAAAATTTCTCAAAAAATGAAACCCAGACGGTATGATCAATTTCATGAATCTCAATGGTCTAATAGAAACTAGATAATTCCCAGTAATCGCTCTTAAAGTTTATCCAAAAAACAAAAATATATAGCCAAAATTAAAACATACAAGTGTATATTGATTCCCATCGAACTCAAAGGAATCGTAATGCCTCCTCCTGCCTCTTCCTTTTCCTGAAACCCTAATGGGATCGCCAATGGGTTTAGCATCCTCCTGCGGCGGTTCCTCTTCTTCGTCAGCACTCACAGACACATCATCACCCTTACCCTTCTGCTTTCTCTTCTTTTTCTTGTCCTCCTTCTCCTCCTCTTCCTCCTCCTTCTCTTCTTCTTCCTCCTCTTGAAGCTTAATCCTCTTCCTCTTACGCAGCTGCTTCGACCGATTCTCCTCCATAACCAAAGATTGTTGCTTTTGCTTCTGTGAACGAAGTGGTGTATCGTCCTCTTCGTCACTGATAGCGACCTGTGTGAATCGTCGATTCCCCATTTTTTGTGATGCCTCACTGCAATGCAATGCTTTCTCACTATGATCCTTGTGAGTCGTACTGCCCAGGCAAGCGGTTCAGGCAGGAGGTTATAATTGTACCAAATGGTATGCGCCGGGAACTTGGGCTTCAATTTTGTTTAAATCACAGATTTGCCATGCCCTTGTGCGTCCCTTGTCGCTTTAAATTCTAGTCACTTCTTTTGAGCGTCCGGGGGCAATACTGTCTTTTCAGAAAAAAAAATGAGAATTCAGGTTCGACCACATTTTTTTAAAAAAAAAAATTCATGATCCAACTCAATTGTGTTAGGTAAATTAATCACATCTTAAAATGGAAAAAATTGTTCAGTTTTTAATTCTATATGGTTTTTAAAGATTTTACATTATAAAATTTTTAGTGCTTTTTTGGTTTTTTTTAAGATATTAAAATGTCTCTAATTCTATATAAAAAAGAAGTGTATAAACAAAAAGAAAAAATCTACTCTAAAATGGTATAATTTTATGACAAAGGACATGAGCGGATGTTGCCAGTAAATAAGAGAAGGGAAAATCATATCTTTTCTTACTTTATAATTTGAATTTTGTTTATATGGATGTGAGTACTTTTCAATTCCTTGTGTGTCAATAAGTGTTGGGTAAAATGATTAAATTACCTTTAATGTTTAATAAACAGGAAAGACTGAAGGTCACTTGCATGTATGGTGGCTGGCCAAAAAAAAAAAAAACCTTGCATGTATGGTGAATGTGAATTGCATACTAAGGATATATAATCCATATATAGGTTTTATTACACGTAACAAACCAAATTATGTACAGATTCATAAACAAACCCTTTGTACAAATTATTAGTAAATAAATTCCTATCTACACCGCGGTTATCAACAAAGATGGGACATTTTGTGGTGGAGATAGAATTTGTCTGTGGGTAATTTGTGGTGCATATAGGAATTTGTTTGTTGGTAATTTGTACATGGGATTTGTCCACTGTGTGCTATAAAAACTCAGACAATAAAATAAGCACTTGTAACATGCAATTAGATTTCCCATATGCAAGAGAAATTATGTCAAGTGGTTTTATGTATTGGTCACCAAAATGTGATAAACATATGTAATATGTAGCATGCAAGTAGCATCCATTACAACTGACCGAGCTTTTGGCATATGCAAGCTTCCGTATCAAGCATTAAGATGCAATAAACATCCATAATAGCATCTCTCATAGGCAAGTGAGCTTTTACAACAAACATGTGAGCTTGTTGTTTAATAAGATATACTCCCTCTGATCCTAAATATAAGACCTATCTAGGGATTGAGTTTGATACTTAATATAAGACATATTTCCAATTTTTCTAAATTTTTCTCCAAATTATCAATAATACACAAGTAAGAAGGGAATTTTTCTTAACTTTTCTCAACTCTATTAATAATAAACAAGTAAGAATGGGTGGGAATAAAGGTAGACATTTGTGGTGTTTTAATATTATCATGTGATTTTAACTAACTTAATTAACATCCTTAATCCAATCAAATTAGATAAATAAATTTTATATTTAATACCGGAGGTTGTAATAAAGATCCATATACAATAAGGATTCGTAATATGCAATTAGTATCAACTACTATATGGAAATGCAGGATGGAGCTCCTCTTTTTCTTTATGATCGTCTTTCCTTCCTTTCCTCTGATCCTGACTATCCATAAAATTTTATAGTTAAAAAATAATATGACATGATAATACCTCAAGGCTCTCAGCATATTTGAATACCATTATTTCCTCCTCCTTTTTTTTTTCTTTATTCAACTATTAGATTGTATGAATTGTTAGAATTAGAGAAGAGGGAAAGGTGTGAGATTATGATAGCCTTAGATATAACATATAACAACCCTATATGCTATCTTTAATCAGAATAATAAATACAGCGGAAGTCGATATACCTCTCGCCATTGCTATTGTTCGATCAGAGGAGAATCTGCTTGTAACTGCAAAACAGAACCCTATCAGAAATAACCCAAAGGCTCTTCTAACTGGAGTCCGGCACAGTGATGGTATCTTGTTGTGATAGCCTTAACCAGTTAGGGAACCCGGAATTCAGAGAGAAGAAACGCTCTCTTGATGTGGATATCTGCCGTATCAAAGATGATAGGTGTTGGTTTGTTTTCCCCATCAGAAAACCCCCTTTATATAGATAACCTAGATATGAAACCCTAACATTGACTATTGGGCCTAATGTTGACTACGGGCCACCTAAAGATATTATTATTATCCTAAATATATCTATTGTGATATTATACTGATATTAATAATATTAATAATATATCTAATATCTAATAATAATCTAACATTCTCCCACTTGGCCCGTACTCTGTATGTCAACTGTTCCCTTTAGTCAAATCAATTAAGGTCATACTGCAAGAATCATGGCGATAAGTCCTTTATCATAAAGTATTACCTTCCATGTATTACCAACAGTATTCCTTACCTAATGGGTATTGCTCCATGAATAAACTTTCAAAACTTATATGTTTATTCGGTTCCAAAATAAAAACTTAAATGTTCATTAATCTCATCATCACCAAAAGTGTACACAACAACCATAGAGATAATAAACAAAATCCCAAAATACTCATTGCACACCTCAATTATCCAAAAGACTTACAATCCCCATATGAGGTACATGTATAGCGAACTCTTTTGGTCTCATCCCTTTAGTCAAAGGATCAGCTAGCATTTCCCTTATTCCGATGAGATCAACAGTGACCTGACCATCAGCAATTCGCTCTTTCAAGCTAAGGAATTTCAGCTCAATAAACTTTTTGCTTCCACTCCTTCTTTTATTTGTTATGGCCACTGCTGCCTTATTATCGCAATACATCTTGATTGGCCTGGAGATTGATTCTACAATCTTCAGTCCAGCAATGAAGTGCCTTATCCAGATAGCCTGTGAACTTGCCTCAAAACACGCGATATACTCAGCATCACAAGTAGAAGGAGCTGTGAGTGTCTGTTTGGCACTCTTCCAAGAAATAGCTCCCTCAGCTAATAGGAAGATGTAACCTGTCGTAGACTTGTTGGTGTCTACACATCCTCCCAGATCAGAATCTGAGTAACTCGTCACTTCAAGATTCTCTGTCCTTTTGTAAGTCAACATAAGGTGCTTGGTGCCTTGGAGATACCTAAACACCTTCTTTGCAGCTTCCCAATGCATTTTACCAGGATTGCATTGGTATCTCCCTAGCATGCCTACTGCAAAAGCTATGTCAGGTCTTGTGCAGACTTGTGCATACATCAAGCTTCCTACAGCAGAGGCATAGGGAATTTTTTTCATCTCCTTTTTCTTTAATTCTGTGTCAGGACACTGACTTAGACTGAAGAAATTCCCCTTTTCAATGGGAGCAACGTTAGATGAACAGTTTCTCATCTTGAAACGCTCAAGAACTTTGTTGATATAGGTTTCTTGAGAAAGACCCAAAAGACCCTTTGCTCTATCCCTATGGATCTTAATGCCAATGACATAAGATGCCTCACCCATGTCCTTCATATCAAAGTTCTTAAACAAAAACTGTTTCACCTCACGTAACAGTCCTAAGTCATTAGTTGCAAGCAATATGTCATCGACATACAAAATCAAAAATATGGATTTGCTCCCACTATTCTTATGGTATATACACTGATCCACGATATTCTCAACGAAACCAAATGAAGAGATTACCTCATGGAATCTTAAATACCACTGCCTAGAAGCTTGCTTTAAGCCATATATTGATTTTCCTAATTTGCATACCAAATGTTCCTTATCCTTTGCAACAAAACCCTCAGGCTGCTTCATGTAGACTTCTTCCTCAAGAACACCATTGAGGAAAGCAGTCTTAACATCCATTTGGTGTAACTCCAAGCAAAAATGCGCAACCAATGCCATGATAATACGGAAAGAATCCTTAGTTGAAATAGGAGAAAATGTCTCCTTGTAATCAACTCCTTCCACCTGAGTGAAGCCCTTAGCAACCAACCTTGCCTTGTAGCGCTCAATGTTACCCTGTGAGTCCCTTTTGGTTTTGTAAACCCATTTACAGCCAATGGCCTTGGACCCACTAGGCAACTCTACAAGTTCCCATACATGGTTGTTTGCCATGGAGTTCATTTCTTCATTCATAGCATTATACCACAATTTGGAGTTCTCACTTTTCATAGCCTGAGTAAACGTTAATGGATCATTATCAATGCCAATATCACAGTCATTTTCAGTATTATACACTACGTAGTCATCTGGAATTGCCGGTTTTCTTGCCCTTGTTGATCTCCTTAACTCAACCTCTTGGGTTGGGTCAGGTTGCTCGTTTGGAACATTCTCTGTCACAACTGGTGGTAAGTCTGTATTTGTAATAGGTGGACCTTCAGGTATATGTTCCACACGTCCCGCATGATCAACTATAGGTAGTGGGACAGTTTCAATTGGCGTGACATATCTAGTGGTAGAAATGTCGCCAACAGCCGATGTCCCTTCCTCAATTGTGCTAGGGGATCCCTATATGTGATCGTCTACAATCTGATCACTCCCACTAATCACATCATTCTCAAGAAACTTGGCATTCCTAGATTCTACAAAACGCACTGAAGGTAGAGGACAATAAAACTTGTAACCCTTTGACCTGTCCGCATAGCCTACAAAGTAAGCTCTAATGGTCTTAGGATCCAATTTCTTTTCTTGTGGGTTATACACTCTTACTTCCGCAGGACAGCCCCACACCTTAAAGTGATTTAAACTGGGTTTCCAACCTTTCCAGATTTCAAATGGTGTCTTAGACACTGCCTTTGTTGGAACCCTATTCAAAATGTGTACAGCTGTCTTGAGTGCTTCCTTCCACAAGGAAATTGGCAGTTTGGAGCTACTCATCATGCTCCTAACCATGTCAAGTAAGGTCCTATTTCTTCTTTCAGCTACACCATTCATTTGAGGTGAGCCAGGCATGGTATATTGTGCAACTATACCTTGCTCTCGAAGAAAATCCGCAAAAGAACCTGGCGCTTGTCCTTCACTAGTGTATCTACCGAAATACTCACCACCTCTATCAGATCTCACGATCTTGATTGGTTTCCCAATCTGTTTTTCTACTTCAGCCTTATATACCTTAAAGGCATCTAGTGCCTCACTTTTATTATAAAGCAGGTAGATATACGTGTATCGCGAAAAATCGTCAATAAAGGTAATAAAGTACTTTTGACCGTGCGCGGTCAGGTCTGGGCAACATATGTCAGTGTGTATAATTTCGAGCAATTCAGAACTTCTTTTAGCTCCCTTATGTGACTTACTGGTCTGCTTTCCCCTTATACAGTCCACACAGGTACCAAGATCCGAATGGTCTAAAGATGGAAGGATTCCTTCTTTAGTTAACCTCTTGATCCTGTCAGTAGAGATATGACCTAATCTCTTATGCCACAAGCTAATAGAGTTCTCATTCATCATATTTCTCTTAACACCATGCATAGCAGAAAAAACATTTGAATATCCAGAGACAATTTTGAATAATCCATCAATCATAACAACCTCAGTAATTGGAGTAGAGTTCAAACTTAAATATTTCAAATCCTTTTCTAACAAAATAACATAATTAAATGGAATAAGTTTAGATAAAGAAATCAAATTCCTCTTATAAGAGGGTACATAAAAAGTCTCTGGTAAGTCTAAAACAAAATTATTTGAAAAAACAATTCGAAAGGTTCCAACTGCTTTCACCGGATCTCCTTTCCCACTTCCTGATAAGACTTTAGCCTCATTGGGACGAGGAGGCCTGATTGTTAGAAAGCCCTGCATGGTAGTAGAAATATGTATTTGAGCATCGGTATCAATCCACCATGTATCCTTTTGGATACTAACATTATGTGCTTCAAAAGTAACAAAGGACATTGGCATACCTTTATGCTCGAACCAAGCCTTTCTTTTATGGCAATCTTTCTTCATATGCCCTTTCTTCTTGCAGAAGAAACACCTGACATCCTTCTTTGTGTCGGCCTTAGCAGGAGGAATCTTATTCTTTTTCTTTTTATCATTCCCCTTTTCCTGCTTCTTGCCGCCACCCTTATTGGAGCTTTCCACCATATGAGCTTCCTTAGGTGCACCATTTCCCTTTAATAACTGTCTAGTCTCCTCTTGCACACACATGGACATGAGCTCATCAATTGTCCATATATCCTTATGTGTGTTGTAGGAGATTTTGAAAGTTTCATATTGTTTTGGAAGGGATTTCAGAATTAATTGCATCAAGAACTGCTCAGTTGGCTCCATATCGAAGGATTTCAGACGAGAGGATAAATCTCTCATCTTCATGATATGTTCCCGCACCCCGCCAAGACCTTGGAGATCCATAGAGCACAACTCTAACATGATGGAACCACCCATCTGCTTATCAGTTGGCTTATATTGTTTCTCAATAGCTTCCAAGTATTCCTTGGCGGTCTCGCACTTCAGAATTGCTTCCTGAAGGCATTTTTGGATCCTTGTCCTTATGAGTAGCATAGCACGACGATTAATCTTTTCCCAATAGCTATGATACTCCTTAGTTTCCTCATCTGCTGAATCAGCAGGCATAGGGGGCCTTGGAGTCTCAAGGACAAAGTCCATCTCCATGCACCCCAATTGCAAAAGGACATCATCCTTCCATTCAGAGAAGTTGTTGTTATCCAAAAACACATTCCTACCAGCTTGAGCCAATATGCTAGTGGGAAACATGTTAGTGGGTAACTGAGATGGAATATTAGCTGCGTTATTCAGAGAATCAAAACAGAAATTAGATATATAATTTGAGGCAATCACAATTCACTGTGCCATGCATGCTTTAGAAAACCAATAAAAAAAGCATACAAATATAAATACGTATCACTAAAATCTACCTGTGGGCAAAGAAATTAGCATAGCATGTATTTATCTCAAAATGGTGAAACTAAAACACATTTATATCTCCTAATACCTGTGGGCAACTTAGGAAATAATAAGGTCATTTTATCCCACCCTAATTAAATATACTCTTATAATTATCTACCTGTGGGCAAAGATTAATTATAATTGCATATTTAATTACAATTGATATTTTCTAACCATATGTGATGTAAGCAACTTAAGAAAAGGATGCTGTGGCTACTCCTTTAAGACAAAAGCATATCACAAAATATCATAATGTGCAATCATTAAATTCAATTATATGCACACACTTTATTGGGAATTATTAAATTAATTTAACCTTAATTTAATTTAATAAAACTCCCACTAATTATAGCATCCACAGAAATATTGTTTAATAATTAATCTATAGCATATTTCACTTAATAATTCCAACATGTGAAATAGCCAAGATTAATTTTCCTAAATTTAAACAATTAAAAATGATGCTAAAATGAGCACACATGCTAAAATATGACACTCTAATTAAAACAATTATAAAGGTCAATATATTTAGCCATATATAATTTTTGGAATTTAGAACATAAATAGCTTAATAATTTAAAATATTAGAAAAGCCTAAAATAAAATTCCAGAAATAAAAATAGGACCCAAAACTGAATTTTTCGCAGCCCAAATATGCAATAAACAAAAACAGGCCCAGAAATGCGCAAAGAGCAAATTTTAAAAAATAAAAAAACGGGCCAAAATTTTTTTTTTTAATAAGGTCCACGCACAAAAGCCCAGAAAACGGATCGGCCCAATAATATAAAAAACGGGTTTTTTTTTTAAATGAGCCCATGTTTTAGGCCCAAAACGCGCCGGCCCACATAGCAGGTTAAGTGAAACGGCGCGTTTTGCGCCACCTGAGGAGGCCTAAGCATGGTCAAAACGGTGCCGTTTTGACCTTCTTCCTCACCCACCCGAAAACGTGAAGCCCTACCCGACTCGGACGTGCGCGACCCGGTTTCTGCAATTTCCGAGCCGCCATTCAAGTTCAACGTGCCAGGCTCCATTAACGGCGACGTGGAGCTTGAATTTGGCATCCTTATGCCCAGAAAAACGTGGGTTCATGCGCACAACTTAATGGAGATTTTATCTCCTTGATTCTTCCATGATTTCATCTTGTATAAATCAAATTACAGATTTTGAAAAAATTCAAAAACGGGTCTCAGCGAAAATCCGATTCTTGTTCTTCATGATTTTTCTAAAATCTCAAGAACCCATTCAACACAAATTGCTCACTGAAAATTTGAAGTTTGTTGAAACAAGAGGATCCGATTTTCCAAAATTAATGGCTCTAACAGATTTAAAAATCAGATCTCAGAATAATACCAAAACGAGAAAAATTAAATTGATAATTCTCATGCACCAGATCCTTAAATGAAATTACGATACAAAATTAATTTCATATGATCAACAACAAAAAGCAAGGTGGAGAAAATTAATGGCTCTGATGCCACATGTGAGATTATGATAGCCTTAGATATAACATATAACAACCCTATATGCTATCTTTAATCAGAATAATAAATACAGCGGAAGTCGATATACCTCTCGCCATTGCTATTGTTCGATCAGAGGAGAATCTGCTTGTAACTGCAAAACAGAACCCTATCAGAAATAACCCAAAGGCTCTTCTAACTGGAGTCCGGCACAGTGATGGTATCTTGTTGTGATAGCCTTAACCAGTTAGGGAACCCAGAATTCAGAGAGAAGAAACGCTCTCTTGATGTGGTTATCTGCCGTATCAAAGATGATAGGTGTTGGTTTGTTTTCCCCATCAGAAAACCCCCTTTATATAGATAACCTAGATATGAAACCCTAACATTGACTATTGGGCCTAATATTGACTACGGGCCACCTAAAGATATTATTATTATCCTAAATATATCTATTGTGATATTATACTGATATTAATAATATTAATAATATATCTAATATCTGATAATAATCTAACAAAAGGATATGACCATAAAGTAGAAGAGACATTCCTTTATGTAAATGAACTTCCATACCGGGCAATAAGATGAAATAAGAACATATATGTGATAAGCGTCCAAAATATACAAGCTTTTGCCATATGCACGTCATCTACCCTTTTACTCGACTCCAGTTATCCAGTATTAAACATTAAGAGTAATGTAATCATTTGAAAAAAAAGGGTAAATTAGTCTTCTTCTCTGCACACCTATTAACAATCAAATACCTCAAGGCTCTCAACATATTTGAATCCCATTCCACAATTAATTATAAAGATTTATCCCAACAAACAGTAATATTATTTTAGTTTAATCATCCACAATATTACGTGTAAGATTCAAAATATTTAATTTTGAAATTTGACACTAGTTCTTAAATTGTAATATCTATTTTCATAATTATTTTTTATAACTGAGGCATTTTAGGAAATCATGAAATAGCATATGAATTGAAAAAGGTAACATCACACCTTATAGTATTTTAACTTCACACATTATTTCATTTTACTCCATTAATTTTATAAAGTGTCTCTTAAATCCTAATTTTTTTTACCTTCTCTTGAATACTAAATCTTAAAGTTGTTATAAAAAATTATTGATATTATAATTTTAAATATTCATAAAATATTATCAAATACTGCCATAGTAAGTTTACTTCTCAAAGTGACAATGAACCTTACAAAATAATCATCATTTGAGATACACGATGTTAGAATTAGAGGATTACAGATATATCTTTTATGATTCAGAAATCAAAATTAAAACATCTATGAAGCTAGAAGGCCTTGAGGAAACTATAGGAACTTTGATTTAAGTTAACAGAAATCTTAGAGGAAAAAATTTATTTTCCGTTATTTATTACATGAGAAATAACCTAAGATAATATAACTTTATATGTAAATACTTTATTCGATGCTAGTTATAAGATCTAGTTATTTTTTGTAGAGATTAAGGAAGCAAACTAGACCATTAGATTTTAATACATGTTACTTATAATCAGATTATACATCAGTTTATAAGTAAGATAAATTATTTTTTTAAGAAAAAAATGTAAACATAAATAATTTAAAGTGATTTTTTTCACACTTTTAATTTTACCAAAATAGTCAACCGAATCTTATAATTTATACGCGTGGACAAATTTGTCATTCATAGCACCTACTGCTAAATCATATATCATATAGTAAATAGCTTATAAGTCAAATAAGTTAATTAATCAATTTAAAAATAACTTAATTAATTTTCTTTTTTCTTTTAAGAAAACTTCAGCCCTTTATATTTTAAAAAAGGCAAGTATAATTTTATATGTAAAAACTAATTTGCAATTCACTGCACCAGCTGCTCGGAGAATAATCTTCCTTCTTCGTAGTTGTGGCGGTGTGGTTTCAGTTCACTTTCACTTCGCCCGTACATTTGTGCATTTCTGTGTTCTATCTTCGTTTCTATTGCGCCTAATTTCCTTTTCTCTCTGTTCGTGATTCAAGTCTCTGCTGCTATCCATGTTCTTCTTCGTTTTCCCTTCTCCTCCGCAATTGAACTATTTTTCGATCTGCCTTTTGATGAAATTCATCCTCTAGTATAATCAAACTGATTGAAGTATGTGTTTTTTGTTTTAGATTCTTTCGCAGCAGGATTTGGGCAAAAATGAGCGGTTCATCCGCTGGACCCTCGCAAAAATCTAGAACTGTATCATCACAACCGTCAGAAACTTCGTCCAAACGAAAAAGAGGCGTTTTTCAAAAGGAATGTAAGAATCGTTTTGTAAATTCTTTAAACATTTTAAGTTGTCTGCGTTTTCCTTGTTTAACCCTTTTTCTTGTTGTTACAGTGCAGCACATGATGTATGGTTTTGGAGATGATCCGAATGTAAGTGTTATTATCGATTATTTTGAATGTTTATTTATATTAAGTTGAAAATTTCGGAATGAAGCCATCTGAGAGGTTAAGGGTGTGTGGATATGGGTGGATTAAGGGTTTAAACCTTTTTGGGAACTGGTGTAATTATAAGAAATTGTAAGAATTACTGCCTATTATTTGTTTGTTTGATTTTTTGTCATTGCACAATTAGCCATTGCCGGAAAGTGTGGCTCTTATGGAGGACATCGTTGTGGAGTATGTTACAGAGCTGGTAAGCATCGCCTCAGGCTTTGTGTATTTTTCTTTGATTGCTCAATGAATGCCACAGATAAGTTGGCTTGTTTCCTTATGCCTCTTCTTCTTCCTCCTCCTTTTTTTCTCCTTCTCAAGGTACATAAAGCCCAAGATATTGGATCGCAGAGAGGAAAGTTGTCAGTTGATGATTTCCTGTATTTGATTCGCAAGGTACATAGGAAACTTTTATCCAGAGCTCAATATTCTTGATTGCATTGTGTTTTATTTATTTAGAGAAGCTCCAGCAAACAAACAGAATCCCTTCATAAGACAACACCTACGTGTACCATGTAGTTTGGAAAAAGAAAGAATTTGACCCGGAAATGAAAAATCCTCCATAAGCCCTCATATGCATCGAGACTACTGCTGAGTTTAGAATATTTTGCCAAAGTTCATGTTGACTGAAACTTTTTGTTCCGCAGGAATCAAGTTTGAATTTAAATCTAATTCTTTCATATTATCGACTTGAATATGCTATTCTGATAAGTTTTATCATCAGCAGTAATCAATAGCTTCTTTTCAGTATTTTACAAAGGCTACTGTCAATAATTGAGGCTAATACAGATAAATACATTAGAACTTAGAGGTATCAATCAATATGCATCAAACTAGACCAATCTTCTGCAGAAGTTACAGGGGAATATATAAGATGATTAAGAACATTTACACGTGGTTCAGGAATGACAAGCAACAGTAACATTTGACTTAGTCTGCATATATAGGTATTTTTTTTCTTTGTTTATGCTAGTCTTTAAACTCTGTAGCATTTCTTGACCGAACGGATAACCAAAGTTTATATGAATTTTCCTTATCTTAAAACTGTTATCAAATGTCATCCTTAATGGGTTGTCATGTTTTAGTTGCTGATTGCCTAAGATAGCAATCAAGCATGAGCTCAGGGATTGTAAACTCTCCTTGAATCAATTTCTTCTCAGCTACAACTGTGCAAGAAACTGATCATGGCTGTCATGATCCCAATCTTCCTAAAAACTGGTCATTGGATTCCGAAGATCAGTTAAAAAATCACAAGATTATGCTTATAATGAAGAAGTAACTGATAAAGTCATAAATATTCTGATATGCAAGGAAAATAAGAAGCCTAATATCATGTAATAATAAATCCTAACATGTTGAGACAATTCATCATAGGTAAGTAAGCCATGGGCATGAGAGTGTCATATCAAAATCTCGTACAATTAACATGAGGGTACAATTCTAGAGATTTAACATGACTATAAGTCACCACAAAACGAAACTTCTGGAGTCTTAGAGCAACCTGTTGAAGTTTATTAACTATTATTCAAAATGTTACCCTTTTTGTTCTCGTCTTCCATGAGTTCACTGACTTCACCAAATTAATGGAATGAGCTCCCTCACAGCACGACGACACTTCAATCATCTTAACTTATTCATTTTCTTTCTCCCTTATCATTATGTGAAGATGCATGGTGCTCTCTGCCAGTTCATGTTATTTTCTTAATTGTTGTCTTAAAGTATCAAATTCTGTATACGCTGCAGGACTGGCCAAAACTTAACCGCTGTACGGAACTGCTGTCTATGAATGAAGAGCTGAAACAAGCGAGAAAGGTTTTTGAATCAGATGAAGAGAAGTTGAGGAAGGTTTTTGAGCCAGATGAACCAGAATGACAGAGTTGTTCAACTGCAAAGCATGATGCAATTTCCTTTTGTTGGCTAGTCCATACTGAATTTTGGCTATTATTCGCCTAAAGAATTAGGTTATGCAACTTTCAAAATGCATCGCGTAAAAATCTTTTTACGTGAAAGCCTGTATCTTGTAATTCTAGACATTGTCACGTTGCTTTCCTGCGATTTAAAGATATCTCCCCGTATAATGCCTGTTGCATTAAATTGGACAACAATAGTAAAACTTATTCCGCTATGTTTTATAGAGCTTAATATAGTAGAGTCAGAAATTTGGGCCGGCCCTTGAGGAAGGCCGGGCTTTGATTTTGGAGCTAAAAAAAGGAAGCGGCTCGTTTAAGCCTGTTTATTGTCCCTCCCCTTTTTTTATTTTTTATTTTTATTTTCATTTGTTTAAAGAGTTAAATGGGTATACTATTTTTGTATATATACATATGGATGAAAATAATTTAAATGCTTATTAGGTTAGATTCGGAATGATCATATACGCGAACGAGTTGGAGTGGCACCTATCAGTGAGAAAATGGTAGAAAATCGTTTGAGGTGGTTTGGACATGTACAGAGGAGGCCATTAGATGCGTCAGTGAGGAGGGTAGATCAAACAGTCTGAAGTCCGATTAAGAGAGGAAGAGGGAGACCGAGGTTTACACTCAATGAAGTTGTAGAGCGAGATCTTTTAATAAATAATATATCTAAAGATTTGGTTACCGATAGAGCACAATGGCGTCGTGCGATCCATGTAGCCGACCCCACTTAGTGGGATAAGGCTTTGTTGTTGTTGTTGTTGCTTATTAGGTTAGATTCAAATCCCGTACGTCCCACTTTTATACTTTAATTCCTTATTACTGAGAACATTCTCTGTAAATGTGGTGTGACTTCTAGTTCTATACTTAATACTTATTTTATGAGTTGTTGAGTTGGTATATGGCAATGCATTAATGCTTAGTAAGTTTGTATTTAAAGATAATTTGGATCATATATATTTATATTTTTTATTATAGGTCCCTTATTTTCATTAATAATACATACTCAAAATTAGGAAAAAAGACATTTAAAAAAGTTGAAGCTCGCGGGCCGGCCTAAGGCCGGATGACTCGAGGGTCGGGCTTCACAAAAAGGGGGTTTTTTTGTTCGGTCCAGCCGGTTTAAGCCCGACCTGCCCAATTTCCCAGCTCTACTTAATAGCATTACTTAATAGCATTGTGAGAATGAATGTTCTCTTCGTTTTTCCTCCACTCGTCCTCATAGGACTTTAAATTGATTGATACCCTTATCGTTGGCATTCTATTACTTTTTTCTCAGTAGTTGTCACTTTCAGATTTTTCTTATATATAGTTATAATGGATCTTATGTTTTTTTAAATTACCATATGCATGTATCTCAATATTTTGTATGTATCTCAATATTCTGATCTTAACTACCCTTACTTTATAATCATATTGTCCCTCTAAAGTTCAAAGCTCCCTGCCATTTAGCACCGTTTATAGAATATCATCACAGTAAAACTTCCCTTCACTATATTAGATATTAATTGATAACCCAAAAATTTTTTGTCAGGCAAAATGTTAATATAGTTAACTTGAAATACTAATGTCTCCTTAAATTGGGTCAATTGGTGGGGAAAGAACACGTTAAATAAGCTATGAAATCCTTGATTTGACTCAAATATGGGAGGACTTTAGTTATAGATCACCATAGGTAATGAGAACTGTACGTCCGCAAGCTCTTCAAAAATATAAGCAGAGGCCTAGGGGGTATATATATAAGAATCACTACATTTTTTCTGGGAGAATTTGGTGTCCTATTCACTTATGATGACTCTAGAGAAAATGATAAAAAAATCACTTTCAATTTGTAAAATCTCAAATAAAGAATTTTGAGTTGTTATTAGTTGTTAATGCCTCATAATGAAGTTGTTAATATCTATAGTGCAGTTGTTATTGGAGTTTTACAAGTTGGAAGGGATTTTTTTGTTATTTTTCCATGACTCTTATTTGCGAATACAATTAAACACTAACAAGTATTAAATATTTTTTTTATAAATGCATGTTAATAAAAGTAGTGAGAGAGATGGGGTGTCTGTGTGCGCGCGCAAAGATGAATATCACATTAGAATTAGCATAATTAGCATTGTTAACCATTTTTAGTGTTTTTTAATACATATAAAGAAAGGTCTGGGGCATAATAGAGGCATGTAGACTGCATGAAGAGCGTGGTGGAGACGACATGTCGTGAAATAGTTGGAAACTTGGCACTAAAATGTCCTTTGGATTATACTAGCCACCCAAGCAAGGAATCTTAATCCCTCCTTCTAGAAGATAGACACGTGGACGGATCTTCACTATTCCAGTGGGGCCCACCACCACCCTCTTCTTATCCTCCACCTCCCTCACCTTCACCACACACTCTCCAATTACTTAGATGTTAATTATAAAAGTCAGTTGATTTTTTTTTTTGGTTAAAGAAGTAAATTAGACCTCTAAATCTTAATATATGTGAAATATAATTAGATTATATAATAGTTTATAAGTAAAATAAATTAATTTTGAGAAAAAAAAGACAAATATAAACAATTCATAGTGGTATATTTTGTATCATTAATTTTTTCAAAAAGGTTAATTGACTCTTATAATTAAGACCAGATGTCTATTCAAATTAGTTGCTTAATCAATTACTAATTCCTTAGAAAATTACTAATTCAAGGTCTCATGCTTGATGGTTATGGCAAAAAATCTTGCCCATTTATTAATTTTGTTTTAAAGAGCTTGGAGATATATATGCAATTATAGGGTATAAACTAATCCAATTTTCACCATTAAAATGGAAGTGGATATACTTCCTTTTGTCTTTATTTATTATAAGACACCAATTTAAAAAAGGTTTTGGTCATTAATATAAGGTACTAACCGCAACATTAATTGCTTTCCCCCCTGCTTTACCCTTGTTATTAATAGAGATTTAAAGTTGAAAAAGTAAGCCATATCATTTAATGAAAGGTGAATTTAGAAAAAATGATCAATTTAGCATAAATTTCATAACCAAACTCCCAATCATTGGTATGTGAGTATTGATAGCTGGTGTCTTATAATAAAAATCAGAAAAATATATTTTTCTTTTGTTATCCCTCAAATGCAAATATGAACTATTGATTACAATAAAAATTGCCATTTATGAAAGTAAATCTTTATGCAATTTTCAACGAGTTATGAGTTGTGTCTTTTTTGACCATCTATTGATTGAACAAATATGATATATGTTTTTCAGGGATATTGGGAGAAATGCTATTGAGAGAAACTGGATCTCGTTAAATCATTAACACCCCCAACAAAAATCTGAGTTTCCAGTTTTCGATTCATACGGTATTTTTTTTTTTATCAACTCGATTCATACGGTATTGAAGAATTAGTTGCTTAATCAGTTATTAATTCCTTTAAAAAGTTCTAATTCGAGGTCTGGCGCTTCTAGCAAAAAGTCTTGTCCAATTATTAACTTTGTTTAAGGAGGGTGGATACACACAATTCTATATGTTAATCCAACTTTCACTGTTAAATCATATCCCAAAAAAATTTGAGTTTCAGTTTTCTATTCATACGTTATTAGGGTTAACGTGCATTTTAACCAATTATTTGTTACAAAAAGCGCGTCTGGCACAATTATTTTTAAAATGATTCATATAAACCAACCATCTTTTAAAATGGTCCATATAAACTAACCATAATTTAAAATGGGGTAACTTGGCAATTTATTACAAAAAGGAGCACCTGACACAACAAAATTATGTACTGTATTGGCCAAGTTGCCTCATTTTAAAAGATAGTTAGCTTATATGGACCATTTAATAAATAATTGTGCCAGGCAAGGTTTTTGTAACAAATAATTGGCCAAAATGCACCTTAACCATACGTTATTATTGAAAATGATAAGCAAAATTTTTTTTATTACCAACCATATAATAATTAACAAACATTCGCAAGATTGTTGCTATTAAAAGGAAACTTCCATGTTACTACCATATAATCAGCACGTAGCTTTACCAATTAGTCAACGGACTCAATTAGGGACAGCCTGTCTTCACTTTAAAAAGTGTTTTTGTGCATTATAAAGCAAAATTTCTCTTGTATATTTATTTTATAGAGTATTACACAATCATTATTTAAAATATAAGTGGGGCAAAAATTTACATAGGCATGGTGCTGAACATGTGAAAAATAAACAATCACATCCAGATTTGCTCAAGCAATAAAATCATTGACATAATTGGAAAATAATGTTACCCATCTCGTGTCATTACTAGTACTTATTTCTTTATTAAAAATAAATTAAGAAAACTGCAAATAAAAATCTCCCTAATTAGTCACGTAAAATAGTACTGTTCTCTTCTCAATGCTGCCGTGGGCATACCTTTAAAAGTTTTTATTGGATTCTTTTGTGTGACTTATTATACCTAATACATATAATCTAGTAATATATTATATATGGTATGATTAACTAATTTTACTTCTTTACATTAAAGATCAGAAGGAGTGTGAAACATCCACTCTTGGATAATCATTCGGACTATGCTATTTTCTTTTTTGTATATCAACTAACAATCAACTCCTTTTTATGATCTTATTACCAGATATATGAATAACCAATTATTCAAGTTTTGGAGTTTATGGCTTCCCCTCCTAACACAAGTCTCATTGTGTTTGGATTATAGGAGGGAAATAAATACTTATTTTACTAAAAAGCACTTAAAATAGGTTTGAGATTTTTTGTGTGTGTTTGATTTGACTTATTGTTTTAAGTGTTTATAGTTTATAAGTCAAAATAAGCAAAAGGAGGGAAAAAAAAAGAGATTATAGCTTCTTGTTAAGTGCTTATAGCTTATATGTATTATTATTTAGTTAAAAAAATTTATATTTGTATGATTTCTAATTCATATAATTTTTATCAATTAAATATATATATATTTGAATTTCCATTTTTTTTGCAGATAATTGGGAAAATTAATTAGAGATCACATGGAAGAAGCATAATTAAGATAAGGTCATACGAAGTTGTAAATAACAACTTCTGGCCTGGTGATAACTCGTGGGACCTTATCTTAATTATGTTTCTTCTACGAGACATCTATTTAATTTCCCCCAAATAATTTTAATTTTTGACTCAAAATCATCATAATTCAAAAATTCAATTTAGTTCTATTATTCAATAAAATTCATGCCCATTTTTGGTCATTTTCATCTTCAACTTATATTTCAAGATAATACTCTAAACATGTTTCAACAGTTAAATTCATCAAAAAGTCATTTTTTTTCACAGCTAATCCAAGGAGGGGTAAAGGTCCAATTTCGCCCTGGAAGTAACCCAATAGGAGCATTCAGTGTCCGGAAGTAACAAAAGGAGCATATTTACTCCGGAAGTAGCAAAAGCAGTGCGTTTTAGCCCACAACAGACATACTTTCGGGGGTAAATACGCTCCCTTTGTGGGCCAAAACGCGTCGCTTTTGCTACTTCCAGGGTAAATATGCTCCTTTTGTTACTTTTGGACACCGAATACTCCTATTGGGTTACTTTTGGGGCGAAATTGGACATTACCCTAAATCTTATTATACAATCTGACTTATTTTCAACTTAACTTATGTATAAGTCATATTGAAAATAAATCACTTTTCCAATCGTTAATCCAAACTCACATAATGTCTCCTCTAGGATTCAATCTCGATACCTCAAAAGATCTAGCAGAGTTTTACACTATTAGATCAACCATATGTTAGTTCGGAGTTCGGACTATACTATTCTAATATAGATACAACACTTATTAATACGGGTTAAGAAGTTGGGATTGCATTATGTGAACGTGAAACAAATTTAATTATGGATACTCTTATATTATTTATAGACATAGTAATGTTACTCCTTTCTTCGGAAGGATGGGAGTCACGATAATTAGTATAATGATGTAACTTTTATATATATAAAAAAAAATTCCCCTCAAAATTTAGAAGTTTCTTATTTGAAAAAGAAATAGGGAAAAGTATAAGGAGCTAGGCTATAATCACTGTCGGTCACCGTGGATGAAAAACACAACAGGCTTTTGTTGCCTACACGTGGATTGCTTTGGCCGGCGTGGTCTCTCAGTCCTTGATGATTTATAAGCCACAATTTTGGCAAAGAAATCAACAGAGAGAAATTCAAATCAAAGACGAAAACTTTTACACAAAAACTAATTTTTGGCAGAAAGAAACAGTGAGATTCATCTATTCTTTGCCGAAGAATCTGGTCTTCTCCCCTCTCCCGGTTCCCTGGTAACCCGTGAAGTTTCGGATCATCGCTTAATTTCTTCCAGGTTTCTCTTTATCCACCATTTCTCTTTCTATTTTGCATATGCGATTCTTTTCAATCGTTTTCTTTTCTTTCTCCTTTTGTATCTATCGTATAAATCCATATTGGTTGGTTATGAGCGAATCCCAGTTGATTCGATGTATAAACGCTGGTAATTCTTCTTTAACTAGTTCTTTTTTTATTTCTTCATTTGGCGTTCGTTTATGTATTTTTTTAAGAGATTCGTTCGCTTATTTGGCAATTTGAGTAATGGATGAAGTTGGGTTTTCTTGAAGGAATTTTTATGGTGATTATTGACGACGAACTCGGGATTTAGCCGGGAGAAGTGTCTTTCTTTGTCTCTCTTCGGTCGAATATGGTGATATCTCCTGATTCTTAGTTTCTCACTTCAATTTGCTCTGGAATCGCAAAGTTCTTGAAGAAATATTGAACTTGTGGACTGAATATTTTTTCAGATAAGTTCAATTGGAGTGAAATTGGTCCAATCAGCTCCTATCTTGTGCCTGTCTTTGTGACCCAATAAGGGTCTGTGCCATCAAGTAGGGTTACTAAGTCAATTCTAGTTGTGTGTCACCAAAAAAATAGTCAATTTTAGTTGTTTAGTGCCATAGCTTATTCCAAAATGGTGGAATCAATTGCTGCAATTTCACTTCTTGGCCATCGACCTGTCTCTGGAGGAAATGTAATCAAGGATGTATCTGGTAAACGTAAAACATTGGTTCATTGTCGGTTCCCAGCAACTGAGTTCGTTGGTGGAAGGATTATTATATCATTATCTTTGCCTAAAACAAAAAGGGAAGGTTTTCTGTCATCATCAATTAAGGCTCTGGCAATGGAGCTGACTAAAGAGGCATATGCATACAGGGAAGAGAGAATACCAAAGAGAGAAAGTAACGGGGTTGATCGTGGCTTTGAAAGCAGACCCGCTTTGTGGCCACCAGCGAACAGAGCAGATAATCCTTCGCTTCATAATCCCTTACTTAGACAAGAAAGAATGGGATGTGGCTGGTTGGGTGCCATATTTGAGTGGGAAGGGGTTCTCGTTGAAGATAATATTGATCTTGAGAAGCAAGCTTGGCTGGTTCTTTCTGAAGAAGAAGGAAAGTCCCCTCCTCCAGCTTTTATCCTTAAGAGAATAGAAGGGATGAAGAATGAACAAGCGATATCTGAAGTTCTATGCTGGTCCAGGGATCCAGCGGAGTTAAGAAGAATGGCTAATAGAAAAGAAGAAATTTACCAGGCTTTGCAAGGTGGGAAATATAGTCTAAGGGCTGGGTCAAGAGAGTTTGTTAGTATTTTGATGCATTATAAGATACCAATGGCATTGGTTTCTACTCGTCCCAGAAAAACTCTCGAGTCTGCAGTGGGAACAATTGGTATTGAAGAGAGTTTCAGTGTTATTGTAGCAGCAGAGGATGTGCATAGGGGAAAGCCTGATCCAGAAATGTTTGTGTATGCAGCGCAGCTTTTGAACTTTATACCTGAAAGGTGCATTGTATTTGGGAACTCAAATCAAACTGTGGAGGCTGCACATGATGCCAGGATGAAGTGTGTGGCTGTTGCTAGTAAGCACCCTGTCTATGAGCTTGGTGCTGCAGACTTGGTTGTAAGGCGTCTGGACGAGCTCTCAGTGGTTGATTTGAAGAACCTGGCAGACATTGAATCTACTGAATTTGGGTCTGTGGAACCTGAGTTGGAGCTGGAGGAGGATGCAGATTTAGATATATCTTCCGTTGATGACAATTTCTGGTAACCTTATAAAATGTACAGTTAGTTGACCTTCATCTGATTCTTGATGATTATAGTTACAGATTAGCCCCTTGTGTATATGAAAAATAATATAAAATTTAATTAAAAATAGGTGGCCTGCATTGAACAATATTGATGTACCTCAGTATGTTATGTACTATATACATGCTCCGGCTTCATGTGGTGGTCTAGTAAGGGATTCCCAAGGCAATTGTATTTTAGGTTTTATGTAAGAAATTTGTTATGGATATTTTTTTTATAACATGGTATGGATAATTTTAATTTGGTTACTGATAGAGTATAATGGCATCGTACGATCTATGTAGTCGACCTCACCTAGTGGGTTAAGACTTTGTTATTGTTGTATGGATTATTTTACCACTACAAAGCAGACCGGTGCTCTTGAAGGTCTTAGGATTTATCATTTCCATTGATTCCGTAGAATTTCTTGATAACTGGATCTTGTGCTTAGAGACACTGTTGCAGGAATTTTTCGAGAAAATGATTGAGGAGGTTAGGAAACTTATTGCTATGAGTTTGAACAGGAACATCAAATTTATTATGTTCGTAAATTAGCCAATAATTATGCTAATTTGGCTTAGTCTAGAGCTGCTCATAGCACTGAAGGGCAATTTTCACCTTCTAACTATTCTTTTTTTCAAATTGAATCGATCTGTGCAAACTAACTGAAGCCCAGGGTTACATTTCAAGTTCGCAAGTTCCGAGAATAAAAATAGCACGGGTCTCATGGATTGATTATAAGCTGAATGATTCATTGCCTAGTTCATGCTCTTGCAATGGCATCAAGGTGATGACTGATTAAATGGACTTGAGGGCAGGCAGGGAGGACCTGCATGGGGATTGAAGATGGAACAAGTAAAAAAGAAATGGCAAAGGTGTAAATTTACCGATAGACAATTATCTAAAGAGTGTCTGACACAAAAAAGTATTTTATGGTATTTAAATACCAAAAAAGTTTTAAAAATGATGCGAATTTAACAAAACCGTTATCTATAACCAAACTTCTGTCACTTTTTTCTCGTGCGTCCCACGTGATTTCTTCATCAAAAAGTAACGAACGTTTGCTTATATATAACGGTTTTGTTAAATTCGCATAATTTTATAACATTTTTGGTATTTAAACACCACAAAAAATATTTTTGTGTCAGACACTCATCGTGATAAATGTCATTAGTAAATTTGCACTTTTACCCGAAAAGAAATAAATGAATAAAACAAAATCAATTGTGAAAGAAAAAGTAGAGAAAAGTAGGAAATAACAATGTCAATGAATACTCCACAAAGGCGCAAATTTAAACTCAATTATTTTTTTTAAATCCAGATAGTGTTGCCAATGATTGAGAGACTAATCATCGAGGCGTGGAAATGACTAAAGTGGAATTTTCCTCTCCCAACAAAATGATTATATCCACAGGATGAGTGGGTCTTAAAAAATTGAAAATTAAAATGTCCAGCCCACCCTTTTCTGAAAAAATTAAAGGAAATACTGATTATAAATTATTTCTAAAATTAAAACAGTTTGCCACGGTTTAAACCATGACAAATTGTCATAATTTATTTTAAAAATATGACATTTATCACGGTTTTTTACATAATTGTCACGTTTTGTTTGTTTCATTTAAATACTAATTATAAATTATTTATGAAGTAATTAATTACTTGAAAACATTTTTAATATGATGTTTGCTATTTTAATATTCTTTAAAAATCTTTTTCATTTACAATATATATAAGATTACTTTCATGTAAAAAAATAATTATCATTGTTCAAAGATAAACATCTTGCAACGAAAATATTCAAAAAAAATTAGAAATTATATAAAAGAACAATTACATATGTGAATAAAATAAATAGCAAAACTGATTTAAGGAAAAGTTACCAAGAAAAGATGGAGCAGCACAAACATGGGTGGATGGAGGAGAGGAGAAAAGAGGAGAGGAGTGTGTGTAAAATGGGGGGAGGGTTTATATAGGAGTTTGCATGCAATTTGTCACGGTTTTGTTCCAAAAACCGTGACAAATGTTGTTCGAAATTAATTAAAAATTCGGGCAACAAGGTGGCACAATTCATCACGGTTTTGCTTTCAAAACCGTGACAAATATTGACCGATTTTTTAATTAATTTTGGGCAGCATTTGGCACAGTTTTGAGAGAAACCAGTGACAAATGTTGACCGATTTTTTAATTAATTTTGGGCAACATTTGCCATGATTTTATGAGCAAAACCATGACAAATGTGGCACACAAAAATCGTGACAAACATAAAAATTTGACAAATTTGTCACGGTTTTGGAGCAAACCCACAACAAATGCCCTAAAAAAACAACCATAACATTTGTCACGGTTTAAACCGTTACTAATGGTTCAAAACTGTGACAAGTTCCACACATTTGTCACGGTTGTGGTTAATCATAAGTTCATAACAAAGAAACTGTTAGTACTGATTTTTTTTTTTTTTTTGTAGTGGGAGACTCTGCCTGAATCTTTTTATTGAAACCGTCCAATAACCAACTGTTAGAATCTCTAACCGCAAATGCAATGGCTGCTAAACCACCATCATTCTCAAAGGCTCCATCACAATTTATTTCAAGAGTTACCTTCAGGAGGAGACCACTTGATGATTTGCCCAGATCCAGTAGATTCCCAATAATGCCAGCATCCTATTTTTGAAACCATCCCCGCACTTCCCATAACTCTCCAAGGAGAGATTCTGCCTGTTTACAAGTAAACAATGGATCAGGTAAAGATATTTTGGTACAAAAAATTGCATTGTGATTTCCAAATCTGCCATAGTATTATAGCTAAAACAGCCATATGCCATTCAGAAAGCTTTGCCTCAACAAGGTTCCACGCAATCCAGTATCTAAGGTTTAAAAGTTGGTTTGTTTCAAATCTGAAAGAAAGGCAACTATTAAACCAAGTTTTTTGAGCCCAATCACATAAGAGAAATGAGTGTTCTGCGGACTCAATTCTTGATTTACATACTAAGCACACATTAGAAAGAAACAACACACTTCCTTCTGCGTAAATTTTCCATGGGTTACAGAGCAATTTTACCAACAAACTATTGTCCAAGTTGCAGATGGCACAATTGACAATTGAAAGGGTCGGAAATACCAATGGACCTTTTAAGCGGGGGCAGATTGGCCAACGCCGTTAAAAATACCAAACGACCGTTACGTTTAATATAAAAAATATTGGCCCACAATTTTTCATGGGGTTAAAGAGCAATTTTACCAATAGACTATTATTCAGGTTGTAGATGGCACAATTGACAATAAACATGGTTGTTATCACCAATAGACCTTTTAACCAGGGGCGGATTGGCCAATACAGTTTTACTTATGGATGTTGACTGTTAATTTTAAGATGTGACGGACAAGTTGCTATGTGGAACATTTTAGACTGTGACATGGATTAATAATAGGAAAATACCAAAATACCAAGGTAATCAAACCCGGACCGGGGCCTAGACCGGTGGAGGTAGTAGGTCAAGGGTTAGTGGGTCAGTTCGGAGTCAACCCGTGGGCTAGACCGGTGGGGAATAAAAAATTAAAAAATAATTTAAACTCTCATTATTCCATTAAATACTAAATATTAATTATTTTTTTTGCCAACTAACTAATTATTAGTTCACTACCTTAAATCACTAACAAAATATCATATACTCATCCAACATTCCTTATGATTTATTTGACATATTGACATTATAGCATCAATCCACTATCAAATAACATCAAAATTAGTAATCACAAAATATTCTTCACATAATAATTATCAAAATAGATAAATGATTACAAAATATTCATACTCATAGTACTTTATCATTAAACTAATAGTTATTACCATTAAAATTGTCATTAATTTCAACAAATATTGCCTTCTACCATTCATGCAAAAAAATATTTTTTTTTTAGAAAAAAAAAAAAGCTAACCCACTGACCCACCGGGTTGATCCGGGTCAGTGGGGGTCCGGGTTAGCATCAAACCCGGCCCGGTTGAGTGGCCGGGTTGGCGGGTTACGGGTCAACCCGGCCGGGTCGGGCCGGGTTTGATTACCATGCAAAATACCCCCAAGCGATTAAAAAACCCCTCCCATTGTGACAAGTTGCCATGTGACACATTTTAGACTATCGATGGTGGGTGAGGATAAGGGTGTCCGCTGCCCATTGCTGTCCGCCATCCTCGAGTGTTCTTGCGTTCATAGTTATGGTAAGGGCTCTGTCGTCAAGGGTGAAGGTATGTGAGGGCAGGTGAGGGTGAGGGTAGGTGAGGTGAAATCAGGTCTGCCATGTGGAATTCACCAAGTTATCAGGTGGACATCATTGCGCCAATTGTCCCACAACTAATGATGGGTTACACAAATAAAATAGTATTGGCCTATCCGCCCCTGGTTAAAAGGTCCATTGGTGATACCAACCCTTTTTATTGTTAATTGTGCCATCTGCAACCTGGATGATAGTCTGTTGGTAAAATTACTCTTTAACCCCACAAAAAATTGTGGGTCACACTTTTTATATTAAAAAATTGTGGGCCCCACTAAAGTTTGTAACGGACGTTTGGTATTTTTAACGGCGTTGGCCAATCTGCCCCCGGTCAAAAGGTCCATTGGTAATTCTGTCATCTACAACTTGGACAACAGTCTGTTGGTAAAATTGATCTTTAACCCATTTTCCATTGTTGGTGAAGCACCAGATAATAAACGCCACATCAAATTTCTGACCTTATAAGGAACCTTCGGCTTCCAAACTTTTTTCCATATCATGCTATAAATAGAGTTGGATGACTCTGAAAAATTCCGTTCAAAACCACTTAGGATTTTTCTTGCAACTTGATACCCATCCTTAACTGTATAAGACCCTCTAGAAACCCGTCCATATCCACTGATCCTCTCTATTACAAAAGGCTGACCTTGTTTCATGGGCCATTGTAATGTTACGATAGATCTACATTGATCAATGGATCAGGCTTCTTGGAGTACAGGTGCCCCTGAAAATTTCATATTTCTTTCACGAGCTGTCGCTCCTTCTTCCTTGTAAGCTACTCATTTGGGTTCTTCTTATAAGGATTTATTAACAACTTTATCTTCTCATTAAGTAGGGGATAATAAGGTAGCTAGAAGGTTTTTTACTTGGTTATTAAACATTAAGTGAGAAAAAAATTTAGACAACTTGAAGATGTGTGCAGGACAAATAGAATAATCAATTTGTATAGGATGGTAAAAAGACCCATCTAGATGGATTCACATAGAAGTTAACAGAAATATTAAGATATCAACAAAAAAAAGTAGTCTTATAAATGTTACTTCCTTCGTTTTTAAATATAAGATTCATTTGACATTTTTTGGACTCGAATAAATTATATTAGAAAATTTTTTTTAGGAAAATCAATTTATAAACAACTTATTATTTAGCTTATCTAGGATTTTCTTAAAAAGTCAACTAGGTCCTATATTTAAGAACTGAGGGTGGGAGTAATACATTGTTTGGTCCTTCTAATTTTGACCTCACTTTGGTTTGATCCTTGTGTTTTGAACTTATAGGTTTTGGTAGCTCAAGAAGACAAAATAATTCAAGTTTTTGAACATTGATTATCATTCTTAACAAAAGCAACTTGAAAAACTAAAATTAAGAGACTATGAGAATCAACATTGTATTAGCCCATCTCCATGTATAATAAGAAAGTGAGAAAATTCTTCTTTTCATGTTCGGCCTTTTTTAATCACTCCATTTCACTTCTTTCCAGTGGCACGCAAAACTCAAAACATGAAATAGACTTCGAATTTTGCTGCAATCCAATAGTTCTTCTGAATTTCCTTTGAATCTCTTTGATTGCTGGTCTGGTTTCCCCTCTCTGTTAAATTATAAGTAAAATGTGCACGTGAGTGCCAGCAGAAAAATGATGCAGAAGAAAATGCAACGAAGAATGTGGCCCCGACATGAACAGGACGAAATTAAACAAATATCAATCCAAACAAGAATAATAAACAAGACTTCAAATACATCAATGCATCATTCTGCTTAGTGAAAGAATCTTCAGCTACGACCAAGATAGATAGAGTAGCATGGGAATGCAACACTTCTTGCTGGTTACTAGCCGAATGATGGACATTAGTGATCAGATGTTTGCAGTTTAATCATTATTGTAATATTGAAAACATCAACAACATCAACAATCAACCTTAAAAGTATGAGTATTAGTTGTAATCATCCAATTGTGTTGAAGCCTATAAACATCTGAGTGAGATTATAATTGAATTGCGGATATATAGTCGATAATGGTGCTGATTGGATTGTTGTTGACAACTGTTGAGGAATCTAATTATTTTGGACAACCCGATAATCACTATTGACAATTACCGATACATTATTATTTAATCTCACATGGATATTTAGAACTTCAATACAATTTGACGATCTTAACCGGCTTTATTGTTACTTTCCCTATGAAAGTCATCCCACCAATTTAGGAAAAAAAAATTTCTATGTTGGCGATCAGCCGATAATTCTTCAGGCGCTTAATTTTGACCATTTCCCAAATTCGATTGCAAATAAATATAAGCTCTCTCTTTCTATATCTATCTAGCTACTACTGTTACAATTATATATGCATAATGATTGGGACTGACCGAAAACGGACATGAAGGAAGCAGCTAAGGCATATATAGGAGTACAAGATAAGGACTTGTTGGGCGAGCTGACGTGTCATTGTGATAAAGACGAAGCTTTCTGATCAGACTTGCATTGGTGGTTCAGTATAGCCCAGAATCTTGACTGACTGTACATGCTGTTTCTTTGTGTGGGGTGCTAATGCCATGCCAATCCTTTTGCAGACATGGATGTCAAGATCTCTAGGTTGCCTAGTTACCATTTCCATTAAAACTAGAATCTCTCTTGAAGACATTCATTAGTTTCAACATGAAACCAGCACAAGTGATCAGAGACCCATGTGAGTTGTTGGAGTTGAAGAAGTCAAAGAGTATGAGACTCATAATTCTTGGTAGTACACTTCCCACTTAGAATTTATGACAATGTATCCATCATCTGTTAGATTAACTTGCGGAAGGGTTGGACATTCGACCATTTTGGTGAGTGTTCGATTCCTGTAGAGTACCACTTAGTTGTGATTCTTGTTAGAGTTGTTTAAATTGTCCTTGTCTCAGCCGTCCCAGTCCTATCCCGGGCTTGATGGATCGGAATTTTTCGTGGACCAACGGGATCTGATACCGGGAACAACAATATCGAGGCTAAATTGGAACTGGGATGATGCCGAGATACAGTCATGTCCCAGATATTCCCGGTCCCGGTCTTGGTACCATAATTATAATTACTTTGTTAAAACATTTTCCTAACCTAAATATTTATTTATCCTATTAACTTCATTAATTAATTTTTCCCAATCAAAATATTCATTTCTTCCTTTACCTTTTTTAATTAATTTTTATTGTGGTTGTTGTCTTGTTTAATTATTAATATTTTGAGGATTTTGGAAGTAGCTAAAATTGATTTATTGGACTAAATGGTTGTTAAACGATTAATCTTTGTTTACACGAAAGTATAGATGAGAAATAAGAAAAATTAGTTATAGCATATTATTAGTAGCCAAGGCATAAATATACACATGCGCTTTTTTTAATGTTTCTTGGTTAATGGGATTGTGTCCAAGAAAATTGGGACTTCCCGATCCCATCCCGGTGGTGCCGGAACCCCCTTGATACTAGGACCAAGACCGGGATGCAAATTGCGTCTCTGCCTTCTTTTGGTATTGGGACTTGGGATAAGGGTGTCCCGCTCTCGTCCCGGTACTTGAACACCCCTAACTCTTGTCGCAGCGCTAGGGAAGACATTCCTATGGCTGAGTGAAGCTTGGCGAAACCTACCAATGTGGACAGAAGAAAGGGCTTGTTTGTCATGTTCTAGAGCCTACAAGGACAGACTTCAATGGATCATGAGTTAGGAGACCTGCCCTTGGATTATGAGCGAGTCTTAACCCTTTCTAAAAATTTAAACATAAAAAAGAAAAAAGAAAAAAAAAGAATTCATGACAATGCACGTTGCTCGTCAATTGACGTCCTAGCAGCAGTTCCACGCCACGACATTTGGTGCATTTGATGCTTCATTCCCTCTGGTCAAAACCTTCCTTAGGTACCCTTTTTGGTTAACCAGATCTTAATAAAAACATAAATGTATTGAATTCAAGGGTTTGGAAAGTACCACACCCCAAAAAGTTAGTAATTGAATTTGGAGAATCCAATAAGCTTGTTCATTTCTTTCTTTCTTTTTTGATTACAAATCTTTCAAATAAACAAGATTCACCTAACTTACAAATGGCATTTGCAGGATAGGCACAGACGACGAATAAGTTTGACTTTGGAACTTGCACTTGTTATAGAATACAAACAAAATATAGCAGGTCGGGTAAAATAACAGAAGCAGACAGCATTATAGAGAGGGAAGAGAGATAAAGCCCTTGTAACAAAATCACACGACATTCCATTCATTTTTATCTATGAAATCCTTAAGCTCTGTGACACTTGTCTCAAAACGTTGCTGCTGACTTGATATTTAGCTCACACCTCCATCAGATCCTTACATACAATCTAATTGCCTAATTTTTTTATTTTTTTTTTGTAAAAAAATCTTCATAAAGTCTTTGTTTCACTCTTATGGTAAAAGCTTGGTAATTTTGAAATTACATAAGCTCCATAATGTCTTGTTATGTAGGCTAAAACTGTCTCAGAGGAAATATAAATTACCTTCTTCTTGGGATCAGGCTGGCGATATTATAGCTCTTAAAACAGATGGGGAAAAGAATCTGAAATAATTTTATTGTTAGAATGCTAAGAAAATAACTGAAGCTGCAATTATATATTGTTAGACTGTTAGAAAAAACTTGTGCCTTTTTTTGCCCACAGAAAAAACTTGTGCTTATCCGAGTAGAGATGCACAATAAAAAGATGAGATCACTTTCGTACGATGCATTTTTTAACTCGCACCTGCTAATAAAGTTCTGGTGGTAGTTGTTTTTTTTGGGGGAAAAAAAAAATCCCTCTCAATTTGTGAAATCTTAAATAAAGAATTTTGTATTGTTAATGGCTGTTAATACCTATCATGAAGTTATTATTGAGATTTTGCAAATTGAAAGAGATTTTTTTTTATCATTTTCCCTTGTTTTTTAATATGAAAATCATTGCTCTTAAATTAACTAGTTGTTGGAAAGTTACCATTGTTAATGTTGGTGTTCATTGAGTACTTTATTTGAGACCAAAACTGTCGTATATGTTTGGGTTTTGATCTGGTTCGTACGTCTTTACTAATTATTTATCAAATGAAAAATCAAATAAGTTTGTTGCTTTTCCTGGACAATAAAACAATTAGAATGCCGCTAATCCGATTACAGATGCATGATAAAATTAATTAATAAATGGATATAATTTTCCCATGACGCTTGCTTTCAGTATCATCCTCTTCTTTAATTATCCTCTTTAAATAAAGATTAAGAAAATTAGTTAACATATATACTTAATTGTGAGAATTGTGTATTGATTTTTTTAAAATACATTTCTTAATTGTTTGTATGTGTTGAAAACTATCTTATTAATAATGAAAACCATATGAAATATCTGTAATGAATAAGTTGTTTGAGACAAATTAAAAAATTGTGATATATTTTACATCAAAACAAACCTTTTGATTGATTAATTCTTATAAGTAGGGTAGGAAGCATTATTTTTTTTTCCCACTTGATATTAAAATCACTGCTCTAGAATTATGGATAAGTTGTTTGAGACAAATTAATAAATTGTGATATATTTTATATCAAAACAAACTTTTTGATTGATTAATTCTTATATGTAGGGTGGGAGGCATTATTTTTTTTTCACTTGATATTAAAATCACTGTAAAATTATGGATAAATTGTTTGAAGGTTCGGTAGATAACACAGTTAATGCTGCTGTTGTCAGTGTTGAATAAATTATATTTAGAAAGCCACTCCAAAGGAAAATGATGGCTTCCTGAATACTTTATTGAAGATGATGAACAGTTTGGCATGTACAGGGTACAGCTCCTTCTAGTCACTCTCACCATGTTTCATTATGACTCCAATTGTTTTTGAAACACTTGTTTTTTTTTTTTTCCAACTTCATTTCCATTTAATATACAGTATATTTAATGATAACAAAATTTACACAATTCCATAAAACAAGTTGTTTTTTTTTTTGAAAATGAGTCAAAATGCATAAAACAAGTTGTTGGTATAATAGATGTAAAGAATAAAATCTAATGAATTTTTATATTTAAAACTAAATCAAATTCCTCTGCTAACTCATACTCTCTCAGGTCTTAAATATAAAATATATTTATCTATTTTGATTAGATTAAAGATATTAGTTATATTAATTAAAATCACATGATATTACCAATGCACCATAACTATATACTTTTACCCTCCCCCTCCCCCTCTTACTTGTATATCATTGAGAAATATTAATAGGGATAATTTAGGAAAAAAATTAAGAACAATTAGAAAGATGTCTTATATTTATGACTAATCTCACATCTCTAAATAAGTCCTATATTTAGGACCGGAGGAGTATATAACTAATTTTTTATGTGGATTTAGTAAAAAATTCAAACATCTCATCACATCGTGATGAACTCTGCCGTTAAACTCAACCATTTTTCTTGCATAATTTGGATAGGAAGGAGTAGTAAATTTGTTGTTGATCTCTTGGACAGTCCACTTTGTTTGAAAAACTTTGAATGGAGGACTCCTCTCAAAAGGCATCGAGGGGGACCCGCAGGCCGCAGATGGATTCCACTATGTATGGAGTTGTTAATTGATTATTAATTATGTGAAAAAATAATCATAATCAATCGCTTTAAATTTTTCTGCTTTTTATTTTTCTCGATCTCGATATTTTTAAATATTTCTCAGTCTTTTATATTGAAACCTTCTTTTTTTTTTAAAAAAAAATGACCTTATTATATATTAATCATCAAAGTGTAATTATTAAGATTGTCTCTGGAATAGTCTATGTTCCAATTTTTTAGTGCATTTAATTGTCAGGGAGATTCATCGCTTTGCTGCACATGGACTAGATATTAATTAAATAAAAGCGTGCTTTTTCAGTAAAATATAAAAACATTGAAGGATCAGATATTGTCACTTACAAAATTACGACTATTAATTTTAAGACATAAAAATGAACAAAAACAATTTTCTTGTATATACTAGATTAATGCACATGCTCGCATGAAGCAGCCGGATAACACTTTATATAAAATTAATAGATGGGTTAATATCACTTTTGGTCTTCAAAACTTTCACTCGGTTTTGATTTTGGTCCATAAACTTTGAAATTCTAGGTAGTTTTGGTCTTTAAACTTTCACTAAATTTTGGTTTTGGTTCCTTAAGTTTAAATTAGTGGTTTTAGTCCTTGAATTTTGTATCATCTATGATTATTAGTCCCTAGTTTTTCAAATTTTTTTAAATTTAGGAACCAATGATTATAAAAGATACAGTTTAGGGGTCAAAACTAAAATTGAGTGAAAGTTCGATGATTAAACCCACTAATATTAAAGTTTAGGGATTAAAACCAAAATTAAGCGAAAGATTAACAATCAAAGTTTGATAAATTAATATCTATAGGAGTAAGGGGGAAGCACCAAAGTTTTGTCATTCATGACCTCATTCATTCTTTAGTGTTTATTTACGTTACGATTTTAAAGTCATGATCTCTTTGAGCCTTTCAATAAATGTTCATTTCCCAAAAGTTTTATTCCTTCTTAATTCAATGCTCATAATACAATATAAATAAATAAATAAATAAATACAAGGCTACCTTTAACAAATATATACATGATTTCCTAAATAAATAAATACAAAATCCTCAGCCTTTCCCTGCTACAAAGCATTAGGTTGGTACAACATTGTTGATTCAATTCTCACACTCTTGTACAAAAATATACAGAGAGAAATTTAACTTTGTTGACAAACAACAAGTGTGACAGGAGGTCTAAACTAATTTTTAAAACGTAAAGTGTGTGTATTAATCAAACCTATTTTTTAAGCCATCAACTCTAAGTTGATGTATTTTGTTTTTAGTCTACAATATGAGTTTATCGAATATCGAGTGCCAAATCAGTTTCGTAGCTTTAAAAGTCCAGCTCACCGAACATAAACAAAAATTATAAAAAAAAATACATGAACTATGTGATACTCTGTCCTGTTCTAATTATAAGATCAATCTAACTTGTTTTTGGAGATTAAGGAAATAAAATATACCACTAAATTTTAACAAACGTTACTTATTATTAGATTATATGTTAGTTTATAAGTAAAATAAATTAATTTTAAGAAAAAAAGATAAACATAAAAAATTTAAAGTGATTTATTCTACATCCTTAATTTCTCCAACGTCAAGGGAGTAATGATTTAGTTGTTTGTCAAAATGTACATGAAGTCTTCACAATATGTTAATTATTATTTGTATTCACAATAATCTGGAAAAAAAAAAATCACAATACAACCTCTCTTAACATATCTATCTATTATATAATAATAGGACGTCGTTAGTCCTCTCTGAATGACACATGGCACCTCTCTTATGCGACACATGTCTTCTCTTCTTTTCTTCCACTGCCCACTTTATTTGGAAAAAAAACCATCCACTTTCTGTTGCACTCATTCCACTCTTCAGGCCCATGTCCTTTTTAACCGTCAACCAGTGTAATATGCACGGAAAACTGCATTAGTGTAATATAAATATGGGGATAAAAAGAAGTGAAGGAGCCAAATCCAAACTTAACCCACTTTTATATTAAGGACTAAAATGAGTATTTCATTGTTGAGAAGTGTTTATGTGAATCCGATTTGCCACACCATATGTGGTCTAATCAACCGCAAAACAAGCATATTACAAATATTTTAATCTAATTAAGAGAAATTTAATATGATGTGACACTTGTATAAGAAAAAAAATCAACGTTCCATTTACTTTTTTTTTGTGAGAGGAACAAATCAATGCTTAATAGTGTCATTCAGACTAAAATATTTGTGAGACGTTTGATTGCGATTGATCATAATACAAATGACATGGTAAAATGGATTCACCTAATAATTTCTCTTAACCATTATACGATAATGATGTTAAAAAAGTAATTCTTTTTTCATGAAAATTCCTTAGGAAAAAATTTAGGCCTACTCTCAATACAATGGCAGTGTTTTTAACTCATGATCCACTGACGAGAAAAGCCTTTCTTTAGTCCACACAAGTAAGTTTCAGTCAACTTCACTTAAATGTAGAGATGCATTTGCAAGTACCACGACTGAAACTACAATTACTAATAATCCCCAAGAATCAAACGCTTGTTAATATGGTCGAATCCTGAAAAACCATTATTATGAGTTTGGGATTTTTTCTTACAATTTTGTTAAAATAGAAAATTACTGTATTAACGGAAGGGAGAGTAACGATAAGGTGACAAGAAAATTAGTTGGGATATAAATGAAAGCCGCCGAGCTGACGTGTCCATATCAGAAGAATTAACGACGCCCCTTATAAATTCCGATTCCCTCTCTTTCAGCCGAAAGAAAAAAAGCTTCTTCTTCCTCTCCTCCTTCACCAATAACCATTCTTTCCCAGCCACTTCCTTCTTTCGCACAACGCCCTATTTCTCTTTTTCTTTTTCTCAGTGCCCTAATTCTCTATTCTCACTTTTCATATATAGCTGGTATCACTCTCATCATAATTAATTCACTTCACTAATTTATCAAGTTTCTCCCATTCAATTCCTTCATTTCTTATTATTCTTACTTTCATACTCTCTTCTCAATCGTTTCTCCTAATCCTGTTTTGTTATCCATTTCTTTGTTTGATTCTCTTGTTTTTCTTTGAGTTTTAGATTTTATTTGTGAGAACCAAAACGTCTCTTACAATTTGTTCTGCTCTTTCTTCAGCCGAACTTCTTCACGGTTTTGTGATTGTTTTTCGTTCACTCTTATCTGTCAACTACTGGAGAAGCACTTCCTGTATGTTTCTGGATATATAAATGGATAACGCGCTTGATGAAACCTAATTTTTGTTTATCGAAGATGACGACGACATTGATCATTATTTTTTAATTTACTTTTCGTTTCGCTGCAATTCTCGCTTTTGAATTTGATAACTGAGCTGTTCTTGCAATTTTCAAGAGTCTTGAGTGAAAAGCGATACACCTGAAACCTTTGTTTGTATCTGTTGCTACCTGATTTGCCGAATTTATTGAAGTTAAGTACTTTTATAATGACAAAGACAGCTTAATTACTAGTCATTTTTTTTTTGTACGTTAGTTCTTTCTACAGGAGAGTACCATGGTCGTGATTTCACGGACAGGTTCAATGTATTGCGCGCGCACTGAGACGACACGATGCAGAGTTGGGAGCAGTGCACTTTTTGGCACAAGACACAAGTTTGACGCATCCCACGTAAAGAAAACTCGTGTTGGTTTCTCTTCCTTATCATCCGATTCTGCAAGGAAGATTCAGATTACTCAGAAAAGGATTGTTACCGATGTTGGATCTAAACGGGGCCACACAGTGATTGTTGCTGCCAGCCCTCCTACAGAAGATGCTGTCATTATTACCGAGCCACTTACAAAGAAGGATCTTGTGGATTACCTTGCCTCTGGTTGTAAGCCGAAGGAAAAATGGAGGTTTTTTTTTTTTTTTTTTTTTTTTTTTTTTTTTAATTTCATGCTATTTCGTTTCTTTGTATCATATATTCGTATAAGCTTGTTGCCAAGGTTCTTGTTCATTACAGTCAATTGGTTTTATTTTGTTTTTATTCAATTTCATGAGGCTTATTAGATAGTAGCTTTCTGTGTTGGCTGTATAATTATCTAGTTTTTCATGGTTTAGTTGTGTGCTTTCTTGTTGCATTTGGAAATCACGATAATTGATTTTGGGTCCGCTAGATTATCAATCCTAAGTTTCAAGGTTCTCATTGGGTGTCGTATTTCCCTGTTGGATATTATCTCAGTTTTAGTCTTCAGCAAATTTCAATAGCTACTCCGTTAAAAAATTTCCTTTTTTGGTAGGTGGGGGCGGGGACTCGGTTAGAATGTTTCAAAATTATAATTGTTTGTTCTCTTATGTTTAAACTAACTTTTACAGAATTGGTACTGAACATGAGAAGTTTGGCTTTGAGTTTGGAAGCCTACGTCCTATGAAGTATGAGCAGATAGCAGAGTTGCTCAATGGCATTTCTGAGAGATTCGACTGGGATAAAGTAATGGAAGGTGATTACATTATTGGACTTAAGCAGGTAAACTAGTTATCTCCATATAAAGGACAACCTTTAAGCATTTAATTTCAGAAGAATCTTTGTTTCGAACGTTGTTTATCAAAATGCTTCCTGGTTGACGCATCCAATCAATCAAATGTTTAGTTTTTGTAACTTATAATTTTATTTATCTTGACTTATGTGGTCCAGGGCAAGCAAAGCATATCATTGGAACCTGGTGGTCAGTTTGAGCTTAGTGGTGCCCCACTAGAAACTTTGCATCAAACTTGTGCTGAAGTTAACTCACACCTCTATCAGGTCAGTTGGATAGTTGTACTTAGGTTTATGCATGCTTGCAGGATGCTTCAAAGATTAAATGTGGTCTGTTGTTATATTGGATAAGGAGCTAGGTGGTTGAAAATTTTTCTCAATCACCGTTTCAGTCAAATAAATTACATCTAATCATCATAGTCAGCTCAACATTGTTCTTTTTAATTTTGGGATATTCACAGATCTGCTAATGTATTGGTTTTCTTTTTCTGGACGTGGCCTCTATATATGTTGCTGTAAATTTATAAAAAAATCTCTTTACGCTTCTTTTGATAGGTTAAAGCTGTTGCTGAGGAAATGGGGATTGGATTTTTGGGAATTGGTTTCCAGCCAAAGTGGGGACTCAAAGACATACCTATAATGCCAAAGGTTCTTTTTTTTTCTTTTTTTCTTTTTTTTGCCTTCTTTCGGTTGTGCGTGACTCTGAACTTGCTGAACATGCACATATTCATTCATTTGTAATAAAACATGGATGACACTTCCTGAAAGCAAATATTAGACAGAAAATTAGGATCTGTCCTTTGCGCTATGCGGCGGAATCTGGCTTGATTTCCTGATACTAGGACTAAATATCTGTCAAATTTCACGGCCATGGGTATTTAATTAACTGATGTAACTGGAAGACTTGCAGCATGCTAGCTTTATCATCCTTATTAGTCTAGCTTGGACACGTGATGGCAAATTTGTGAAAAATATTGACAGTTGCCAACGAAAAATACTGATAACATATATAGAGAACTGGTCTGTTGGGTATGATATATTATTTTGCATTTTTATAATCGAGTATCCAGTTGATAAATGAAACGAGGGGCTGGGCATGTGTCTCAGTGACTTATACTAGAACCATTCTCCAAATATATCTATATTTATATAAGATGTAGCTGTCATCTTAAAACTGCCAATTTACCCTTTTGTAGTAAGTTAAATGTGTATTATTGGAGGTTTATATCTGGTTAACTTCTGGGATCATTGATTATCACTGAATTGATTGTTTAGAACATCTCTTGTTAGCAAAGCAATGGTCTATCTTTGTGGTTTTGTTTATTTAGTGTGTTGTCTGCATGCAATTAACATGTGGGGAGGGCGGCCTAGTTCCACTCAGTAACTGAACAATTACAATGGTCTTCATTGGTCTATTACACGCTCTCTTACACGGGTGTTTTGGCTCAGGGAAGATATGAAATAATGAGAAATTACATGCCCAAAGTTGGTTCCCTTGGACTTGACATGATGTTTAGAACGTGCACTGTACAGGTGAGAGTATGATATTTTATGAGCTCATTATTTCCCAAGGAATCCTATGTTGGGTGTGGTGATAATAAAATATTCTGAAGTAAGATTTTAACCATCTCTCATGCTGGATATTGATATATTTCAGGCTTTACTTTTATAGGTCAATCTAGACTTCGATTCTGAAGTAGACATGATAAGGAAGTTTCGTGCTGGTCTAGCCTTGCAGCCTGTAAGAAGCATTGATCTTTTCTTTACTTTGGGAATTTGTGGCATGATATGAGATGTAAATGATGTTGTATATATCAAACAGATAGCAACTGCTCTATTTGCAAACTCACCCTTCAAAGAAGGAAAGCCAAATGGTCTTCTCAGTATGAGAAGGTAAATTGTCAATTAGTTGTCATCTTCAATGTATGCAGTTCGCATTCTTGCTATATATATCTTATTCAATTCTCAATTGCTTGAAACAGCCATATATGGACTGATACTGATAACAACCGCACAGGGATGCTGCCATTTGTTTTTGATGACTCCTTTGGGTAAGTTTAATAGATAGTTTGTGACTCTTGAATTACTTTAATTGTCTAGCAAAATGTCTGTAGGGTTCCGACTTGCTTTGAAGTTAACATATGGCTTAAAAACACAGGGCAATTGTTTAGTTGTTTCAGATCTTCAAAGCCTTGAGCTAATCATTTATATTGATGGTCCGAATAAAAAATTACATGTATTTGAATTTTACATGTAGATGGTAGAATGCTATACATTAACACCTGGCGTGCTCAATCTCAATATCAACTTAATATGATAATATCAGTGTCAGGACATGCTATTCTCAAACTTTATATTTACTTTTTACTAGGCCTAAATGTTCTTCCCTAGCTTAGGATTATTTAAATTTCTCCTTGTGAAGTTGCATTCATATGCAACTAATGAATTTCTATTATTTTCTTTAATCATCTGGTTGGATTTTTTTTTTATATATAAAAAAAATAACGTGTCATCTTGGAATGTCACTAAAAGCACATCATCAATTTATTTTTCATGTGCTGGGTTTGTGGTTTCTTTTTTCACTCTTTTATATTCATATGCCGTAAGAATTTGAATGAATTTGTGTTAGTTGGCGTAAACTCTTTTGGTTGAGAACTTCAAACAAAAACTGTTATGATGCTATAGTCTATTTTGTTGACTAATTGCTTTCCAACTTAAGTATACGTTTGGTCCTTAATGTTTTGCATCAAGTTTCAGTTAGTTTCTTAAGTTTGAAAAATGCACTTTTAGTTCATTTTTGCTAACAACATTGGTTTCATTTAACCAAAGATCGTGACTCAGAAAATCTAAGGTGTGATTCTATAATTAAATGTTAAGAAAAATGGTTAATTTTACAACATAAAAATGATTATACTAAAGTATTAAACTGTAAGCATATTTTGTCAGCATTTAACTACAGAATCAGCAATTAGATTTGCTGAGTCAGCATTAACATAATGGACCAAATGTATATTCTATCCTATCCTATCCTTTTTTACTTTTTAATCTTTTCAATGTTATTTCATCCCTTCTGATTTCTTTTGAACTCTTCAATTGCAGCTTTGAGCAGTATGTTGATTATGCTCTAGATGTTCCTATGTATTTTGTCTATCGGAAAGGGAGATATGTCGACTGTACCGGAATGACCTTCAGGGTTTTCATCTCTCTTTGATATTCTTACTATCTTATGCTGTCTTAAATTGCACCGTCAACCTTTGTATTGAAATCTCTCTCTCTGACCACTTTTATATTATAGCCTTGGTTTGTTAAGGTAGAATTGATCCTTTTTTAGGTAAAAATTGATGACTTCAAGTCCAAAATATTGCAGGATTTTATGGAAGGGAAGCTTCCTTGCATTCCTGGTGAATTGCCAAACCTAAATGACTGGGAAAATCACTTGACAACTATTTTTCCTGAGGTTTGTTTCATAATTGGCTGTTATATGATGTTCATCTAATGTTATGGCAGCATCTTCAAGGTTGTTCTTTAGTGAATGTTTTTGTTATCTTTATTGTACTATTTTCACCACCTAGTGGGATAAGGCTTAGTTGTTGTTGTTGTATTGTACTATTTTCAGGTTAGGCTAAAGAGGTACTTGGAGATGAGAGGTGCTGATGGAGGGCCCTGGAGAAGGTTATGTGCTTTACCAGCATTTTGGGTGGGTAGCATTTTACGCTTTACGCATAGTATTTCTGATCTTGTTTTACCTGTGACCATCGTGCAGCCTAATCTTTGAAGACAAGTCATGCAATCATTTAGCGATCTATCATCTTAATTCGGAAAAAGCAATGACATTTTTATATCATATCTTTCGTATATGATAACCAAGGCATTGATCTTTGCTTGCACAGAACATAATTTTTATCTTCATTTATTGATTCACTACTTACTGTAACTCAGCTGCATAAACTCATCGTGATTTTGCTCATCATATCAGGTAGGCTTATTGTATGATGAGGTTTCTCTACAAAATGTTTTAGATATGACAGCTGATTGGACCCCAGAAGAGAGACAGATGCTAAGGGATAAGGTAATTCAAAATATTAAAAAAAGATCATTTGTCTTGATCAATTTTAAGATTTTGTTTGATTTTCTTATCCCACTTCCTTTTCGTGCGCAAGTTAGATTCTCATCATGCTGACCACACATTGTAGTGATGTGTTGTTTCAATGTTATAAAAACTTGAAAGGCACAAAATATTAAAAAAAGATCATTTGTCTTGATCAATTTTAAGATTTTGTTTGATTTTCTTATCCCACTTCCTTTTCGTGCGCAAGTTAGATTCTCATCATGCTGACCACACATTGTAGTGATGTGTTGTTTCAATGTTATAAAAACTTGAAAGGCACTTCTTTGAGTGGATGTGTGGTTGATGATCTGTGAGGTTCTTTTGTATACTCTATGCAAACTTGTGCCGTAACAAAGTCACTATATTAAGCAGGCTTAGTATCAGTAAAAACCTGAATGTTGATATAAGTGTTCCTTCTCTGTCTTCACATCTCGCAGATGCTTAAGTAGAAATAATCTTCTGGTCCCCTATGTATTTTTTTTTTGGGACTGAACTTTCGCTTCCCTGTATAAGTCTAGCTTGACTAGCACGCAAACAAAACAGTAATTATGTTCGCAAAAAATGGTAATTAAATAGAATTTACATAAATAAAGATGTAAAAACTTTGCAGTACTTTCCAGTTTCCAAATCTATTGTTATCAAAAGTCAGTACTACATTAATTTTTCTTAATTAATTACTTATAATATTTTATTGTATAGAAGGCAAAATGGGGAAAAAATATTAAATGGACTATCTTTTATCAAATTGGACTTGTAATTTGGACCAAGCAAAGATGAGAGAACAGGACTTGTATAGTGGACTGGAGTATTGTTTTTTCATCCTATAAAATGTTTCTCACATTTTCATAAGGACTGCTGCGTGACATATGCTTTTATTTACATCATGCACAAATCAACTTCTATTTCTTTGATGGTCATTATTCATTCTGGATTTTTATCGAGTTCTGACCATTAGAGGCACATTTTGGTAGGTCCCCAAATATGGTCTAAAGACACCATTCCGAGACGGCTTGTTGAAGCATGTTGCTGAAGATGTTCTAAAATTTTCCAAAGTATGTGTCGTTATTTTGTTATTTCTGTTATTGTCTCATCTTATTAACCGCATCTGTATACTTCTTTAGGATGGTTTGGAAAGAAGAGGCTATAAGGAAACTGGTTTCTTGAATGCGGTTGCTGAGGTGGTTAATACAGGTAACTGATTTTCAGGTTTCCTTCCCCTCCCAATAGAAAATACACAAAAGCACGAGCATGGGCACTGGGCCGAGAATTAAAATGAGAAAAGGGGTCAACTTTCACTCCTCGATAACAATTTCAATTGGATGTTTTAACAATGAATGCTCATGTTTTCCCCCTTTTATATTTACTGTTGTGCTATTATTTTTTGTGATGGTAGGTGTTACACCAGCTGAAAAGCTTTTGGATTTGTATCATGGAAAGTGGGGGCAATCTGTAGATCCTGTATATGAGGAATTGCTATATTAAGGAGCGTTCAATTGCCTACTTGTGACAGTTCAGTAGGATCTTTTCTGCGTCAGTTCTGGTGCTAAATGTCTGTTCTGAGCCACTTGATGATTAACTAGGAAATAATTTCTGATGTAAATTATGTCATGAGGTTCACTCATGTCATTTTCGTTTTAAACATGGTGTGATCACAAACTGATGTTGGAACGCTTCATAAATAAATGTGAAAATCTCGTCAGCTTAATCATCTTGTCAAAAATGGCGATAGATCAATGTTTGTGGTAGGTACTGGGTTGCTTTTAAGTTTCCTCCCTTGTACTGATATAGACTCGATGATATTACAAACTTGAACGCCAATTATTTTTGTTTAGTAATAATATATACGGATGGGTCTAAAAATTTTTATTGGTGAAGATTTGACTTGGAGAAAGTGAAACTTCCCCAAACTCATTTGGCTTACTTAAAGTCTGGAGTGGTTTACTGTTTTGGATTGAACATCCCAACTGAGTCGCTTATTACTAAAAAACCATTTATCAACAGCATTTACATGGTAAATCCTTAAAAGCCTTTGTTGATCAGTCAATATAAAATATCATCGGACACTCTGGTTTGTAATTTCTGTAGCCTTGACCCTTGAGAACGACGGAATAATATCAATATCATATCTCTAAAATAAACGACTTAGGATTCCCTATCCAATCAGCATTAGCGCTTTATATGGTAGACATATAGTTGTATTGAGAAGGAGACAGGCTGCCCCGGAACTGTGATGGCTTCAATAATTGAATCCGAATTCTCTTTCTATACACTGGCCTTGTATCAATTACCTCATACATTGATATACACGTCACTTGGGTTTAGGAATTGTTAATAGAACATGTCATTCGACTTTATTTTGAATTTGTATGAATGTAAAATATACCTTTTAAAAAGCTTTCTTCAATGAAGTCTAACCATTCTCAAATCGAAACATATTGCATCTTATGTAATTGATAGCTGCATAAAAAATCACCTTCAACTAGAATTTTGATCTTATGTAATTCATTGTCCAGTCACATTAGGTTAACAGGAGGACCAGATAAAGAAATGGACAAATTGGAATCTCATTGACAGATGGGATATCAAATGGTAGGCCGGACTTATAATTCAGATGACCATAATAAGGCCATGGGAACTTTCATGCAACTTGATTGTCACCTTCCATTGACAGCTAATAAGTCTCTGCTTGGAGTTTGACATATCGTCCTCCTAACAAACCCACATGAACTTAATTAATTGAACTCCCACCAATACAATTTTTTTTTTCCTTCTCATCTGACAGAAAGACAAAATTCCAATATCTCAATCTCCTCCTCCTCCCACTCTAGCAACTACAAAAGCTTCCCCTCCCTCTCATTGCTTTCAGGTCTCTTCCCCTCTCAATACTGTCTTCTAAAAAATAGATACTGCAAAAATTTCTCTTAAACTTTGTAATCTTCCACCATGAGAGAAATCCTGCACATCCAAGCTGGTCAATGTGGGAACCAAATTGGAGGAAAGTTTTGGGAGGTTATGTGTGATGAACATGGGATTGATCCCACTGGGAATTATGTGGGAAATTCCCATTTTCAACTTGAGAGAGTTAATGTTTACTACAATGAAGCTAGTGGTGGTCGTTATGTTCCTAGAGCTGTACTAATGGACCTTGAACCAGGGACCATGGACAGCCTTCGTTCTGGTCCTTATGGAAGAATCTTCAGGCCAGACAACTTCGTGTTTGGCCAAAATGGAGCTGGTAACAACTGGGCAAAAGGCCATTATACTGAAGGAGCAGAGCTTATTGATTCTGTTCTTGATGTTGTTCGTAAAGAAGCAGAGAACTGTGATTGCTTGCAGGGTACTATACACTCCCTTCTCCTTATACATTTTATCCATTCATTCAGCTTTATAATTATAAGTTTCATTGATATATATACATGCTTCTCTGGTTTTATTTATTTATTGGGTGGAGAAGACTTCATTTAATCCTATTTATAGGGTATTTCATTATATTTTTCATGTAAATGTTCAGTTTTACCATTCATTTATTACGTATTAACTTTATTTTATGTGGTGTAGTGGATATTAAATATAGGTAAAGTTGGAAAATTTTCAAATTCTGTGGTATAATTAATGATGTTTAAGGTTTTTCTTGTTCTATGCGAAAGATGCTGGAAATGCCTTACAAGCAGGATGAGAGGAGTATATATGTAAATATATATGAGTGAGTTTGTTTTATGGCTTTACAGGCTTCCAAGTTTGTCATTCACTGGGAGGTGGAACAGGGTCAGGAATGGGGACTCTGCTGATTTCAAAGATCAGAGAAGAGTATCCTGATAGGATGATGATGACTTTCTCTGTTTTCCCATCTCCTAAGGTCTCTGACACAGTTGTGGAACCCTACAATGCTACTCTCTCTGTTCATCAACTTGTTGAAAATGCAGATGAGTGCATGGTTCTTGACAATGAGGCTCTTTATGATATCTGTTTCAGAACCCTCAAGCTCACTAATCCAAGTTGTAAGTCTCCTCTTTCTTCCTATCTTTCCTTCTCGCAAAGAGGATATGTTATAGAACTCACCAAACCATTATATAATTTTTTGAATAAGTACCGGATAAAATTAGCTCATTATTGACAAACTATCTAGTAGCTCTCGCCTCTATCTTGTGATGGGAGGGTAGTGGAGTTAAAAAATTCAAGAATTGCCAACAGTATTATAGGTCATCTTAGCCATATGATCAACTAGAGTGTTCTTCTCTCTAGGAATATAACAAATTGGCACTTGCCACTCATTCACCACTATAACTAATAGTTTGTTCCGATTAATATATGTAAAAGTGACTTTTATCTCAATTTTCTTAAATTGAATTAGGGCATGACTACTTTAATTACAAAAGAATTAGTTTGATTTAGATTTGTTTGGATATTATATTGAAAAATCAATTTTCAAATGTTCAAATATAAGGAAAATTTAAAAGGCAATAGCCATCAAAAGTTGCTTCAACTTTAAAGTGACTTTTAGGTAAAAAAATCAGTTGTCTCTTCAAACCATGCTAAATATCGTTTTATTTTAATAAGAAGTGTATTCCATTATCTCAAAGAAAGATACAAACCATACAAAAAGGAAACTAACTTTGCCTTATCACTCACCCCCTCAAAGATACAAAATTCCTAATAAGACTATAAGAATACTTCACTACCCTATCATAAAGGGGGTTATGTTCCCTTCGTGCATGGTTAATTATGACACGTCAATCCCTTTCTGAGACTAACCTGGACTCTTGTATTATATCACTAATCGGTGGCATTCATCACATCCTCTAGTAATCAATTGAAAAAGTCAGTTTTGGCGTGTCAATTGTCAAACGCCATGCCAAACACAGCCTAAGGATGTTTAGTCTAAAGTCTTTGTGCTCTTGTTCACTAGATAATTGAGCGTGTCCACTAATGAGCATGTTTGTGTTGCAGTTGGAGATCTCAATCATTTAATCTCAACAACAATGAGTGGAGTAACATGTTGCCTTCGCTTTCCTGGTCAACTCAATTCTGATCTGCGAAAGCTAGCTGTTAATCTCATCCCCTTCCCACGCCTTCACTTCTTCATGGTTGGTTTTGCACCATTAACATCTCGTGGTTCCAGAGAATACAGATCCCTCACCATTCCTGAGCTTACTCAACAAATGTGGGATGCCAGAAACATGATGTGTGCAGCAGATCCACGACATGGTAGATATCTGACAGCCTCAGCTATGTTCAGAGGTAAAATGAGCACTAAGGAAGTGGATGAACAAATGATCAATGTTCAGAACAAGAACTCATCCTACTTTGTGGAATGGATACCAAACAATGTGAAATCTAGTGTTTGTGATATTCCACCAACTGGTTTGTCCATCTCTTCTACATTCATGGGGAACTCCACATCCATCCAAGAGATGTTTAGGCGTGTTTCGGAGCAATTCACGGTGATGTTTAAGAGGAAGGCTTTCTTGCATTGGTATACTGGAGAGGGTATGGATGAGATGGAATTTACAGAGGCTGAGAGTAATATGAATGATTTGGTGGCAGAGTATCAACAGTATCAGGATGCTGCAGCACTGGAAGATGAAATTGAAGACGAGGAGGAACCTATGCATGACTAAGAACACAAGATGAAGATCACTTTGGGACCATAATGAATTGTATATATTTGGTGAGGGATGTGTTGTTGGCTTGGTTTATGTGTGTTTTGTGCTTTGAAATTGGATCGCATTTGTGGCATACTATGCTTTCGGTTCTGGGAATGTCTTAATTCATGGGATGGGAATAAGTTCTATTTTATATCATTTTTTGAGGATTACTTGGTTTCCAAACTACTTTGAGGTTTGATTTTCATTCTGCCTTGTTATGGGAATTGTTATTGTCATCTTGTTTGAACTTTACCTGCTCTTTGAAACCTTTTAATCTTATTGTGGCTTTTCCTGCCCTCATTCCAGGTTGCTTACAAGTGTTTTCCTTTGAACAATTCAAATGTTACACAGATTAAAAGTTTAAGAGGATGGACATTGGTATGATTAATCAGACATAAAATCAATGAATACAATAATAGCCTATTGGCAGCCATAACCAGTTGCTTTTACACACCAAAACTAAATTGAGAGGGGCATCCCATGGTATTGTATGTTTCTCCTGTGTTTCACTATGCGAAAGAATGCTTCTTGCCAAGAAATGAACCAATCATGCCGTTGGAATTGTGGAGGTTACAAGTGAGAATGATCCCGCAACTTCGTAATTACCAGAGACTTGCTTTCATGTCTTTAGGCTATAATGTTATACCTAAAAGGATCTCTATCCATGCAACACAATTATCAAAAGTACCACGGTAATCATACAAAAAAGATGAAAGAGAATGTGTTAAAAAAATTAATCCATGAATAAAATGAGAAAAAACGTATTTAGTACTCAAACAAAGTCAAATAAAACCTTATAAAAGGGGGACAAACCATTTAAAAAAATGACCTCATATGTATAGGGACGGAGGGAGTACACTAATAATAAGTTACAATAATATTATTATTTAATATTTAATTTTTGTAACTCTCCGTATTTGTATTTTGGTCTATAGTTTGTGGAAGAATATTTATTTTCATACATGATAATTTTCTTTAATTCCCTTCTTACAACATTAAAATATTCGTGTTTAATGAATCATGTATCGCTATATATATTTATATTTTGATCTTAATGATGATTAATGTCATTATATTTTTTATTATCGATAAAATTATATTAATTGAATATGATCGGTTGAATCATTGACATTTGAACCAATCCTTCCACGAGTTGGATTTCCGATCCTATTTTTCAACCTTCTTATCTTGCATTGGAATCCGAATGATTATAGTCTCTATCTATGAGTTCAAATATACCATCTAGATTTTAAAAAATTAAATTAATTGATATAATAGAGAGACAAAATTGTTCTTCCTCCTCCTGTGCAACATATTTGAGGATTTTATTTCCCACCAAAAAGCAATTTATTTGTTTTTTTGGTCGAAAAAAAGCAATTTATTTGAGGATTTTAATATAGCGCCTGTTCTTAAACCTCACTGAACCCTCCCAAGCTTGCCTGCGGCGGTGCTACTCGTGGCCGTGGAAGAGCGCCGCCACTCCTTCTGGAACATTCCATCGCAACACATCTCCGGTTTCCGACTTCTTTCCTTTTCCTTTGCTTACCCTTTCATCTTTCGAAAAATTGCTTCATTTTGAGCTTAAAAGATGATTCTGTATCTCCATTACAATGACTTTTAAACAAAAGTTCCCCCCTTTGCTTCTGGGTTTCAAGTATTTGAGATATTATCTCATAAGCTTTGCAATTTCTCTTTTATTACCTCTGAATATTGTCTTCCCTTTCTGTAGCCTTTGTGATTTTCTGTTATCCTATAAGAAACAAACATTCAATCCCAACGGTGGAATTTCTCTAGCCCTCAAAAGTTATTATGTGTAAAAGGAAAATAGTAGCACTTCATAAAGAAAAAACTTCAATTTTCTTGCATAGTGTAACCCTTTATGCTTTTGTTCTTTAATCACTTCCTATTGTGTTATACTGGTACTAGGAAATTCATTTTTATTCTTGATGAATGAATATTGCAGGTTTGTTATTGGTGTTTGTAAGCGTTGTTTTCCCTAATCAGTTGTTTTTTGACTTCATTCAACCCATGGTTTGCTGGTAACCTTACTCATTTGGTTCCATGTTTGTTGATTAATGTGATTTTTAAGCTACCCATACGTGATTCTATTCTTATATTCCTACGCACTGCCAGACTGCTTATGTGAAGGCTATCAGATGAGGTTTGTGAAGCCATACCAATTGTTTCTTAATACGGTGAAGGAGACTAAGGGGCAACGAGGGCGGTTGCTTGGTTTAGATGTTGGTGATAAATATGTTGGGATTGCTGTTTCAGATCCTAATAACAAAGTTGCCTCTCCTCTCAGGTAGGAAACCTCTCATGCCCGTGGTTGTGTTGTAGCCTTGTAGAATTGAGCTATGCCTCTCAAGCCCAATTATTAACTTATTCTATAACTTAGCGCAACATTTGGTAACAGTATGCTTGTTCCACTTATAGTCCTGGACTCCAACTTAGTTTGGTATTATGTGATTATAAAGAAATGACATTGTTTAGTACTCATGGTCACTTGTACTTTTTTTTTTATCATCAGCATCATTCTTCCTTTCTATTCTGCCATATTTTCATTGAATAAAAGGTATTTGTTCATGCCACAGTGTTCTGGTCAGGAAAAAGACAAATATTGATTTAATGGCTTCTGATTTTATGTATTTGTTCATGCCACAGTGTTCTGGTCAGGAAAAAGACAAATATTGATTTAATGGCTTCTGATTTTAATTTGCTGGTGAGCCTGTTTTATATCTTGCATCTGATTACATTTATACTGTCTTTCTAAATCTGTAGGAAGTATGTCAGGAGAACCCTTCTGGTTCCATAGATTTGAAACCATAATGATAATCAGTTATGCCGTAACAATATGATGTTTGAATGCAGATTTCTAAATTTTCTTTGGAGGGCTTTGTTGTTGGTGTTCCTTTTGATAGGCAACGAGCTAATTCTGAAGTGAGTCTTACTGATCAAATCATATTTGGATGATAGATTATTGCTCTTCATCTTATTATAATTTATTCATATTTCTCATCAGGCTGTACTAGTAAAGACCTTCATTGATGACCTCAACAGAACAGAAATGCTTGAAGGTGTACGATTTACATATTGGAATGAATGTTTCACGTCAAAGGTGAATGCACGTGACTGCTATAATATCTTAATATGAAATAGAATTGTAAATTTTGGAGAAGGAATTTGATTTAGCCAATTATCTATTTCGAGTTTTACTTTAACTGCTTGCTTCTTCCTGTTCATACTTTTATTGCATTAAAGGAAGATGCTGAAAATCTGAAGTTAAATTGTATTTGCAGAATATAGAGTTCCTTCTAAAGGATTTGGACATAAATCCTGTTCAGTCCAAGACTATGCTTGACAAGTTTGCTGCTGTTGGAATACTTCAGGTAAAGCCTTTTTTATTTGCCGTTTGGCATGGTGTCTTTCATCAGCAATAAACCATAGGGACTAGTAGAATACTTCAAAAAGAAATCTAGTTTGTGAGCGCCCCCCCCACCCCCCCCCAAAAAAAAAACTAAAAAAAAAAACACACACACATCGAGCCTAATCACAACTCTAGCATACAAATTTTAAAATGTAAATTACCCCCCTTAAACTTCCGCAAAAAGGGAAAACGTCCCATATTACCCATAGACAGTTTTGAAGAACCCAGATCCTGGTTGATGCAATGAACCAGTTGAATCGGTTCAGGTGAGCTCATTCATGTGTCCATTTTTTATGAATATATCTTCTAAAGAATCTTTCCTTTAAAACAATACAATTCATTTTGGTCAGATCTCAACAAGTGAAAATAGAAAGTAGTTGGGGAAAGAGTGTTTTTGGCAGGAAAAAACTAAATAGGTTTTTTTCTTTTCTTTTCTTTTCTTTTTTTTTGGGGCGGGGTGGGGATGGACAAAACAGGAGGCCTCTACTTGACCATCTTTGGTATTTGCTCTGAATCATGCTCTACCTTTTGGTAGCATCTCTTTCAAGTGTTTTTCAAACTTGTGCATTCCTCTTCTATTTCGTTCTATATCTTACCTCCATTTGTAAATTATTTAATCTATTACTTCTATTCTAAGCCATTTGAAATTGGGATCCCAAGAAATTTTCCTTTTTTGAACTTACCACTGCTTCCTTAGAAAGTTCAGTTTCAAAGTTCTTTACATTTGTGCCTGTTTGCATACATGTCAGTCTGTTTAAGGATGAACCTTCATTGTTGGATTGGTTAAAATCCACTTAAATGTTGATGTTGGTATTTTCTAGGGGTATCTGGATTTTGTCAACAGAAAAATGAAGCAGGAGGGTGACGAAGAAATCGCCAAATAAGGAAGTGCTGTCAAGCTTTTCAACCTTTGTTGCGATATAAATTTTTACATGATTGTAACTTTACCCCCCCTTGTATATACTTGTTTTAACTGTTCTTGTTTCTCTTAGCTAATCTATTTTTTTCACAAGTCACGAAATTTGATCTTATTCCTAGCACCACTAAATTAGTTTTTTTTTTTTTTTTCTAAACCAACAAAGAGATCACGCATTTCTTGTTTGGTAAACAAAACTATTAGGTATGGGAATGAAAACATAAATGTGAATGAAATGATCACATGCATATAGCTGGAGTGAGCAGTAGAAAATCTCGTTAGAAATTCGAGTCCTAATCTTCGTGACTTCGTGTATATATAATTTAGTTTGGAGGGGTAGTATCCATGATAATTGTACAATACTCCATTATTTAAGATGATGGCACGCGGATTAACAGTTTTTGCTAGTGGCATAAAATAATAGCATACAAATATGAATATCAATATAAAAAGGAGTGAAAGTTTTTGTTTTTTTTTTGTCTTGTTTACATAAATATTTCTAACCTAGTAAAATGAATCCGGGTGAACCATGCGATTCATCAGGGAAGCAAAAATTGTTTTTTCAATCAAGAACGAAGAAACTGAAGATGCCTTTATTTCTGTTTATCTTCTCATATGAATCCCAGAATACTTGCCAAGTACAAAATTCATCTCTAATAACGACACCTACTATTCTGGTCAATTTGCTTTTTATGAAAAAAAATTGCACTTTAAAGACTGTCATTTAGCTATTTTATTGACATTTTGATCAATTTGTTATTTTTCCTTCTATTTCAATCATTATTTATATTTTATCGTACATTTAAATTTTTAAACTAAACACTAAATTTTAGAGCCCAATGAACTAAATGTTTTCTCTAATAATGTTTTTATCATTATTTAAATGTTTTATTTGACTTGGGATTGAGACTTTAGGACCTCCTATAATCATTGTTGAGAATGAATAGTGTGAGTTGATTTATACTATTAAACATACACATACGCTTTCTGTTGATCATCTTGACTATGTTATAATAGCAGAGTAAATGGCGTTGCAATTTCCGTCACAGCAGATGATTTCATTTCTTCATAAGGATAAAATTGAGTTGACACTACATAGAAGTCGAGCTAATTAATACAATTTTTTATATGAAAAACTAAAAGAATAAATTAGCTTATTATAAACTTCACTTTTAGATTGATATATTAATGATAATAATTAATGATTAATGTCGGTAATAAAAATATCTCTTCAACAATGATAAATGCAAAGGCCAGACAGCTCTTATTAGTAATTCCTAAGTCAAAAAAGCTCACATTTCATTCCGGCGCAGCAGCCACCAAAGCACATGTTTTTAATTCACTCCTTCTTCCCAAATTCCGCCTTCCTCAGTCTTTTCCTTCCTTTCTTTTTCCCTTTTCCCTCTCCTTCATTCTCTTCCCAAACCCCTACCTTGTTTTCAATTTTAGGGTTTTCTTTTCTCAATGTGTGTATGCTTCGTTTTGGAACTGCCGGCTCACTGGGTTGAGTTTTATGTGTTACTGAAAGCTCGGATTTTTCTGCATTTCCCCCCATTGTGAGCTCTGATCATGGGTTTATAATGGCGAAAATGTTTGAGCTTTGAAATCTTTTCTCTGGGTCATCTAGATATTCTCTAACCAAAATCCTCACAAAAGCTCTTATTTTTAGCATACGTTTGATAAAATCTGAGCCTGTTCATTGAATTTCTGGATTTAGTGGGGCTAAGATCCATTCTTTAGTGATAGTATTAGCTTTTGACAGCGCAAGGAGAAATCCCTGCAAAATCCCTGTTTCATATCTTAGCTGTAACCGAGTTTTTGTGAATAGCTCAAAAAGTTCGAGTCTTTTAGTATATTTGGTAGCATAAATAGTGTATTGGTCACAAATCTCTTAGTAAATGCATGGATGCTAGAGAAGCTATGGCATTCTCTGGAGGCAGCCACCCTTCATATTACATGCATAGAGGAGGAGGCATTGTTGGGTCTGTCTCTGGAACACATTCCGGAGGGTTTCAAGTGCCTCCTGGGTTCAGACCAGACACAGGTATTCCATCACAGTCAAATGTACGAGGTAGCCCTATGTCTATGTCTATGGGTTCTACAGTTACAGTAGAACCTGTTCGTACTGATTATAGTCATGCTCATGGTCATGGCATTAGCATTAGTTCTACTCCTGGAGTGCCTTCTTCAAGTGAGCGTGTGAAAAAGAAACGAGGAAGGCCTCGTAAGTATCGTCCTGATGCACCTGTTTCTCTGGGTCTGTCTCCCATGTCTGCCACTGCAAATTCTACTCCTGCTTCGAGTACTCCATCCCAGAAACGAGCTAGAGGGCGCCCGCCTGGAAGTGGAAGAAAACAACAACTAGCCTCGCTAGGTATATTTTTGGGAGAATTGTTGTACATGCAACTTCTCTTTACATATGGTTTTGCTATTTGGTAGTCTTGACTCTTGAATTTGCAAAATCCTAAGTGAACAGAATTGTAATGCTTGTAGCTCCTAAACAGATAGGGGGCTGGTATATTTGTGGACATAGGTAGATGTTTTCATGATTTTGGATGCTTAACTGCATGTTTCAACTACAATACTTAATCTCTTGACAATTCATGATTTCAATTTTAGATTTAAGAACCGTGAAAAATTTGACACTGAAGGCTTCGATTTTCCCCTTTTGATTTTTATGCAAATCTTTCTTGATCTTGTTGTTCCTGATAACAAGTAATACCCCTTATCAATTCTTTTGAGATGTGTGGATTTTTTTTTTTGAATGAAATATGTGTGGATTTTTTAAAATTTTATTTTTTAAATTTTAATATTTGTGCTCCTAGGTGAATGGATGAACAGTTCTGCAGGGACGGCTTTTGCACCTCATGTTATCACGATTGGAGCTGGGGAGGTAATAAAACTCTTCCATTATGTTAATGTTTACAATCGGGTTATTCTATTTAGAAAAGTTGCTTAACGTAATTTGGAGAAATTGACTATTCAAGATGTGACATGTTACTTGCTGATTTTATGTAACACAGATAATATTCAATGGAAACCTTTAATACCAATCTCAGTTTTTAAGTGATTAACTTTTATTCTATTCACCATGGACAAATTGAAGGTTGCTTTTTCTTAAGCACACACTAGTGCGGAAGTTCCTCGACTGATAGTTTATCTTCTTTCAGGACATTGTAGCAAAGTTATTGACCATTTCACAGCAGAGATCTAGGGCGCTGTGCATCTTGTCAGGTACTGGGACAGTTTGTTCAGTTACCCTGCGGCAGCCTGCTTCTAATGCTGTCAGTATCACTCTTGAGGTTAGAACACCAACCATTCTGCTTAAACCTTTTTTGTTTAGTAGCCTTTTGTCTCTCTATTTAAGCATTTAGTATGAGTATTGATACATTGATCTTTTCATAAAATGCCTTAACAAGTTTTCTCAACACATAGGTATCTTCTTCCAAACATAGAACCCTTCCCGTAATTCATCATCATTTAGTCTTAATTGTAACTCCATGGGGAAAATATGCACAGTTAGTCTCTGATTCCTCTTTTACTTTCACCCCCATATTATTAATTTAATCGTATTGGGATTGTGAAGTAGCTGCTACTGCTGCATTTTTTTATGTGTATTTGCAGTAAAACTATATGTTTTGTTTTTATCCATCCACTCTATTTGTAACCTTGTGGTAGGAAACCATGGTTACATGCTACTCCCTTTGGTCCTATAAGAGCTCAAAATTTGAATTGATTTGGTTCAAAATATAAGAGCTCACATTGCATTCTCTCATCATTTAATGCGTGTTTTCCTATTTTGTCCCTAATTCTCTTTCATATTTATTAATGCTCATAGATTTCTCTCTCTTAATAGACCCATAATAAATTAGGGTAATATTGGAAAAAGATGTATATTTCAAACACATTTAATTACTTTCTCATGTTTTCTTAAGAAACGTGTTTTGGCGGCCGGGCTCTTATAAATAGGACCGGAGGGAGTATATAGGATTTGCTGTATTTGGTTAAGTAATGGTTCTGTATGGGTTTAAGAGATATCAATAGATTTTAGGTGACTAAAATGAACCATTGGTTACAAGTCATTATTGAACTGTCTCTTTAAATGTTTTGGCTGAATGTTTACTTGATCATATGGGTTACAGTGGCGTTGCTTAAAGTGCAATGATAGTTTCCATGGTGCCTTCCAAAAAATTGTCATACTCTTATCATTGCAGGGCCGATTCCAAATATTATGCTTGTCTGGTTCTTACCTGGTTGCCGAAGATGGTGGACCCCGTAATAGAACAGGTGGCTTGAGTGTTTCCCTTTCTAGTCCTGATGGTCATGTTATTGGTGGTGGAGTTGCTGTGCTTGTTGCTGCAAGTCAAGTCCAGGTATATCCTTGACCACCCTAGATTCAGTCCATAAGAACGTTTCCCTGCATATGTTATTCCCCATTTCATGTCATATTCTCGTACATCATAGGACGCGTTATATTTGAACCAAAACAGTAAGAATTTTTATAATAGAAGATGGCCAATGGGGATAGAAATGTAGCTTTTCTTCCTATAACGATGAATAATTTGATGCAGGTGGTAGTGTGCAGTTTTATGTATGAAGGGTCCAAGACCAAGACTAAGCAAGTGAGTGCCCCTGAGGGCAGTGTTTCTGAAGCTGAGCATGATAACAAGTTAGCTACTCTGGCGAGTGCTCCGCCGTCCCAAAGCTATGGTCAACCAACAAGAGGCATTTGGCCCTCCGATCTAAAAAGTACACACACTGGTATTGACTTGATGCATGGGTAAAAATATTTAGTTTTGAATTAGACATTGCAGTTTTGTATAGGACGTAGATATAACTTGTGTGTTGTTTGTAAATGAATCGAACCTGCTAGCATTGTATTAAGCTATAGATGTTGATGATTGTCAGGTTTGCACTAACAATTTATTTCTGCAACAGATCCATCATTTTCAGGGTTAATTCACTGTCTGGTATAAGCATAAGACGGATGCAAATATTTTCTTCAGTGAAAACTGAAGTTGGCTAAAAAGTTCTATTCTATTCTACTTTGAGGATACCTTTTTCAAAATTTTTAATGTGAAAAGTCATTTCTATTTTCTCCTGCTTTCGGTTGATCTCGACTCTCGAGATCAATTGTTAGGCTTTCATTGACCTGCTCTTTTGGGACTTGTTTTAAAGTAGCCAGAGCGACCAATACATTATTATTATCACCTTCGGCACTCATTGGAAAGATGAGGACATTCTGGACTGTCCGATCTCCGTATGGATGTTTCAGATTTAGTATTTTTAAGTTTATGATTTTTTAATGAAAAATACTTTTTTTTACAAAATGATAGTTATGTTATTATCTTTATTTTAGATTTTGTAGCCATTAAAATAAATTGCATTTAAAAGATTATTAATTTAAAAATATTAAATCTGGATCTTCTATATTGGATCTCAACAGTCTAGAGTAGATGAGTGCTTTTTACTTGTCTTTTTGATAAGTTTTGACAGTGACAGTGGTTCAGTAAGGGAATCACTTTCCATCAAAATAGTACTATAATAATAAAGTTTTATCCCACTAGATAGGAACGGCTATACAGGTAGCATGTCGTCATTGTGCTCTAATAGTAACCAAATATTTAAATATATTATTCATTAAAATATTTCGCTCTAAAAGAAATATTAATTATGTGTTTTGTTAAAATAAATAATCCTAGACTTAATTCTCATCTATTTAGAATTTTTATTCTTGGTAATTTAATTCGTTGATATTATAAACATGAAAAGTATATTGTTTCCTTACAAGGAAGAAGAATGCCAACAAACTTTAGAGAATAGTTTATCCACCCTATTAATATAAATGTCTTTGGTGGCTTAATTAAGGGGTTTCATAAGTTCTCATTATAATTTTCTTTTTAGCTTTCTCTACGTCAGATGGAAGAGAGATTCTTCAGCAGTACAACTTTTGTGAAAGACAAGTTCCCTTGTTTCTTTGGTAAATACTTCGGAACTTTGACAATAAAAAATTTGTCTTCACAAGTTTTTTTTTTTTTTCAAAGACATTCTTCTCGCCTGACAAGATCATTTGCTATTGTGAAAGTAGATTTGCTTGGGCATACTTGCAATTGGATCCCGGAAATTTTTTTTTTTGAATAATAATAATAATGCACTTGACTAAATTCAACACTCATTACATATAGCTAAAGGATTCTGATCCTTATTTAATAAGCACAATATGTCGCATTTGGGGATACACATGTTTTTTTTTTTTTTTTCAGAGTAAGCATAAATTTAATGCACAACATACAGGGAAAAGCCAAGAGTTCTTAGCCATATGAGACGCTTGACAATTTACATTCAACATGATCTCTTCCAAGCTGAATCCTCGGATTCATATAATACCCAGAAGCTTTTCGATGTCACGCTGCAAGAATTGATGAAAAATTAATAAACTTTCTTTAAGAGATACCCCCAGTAAATAACAGAGGTAGCATAAGCATTATCTGTTTGAATTATCAAACTGGAATTTTATGTAGAGAATAAAGATTTTTTTTTTTTTTTTTTAACCTCAAGGCTGAGAGGAGAAGTTGTGGGATAATAGCGACCCACGGCTTGGCCGTTCTTGTCCACTAGAAATTTGGCGAAGTTCCACTGAACATCATCCCCAATAATTCCCCATTGGCATGACTTCAGGAACTTGTACATTGGGGCAGTATTGTCACCATTCACCTCAATCTAATCCAAAAAAAAAAAAAAAACAATAGGACATAGTTATATATAATCCTGTACAGATCACATTTTTTGGAAGTGGCAGAAATTAATGAAGAATGATACTGATTCCCCACACTGTTAGGTTAAATATGACTAGCCAAGTGACATTCAAATTCCTAGTTGAACAGAGTAAAGCAGTTCGGAACAAGTAGTGTCATGTTTAATGCCAGGCTTCCCCAATACAGGTTTTTTTTTTTTTAATGAACAAACAGTAGAAAGCAAACCAAGGCATAGAGTGATTCATGCCCATTGTTTATAAACAAATCGACCCAAAGGGCAAGCATAGTAAAAACTGCATAAAAATGTAAACATGGAAATTTTAGTCCTTGAAATGCCCTAAGAAATATGAACAAGGACAGCTTTCCTGTATGAGCTGCAACAGACTTGTAATGAAGGACCTACCTTATCAAAGATGGTGAATTCTGATTTGAAACGAGTGCAGATAAAATCCACGATTTCATCATTGCTTCCAGGTTCTTGTGCCCCAAACTGATTGCATGGAAATCCCAGTATCTCCAGACCTGAATGAACCAAAACAATGCTCCTCCAGAGATTAAAACAATTTTACACAATCATAGATCGTACAAGTAGCCTGATAAATTGACCTCCTAATTTCACAATAGAATTAGTTACTTAAAGTCACAAATAGATTTTTTTTTTATCACTTCACCTAAATCCCAGCACAGTACTAACAAAGAAAAGAACTGAAGAGCAGTCTGCAGATACCTTTGAAATACATGACCAAGAGATGAAGTTAATTGATCAAATTTCCACATCAAATTAAACAGCATACATAGACTGTGAGCTCCTTTTCCTTTACTATAGACTGTGAGCTCAATAAAGTAAGGCCTCTCACTTATGCTAAAATTATCACTGTTATGGTCTGAAATGACATATATGAACAAATCAATCAAATAGTTTAAGCTGCAAACCTTTATCTTTATACTTGTCATATAACTGATTCAGCTCCATATAATTGGAGTTGGTTAAGCCACTGCCTCAGTCCCGAACAATGAACAAGAATAATAAGATAAAGAAGACTAGAAACTGGATGCCATAACTTCAAATGAGGAGGAAGCAAATAATAAACTAAAAATAAGTAAAGCAAGCAGGGTTACCATTGGGAAGCAACGTTGACAATCAGCAGGACTTTTCCACTGTATGTAGCAAGGTCAACATCATTTCCCTTAGCATCCTGCAAGGCAGCATAAAGAATGGCAACAACATTTAACCATCTAATTTTCACATGTATTTCTTTTACCTTAGAGGCTCCCTCATGTTCTAAATATAAGACATATTCATCTAACTTTGGGAGATTAAAGAAGCTAATTATAGTTTATGTGATATGTGATATGATCTCTTTTGTATAATTGTGTAATATTATATTATATATCAATTTATAAGTCAATCAAATTCATTTTGAGAAAAATAATAAATATGAGTGATAAAATGTAAAAAGGGATCTTATATTTAAGGCCAACATTCACTTTCTAACTATGACTTATATCTAAGAGAGATTTTAGTAAACATCTTCAATCTAGTTTAAGTTTCATACACTTATTTTGTTAACCTTAACAAATTCTCTAGAAAAACAGAAATGGCCATCAGAGTGCCAGATTCTTTACTTGTGAAACCAAGTAAAATTGAACAAGATAAAGGGATTGGTGGATCCAAACAAAGCGAAAGCACAAGAAAGAGTATCAGCAAAAGACTAAAGCAGAGAGTAGGAACTATTTGATCGATAAGTAAAGGAAAGGACCAACCTTGACAACAAAATCAAACAGGGATTTTGGATTAGAGGCTTCGGTGGTCATAGCGTGAAGCCGAAGAAAACAAAAGTAGGAGAAACCAATCAATGAGCTGAGCTGCAAGGAGCGTGGATTATTATTATATATGAGCGGTATTATTCCCTTTGAGATTCTCATGCGAATAAGGTTGATTTGCCTTTTTTTTTTTTTTTTTTTGATAATAAGGTTGATTTGCTTTGACGTGCACGTATCATCAATACCTTTTTTATAGTACATAGTACATAATCCTTCCCTTTAAAATCGTTAAAAATTATAGTACGGTTTTTTGCCAGATATTTTTAGTTTTTATATTGCATGCATGTACCAACAACTAATTTTAGCCATCAAAATATAGATCTATACATATATACTTATTTCATCAATACAAATTTTTGTCTATACTGGAAACATCATCAATATTGGCATTCGTATTTTCGTTTTTGACACCGATTCAACTTTGCTCTCGCACAAGAGATCAAATTAATAATGACGAGGAGTTCTTGCTTTTTTTAACACTTGCGAATGGTCAATAAGCATATTCACTCTGTTAACATTTTTAATGGTTAGGTTGTTACTGTTTTAACACTTCAGGGACAAGAGTGATGTTAATCTAACAAAATTTTTTTTATACTTATGATTCTTACTTCAAAAATTTTAAGACAAAATTGGACATTAATCCAATAAAACTTGCTCAAAATAAGTTCATTTTAAGAAAACAAATATAATTTCAAGTGGCGATATTTTTATAAACAAGGCCTTCATGAACCCGAGGAGTTCTGTTTGTCTTGAAATCATGCCTCACAAGGAGGAGTGCATAATTGCCACTTTCTTTTACTCGGAACGGAAGAGCTGTTGATCTTCTTCTTCTCCTCTTACTTTTTCTTCTTTCTTGAAGAAAGTAGAAACTTCTGTTGTTTTGGCCTTTTAGGGCCTCTCATTTTTCTCCAAAAAGATTCAATTCTGACTTGTTAGGTAACATCATTTACTGTTGTAAAAACTGAAAACAGACTGTCAAGGCACTAGACTTTGATTATATGCACGGCCCCAGAAACCTATTTTTCATCCACAAAGATAGTACAAGCTTACTAAAAATTCTCCACACATTAATTATTTATAGCCAAAGGATTTGAACCCAAGTACTGGTTTACTAAGCAACATATTGCTGCATGGGGGAACAAACATGTTTTCTTTTCCAACGAGCCAAGATCCATCATCACATAGTTGCTTACAAAACATACATTCACCGTGAGCTCCCTTTCCAAGCTGTATCCTTGCATTCATAAGACACCAAGTAGCTTTTTGATGTCTCGCTGCCATACCACAGACACCACAAGAATAACGAAAAATGAAGAATTTCCTTAGATGAATATAATGCTTGATCCTTATAGTTTTCTCTCATTTTGGTTCTAGTCTTTATTGTTTCAAATCATAGGTTTTATTCCCTCAATGAGAAAAATGATGCATGTTCTTATTAAAACATAGGAGTTAACTTTTTAAACTGAAAGTAACTTGATAAATTAAAATCAAAATGAGGCCAAATTATTAGGACCAAATATTGTATCGACAATTCATTAAACAATCTCCTTTACTAACAACAAATATAGGCATCTTATGCACCATCATTTTGAGTCATGAAACTTAAGAACACAAGTAGTAAATATTTGGGCTTTACCTCAAGGCTGAGAGGAGAAGTGGTGGGATAATAGCGATCTACGGCTTGACCATTCTTGTCAACTAGAAACTTGGCGAAGTTCCATTGAATATCATCCCCAATAATTCCCCACTTGCCTGTCTTCAAGAATTTGTACAGTGGGGCAGCATTCTCACCATTCACTTCAATCTAACCCAAACGCATCACATGATTATGTCACATTTATAAGTTGCAGAACTTAACAAAGGGAAATCACTTATGTACTTCCTCCGTTTAACTATAACTAGTCAGCTGACATTTAAGTCCATGGTTATGCAGGATAAAGCAATTTCAAAACAATTAGTGTGATCTTAATGCTATCTTTTCCCGATACTATTTTTTGAATGAAATGCAGCACCGGATAGAACAGAAACAGATAGTAGAAAGCATATTAAGACAGAGCACAATCATGCCTCTTGTTTATGTTTTTTGGTCACAACAAAAACATAACTGATGCAATGGGTAAAGGCAAGCACTTGGCAAACTCAATAGAAACAAAGTAAAATTTAGACCTCAGAAATGGGATGCCCAAGAATTGTACATACCTTATCAAAGATGGGAAATTCTGATTTAAAGCGAGTGCAAACAAACTCTGTGATTTGATCATTGGTACCAGGTTCTTCCTCACCAAACTGATTGCATGGAAACGCCAGTATCTCCAGGCCTAAACAAACCTTTCTAACACAGTCACATTTATATTGATTCATTGTGTTTCAAAAAACTCGAAACTGAAAGTAACGGTGATTATCAAGGTGACAAAATTTTAATATCAGCACCCGAAAAAGAGTTTCTCTTCTAGAGATAAGAAAGTGGTTTTATACAATCACAAATCATACAGGTGACTCTCTAGATGGACATCCAAAATTTTTATTAGATCTTTGGATACGAGATGTATTATTCAACAACTTCAAGTCAAAAATGACAAATGTAATGCCAGAACTTGGAGATTTCATATATCTCATACTTTCTAAATGAGATGTTAGATATCTAAAAATAATTCGTATACCATCTTAATGACCCTGCCATTACAAAAAAGAGTACTAATTCCTGACAAAGAAAAAAACTAACGGGCAACCTAAAGATGATTTAGAGCAGAAAAATATAGCAGCAAGAAGACATGGAATCAATTGGTTGAGCTTCCAAATTACATTAAACAACACTAGTGAGAAGACTAGACTATGCGAGTTCAATAAATTACCTCCTTTACACTTATGCTAAGATTGTGATTGTGATTGTGATTGGTCTGAGATGCCACACATGAAACATTTACAGGGTTCAAACTACAAACCTTTATCTTTATACTTCTCATATAAATGATTCAACTCCATATAATTTGAGTTGGTCATGCCACTGCGTCAATCCCAACCAACAAGGATAATCAGATATAGAAGACTAGAAGCTAGATATCATAGCTTCAAAATGATACAAGGCATAATCAAAAGAGACGTGGGAGGAATCAAATAAGAACAAATTAGTGCAGGTAGGTATACCATTTGGAAGCAACATTGACAATCAGCAGGACTTTTCCATTGTAAGCAGCAAGGTCAACATCATTTCCTTTAGCATCCTGCAAGCAAACATAAAAAGATCAATATACAAGAACTGCAAAACGTTGTCATGGGAACAAAACAACCTCTTAGTTTGCTCCCATATCTGAGTAACTTATTAACCTTAGCAACTACTTCAGAAAGAGATCAATGTCCCCCAGATTGCAAGATTCGCAGTTGAAGGGTTGTTTCAGTGAAAACACCCATATTGAAACCCCCTTTATCTCCAGAAAAAAAGTCACTTGGTTTCAAACTAATGAAGAGGAATGTTGATCCAATAACAAAACAATAAACGAGATAGAGATGGCTAATAAGACATCCTGGAACTGTAAGATAATCCTTCTTTTATGATACTCAATAGTCAATACCATAAAGTGAAGGCACAGACAGATGGGCTATCAGTAAGTGACTAAAACCACGATAAGGATCAAGAAAAGACCAACCTTGACTACAAAATCGTACACAGACTTCGGATTAGTGGGTTGGGTAGTCATCACGCGCGGCCGGAGTACGCAGAAAAATGGTACTGTCAGAGTATGAGCAACTAAGCAGACCGGGAAAAGTTGAACCTTTTTGGTGGTATTCGGTTCGGTCCATTTGTAGGGCCAGGTTCTTCATTTTTTATTAGAAAATAACCGAAAATTACCTTCTAAGTTCTAACTTTCAAAATCTTATATTAACAACTACTGTAAGTTACCTTTTGAAATTTAAAAAGTATTTTTCCATCATTTCTCCTAAATTTAAACACTTGATCCACTGTGCAATCTCTACCGTGAGGTAAAGTCATACTTCATTTTCCTTCTATATGAACTCGTTTTCTTTCTACGCTACCCTCATTTTTTACCTCAAGTCTCAAAGTTGGAATTTTTAAAATTGTTTGCGGCGATAATATATTTGATTACTGTTACATTTTGATAGATCAAATTTAACTACACTTCTAAAATTGTTCTGATTAAATATAGTGACTTTTGTATCATTCAATCTGATTTTTTTATAAGGTTATATCATTCAATCTTTTACTAATACCGTTTTAAAATATTAATCATCCAAATAAAATAAAAAAGGTTAATATGAAACATGAAGAGAAAGTGAAAAGAAGTCAGGCCTCCAAAAAGTTGTAATAATCAAAAGCCTAGAATTTACCATGATCAGCTATGCCTTTGTGCATCAAAACCACAAACGTTACTAATTATATTCACATATGCATAAAAAAACATTACAGCTGTATTATGTCAATGCAAACAAAACCATCAACCTATCTTACATTATCTACAGGGTTCGGATCATCCACACATGATACAGTAAATGCCCAAGTTTATTTATAAGAACAAGGCACTAGCTACTACTTCAAACTAAATCAAAACTATTTACCCCAAAAAATCAAGACCTTGAGGCATCAATCATTCAATGCTAATGCCTCGAATCTCAAGCTTGTCCAGTTTCTTAGGCCTCCTATAATATTTCAACAATAGAGAACAACAAACAACACTAACAGATGAGGCTGCCATAGCAGCCCCAGCAATCCAAGGAGGCAATCGGAATCCTGTGAAAGGGAAAAGAACTCCAGCAGCGATTGGAATGCCTAGAAGGTTATAACCTAAAGCCCAAATGTAATTGAGACGAATGTGGAAAAATGTTCTTCTGGAAAGATCAATGGCAGTAATCACATCCTCCAAGTTGCTCTTCATCAGAACAATGTCAGCAGCCTCAATAGCTATGTCTGTGCCAGCACCAATTGCCATTCCCACATTTGCTGCTACCAGTGCTGGTGAATCATTGATACCATCCCCAACCATTGCCACTGTATATCCAGCAGCCTTAAAGAAAAAAGGATAAAAAAATCAGCATTTGAAAAAAAAAAAAAAAACTAGTACTTCTTGTCAATTTTCTTCAAGACTATAAGACCAACAATTAAAACTTGACTTAATTGTAATTTGCAGTCTTAAAGTACCTGCAACTCCTTCACTTTCTCTGCTTTCTGCTCTGGTTTAGTCTCAGCAAAGACTTCATCAATCCCAACTTCCCTTGCTATAGAATTAGCAGTTCCCCTATTGTCACCGGTTACTACAATGCTTTTGATGTTCATGGACTTGAGAATTGAGATCACTTCTTGAGCACCCGGTTTCAATGGATCAGATACTGCTACAACTCCAGCCACTTCCCCATTAATCGATACCAAAATTCCAGTTTGAGCCATTTCCTCAGCCTCAGCCAGCATATCTTCTGCCTCCACAGGAACTGCAATATTATGGTCAGCCAACAAGCTCTTGTTACCCACAATTATTTCCTTGTTTCGAACAATGGCCTTCACCCCATGGCCAGGTATGGAGACAAAATCTCGTGTTTCAGGCCAAGCAGGATTCTCTTCATCTTTAAATTTCTTGGCATACTCAACAATGGCCTTGGCCAATGGATGCTCGCTGTTCACCTGGATTAGGCATGAAGAATAACATTATTGATACATATCCAAGGCAAATGTAACTATAAGCCTTAAATTTAAAAGTTGGTGAGCAACTTAAAGATCATAAGACTGGAAAACAGACTGCCAACAGGCTTGCTTTTTGCTACAATTTTCTCCTTTTTTTTAAAGTTGTAATAATCGAATTAGAGGCTAAGGCCAGGTTTAATCTGAAATATTTTAAAAAAAATTCCATATTCCTTCTATTCTGTAAAAAATATTTCGAACTAGATGAAACCCAAGGTGTTCAATGGAAGTGTTTCTCACCTCGGCTCCTGCTACAAGTTCATAGAACTCCTGGAGTACCATATTAATCAATAATCTGGTGTTTACAACCACAGGCTTCCCAACAGTGAGAGTACCAGTCTTATCAAAGACAATGCATTGCACCTACAAAATAGTCATGAACAGCTTAAAGAGCGGGTATGGATGAACTAATCATATGTGATTTCACAGCAATGAAAAGGGGGGAAGAAATCCCAGTTCCCCCAATACTTCAGTGAATTAGCAAAATTAATCACACTGAGCCACTTCGATGTTAATAGATATCATTTGCTTTTCTTCCTCTCATCTTTATCATGTAACTATGAAAGTGTGTTAAAGTTTGAACTTCAATTTAATAGAACACCTAAGAATGGAAGGATTCATAAAGCAAGACTGATGGCAAATGCTTACCTTATGTGTACTTTCTAATGCTTGCCCTCCTTTGATTAGTACACCTTGAGATGCACCAACTCCTGTGCCAACCATAACAGCAGTTGGTGTGGCTAGACCTAGAGCACAAGGGCAAGCTATGACCATGACAGAGATGCCAAACTGTAATGCAAGCTCAAAACTATCCATGGAAGATGGTATCCAAGATTTCGGGTACGCATTGATCCTTCCAGCTAAGAACCATGCAAGAAATGTGGTGACAGAGATTAAAATGACCTGCAAAAAATAAACTCCTTTCAAGTAAGTCATCTATAAAATTGGAAAGTCTTGATAATAAAAGAAATAACTTAGAAGAATTCCTCTCGATATACATACCAAAGGCACAAAGAATTTCGAAATGCGATCAGCAAACTTCTGCACAGGAGCTTTGGCCAACTGTGCTGACTCAACTAATCGAACAATCTGTGAAAGAGCACTCTCTGATCCAACTCTTGTTGCCCTGACATGTAACACTCCATTCTCATTCACAGTTCCCCCAATAACAGGATCGCCCTTCCTCTTCGCGACAGGACGTGCCTCCCCGGTTATCATGCTCTCATTCACGTGGCTCTGGCCCCAGACGACATATCCATCAGAAGCTACTTTTGCACCAGGGATAATTTTAATCAGATCATTCTTTTGAATCAAACGACTGTCAATCTCTTCTTCATCAGCAACATTCCCTTCATCATCCAGGGTCAACAATATAGCTGTGTCAGGGGTCAAGTTCATGAGCTTGGCGATAGCATTAGATGTCTTCCCCTTGGCGAGGACTTCCAGATACTTTCCCAGCAGAATGAATGAAATAAGCATTGCGCTGGTCTCAAAGAAATCAGTCCCCTCGAAATGTGGGGAGCTGGCAGCTCTCAGTACCGAGTAAACTGAGTAGAAGTATGCTGCATTTGTTCCTAAGGCAATCAAGACGTCCATGTTGGCAGAACCATGGCGTAAGGATTTGTAAGATCCAATGTAAAATCTCCGGCCAATTATGAACTGTACTGGCGTGGAAAGCACCCATCTTAAAAGCTGTCCCACTGTAAGCATATTGACAACTTTGGTATCTAGTCCATGCTTAATTCCAGGGATATACATAAGAATCATAGAGGTTAAAAAGACTGGAATAGTAAAAACCAAACTCCATAAGAAGGATCTATAATATTGTTTAATTTCCTTCCGTCCATGAGTATCTCTTCGTTCTCCTTGCTGAGAGAATAATTTAGCCTTGAAACGTCCGGACCCAATTTTTTCAGTAACATTGATGAAATTCCTAGGTCCTGTTACGTCAGGTTTGAATGAAACTGATATTTTCTTCAGGTCAGGATATAATTCTATATCCTGGACCCCAGGGAGAGCTTGAAGAGAAGTTTCAACGATTCTCATGGAATGTTCAGTTCGTACACCATCAACTTGGAGCTCTACTTTGCTTATGTCTTCACCTGAACTGATAAGTGTGGCTTCAAATCCAGTGTCTTCTATGGCTTCCAGAATTTGATTGTAGTTGACAATGTTTGGATTGTAATGTACTTCCGCTTCATAAGTCGCCAAAGCCACTTGAGCTTTCAGAACACCCGGAATTGCTTGCAAAGCTGATTCCACAGTGGAGGAGCAAGAAGTGCAAGTCATTCCAGTTACGGTTATGCGACATACTTGAACTGATCTATCATTCATCTCATCTCTTAGCAATGTAGCTTCAAATCCAGTGTCTTCAATGGCCTCACGAATAGTCTCCTCCTAATGATGATATCCAGAACCGCGAGGGTCAGTCACAAGTTAACAAAACTCCTACCAAACATTAGTAAGAGCGACGGAGAGAAAGCAAGTTCATATGTGAGCACCAATTCCCAGAGCATAATTCGTTCCAGTAAATAAACAGGGGAGATAGAACAATTGAAACACGGAAAAGGGATTAAAAACCAACATTTAGCAAGGGGCAAAAAACGTTTATATTGGATTCCAAATAAGCTCTCTTTTTACGCATTACCAACAAAATAATGTCCTTCAAAACTTACAGAAAAGTTGATATGATTCCACTATATCAATCGACAAGGATCAATAATTAAAATCCAGTTCTCAAGAGCAAGAAGCTTCAGAGAATTTCAGGCTACGAGATCACCCTGGACCTCAGCTTTTGAAAAAAAAAAATTGCATAAATAGCTACAATCTACTCCTTTATCCTCATCAACAGTATTGTACAATCAGAGAACAAAACAAAGGGGAAGCAAAATTTTCAAAAAAATCCATCATCAAGCACCAGTTATTTTAGGCTGATCAATAGAATGATCCCCCGAAAAACAAGTAATCATTCATACCTAGAGTCACAACAACACCAATTAACCCAGCCAGTAGCCATTAAAAACTTAAAGAACAGAGATGGCCCTAATAAAAGGAACAAATCAACAAAGCACTCACGTTAACGAAGGAAGGGTAGAAGATAACGAAAGCTCGATTATTAAGAACATCGACGATTGCCTCACGAATCCCAGGTAGGCGTTTAATGGCTTTCTCGACGGAACCTGCGCAAGCAGAGCAAGACATTCCGAGGACGGAGAAAAGGGCTTTGGCTTCTGAACCTTTCGCCGCCACGCCCTTTGGGTAGGTCGGCATCGACGGGTAATGAGGCCGTGTCAAAAGCCTGTCCCATCCATTGCTCCGAATGCAGGCCAAAGCTAGGAGCTTTGACGCCATGGAACCTTTTCGATGTAACCCCAGAAACTCCTTTTTTTTTTTTTTGAAAAATTTTTTGGTGCGAAAATGGGTTTGCAAGTCGCTGTTATATACCGGTAGGGTATATTGTCGGCTTCTTCATCGTGATGATGAGGCGCACCTTGGTTGAATAAGCAATGAATGTTTTTGACTTTTGATTGTTCGTGGAGGATGATCCTACGGTGAGCTTTGCTTTTGACTTTACCCATTAACTTTATAGCCAAAATTTGAGAAATTATTGGGTGTAATGGGTGGGTGCATGTGATATGTGCACTGATGAGGACATGAGGTTATGTGGCAGCCTGGCAGGTTTTTATAAATATTTTTTAATAAATACTCCCTCCCTCTCTCTTTCTTATTATAAGAAGTAGCCAATCTTTTTGCATACCACTCTGTTCATTATTATAAGTTCATCCTAACTACTTCTCACATACCAAGCAATGGAAGTTATAGCATTAAATATGACATATTTTTCCAACTTTACCTTTTATAATAGGACATGAGGTTATGTGGTTATGTGGCAGGTTTTTATAAGTACTTTTTAATAAATACTGCTCAGATTCTTATTATAAGAAGTGGTCAACCTCTTTGTACATACCAATAAAATATGTTGGAATCAAAAGTTTTCCATTTTTACCTTTACTCATTTATTATACATGTTTTATCTTCCATTCTTGCATTGACTAATATATAAAGGACAGAAATAAAAAACATACATTTATCACTTTGACTTTTATATGTTATTTTTTATATTTTAGACAAAAAATTTGTCATATTACCCTTTATAATAATAATAAGAATCGGAGATAGTATTTATTGTTTTCTTGTCTTTTCAATCTCTCTGTTACATTCTCCGCTCCACAAAGTGCTAACATCCCTACCAATATTCACTATGTCCTAAAATGTTTTAGACATAAAGTACTTCTAGTTCGGATCAAATATAGTAGGCTAAATAATTGTAAATACTCCTTCCGTCCCTATATATAAGAGCAGAAAATTTGAATGGTTTTGTCCCTTTTTATAAGAGCCTGTCCAAATTTGTCAAAACATTTAATGAGTTTTTTCCCACTTTACCCATCATTATTCTCTCTATTTACATTCTCTTTCATACCCATTTATTACATTATTATCACATTTCTCTCTCTTATATACTCAATCATAAATAAGGGCAAATTTGAGAAAACAAAATTATTTCAGACACATTTATCTCTCTCAACCACTTCATTGATATGTGTGATTTCACCTCTTTAGCTCTTATAATAAAGGACGGAGGGAGTATATTTTTGGCCAATCATGTTTGTATTAAGCCTTTTTCTAGTTTATTAAGTTTGAAAAGTGTATTTTTTATCTTGTTTTGTTAACGTCGTTAATTTTATTTAACAAAAAATCCTAACTCAACAAATCTAATCTATGATGATTTATTTTGTAGTTAAATAACAACAAAAAATGTTTGAATTTTAATTGTTTAGTATAATCATTCTTATATTTTAAAATTAAGCAAATTTTTTATACGCATTTAATCATAAAATCACTATCTATATTTGTTGAGTCAACATTATCATTAAATGAAACTAACGGCGTTAACAAAAAAAGGATCAACAATGTGTTTTTCAAACTTAAGAAACTAAAAAGAAATTTGATATATATATATAAATGATTAAAAGTATACTTTAGTCAGTATATTATATTGTTATCTCTTGTTATAAGTATTGGACTTGCATTATGAACTCAGTCCTATATTATTTAGAATAGGACGAGTGATATATAGTCTACATACCTAGCAACATTTTTATTGCTTGTATGATTTATGATGTCAGAGTTAATTTTTTTAGTTTAATATTTTTAGAATATTCCATATTTTCCGCCAAGTTTTTGGGTTTTATGTTCAGGTCTATCTTGGCTTAGATATGTTATAGGACTCAATGCTACATCTTTTTCTTCTTTTTCAATCATTGTTTAAGATATTTCAATTGTTTATCATATTTGCGATTACAACTGTTTTATGTCCTTTGTAATCAAGGACGTGACTTTCTAATAAACTAACCTTGCTCATATGTTAGATCACACGGACACATGTACCTAACGTATGAGCGCGCGTAATCTTTGCTTGAAAGACATGATACGTTATACAAATAAAAAGAAAGACATGATACGCTTGAACATGTAGAGAAAAGTCAAGGAAAAAATAGTTTCGAAAAAAAATGGGAGAGATCCTTCCTATTCCGACTAAAGTGATAAAATATGGAAGAATAAAAAGAGGCAAACGTCATATAATAGCGGTAACATTCTTATACCTTGATTTACATAAAAATAAACATTATCAAAATAATTTCAAGTAAAAATATATGATAAATATTTTCCCCATATATACTTGTATACTTTAAATTCAAATAATTTTTATGTTTAGAAATGAATTTTAAAAATGAAATAATAATTTAAAAAATCAAATCATATACATTTGAAAGTATATTTTCCGCATTTGTAATTTTGTATATGTTAAAAAATGAATTGAAAGAAAATATATTTTTCATGTTTATGAAGGTAACTGGTGGGGCTGGTTTGAATGAGAAAACGGTACTGCGAAGGACAACAATGCGAGAAGAAATTTATTTCCAAAATCTTTTATATGTTCGCGGAAAAAAGTTTATTTGGAGGTCATATGGTTGGTTCTTATTTTTTTTAGCTTAGCTCTTCTGCCTTCCTCTCATCGTTGTTCAAATAAGGAAAAACTCCAATTAATCCTCTCACGTTATATCTTCATATTTCCTTTTTCCTCTTAACTTTTTGTAAGGGCAAATTAACAACAAGCAACCCAAATCTACCAGATATTGGAAAAGCGACTGCACATATCATACTGTAGAAATATAATAAAGGAAAGGAAAAGGAATAGAAGAGAAAACCAAAAGTTTGTATAGGGAATATGCAAGCGTGTGACGATGTGGACTTTGTATGAGCCAAACAAAATATTCAAAATCCAGGTCTCAAGTGCAAATTCAGGTGGTCTCAAGAACTAGCACACCCAACAAGAACAGTTTAGACCCAGTATTACTCAAGAGAATGGTCCCAAAAAAAAAAAAAAAAAGATGTAGTACTACTGATTACTATATCATATAGTCATAAGAAATGATACCAAAATTAAAGACTAATTAAGAAATGATAGAAGGAAATGAATTCAAATAAACTTACGTTAACAAAGGAGGGGTAGAAGAGAACCAAAGCTCGATTATTGAGGACATCGACGACGGCCTCCCGGATTCCGGGGAGGCGTTTGATCCCTTTCTCGACGGAGGCGGCGCAAGCAGAACATGTCATTCCGATGACTGAGAAAAGGGCCTTCACTTCTGACCCCTCCACGGTGGTGCTGCTTCCCTCCTCCGCCTTCGGGTACGTCGGCATCGACGGATAATGAGGCCGTGTCCATGGCCGGACACGTCCTTCACTGCCCATGCAACTCAGTGCCAAGAGCTTGGACGCCATGGAACTCTTTTGTTGCTAACTTTGTTTTTCAATTCAATGTTGTTTTGGTGCGAAATGGTTCCCTTGTTATAAGGCACCGCGTGACCAACTATTTTATTTTTAAAATATTGGTGCGTATGTTGCCGCCTACTTTAGGGTGGGGCACTTTTTTAATTCATGAGGTAATGAACGATTTCGATTGGAGCTTAGGGAAATTATTGTAGATTCAACCAATGAAAATATTAAGGGAGAAATATACGTATAGAGTCTTGGCTGGATCTTGCACTAAGGTTGACTAATAGATCTTACTCAAGCTTAGCTTGCCCCGGATGCTGGAAATACGAGAATTTTAACAAGCAACACAAAAACTATTTGGAAGTATGTCATTGGACTATTCTATTCCCTTTCTCTTGTATCATAAATATAATACTTATTTAACTACTTTGATTAAATTAAAGATGTTAATTATACTAGTTAGTATGTTGAATTTTTCTCTACAACACCCCCAATCATCTTGTTTTATTCTCTCCTCCGTATCTTATTTGAAGGAGCACCATCAAGGATAATTTAAAAAGAAGTTGACAAAATTTAGAATTAGGTCCTATATTTAAGAGTAAAGCCAACTTCCCAAATAGGTCCTATATTTAAAACTAAAGGGAGCACTATATCTTTTTGAAATCATATGATTGTATGTTCTTGATGAAATTAATAGCTATAACGTAATTATAGCTGTTTTTGTTTTAATAAGTTGAAGTGGTGTAGTTATTCTATTTCTGTGAAATTAAACCGTGATTGTCTCAAACTCTCAATTGTTTTGTTACTTTGATAAGTTAAAACTTAAAAGTACTATTATTCAGCCAAAAACTTTTGTAAAATCAAATGTTGCTGTACTTCGGTAAGTTAGTTATTGCCTTTTCAATTGTTGTTTTCATTTTGCTTTTCATTTTTATTTGTTTTTACGAGAAAATAATATTTCTATTTTTTTCCTCTTGTCTTTTCTATCAAACAACATTTTTATCCATATTACTCCCTCCAGTCTTAATTACAAGATCAAATTGACTTTTTTTTGTGAAAGTTAAGGAAACAAATTAGACAACTAAATTGTAAAATATGTTACATAATTAGAGTAAATATTAGTTTATGAACAAAATAAATTAGTTTTGAGGAAAAAAGATGAATATAAACAATTTAAAGTGATTTATTTTGCATCTTTAATTTCTAAAAAAAAATCAATTTGATCTTATAATTAGGAGCGGAATGAGTATAATTTATGAGATGTTATTAGCGTTAGCTCTTGCTCCCCTCTTTAATATTAACTCGTTATTATTTTTTTTTATTGTGCCATTGTGGTGTATATATATGTTCAGGTGTATCTTGGCTTATTACCCGGGGGGGTTTTTAGTAATCATTGTCATAAGATCTTTCGATTATACCATGATATTTGCGGACAACAACTGTTTTTGTCCTTTGTTATCAAGTACGTGACTTTCTAGTAATAAATTGACCATACACTTATAATTAGATGGTGTACGTATGTGTATAGTTCTTACTACATGTTTTTTCGTAAATCGGAAATACATGGCAATAGCAATTTTTACTACATTTTATGGTTAACATAAAGTAGTTAACAAATCTGAAGAGAATAAAAAAAAATTTGACTAATTTATTTTAAAGTATTTATATTAATTATATTTTTACAAACTATTTTTTTTTGTTACATTTTACAAACTAATTTATTTGGCTTATACACTGATATATAATCTCATGTTACACATAGATATTTTAGAAAATCGTGTAATTTGATATAAATATGTACTTCCTTTTATCCTTAATATATGGCATATGTGGGGAGTTGATCTTAGTTCTAAATATAGTTTTTTCTAATATTTATCAAATTTTTTGTTAAATTATCCTTATTGCTACACTCTTAATAATAAACAATTAAGAGAGGGAGTGAGGCAATTAAGGTAGATAGTTAGAGACATAGGGTGCTTTAGAAATATAATATTATTTTAACTAATTTGAATAACATTATTTATCTAACCAAATTGGGTAAATATGTCTCATATTTATGACCCGATGGAGTATTAGTTATTTAACTCCCTTAATCTTCTCAAATTGGTGAACTAATTCATATACTCCCTCCGGTTCTAAATATAAGACCACTTTGACTTTTTTTGTGGAAGTTAAGGCAGCAAATTAGACCACTAAATTATAACATATGTCATATGTAATTAGATTATATGTTAGCTTATAAGTAGAATAGAGTAGTTTTGAGGAAAAAAGATAACTGTAGACAATTTAAAGTGATTAATTTTGCATCCTAAATTTTTTTTGAAAAAGTCAAAGCAGTCTTATGATTAGGACCGGAGGAGTATTAAATAATGAACTATCCAGTGCATATATATATTAGGCTAAAGTATACTTTTGGTCCTTTATCTTTACATCAAGTCTCTTTTTAGTCCCTTAACTTTGAAAAGTGCACTTTTAGTCCTTTTTCGCTAACTCCGTTAACGGAAAATGCTGACTTAGCAAATCTAAAAATTAATTTTATAATTAAATATTAATAAAAATGGTCAAATTTTAAAATATAAGAATTATTTCCTTTAAATGAAACTAATGGCTTTAGCGAAAAATGACAAAAAGTGCACTTTTCAAAGTTAAAGGACTAAAAGAAGACTTGATGCAAAGATAAAGGACCAAAAGTATACTTTAACCTATATATTAATTTGAAACGTTCAGGTCATGATCAAAGACAGCAACTTATTCCAATTCCAAAGGGTGATAAGATGAATATTCCTCGTTGTTAGAATTGGATGCTCCTAGCAACATATTCTGTGCCTTTTATTCGATTCTCTTATTCCACCTCTTTTTACTAACACAAATTACGTGTATCGATTTTGTTTATGAGGAATCAAATTGACCAAAATGATTTCATAAGGGTGCTTCTCTGGTTTTGATAAAGACAAGAAATGGTAAACTGTGAATTTGTCCAAAATGGCATGACATGTGCGAGTTAAATACGTAACATCCTCTATTATTTCAAACATTATCGCAAGTCGTTTCATGTATACACCCGCGTTTTACGCCTTTTTGCATGCCACCGGTACACCACTTCAATTATTTATTCTAATTTTTTTAACTTGTCGTTTGACTTTGAATATGGGCCTCTTTCTATTTAGGCTGTAGATTAAGGCCCAAGCAAACTAGACGTAAGGGATTACGTATAGGGCCCAGCCTTCTTTGAACATATTTTTAGGCCATCCAAGTCTAACCCATATATCATAACCCCGGTAGATTATTTATTGCCTCATTTTTTAGTTATCTAAAGAAAGATCATATTGTACCAAAAAAAAAAAAAGAAATGTATTACTCCTATCTCTGTTCTTTTCCGGAAAATTACAATCAGTTCTCATGAAAGAGGATTAACATCAATCAAGATCCTTGAAATAATCAAATATTTAAATTAAAGCCCCTAGAGACTTCGACGATATTAAATCGAATCGTATTATTAGTTGTAAATACAGCTTGCTAACTTTTTCTTGACTTATTGTCAACTCTTCAAGGAGCTAATTGTTGTTGACAATTCAATTAGCGACGTTAACAACTACCAATGTAATTTGATTAGATCTCATACTAAACCCATAAAACTTCAATGTTATTTAACAATTTTAAGGGAACTATTTATGATTAATTCTCTTGCAAGAGATTTTTTGGGCCAGTCTCTTTTGCAAGAGATTTGATTTTAATTTTCCTTTTTCCCCCCTATTTTTAAGATTTAAAAGCAAGAAAAAGTTTGGAAATAAAATTAGTACCGTCCATCACAAACTCCTTTTTATCCTATTTCATCTCATCCCGAAATTTTTTGGGACGAGTAGTTGCACCCGTGAACATCCTTAATTTCCTCATGCAACTATAACATGAACGATTTCCCCCTCAATTATAATAGCCTGTTTGATTACAGAAAATATTCTGACAAAAAGGAATAGAATGGAAATGAATGGAAAAGAAAGTTGATGTGCTTGGTACACAAAGGGATGAAAATGAATGGAAAGATAAATTTTATGTTTGACTAGTTGAAAATGATGGTAAGGAAACTAAAAATATGCAAAAATGATTGTATTGTCCTTAATAATTATTTATTAATAAAATCCATATTTAAATTAAAAAAGTCAATAGTTAATACAATATAAATATTTAAAAGTGTAATAAAATATATTTAAATTTAGCCTAATTAAAGCATGATTTGAATTGCCTACCAAAAAAATATACATATTTAAATTTATATTTGCCCAAATATTAAATTGATTGCGTCCCAAATTTGAATTTGATTATGTCAAAATTTAAAGTTGAGTGCTCAAATTCGAATTTGATTGCTTCAAAATTCGAATTTGAGTACTCAAATTTGAACTTGATTGCGTCGAAATTTTCGGAAAATCCCGATAACAATCCATACCCAGATTTTGTATACAAGTTTTACAATTAACAAAAACACAGATTACCATGATTATATACCCAAATTATATTACGTAGATTATTACCCAGGTTTTTGGTACATAGCATAAACACAAGAGGTAGCAACAAAAATACACGAGAGGTAAAAAAGAATAAAAAGAAAGACAAACGATGGGCAAAGAAAAACCACTGCACACATAAAACTTCTTCTTCTCTATCTAGGCGAAGAGCAGAGAGGGATGAAGTTGCAACTTGAAGAAGGAAAAGAAGAACATGAGGGAAGGCTAAAATTACCTTTCATCTCTTCCATCATATTCCTCTATACGTAGGGCTATTCAACATTGTCCCGTCCTGGCCATTTCGGGACGGGACAGAGTGCAGTTTCGGGACGGGACAGGACTTGGGACGGGGTCGTCCCGGTCCGTCCTGTCCCGAATATATATATGTATGTTCATATTTTTTTTTAAAAAAAAATACATGTGTCATCTGTCTTATGTGTGAGTATATATGCCTTTTTAAAAAAAAATATAACTCTAACTTCTAAACTAAATTCCAACCATTCATCGATCTCAAATTTCTCGTCCGCTACCACTATGCTCTATGTGTAACACATCACATTTGAAGTTTTTTTCAAACTCTATTTAAATGTGTAGTTGTTGCTACTTTTTTTGCTCTAATTATTATGTTTTTGGTTTATTATGTATTAATATGGAGTGCTCATGGCACTGGAGGAGATTTAATTATGCTACAAAATCACCCACCAAGTGTGTTGCTCTGCAAAAAAAAAAAGATGTTTGGGTCAATTTTTTTTAATTGGGAAAAATTTTGGGACAAGGCCTGTAACGTCCCGTCCCGATCGAGACCGGGACAAGTTCGAGACAGGACGGGATACAGGACGGGAACCCCATCCCAAACACTTTTCTTCGGGACGGGACGGGGTCGTCCCGGTCCCGTCCCATGAACACTCCCGTCTATACGTCGAAAAATAGAATCCCGCATTTTCTGTGGGAGGCTGGGAGCCCATTTTCAGACTTTTAAAAGAGAATGGAGAGAGACGGGAAAATGAATTTGGACAGAATCTGTTAACCAAAAACGTTTTGTAGGATGGAAAACTCTTATCTTCCATTTCCATCGCCAAACAAATGGGCTCTAAGAGGATTAACAGCTGATAAGACCAGCGAAACTTTAGGTGTTGTTTGGCACCGAGATTTGGAGGGGAAGAAAAATAATTGAGTTGAGTTTTAAAAAAAAAATAGTGGTGAGATTAAAAGTTTTAAATTAATTCAAAACTCTTATACATTACTGTACATCTTCTTTCCATTAAAATTTTAAAATCCCCCCTTCCTTATTTCTTTTACACTTCCTCAGTTCTTAAATATAGGACATATTTAGAAATGTGAGTTTATTCCTCAATATAGGATATCTTTCTATTTTTCTCACATTTTCCCTAAATTATCCCTATTAATACTCCTCAATAATATACAAGAGATGGAATGCAAGAATAAAGAAATGTGTTTAGGGTGTTTTGATAATATTGTGTGATTATAAACAACTCAACAAACATTTTTAATCTACTCAAATATTATGTAAATAAAGTCTTGTATTTATGATGAAATGGAGTATTAAACTTGTAAAAAATTTCCACCGAACAGCCCCCTCGGAAAGCAGGAGCTGCGCGAATTAGCTGCATATCCTCTCGACCTCGCAGGCTTTCAGATTCGCCAATTAACTGAATCAAGTGAGTTGATATAAAACAACTCAACACATTTTCTTATACAAGTTTGAATTTTGTTTAGTGCTTTTGACCTCCGTCCTTTTCTCTGATTATTGCTGACTATTCCATTAACTTCATTGTGCATTATATGTATGTTTGACCGTTATTCGAAAATCGAAAATTTCATCTCATCGCCTTCCAATTCAGTCGATTAGAAATTCAGTTCATTCGTTTTCTACCTCTGTTGATTGAGTAGTTTCGTGATTTTCCCTGTAATTATGATTACGTTATAGATATTTTAGGACATTCTTTTGATGATTGTAGGTCATATGATGTTGCTGATATTCTTTTGGTCTGTCACTGTGTAGTACTATTATTCCCAAGTCTCGTTACTTAGATGGAAGCAGATAGCCAAACTAGAAAGGAAAAATATGCTGCTGATATTTCATCCATAAAGGAAGCACATGCCAGAATAGAATCATTGGTTCATAGAACACCAGTTCTTTCCTCTGAATCTCTGAATGCTATATCAGGAAGGCAGCTATACTTTAAGTGTGAATGCTTCCAGAAGGGGTGAGATATATATTAAGCTGTGTTGCATAACAAAAATTTTAGAATGACATTTTCTAGAAGTCTTTTTTCTTTCTGGAGTTCTAGTGCTCTCCATTCAATTTTCTGGGCTTTATTCTATGTTTTTATGGCTATCAGTGGTGCATTCAAATTTAGAGGTGCCAGCAATGCTGTTTTCTCCCTTGATGATACTGATGCTGCCAAAGGAGTACTAACACACAGCAGGTTTGATATGTACAGTTATTTCAGAAGTTGATGTATGTAGACAGATTTTGTGTGAAGTCCTGTTGATCAAATTCTCCAAAATTAGTGGTAACCATGCTGCAGCATTGGCTTTGGCGGCAAAACTAAGGGGGATCCCTGCATATGTAGTTGTTCCGAAAAATGCTCCAACTTGTAAGGTTGAGAATGTAAAGCGTTATGGTGGTCAGATTATTTGGTCTGAAGCCTCTGTGAAGTCCAGGGAGGAAGTTGCAAACAAAGTGTGGCAAGAGACTGGTGCAAATTTTATACATCCATATAATGATAGACGTATTTTGAGGTAAATTGTTGGATTTTTATCTATGATTGAAGTCCTTGTCAGGTAAATCTTTTGAGGGGCAATCTGGGGTTAAAGCATTATCTTCCTAACAACTCACTGTAAAGACTCGATGTGGCTGGTTCTTGGAGAAGCAAGGACATTTTATTTTCTTCTGAATATACTATTTACTATTGCCTTCTCAGTAGCATTTTTTCCTTTCCCTTCTGATTTCATGCTTAGCCGTGTGATCCCACGCATTAGTATTGTTCTCAGTGTCTGGTTTTCACAACTACAAAACTTAAAATCTAACAAATGTGTATGCTATGGTGATATTTTGGAATTGTCCTTCCTCATCATTACACTTTTCGTTATGGTTTTTGACTGTTCTTGCAGTGGCCAGGGTACCATATCATTGGAGCTACTGGAACAAGCACCACAAATAGACACCCTAATAGTTCCTATTAGTGGTTTGTTTACCTTTTACTAAAAAGCTATTAAAATGGCATTTAACTCGAATTTAATTTTGGTTTTCTAACAAGAGAAAACTGTAGGTGGTGGTCTGATATCTGGAGTAGCATTGGCTGCCAAGTCCATCAACCCTTCTATACGTATTTTAGCTGCTGAACCTAAAGGTGCTGATGATGCTGCACAATCCAAAGCAGCTGGGAGGATAATTACGTTGCCTGAAACGAATACTATAGCTGATGGCCTTAGAGCTTTTCTAGGAGATTTGACATGGTAATAATGACAAATCTCTGCTATTCAACATTATGCACCGGAAAATATGGTTTTCTGTTCTTGATCCTGTTTTTGCTTCACTTATCAAGTCAAGGTATTCCAGCTTAGTTGGTTATTTACTTATTTTCCTTCTATTTTTTTATGTATATGTTATGGTGGAGTAGGCCTGTAGTACGAGATCTTGTTGAAGACGTTATAACTGTGGAAGACAGTGAAATAATAAAAGCCATGAAACTCTGTTTTGAGATTCTTAAGGTTGTCGTTGAACCAAGTGGAGCGATTGGCCTTGCTGCTGTCCTGTCGGATGCTTTCCAGAAAAATCCTGCTTGGAATGACAACAAACATATAGGAATTGTAGTTTCAGGGGGCAATATTGATCTTGGAATGCTTTGGAAATATTTGGAGAAATGAAAAAGAACTTGTTTATTTAGCCTACGTGAACTTTTACCATGGATGTGAGCCTTGTTAAAATCGTTTATTCATTTCTATTAAGCTGACGACAAATACTTAGCTTGTTGGGTTAATTTTCATTTCATGAATTTGTGTCATCTAGGCAATTTTTTTTTTTGCAACCTTAATATTTTGTGTGACCTAGGAAAAGTAAAATTGTAAAAATTATAAATAAATTGATACGGCTCACTATAGCTCATGTTTTTTTTTTTTTTGATAAAAAGGCAAAATGACATTACTAATTGTGGAATTTGAAAAGTTTGATAGAGTCTATAAACGGAAAGTTAAAGATATGATACTGATCACTTGGTAATATCATTATAGAGATTAAAGAAAAGGGCTTTAAGAGCAACGCAATGTCCTTGGCTATAATGTGTTGTGCGGACGGACCCCAATTGGAGAAATCCACGAATCGTTTGCCTACGTTCCAAATGCACAAGGATGAAAGCGGGAGGCCCGAATGGTGGATCCAATTCAAAGCTAGCCTGAAACTTGCAACGGAAAAGAGAGGCCCCTGAATTGCAGCTCGTTGCCAAGTGAACGGTTGTACCATACCACCATCAAGCATATCGAAATGCGGCAATAAACGGAACAATTAAGCTTCCATTTTTTAATTAGGATGTTCCACTGGTTGGGCATCTCCCACGAGGCGGACTCTTGGGATGGATTACATGGAGTGGTTTTGATGAGGTGGAGAAAGCGAGAGAAGAAAAGGATACTAGAAACATATTCATATGTATATTTATGATTTCTCATGAATTACTCTTTAGTCCTTAATATAAAAGCTACTCCGTTCCTACATATAACATCTAATTGACTTTTTTTTTTTGAAAATCCTAAGAAAGCTAAATAAGTTACTTATAAGCTAATATATAATCTAATAATACACAAAATATATTATGATTAATTGGCTCATTTAACTTCCATAATTTCTCCAAAAAAAGTCAATTGGGTTTTATATTTAGGAACGGGGGAAGTATTTAACTAAATTAGGTAGATTTGATGAACTTTTGATAAAATCGTATGTGTATTTTTGACCCTTAATCCATAATTAATTCGTTATACCCCCCATTCTAATTACAGGAGGTTGTTAACTTGTTACAAGTAAAGACACGTGTTCATTTTTAATATTTTTCATTTTTTACGAAAATTAACTTAATTTATAAATCAAGTAAAGACACGTGTTCATCTTATACAGGGTAATCACATGTGTATTTTTTACCCTGAACCCATTAATTATTAACCAATAATTTTCTGTCTTTAATCATCACGTATCATCTTTCCAAACTCGAGCAATGGATGAGACAGATATTTAATCAGATTGAAATAGAAAGACTTTTAAGGGACTCTGCCGCCACTATTTCTTTAACGTGCAAATAGAAATTACCAAATTAACGTGGGAAGCACAAAAATGAACATATATAATTAACGGTAAAAAATAGATAAGAACATACCAACCTACCCCTTTAATTTCTCCTTCAACTACTATTTTTTAAGCATTCTCTGTTTGTTTTCAAAGTTCCACCTCTCATACCTCCTAGAAATAAGGATCGCCATATTTGTTATATTGTGTCCACAGTTTTCATTGAATCCGTTGCTCCCAAATTTCATTCTCTGTTGCTACGTCCCTCCATTTATTCGGCTTCGTTTCATTCACATTTCACAGGGCTCTTCTTCCTCATTGCTGGCAAAATGGTATGCTTTCTATGATTGATATTCTTCAGGCCATGGCATTACAATATTCTACCTTGTATCCATGCACTTAATATTGTCTGAAATAATAGTATGAAAGAAAATGATACATGTTCTTACCCTTTCACTTTTGGTGAATTTTCTGCCATTTAAAAAGCATCCCATATACATTACCAACGGGGATTGAATCAAATGGAAGAAACTAGTTGCTCACAACATGATGAGCCAAAATTTGAACCCCAAGATACCTACATTTAGTGCATGATCATACCTCAAGCATGGTTGTATGCAATTGGAGGATATGAGTGCCCAAAGAAAAATATAACAATCTCATAGGCATTATCACAACATTTATTTTTGTATCCTTCATGTGATTTTCCAATGTGGGTGATTTAGATTATGAATTGGGATGAAATATGAACATATCATTTTAATTGTGAAACACACGAGGTGATGCATGCATGGGAGAAAATTAACAAATAGGATTAAGTAATGATGCATGAGTAGGGAAAGAAAATGATGGGAATTATTGGTAACATAAAAAGTTGTGACAATGTTGAGGGTAGGCGAACGCAGCATCTGGAATGGCGGTGAGCGATGAATGCAAATTGAGATTTCAGGAGCTAAAAGCAAAAAGGACATACCGGTTCATTGTGTTCAAAATAGAGCAACAAGAAGTGGTGGTTGAAACGCTTGGAGCCTCTGATCAAACCTATGATGACTTTACTGCCAGTTTGCCAGCTGATGAGTGTCGCTATGCCGTCTATGATTTTGATTTCACTACTGTTGAGAATGTCCAGAAAAGCAAGATCTTCTTCATTGCATGGTACCTTCCTACCTTTTATCATCTTCTAATTAGCACTCGTCATGATCCATAACAAGATGGTTCAATTAGTATTTTGTCTCTCGGTTCATGTCTCTCTAACCTCTTTAAGTACACTATTATATTTATTGGAGGTCCTAAATATAAGACCTATTTACATAATTTAATTAGATTAAGATTGTTGTTAAGTTAGTAAAATTCACATGATATTACCAATGTATCCTAACCATTTACCTTTATCCCCACCCTCCCTCTCTAGCTTGTTTATTACTCCATCCAGTCCTAAATATAATATCATTTTGACTTTTTTTGTGGAGATTAACGAAGCCAAATTGACTACTTAATTTTAACATATTTTACATGTAATTGTATTATACGATAGTTTATAAGTAAGGTAAATTAGTTTTGAGGAAAAAAGATAACTATAGACAATTTAAAGTGATTAATTTTGCATTCTTAATTTCTCCAAAAAAAGTCAAAGTGTTCTTATAATTAGGACCGGAGGGAGTATTGAAGAGCATTCATTGGGATAATTTGAAGAAAAGTTGAGAACAATAAGTAATATGTCTTATATTTAGGACGAAGCTCACCTTCCTATAAGTCTATTTCAACTAATATTGACATATCAAAGAATGTAGTTAAGTAATTTGATATGTACACGTACACATATTGAAAACATAATCTAGAAATTTCGTCACACCTCTTTTCTCATTCAATATGGATCAAATTGGAAAACAGTATTTTTTTTAATAACTTAGACCCTCTAATTGAACTTATATTTATGACAAAAAAAAAATTTCTTTCAAAAAAGACTTACAATAACTAATAAGTACCAAGACTGGCAAAACATAACAAAACATTTATGTTTCATCTCATAAATGCATTGGAATCATTTGTCAACTCTATATCATTGTTACTCAACTATATGATATGATATTTTTACATTGTCTTTGTTGTCAGTTTGAAAGGAGTAATTTAAAACTTTAACTTGAGGTGTGACTGAATTAAAATAGGTCACCGGATACATCAAAGGTGAGGATGAAGATGGTGTATGCAAGTTCCAAGGACAGATTCAAGAGAGAACTGGATGGCATTGCATTTGAATTGCAAGCAACAGATCCAAGTGAGATGAGCATGGACATTGTGAAAGAGAGGGCCTTCTAATATAACATATATATTATGCAGCTCTCCTTCACCCTCATAAAAAAATATTAACTTTTGAATTTGGGGCCATCTATTCATTATTTGCCTGTTACAGATTGGATTCATACAATCCAAACGGCTTGTACTATCATCAGAATGCTTCAGTCTTCCTCTTTCATTATTTATGCAGTCTTCTTTATTTTCTTTTTCTGTTGGTTTGAAGAGCCATCCATCATCCATGGCAAGTTCTTATTGTACTAGTTTCCATTTTGTAAGTTTGCTTCCATGTTAGAGGAGGACTCTATTTTCGAATCCATGTTGCCAGTCTAACCACTTTGTTTTTCACTTGCTCCGCATTTGTGTAATACCAGCTGCGGAATATTGCTCAATTGCTGTTATAAATTTGTCATTTATATTCTTCTTCTTTTCCTTCCTGAAACTATATGGTATATGAGCACTACTAATGAAATGAATAACACGATGAGTCTCGGAGTAACAGTAAAATTGTCATTATTTGAAGATCATACTTTTCACTTTTAATATAATGGTGATATATTCATCCCTCGTCAAACAATAGTAGGAACAAAATCGGTGATTGAAAGAGTCATATTGGTTCTTGACTTGGTCCTAGCATTTCAACCTGAACTTTGAAGAGTCAACGATCAATGACTCACTGTAGACTTCACTTTTGTTGGGTAGCTTTATTACTTGCTGCACAGTCCTGCACAACATACTGACACACAGATGGGCCCCTGTGGGGGTCCCTGTGGACAAGTTTGAGAGAAAAATAATATATTTCTCATTCCAGATGAATTGATATACAAAGAGAGCCTATTTATAGGCTAGAGGGAGAGACAAACTAATAAATATTAATTAAAGCTAATAACTACCAATAAAGTCTAATAATGCCTAATCAATCACAGAGAGAATATTTACAATAAATACATAATATTCCCATACTCCCCCTCAAGTTGGATCATAGATATTAATCATGTCCAACTTGCTCATACAACTCTCAAAAGAAGGCTTGAGCAATGCTTTTGTTAACACATCTGCAGCTTGAAGGTTTGTTGGTAGATAAGTCAGACAGATGATCCCTTCTTCAACTTTTTCCCTAATGAAGTGTCGATCTATCTCCACGTGCTTCGATCTTTCATGCTGAACAGGATTCAAGGCCATGCTTATAGCAGCCTTGTTGTCGCAATAGAGTTTTAATGGCAACTCCACTCTTACATGTATCTCATTAAGGACTCGTTTCAACCACAACTCCTCCATTATCCCTTGAGCCAATGCCCTTAATTCAGCTTCAACACTGCTCTTAGATACAACCCTTTGTTTCTGACTCTTCCAAGTAACCAGATTTCCCCACACAAAGGAGCAATAACCAGAGGTTGATCTCCGGTCAGGGTGTGTTCCTCCACAATCTGCATCTGTATATACTTCAATCGTCCTACGTTCTTGTTTCTGGAAGAATAATCCTCTCCCAGGAGTGCCTTTTAGGTACCTCAGAATTCTGTAGGCCGCATCCATATGCTTTTTCTTTGGCTCACTCATGTATTGACTAGCCACACTCACTGCAAAAGCTATATCAGGTCTTGTATGGGAAAGGTAAATTAGTTTCCCAACAAGTCTTTGATATCTTTCTTTGTCAGCCGCCTCTTCTTTCTCATCTACTACTTCAACTTCTTCATCTTCAATCTCATTCTCAGGACTGTTCTCTTCTCCCTCCCCCTCCTTTGTAGGCTTCTTTTTCCTCTTCTTAGGAGGTACGATAGGAGTTGGTTCCGGACTACACCCTAACATGCCTGTCTCATCTAGAAGATCAAGTATATACTTCCTTTGAGATACATAGATGCCTCTTTTTGATCTTGCAACCTCCATTCCAAGGAAGTATTTCAAATCCCGTAGATCCTTAACTTCAAATTCTCTCCCCAGTGCGATCTTTATCCTTGTCATCTCATCAATGTGGTCTCCTGTAAGGATGATATCATCAACATACACAATAAGGATACATCTTCTTCCTCCCTCTGTTTTGACAAACATTGTATGATCAGACAGTTCTTGTTTGTAGCCTTCAGACTTAAGAACTTTTGAGAACCTGTCAAACCATGTCCAATGAGACTGCTTCAAGCCATAAAGAGATTTCTTCAATTTGCATACTTTGTCACTTCTTCCCCTCTTAAAGCCAGGAGGCAGAGTCATGTAGACTTCTTCTTTAAGTTCTCCATTCAAGAAAGCATTCTTGATGTCCAGTTGATGAAGTGGCCAATCTATGTTGGCTGCCACAGACAATAGAACTCGGATAGTGTTCAGTTTCGCCACTGGTGCAAATGTCTCTTCATAGTCTAGACCATATGTCTGAGTGAACCCTCTTGCTACAAGTCGAGCTTTTAACTTGTCAAGAGAGCCATCAGCCATATATTTAGGGGTAAATACCCACTTGCGGCTGACAAGTTTCTTGCCTCTTGGTTTTTCAACAACATCCCACGTTCCATTCTTCTCTAAAGCTTTCATCTCCTCCATAACTGCAAATCTCCATTCTGGTATCTTTAGTGCCTCTTGGATGTTATTGGGAATGCACACTTTATCGAGACTGGTGACAAAGGCCCGATAGCTGGAGGAAAGAGCCTTATAAGACACATACTTCTGGATTGGATGCAAAGTACACGATCGAGGTTGTTTTCTGTGAGCAATAGGCAAATCAAGATCATTATGTTCATTAACCTGTTCAGGAACATGAGATACCTTTGGATCAATCCCTTCAGGAGCCACCACCGGTTCTGCCTCCTCTGGTTCTCCAGGAGCTATCACTGGTTCTGGCTGCTTGGATGCTTCAGATGTAAGGTTCCCTCCTTCCTTAACCTTATGCCTTCGTAAGTACACCAACATATCTTTATCTGGTTGTTTTTCTACTCCCCCTGCATTTAAATTTTCTTTTGTGATTGGCACAAGAGATTGTTGGTTTAGGGATGTAGATGGTCCTGTCTGTGGTGACTCTGGCTGTGGTGGAAGAGGTGGTTCTGTTTGGGATGGCTCTGGGTGAGGTGGTGGTGCTGGTATGATCCATGGTTCAAATAGAATATATTCCTGACTAGGTAAAGGCACCAAAGTCTGAGATTCACTCATTCTCTCCCCCTGAATTGAAGGCTTTGAATAGAAAGGAGTTGCTTCATGGAAGGTAACATCAAAGCTGACAAAGAGGTGTTTAGAGACAGGATCAAAACATTTGTACCCCTTTTGAGTATTAGAGTACCCGAGGAATATACACTTCACTGTACGGGGATCAAGCTTGTTATTTGGATAGGTATGAACAAAAACAGTACATCCAAACACACGAAAGGGAAGGTTATTTTCAAGATGAGTAATAGGGAAGACACTTTGTAACCTTTTAACAGGAGTTTCAAAGGATATGACCCTATTTGGCATTCGGTTGATGAGGTGGACTGCAGTTAAAACGGCATCTCCCCAATAGAACTTTGGTACATTACAAGTAAGCATAAGGGCCCTAGTGACTTCCAAAATGTGCCTATTTTTCCTTTCGGCAATCCCATTTTGTTGAGGGGTGTGGACACACGAACTTCTATGGATAATACCATGTGTTTGGAGGAATTCACTCAAGGTGCGGTTAAAATACTCAGTACCATTATCAGAGTGTAAAACTTTGATGCTTGTATTGTATTGATTTTTAATCATGGTGAAGAACTGTATGAAAGCAGATGGTGCCTCAGATTTGTCTTTTAAGAGGTAAACCCAACAAAGACGGGTATGGTCATCTATGAATGTAATGAACCCTCTTGATTTGGTACGGTTTGGGTTACGTGAAGGTCCCCATAAGTCACTGTGAATGGTAGTGAAAGGCTCGGTGGGTATATATGGAGCTCTAGGATATGATGACTGGTGGTGTTTGGCTAATTCACAGACTTCACACTTCGTATTCAGGTTAGGGTTGGAACAAAGATCTGGAAACATACGGGATAGATATTGGAAATTGGGATGACCCATTCTCTTATGCCATAACATAGTATCTTCATTTTTAGAGATAGATGTAGAAGTGCATACTCTTGTAATGGGTTGATGACTTACGCTGGCATCGTCAAGAAAGTAGAGTCCCTCACATTCTTTAGCATGACCAATCAACATCCCCGATGATAGATCCTGAAACACACAGTGAGTAGACAAAAAATTAGCAGAACAATTAGACTTCTTTGTCAATTGACTAACAGATAATAAGCTGCACGCTAATTTTGGCACATGAAAGACAGATTCCAGAGTGATATGCTCTGAAACCCGAATACTTCCTTTCCCAGCAACAGGAGCAAGTGAACCATCTGCAATTTTCACTTTTATGTTGCCCGCACACGGAGTGTAAGTGGTGAACAATTGGTGATTATCAGTCATGTGGTCAGAGGCTCCAGAATCCACAATCCACACATCCCGTGAGGTCTTTAGGGCTTGAAGAAAGTTACCCCGTTTTGCTAGGAATATTGAGGATACAGTCTCCACAGCAACGTGAGTTTCAGTTGATGAGTGAGTTACCTTCCTTGCTACCAATCTCAGGACATATGTGGCAGCAATGAGCAGAAGGCCTGAGAGTATCATCTTCATCATTTCTGAAACACCAACTGGGAAAATACCTCCAACATATACAGAGATCAGGTAATACAACACTTGACAAGTCACATTAGACCTCAGAAACTGTGCACCCAAACCGAGAACACTGGAGATCATTGTGAACATCAGCGGCATGAGAAGAAGGCGATTTTTCGCAATCCGTACGGACAGCATGAACAGCGATACCGTACGGACAGTGCAACGGGTACGACGAACAGCGCGAGCAGGCGTTCCGTACGGAACTGTACGCACACGGTGAACAGTGTCCGTACGGAACTGTACGGACACGGTGAACAGTACTGGCGGATGAACAGTGTCGCCGGACTGAAACCCTAAAATCTTTCTAGCTGTGGTACCATGTGGACAAGTTTGAGAGAAAAATAATATATTTCTCATTCCAGATGAATTGATATACAAAGAGAGCCTATTTATAGGCTAGAGGGAGAGACAAACTAATAAATATTAATTAAAGCTAATAACTACCAATAAAGTCTAATAATGCCTAATCAATCACAGAGAGAATATTTACAATAAATACATAATATTCCCATAGTCCCCTCCCCCATCCTCTGTGTGTTTACCTGCGGCATAGCATCGTGCTACATGGTGTGCCTATGCAGCAGACAAATTGGATCTTTTTTTTTTTTTTAAATAGAAACAGGATACAATACATCAAATAAGATAATAACATGAAGCCTATTAGAACCTAACCATCAAACCCCTTAACCCCATAAAAAAAGGGGTTGATCAAAGCAGTTGTCATCTATCCTATGAACTTAGCCAACTGATCAGCCACCTGACAAATTGGATTCAACTTTGCTAGCGTATCATTTTGGTTCTCACGCTAATAATTCAAATTTCAGCACGCCTGACTCAAATAGTAATTTAAAAAAACAGTAGAAAGAATAATGTGCAGTCAACTTGTGTTGTGACCACATTCAACATTTTATTGAAGGGCATGTTACAAGAATAAGTGGCTAACCGAAAAAACCTCCACCTTATCCTTTGATTTCCTTGCACGAGTTATATTCACCCACATCTTATGATTGAAAAGATTCGCATTTTAAGCAATGCACTCATATATACACCATGCCAATTTTATACAGTGTCAACCATACAAGAAATGGCCGACGAAAATATTTTCCAATTCATAAGTGATTATCTATACAACGAGATAGTGTAGGGTAAGACGTATTAGTTGAGTATTTTGCTGTAGTAGCGTCTGTTAGTATTGAAGAATCATCACCATCTTATGATGAAAGTGCAAGTTCAGCCCAAGCCAAAGATGAAGACTTCAACTCAATGCTCATTGACGTGTCAATCCTGCTCTCCAGCAAACTGCATATTTCTGTCATGGATGGACGCTTGGTGGGGTTTGGATTGATACAAAGATTCACTACCTCGCATATTACTGCCAGGTCCTCGTATCTGAAATGTTTCAACTCTGGATCCACCATATATGACATTACCTCTGGCATTTCTAGATATTCCTTGGCCTGCACCAGATAAAAGGGCATTTCATTTGGCATTAACTACTTGATGACGTTCATAATTCAGTTTTGAAATTTCTAAGAAATTATCTTACCCAATCTACCAAGGATCCTTTATCCTTGCAATATGAAGGTCTCCCACTTACTATCTCCAGCAGAAGTATGCCAAAAGCGTATACATTTCCCTGAGGATCATGATGGCGTGCCTCAAGAGAATGTGGGAGAACACAAACAGCACCTTGGCTTCCAACAGATTCAGAATTCTTTTCTGACCTTTCAAGTATTGTCTTCCAACTCTCAAAATCAACCAGCTGCAGATTTAATTTTTTAAAAAGGTGAGAATCTTCAAGAGGCATTTTGGAATGAATCTAGTTCTAATCAATCCTGACTGCATAAAGAGACTAAGCAGAATCATTATAGATAGGCTAGAAAATTTGGACTAGCTTGCAGGCTCACCGTAGGGGAAAAATCTTCCGTAAGGTATACAGCATTAGAATTCAGCTCTGATATAGTGAAAGGAGGGTCAACTTCTGTGTGTAAATACTTCAGTCCACGAGCAATGCCAATAATGATTTTCATACGCCGTGTCCATGATAACAGGCTCCCTTCTCCATCTGCACAGTTGTTATTGCATGTTTAAGGAAAAGGAACACGCGAGAGCACACACACACGAGATAACAACCTTAACTTACAATGTAAGTGCTCATGGAGTTTTCCATTTGAAGCATACTCAAAAACCAGCATCCTTGTAAATGGAGAGCTTTCTCTACAATATCCCAGAAGTTTTCCAGCGTTCTCATGATTTATTCTTGCCAAGTCTGCCACCTAAATGGTATTGATACCACAATTAAGGAAAACATTTGTGTAGTTTTTAGTTTTTCAATTCTTGCATGCTATAGGTTACACAACATTTCCAATTACCTCTCTCTGAAAATAGAGCTCAAGATATCCTGTCCACTGCTCCTCCTTAATGCAGAGAGAAATTACAGCAATCTCGGGCCCACCTTTCATGGTGCCCTTGTAGACTACACTATCTGGTGAGGACCCAATAATGTTGCTGAAGTCTTCACATGCAACTTCAAGCTCTTGTCTGCTGAAACTCCTCACATCCTTCAGCATCTCAGAGTCTGCACATTGATATTGCCAATTATGTGTTGAATAAAGCCAAAGAATTTGAAAAGTTATTAGTCAGAGGCAGTGGAAAGCAAAGAAACCAAACCTATATATACTGTCATATGATCCTTCCGGCTAGTGTATTTCTTCCAAGGCCAAATGATAGATGATTTGTTGTCACATTTAAGAAAAGCAGCGAGAGCTGCAACTAGAAAGAGAGAACCAACCAAGGTTCCTGTCGCTACTTCTAGAGCAAAAAGCCAGACAGGTTGGGTTGCTTTATGATGCTTGGACACATGTTCAGCAGGTTGATTCTTTCCATTGACCACAGAATGGCTCTTGGCAGGTGAAGCACCAGCTATGAGATTAAAGTTCATTATCACGTATGAAGTCAGTAAGGAGATAATTAAGGTGAAGACTATTTCAACTAATAATTTGATTAAGTGAAGATCAGGTGAAAAAGTTTCCACTGCATTTTGAAACTATCACATGCAATATCCTCAAAACCAGGTTAGAGTCTGAGAGAAGTATAAACCCAGAGAAAGCCGTCATTTTTTTAAAATCAGAACCGAGCAAATTATGCCATGTCTTACATACCGCATTGCAATGAAGAACGCTGCTTTGGTTCATTGCTTTGGAGGCAGTTCCCTTGAAAGCTAGACCTGTATGGCAGAGTGCATGTAATCAAAATATGGTGTTTTGAGCAAAATGCCTCTATGACAAGAATATTGAAAAATAAATACCTAGGTAGATACTCCAAGCAAGCGGGTATGCCACCTACAAAGAAGTTATACGAAAAATCTGCAACTTTTAACTGAGATAATCGACAGAGACCAGTTGAATTTGCATCTGAGGCAAACCTGAAGAAAAGATAGAAACTATGAGAGACACTAACAAAATCCAAACTTTAATTCTAGTAAACTGGTGTCCTGTTCTTACTTTTATACTTACAAGCACAATTCAACTGTCAGGGGTGATCGAAATTTCCCAAACAATATCCTTTGAATGGTTCCCATGCATACTGACTATTTATTTAGCACTTGACATTACTAGTAATAAGTCATCCTATCCCACAACCATGGCATGCATAAAAAATATTTCCTTCACGGAATGGAAAAAGACACTAACAAAATCTTCCTAACTTTAAAGCATACTAGAATGGAAAAGAAAAAAATTAGCTAACCAAAACCTAACTTTTACTTTAATGGAACATATCTGACAATTAAAGAATTGCAATTACATGCTATCTCTCTCAAATTAAACCAATTGCCGGATTAGACTAATTACTAAACACGAGCCCCATTTGCCCATAGAAATCATCAAAAGGAAAGATTTATGAAAGCAGATGATAACAGAATCATGTTAGAGTAACTAATGCAGTCACGCCTAGGCAAACTAGACCAATGTAAGGGCAACAATTAAACTCACATTCCACTCATATTGTTGGGAAAGTTTGAACTGCCACCAGCAGGAACTGGTCCTTGAAGTTTATTCCTGTCCAGCCTAAGTTCTTGAAGGTGTGTCAAATTTCCAATTGCTGAGGGTAGACTACCAGTCAACCCATTGGACTCCAGGTTTCTAGAAGGAGATGAACAAAGTTAGAACAAGAATGAGTCATATGAAAACACTCTTCAAGAGTCAACAATCTTCTCTGTTCAGGGGAAGCATATTGGATTATTTATTTACATTGTATCAACTTGAGCTAGATTCCCAATCTCTGGAGGAATTGGTCCAGATAATTGATTCTTCCCCAAATCCAAGACCTTGAGGGAATTCAACTCGAACAATTCTTTAGGTATTGTTCCAATCAGATTGTTGCCATGCAAAATCCTACAGAGATAAGAACCAGAACTAAGCTTCAGTCATCATATTACTCAACTATAAAAAATGGCAAATAGCAACTATCAAAAAATAGGCTATTAGATTAACATGGAAAAAGGAAAAACACAGAGCGTACAGTTCTTCCAAGTAGGTGATTTGTCCCAATTCTGGCACTAGAAATCCTCTTAATGATGACCCCGAAATATTTCTGCACAGAAAGAACCTAATCTGTCAAAAAAAAAAAAAAAAACACACACACACACACACAACACCAGAGAAGAAGCATTTAGATAGAGGAATGGTATCTTACAGCTTAATGACATGATCTCGATTTTCAGTGCAAAAAACGCCAAACCATTCACAAGGATCTGAATCCAGCGTATTCCAGTTGAACAGAACTAGGTTAGGGTCCTCATATACAGCCTCTTTAAAGTTTGAGAGCGCCCAAACTGTGAACAAACAAATTTATACAGTCAATGAAACTTTCAGGGCTGCGATTTTGGGCAAGTGACTGCAGAAAATAATTCTCTTAAACAAAAGAAACAACATGCCAATTTGAATGAGAAGAGAGCAAAAAGTTTCAATCTTGCATTTTCATGACACTTCACATATTCACTGACAAAGAAACTTTTAACTTTTAACAAAACAAAAGGCAGGATCAGAAATAACAGAAAAATCGAGATCTGTCAATGTCGTCGTTCTTTAGAGGAAACGTACCTTCATTTGAGGGTACAGTATCACTGCTCGCAAAAGAGACCATAGAATTTAGACTGAGAAACAATAGTAAAGTGCATAACTTCATCTTAATGCCAACAACAAAAAATTCTGGAATTGGACTCTTCTCAAGAAAAGTAGAACCCAAGTTGGTGGGATTTATGAAAGAAAATGGGGTACACGAAAGAGGAGGTGTTGTACTACTGGAAAGTTGGGATTTGATGATACACAAAGGAAGAAAGCAAACGTGTGAGGGGAAAAGAATGAAAAGAAAGAAAGAAATAGTGAAACAATGGGGAAAGAGTTTTGATTCAAGATTTGGCAACAACCACTGGAAAGAATCAAACCAGGTGATAGTGAGTGAGACTGGGAGGCAAAGAAAGACGAAATTTTTGAGGGTGACAGTAGACTGGAGAGTGAAGAAAACGCAGGAGGAGAAAGACTAAACTTGGATTGAAAGAGAGATTAGCTAGGTGGTGGGATTAAAGTGCCGAAAATCAAAATGGGATTTTTATGTAAGGAACTGTGTAACGAGACTTCAACATTTGAAGCTGCAAGGTAGGAGCTTTTCGTTTGATTGGTGCTGTACCCAAACAAGAACGAAAGAAAGGAAAGGCGGTTAATGCAATTTTTTTTTTTTTTTGGGTATGAAAAATTAAATTAAAATCTTTTTTGCTTTTTCATTTTGGAATATTTTTGGATCATCTTGGCTTCATGCGACCACCTCTGAGTGAGAGATTAGCATCATACTGCCGGAGCAGCTTTTGGATTTATTCTGCTGATGATTGCATTTTTGGATATTCTAATATATTAATATCATCAGTACAACAATAAAATGGCATACTCTTCATTAAAAAAATAAAATGGCATATAAAATGCACACTGATGAAAAATAAAAATCTCTTAATCGGACAGAAATGTGGAAATTTATTTAAATGTTCATATTATTAGGGAAATTAATTGTAAATCATGTCTTGATGAAACTTAATTAAGATTAAGATGAGATCCTAAAAAATTCCTAAACTAAGATCTCTAGTAGGAGTATTCAAGTACTGGGATGAGACCGGATACCCCTATCCCGAGTCCTGGTACTAGAAGAAGGCCAGGACGTCATTTGCATCCCTATCCCAGTCCTGGTATTAAGAATGTCCTGGTACCACCGGGATGGGATCAAGACCAAGTCCAGGAACAGAAAGTCCCAAATTTCTTGGATACAATATCATTAACTAAGAAACATTAAAAAAGACGTGTATGTGTATATTTATGCCTTGGTTACTTATAATATGGTATAACTCATTTTTCTTATAACACATATATATATTTTCGTGTAAACAAAAGATTAATCGTTTAACAACCATTTAGTCCAATAAATCATTTGTAGCTACTTCCGAAATCCTCAAAATATTAATAATTGAACAAGAGAGCAACCACAATAAAAAATAATTAAAAAAGATAAAGGAAGAAATGAATATTTTGATTGGGGAAATTAATTAAAAAAGTTTATGGGATAAAAAAAATATTTAGTTTGGGAAAAAATTTAATAAAGTAATTACTATTTTTGTACCGGTACCGGGACCGGGAATCCCTACGATATAACCGTATCTTGGTACTATCCCGATTCCAATTTAGTCTTGGTACCGTTGATCCTGGTACCAGATCCGTTGGTCTTGAGAAATTCCAGTCTCAGCAGGTCCGGGACAAGACCAGTATGGCCAAGACTGGGACATTTTGAATAGCCCTAATCCTTAGGGACCTTAATTTCATTAAGTTTTAAATAAACAAAATCTGCCATCATCTGGCTAAAAGTTGTTAGTGACAAAAAATTTTAAAAGTTACAAATGATGCTCATGATGTTGTTACAAAGACCATAACCATGACATGTTGAAATATATCATGTATTGAGGGAACAAAATAGGGTAATGAATAGTTTAGCTAGTTTTTCTCATAATATGGAGGACTACTTTTGATCTTCATCAACTACCACCTTCTGAATAAGAGAACGTAGGTGATGAGAGATAGTAGCCATAGTTGTGTAGAACTACTCATTTTGAGTTAATAGCATGCGGTTTTTTCAGTAAAAAAAAAGACCCCAAAAAGTTGTCACAGTCAAACATTATTAGTTACCAATAATTTACAACAGTTGTAAAATTATATTCATAATGTTGTTATAAAGGCCCAAAAAATTGTCATTGTCTGCCCAAATGATCAAGAATTTAAACAGTTATAAATGATTAAAACTTAATATAATTAAGATCCCTAGAGACCTCAGTTTAATTAGTGGATTTTAGGGAGAGGATGCTCTCATTTTCCTTTCTCTCATTTTCTTCTCAGAATTCCATCTCCACCCTTAGATAAAGGAATGAATGGTTTAGATTTAATATTTCATAAAAGTATTATTATGACATTTTATACATTGAAATTTATTTGCTTTTTCTTTATTGCAATTATGAACTATATAGATATATTTTAAGAGTTTCAATCTATTTATGTATGTTTGTAGTAATGATTTTTACAAAATAGCAAATCTAGACTATTCATTATTTTACTCTAATGGTGGATAAGAGATTATGAGAGAAAAGGAGAGAAAGGAAAATGAGAGAAGCCCAACCAAGGATTTCATTGGACCCCATCTTAATTAAGCATTTTCATGGAATCTGTAATTAATTTTTCGTATTAATTATTACTCCCTCTGTCCCTATATATAAGGTTTTTTTAACTGAATCGCGGTTTTCTAAAAGGTCAATTAAAATTAGTTAAAAATAATAAATGTATAGGAAATATACTCACTTTTCCAAAAGTGCCCTTATTTATGGATGAGTAAAAGAGAGTAGTTATGAAAAACAAATGAAAAATAATGTGAGAAAAAAATTAATGCATAGGCGAAATGAGAAAAACATATTTATGACTCAAACAAAGTTGAATATTACCTTATAAAAAGAGATAAATCATTCCAAAAAAAGAAAGACTTTATATAGGAATGGAGTAAATACTTTCAAAAGCGATGTAAACCGTAAGTACAATTATCAGTGGAAGTTCTTAGAAGTTGATAAGATTATGGTTGCTTTTAAATATAAGAAACTGTTTGAATTCCAAATGTTACCCACACTTTGCTTGTAAAAATGGTGAATGTGGGGTTTAATTTAATCAATCATGGCTTGTTTCTTTGAGCTTTCGGCTTGTTGTGATATGTATATTCCCTTTTCCTTTTCTTCTTTTATTTTCCCCCTACTTTTTAGGTGATTATGACGAAAGCTTGATAATTAGCTGGCGGTTTATGATGTCATTTGGTTTAGGTTTAAGGCCCATGAACTTGACTAATCAATTACTACTTAATTAATCAAATGTTTAGTTGGGAAATATATGATTAATTAAGCAAAAGCAAAAGTGCCTTTTGAAAAAAGCCTTGAATTCCTACAATTCCCCTGTTTTTTACAGTTGTTCTCCATAAAACAATAAAACACACCCTCCGGATTTTGATCTATCAAACCCCCGCCCTCTAGCTTTGAATTTTGACTTTGTTAAGTACCTAGGTGAAATGATATATACATATATATAAAAAGACACACACACACAACATAAAAAACACATCTATCATTTATTGAATTAAAAAAAGTTTTGTCATTTCACGACTAATACCTAACAAACATTGCATCTTTGCATGCACATCCGCAGTCTAAATTTCTTCTTATCTAAATATTGAAAGGTCATTTTCAACGTTCTTGGCCATATGTTTTTTGGTTCGTGCTAAATTTCCTGATGATAGCCGAAGTTATAAATAAATAAACAATGAGGAGTGTGTTTGATAACAGATCAACATTTAAAATTAAAGCTAGGGCCATGTTGACTTAAATTTGTCCAATTGATCATTGGCTTCTTCTTTTAGCGAAGGTTCTAGGAAGAAACTTTTATCATCACCAGCCCGAGATAAAAAATGGCGGTGGAGATCTGGTAGTTAATTAAGAGTGCCTTGAGATCCAATTAGCAAAAGATGAAGGGTGTTATAAAAAAAAAAAAAGATGAAGGATATGAGGGAAAATTTTAATGCATTCTGTTTAGATATTTGATATGGATGTTATATTTTATATCTATTTAAGGATCATAAATATCTTACACTATTGTATTTGATTAGATTAGATTTTATAATGAGTCCTTGACCAAAAAAAAAAGATTTTATAATGAGTCCATCGATTTCAAATTTATTTATTTAAAGACTCATTTGCACTCTGAGTTTATCAATGACTAACACTACTTTCAGTTATTCTATGATCTTTAATTTGTTCCTAACACATCTTATTTAAGAAAATTTGAAGAGCATGGTTAAAAACTTTTTAAACCGTTTAATCTTACATTTTCTCTTGGATTCAACTTTATGATCCAACTTCGTCATTTTTTAAATTGAACTCTTTAAAATTTTTCCTCTTCTTCCCCTACCTCCATTTCCATCATACCAAACACAGACCCCAAGTAATGGAATTGGATAAGAATTAATTAGATAAATGAATAAACAAGCAAGATTGAAGATGAAGAAGAATGTAAGTCCAAGGGTGTTAGAAAACATGATCATTTCATGTCGAAACTAGATAATGTGTTGTGAGCTTTCATGAAAGGTAAGGTGCACATCCATGTCGGAGACACAGCACAATTGAAAATTCTCCTTTTGAGCTCATGTGAACCCAAAAAAGACCCCTCCATGTGCCTTCTTTTTTATTACCAACCCCACATGTGTCTCTCTGTGTGCGCCTTCCCTTTCTCATCATTGAAAAAAAAAATATATCTTTCTTGTTAATTAAGCATCTTCTTTAAACTGGCCATATATATATCCACTTCTTTACTCTCATCATTAGTCATAAAGTTTTAAGTTCCTCAGATTGTTCAGCACTGTAATAAATGCTCTCCTTCGTTTCTTGTTTACATGTCACAACAAAGTAGGGACATATTTATATGTACATGGATCGCTTTTTTGAGATCATTTTTCTACTGTGTGTGTGTGTGTGTGTATAAATATGTGTGTGCGTGTGTGAGGGATCCAATTCTCTTATGTGGCCTATGCAGACAGAGACACAAAAGGCTTCTCTTTTTGCACAACAAGAACAGTATCCCAAGCAAGAACAGAGAATCCAACCCATAATAATGTTAAAGTTAGCGAATTGCTTTTTCATGGCGTGAAATGATTTCTCACACTATTGCCTACAGTAGAACTTGTGGATGATAATATTACTTGACGATTTTGTAGAGAAATCAGATGATATCATGTTTCGGTGAGATATTGTGTAGAATTTACGCCACAAATTATGATTTGTTTTGGAGTTTTGGAGGCTAAGTGCTCTGCTTCATCGTTGATAGTTTGTTACTCCCTTTGCGTCCTACTCAATATTGATTTAAGAGCAAGGGATTCCAAAGCATCATCATTAGATTGTACAAATCATGAGGAATGTAAATATTAGAGAGACAATCATTTAGTTAGTTGATAATTAATTAATTGTACGCATTGTAGCTTCACGCTTCTTCATATATAGTCCTCTACCAAGTGACAATTTGGGTAGTGGAAGTCATTAATTTGGAGTTGATTGTGGGGTTTAATTTTGAATGAATAGAATGGAATGGAATAAGGGAAAGAAATGAAAGTGATTATGCAGAATATAAAGGATGTAGGGATGAGGATGGTCCCCAGAAAATTTCAGGGATCGCCTCATTAATTAAATCATACGCTTCTGCCACCCAATTCATTACTCCATTCGGTGCAAAGTGCAAACCCAATTTATTTGTCATTTTCCTCCCCAACTAACCATCCACCCACCATTTTCTTCCTTTTCATTTTCTTGCGAAATTCTTCATTCATTTCTCTTTTCCACTGTTTTATTCAAATAAATTGCCTTTTGTTTTGCCGAAATTCAACTAAATTACTTGGAGTAGGTGTTTGAACGATCTTTTGTCATCCGTTGTGTTATAATAACAGTTTAGGTGAGCTGTATATGAGATTTGCTGATGTCACGACATACTTTTAGGCTTAAAAAACACTTACCAAGATATTCCTCCGTCCTATAATATAAGGTCCATTTTTTTAATAATCTTGTCCCACAATATAAGGTCCTATTTGACTTTGTTTGAGTAATAAATGTTTTTTCCCATTTTACCCATGCATTAATTTTCCTATACATTCTCTTTCATCTTCTTTTCATGATTACCCCCTCTCTTACTCATTCATAAATAAGGCCAATATGGTATATTTCCTACATATTTATTGTTTTTAACTAACTTTAACTAATTTTTTAGGAACCCACATTTCGGTTAAAAAGACCTTATATTATAAGACGGATGAAGTAATTATATATTGTCCATCAATAAATTCACCACATCAACAATTAAATTTAAACTCACGACTTTGTAAGTTTTGTAAGTTGTGAGTCAACTCTTTATCTATTGAACCAACTTTTAGCCCAAGTTTCAACATTAATAATGCTATGATAACCAATCTAGGATTCTCAAAAAGTATTTATGGTCATCTCTCTCTCTCTCTCTCTCTCTCTCTCTCTCTCTCTCTCTCTCTCTCTCTCTCTCTCTCTCTCTCTCTCTCTCTCTCTCTCTCTCTCTCTCTCTCTCTCTCTCTCTCTCTCTCTCTCTCTCTCTCTCTCTCATTTTGGGAGAATGACACCGAGGTCCAAGGGAAAGAAAAAATTATAGTCCCATGAGGAGTTTCAATAATTAATACATCCAAATGAATTTGTCTAAGATTTATCACAAAATTATATTTTTGTCCTAAATGAATTTTATTTAACACTGTAACAAGTGTCAATGACGACTTGTTATTGACACAATTTATAGTTGTCAATTAGTTAGTCTTTGTTAAAAAAAATCCAATTAAATAGAACTTAATTGAATTTTACTTAACAAGTTTTGTCATTAACCATGGTAAAAGTTGTCAATTGATACAACAAGGTTTGTCAACAGCACACATCACTTGTCATTAGGTAAACTAATAGTTGTCAACTAGTTTTTAATAAAATTCCAAATTGACACAACATAAATAAATTTTAATTAACACAACAAGACTTGTTAATGAGTTCATCAAGGGTTGTCAATAGTCACAACAAGACTTGTCAATGGCTACAACAACACTTGTCAATAACCATAATAACATTATTCATTGGGTAAGGGCATTTATTTTCACACATTTTAAATTTATACCAAACAGGACCCTTTGAAACTTACAATAAGTTAGGATGTGTTTGGATTGGCGATGGAGAAGTGACTTTATTTTTAATTTGACTTTTTTAGAAGTAAAATTGGATAAAAGTCAGATTATGTGATGTGATTTATGTTTGGATTTGTGATTATAAAAATAATTTTTTTTTAATATGATTTTTAGAAACATATTTGGATGATTATTTTGAAAAGCAAGTTTAGATTAAAAGTTACTAAAAATGACATGATTGTTATTAAATGATATATATATAATATGCATATATTCTAATAGTTTAGAAAGAAAACGTGAAATTTGGGGTGTTTTTGAGGATTTTAAAGGCCCCTTATTTTAAAGAAAATAATTTGAAAAAAAATTATATTTGTAGCTCAAAGGAGGATATTGTGGGAGAAAATAGTTAGAGATTATTATGGTAAATTTTTGGAGATAAAAAGGAAATTGTAGGTTAAAAGAAAATATCTTATTTAAGAATTTTGGGGGTCTAATATTCTATTTTTCCCACCCACTTTATTTCTTTTCTTTTTCTTTTTCCCTTCCCTTTCTTTTTCTCTTTCTTTTCTTCCCTTCATTCCATTCCAGCCCCATCCCAGAAGCCAGAAGCTATAAGTCAGAAACTCCAAATTTTTGCTTTATCCCAGAAGCTCAGTTGGAGCCAGAAGCCCTTCACAAAATAAGCCAATCCAAACATGTGAAAAAGCAAAAATAAGATAAAATTAGCTTATAAGTGGCTTATCACGGTCGAAAAGTCATCTTAAACACAAAAGTGGAACTTTTTAATAATTTTTTCTATCCCTTGGGACCTTGGTGTGATGGTGTCATTCTTCCTTTTCTTTTGGTGACTGGGTCGAGTGAAGTACTTTTTGGACGGAATTAAAAACCATGAAATGCTCCACAAGCATTTATGGTCCAACTAGTTTTTATAATTGGGTACAATGTGAATCCCTGTTGAGACATTAAATAGAATCCACATGAATCACGCAGACTCTTTGCTGTGGGTTATTTGGCCCATTAGTTAAAGGAGTGCATGGTACTGGCCCAATTTCATGCCTACCAACTGGGCCTGGCCCGTTTGTGTTGATTATTTGTTTTTTTAACAAGAAGTTTCATTATAAATTTTAGGGCCGTGAATTCAGGCCAACCCGTTCAGGTCCTAGTTCTTAGAGGGCCGGACTTTGATTTTATATTCTCTAGAAGGGAGTCGGGCTTAAGGGGCCGGCTCTGTAGGGTCTAGGGTTTAAAAGAGCCGCTCTTGCAGGCCCTTCAGGCTCTTTTATTTTTTATTTTTTATTTAAAATTGTTATTTTTTTATTTAATCTTCCATATTTGCACCTATGAAAGGATTGCTTTATTGATTGAATGCTTGTGGAAGGATGAAAACTCTTCCAAATGATGAAGGAAAGTTTCAAGCTTCGATGAATTCATTTGATCATGGGACTTTTTTTTACATATAAATAAACAAGTTAATATGATTGTTAAGTTATATTCTTCACAAAACTTTTGAAAGTGAAATGATGATGATGATGATGATGATGATGATGGTCGCAATGTTGCTGCTTAGTTTTTATGACTGTTTAGTTTATTTTGTGTGACTTATTTAAAAATATGGACAATATTTATCATTGCTTGATGACTTATTAGTCTTTGTTGGTGTTTGTATTGTAACAAAAAATTGATATTTGTGGTTGATAAAAAAATTGATATATACTTGTGTTGATGATAAGGATTTTATTGTTTTAATTTTTTTCCTTTAAAAAAATGTTGAAAAATACTGTATAATCATTAATCAGACCGACCCGGTCTTGAGCCCGATCATTTGAGAGTTGGGTTTTGAAAAATAGAGATTTGCACTACCCATGCCTAACGGGCCAGGCCCTAACCTGTGAAGGGCCGGCCTAATTCCCACCTCTAATAAATTTACACTAATCCAGTAGCAATATATCTCAACATAAGTCTAGAATATATTACTCACACATACATCTCTCAAATACGATTTTTTCGGAAACTTAGTTGCATGATGTGTAAAATTAATTCAGAGAGTGATGAAACTCAAATAACCTGAGAATTTAACTAATTACTCTTTTAATTTATTCTCAATTGAATTATGTAGTAGTTGCTGGGAAGAATCTTAATCAAACCCTACAACTATACAAAGAATATCGGTTTCCTTTCTAAAGTATACAAGAGAGAGCTAATTAAATCAGCATCCTTAAGATGTGTTATGGCCGGTCCACATTTGATTTCCCTATAGAACTGAATTTTAAATTTATAGATGCACCATGGGCAAATGGAAGTTACGGCCGTCTCTCCTATTCCACTACATATAAGAAAAAATTTTCAATAAGCTCGTACGGTCAAGAACATTCAAAAACAACTATTGACAATTAAACAAATGTATTTTACTTTAGTACTTAGTGATTGTGTTGAGCCATTGGTTTTTCTTAAAAAACAGTCAAAAATACATATACGTACGTATCCGTATACCTGTAAGGAATTTACCATGGAGGCTAGGACCTAGTATTGACCCACGTGAAAACATGTTCTCCTTAAACTCCACGAGGTAGATGCGCGTGTAGCCGTGTAGGATCAACATTAGTGATCTGCGAACAGGTGTAAAAAAACGTTGAAGCTACGGCTTTAACCAATCTTATTATTGTTATTGTTACTAATTTTAATTCAATTTACTGTTCTCGATAGGCTTATTGATAAGTTTTTATAACGAGAACGTACGGGAGGGAATAATATATATATAGGATGACGACATGTACTTGATTCAATTTTAGAATAGATTGTTAAGAGCACGTTTGTGTTGCTGATTTCGATCAATATGAATTTCATATATAATGAATGATTAATTGGAGTTGAGTTTGGATTTGTTTTCCAATTAAGAGTTGATCCTTATCGAGTGGGTGATTTGGCATTCATTGTCTTTTTAGGGTTTCTGATATAGACAATCCATTTTGCTATGGGCAACTGGCCTATGGAATGAGAGGGAATCAACTCTCTATTTCTCACCAATAATCCTTCTATTATTTAATTTATATGCACATGTCATTGCCATTGTTTCATTCATTTGTTCTTTTGTATCCACCACTTTACATTTATCTATAAAAATGTGATTTTGCAATCCATTATATTTTCCAGTTACGTTACATATAATTTCTTCTTTAAATTTCTTTGGTCTGAAAGGTGCACGCGTGCAAGTTACTTATAAATCAAGATTCATTTCATTAATTAGATTAATTATGTCGAGTGTGTGTGTGTGTGTTGGTTTTTATTTGCGCTTCTAATAATCCCGAAATATAGATGGGGGACCAAAAAGAATTCAATTTTTTTTTAATTGATTCAGCACAGAACATGGCTAAAGTGCAATATAATGTTCAATTGTCAACAGTTGCACACTCAATTATAATTGGTTCATATATATATGCACATCGTCAGAATTATTAATTAGGTGAGGTGCGCATATATAGCATCGGCGATAATATGAGCAATTATTATCTGTTGTTGTTGTTTTTGTTCAGCTATGCTATGTATATACATTCGAATGTTCAGACTTTAGACATGTGCTAGTTGTGATTATCGTGGATATTTAAATATATGAGATACTGCATATAATATACCCTGGGATATAATTTTAGGGAGTGGAGAAACAGTATTAAGTCAAATAGATTGTAGAGATAGATAGGAATAAATGGAAAAAACTTGTAAGATGTGTGAGATATTTACAGGGGTTCCTTAATTTTATGTAATGAAGTCATGGAAATGAAGAAAGATTATTACTCCATGCATAAGAAGGGGTTAGCCATATAGGATGAGGTTTTTATGGGATAAAAATTAATAAGAGTCTCCATGCATGCATCCTTATAGATGCCTTGTACAAATAAACGTATGTGCTTAATTTAATTTAATTGAATGGGGAAATTAAATTAAATGACGACTTTCTTCCACGATCTTGTCCTACCTCCCAAGAACATTGAACCCGACACCATCCTCAAGGCGGACCCCACTTCCCCGAATGGAGCAAGGAGTTAGTTAATTGTTAACATTAATGCTCTTTGAGTCGGAAAAAAATTGTTAGGATTAATGCTCTGATCTCCATGGATATATAGCTGACGTAACACCCAAACTTAACTTTTAATTTCGTTAATTAATACATCTAGTTAACCCCAACCAAAAAAAAAAAAAAAGCGATAGTGGTAGTCCACGAATACTGCTCTATATATGGATAAATAGTAGTAGTAGCTAGTGATTAGTATTGAATATTCTAAAAAGGTTTTCTAAAGTGCCAGAGTGGCATAAATAATAAGGTCTTATAAATAAGCCAATCCAACTTGTGTTGCTTCTGCAGAGAACTTGTAATAAGAAGGCAGAGAGAAGAGAAGAGAAGAGAAAAAAAGAGAAGCGAGTGAGCTATATATATAATATGGGGAAAATTTATCCTAAAGAGCTTAAGGAAGCCAATTTTGATGGGAGCATGAGTGGTGGTAGCAGTAGTAGTAAAAGAGAGAGATACACGGTGTGGATGAAATCACTTGTGTTCCATTCTAATGGCTGCACCGTCTACAACTCGGAGGGGGAGATCGTGTATAGGGTGGATAACTATGACACAAAGGGTACCTCAGAAGTCTACCTCATGGATCTTCATGGCACTGTCCTCTGTACCATCCACAAGGTAACTATTTTTAATATATATATATATATATAAAAGCAAGCGTCTCTTAATCGGTGGGTCTTTTGTTTTAATTTTAGACATATATACATGATCGCTAAAGTAAGTGTGTATTAAGTGTGTATGTGTTGTTGCAGAGAAAGCTGGGGTTTGGATGTTGGGTTGGGTTTAAAAGCAACAAGGGAAGGAAGGAGAGAGAGAGGTGGTTTCAGGTGAAAAGATGTCAGAAATTCATGATGAAGGGAAAAGGAGAATGTGAAATGAGAGTAGGGAGGGAAAAGTATTGGATAGTTGGAATGGGAAAAGGCAAAGCAGGGTTTGGTATATTCAACATGGGTTCACAAATTGTTGCTGAGGTTAGTGTTTAAGATATTTGTTTTCAGATTCAAATGAATGATTATATATAGTAATTGATTTTGGGATTAATTCATAATTAACGTATATATTAATTAATGATGATGAGCAGGTAAAGCAGAAAGAATCGGGGAGAGGAATAGTGCTGGGGGATGATGTGGTAACATTGGAAGTGGAGGCCAACACGGATCATTCACTAATCATGGCTTTTGTCACTGTCTACGGATTAATCCGAGGCATAATGTAGAAGTACTTATATACATATATACATCATTAATTAATTAATTAGTAATTCATTTTTAGACATTCTCTTATTCTCATCTTCCATGTATATTTTCATCTTCCTCGTCAATTCTTCGGCCAATTTAATATTTTTTTGGGTTAAGATGTATTTTGGCCAATAAAGTATAGGTTGACACAATTATATTTTAAAGAGTTCTTGTATGTCAATAAAGTTTTAAAATGGAGCATATTGGCCAACGCCGTTAGAAAGCACTTAACGGACTCTGTTTGTGCTTATGTGCCGTGACACGTGTCTCGCCACATCAGCACACCAGTTGATATATGTCTCACCACGTCAGCACAAACAGAGGCCGTTAAATGCTTCTTAACGGTATTGACTAATATGCTCCATTTTAAAATTTTATTGGCATACAAGAACCCTTGAAAACATAATTGTATCATACGCTCCTGGGCCAATACTTTATTGGTCAAAATGCACATTAACCATATTTTTTATTTTTAGAAAATAATTATTTTAATGAATACGAACTATACAATAAGGATAATCTCTTAACTATGATTTTCTAAAAATATATATTTATATATAAATTTCACTTAAAAATATTAAATATATGCCGTCTAAATTAAATTTGAACGATCATTCATTGGAGGAGTGCCAGGTAGCTGTGTATCTGATGAGTATAGAAAGTGGAGGCTATATTATATAGTAATCTCTCTCATTTTCATTTTCCATGCAAAGTTTACACACCAAATTGTGGTTAGCGCTCATTTCAAAATCCTTTTATTAGAGAAATAACCTTCATTTCCATCTCCAATATGTATTACTGTATACTCCCTCCGGTCCTAAATATAAGACCACTTTGACTTTTTTTTGTGGAAGTTAAGGAAGTAAATTAGACCACTAAATTATAACATATATCACATAAAATTAGATTATAGGTTAGTTTATAAGGAGAATAAATTACTTTTGAGGAAAAAAGATATTTTTTGGGATTGAAACTACTTTTTTTTGGATTAGAAGAAAAACTCAAAAAAGTCAAAGTGATCTTATAATTAGGACCGGAGGGAGTATATGGTAATTACAAGATACACTTTAATCCTTTCGAAAGTGATAGCCTGATAAATATAACGCCTACAATATTACTGTAGTGTCATTTAATATGAAGAAGACAACGCAAAAAATGAAATATAGAAACCGTCCGTGGATATTATGAAGTGATCTCAGGCTCAAATATGCGATCGCGCGAGTGAAGTTAGATCAATCACAAATTATAATTTTAGAAGCCACCAGAAAGCAAATTTGGCTGCTGATTGGGTTGCTAAAGCTTCATTGGACAGGTCTTGCCCAGCTGATTGGGTTTGGAGACCGCCGTACCAATTGACTTTAATTTTAGAAGCTGATTTACGAAGTACCAATGTTGATCTAGATAATATCTCTCAGTTCATGTTGCTTTTGATTAACTGTGTTTAGTTTGTCATTTCCGTTTTATTTTATTTTTCAGACCTCCGTTATGTCGTTGTAATCGGTAATTTATTAATGGAACTCTCTGTTTGTGGGCAAAAAAAAAATCACAAATTATAGATTATGTAACTAAATAGTATATACTTACGAGCAAATTTCTTCATGCAATTCTAAGTGATGGTGTGAATCTAATATTGTTGATTTTTCAAGGAGAACACAATAGATTTAAATCGTCCATTTTCGTTCTCTTACTCATAATTGAATTAAGAACGAATAACTTCATTGTTATTGAAAAGAAGCAGAAGTATATATACATCTAGGTTCCTTCGAATTAATTCCAGAGAAAAATCCTACTGATCCCATGACAAATTAATGATCAGTTCACAGTAGAGTGGTTGAAACCAATCGATCAATTGGTCAAATTTACTTAGAGAGCGCAGGTCAAAAAAAATTTGAATTTCCTATCAAATTTGACCTTTTTTTTCTCCCAAAAACGCCATCTTTCTTCATACTAGTAGGCCCTTGGTTTGAGATTAACAAACAAATATGAAAATAAAAATATAGAACTGCGTAAATTTAAAATTTGTAAAACAATGATGATTGGGAATAAATATGTAAATAATTCATTTTAAATATAAATTAAAATACTTTTAAATCATATAAATAACATTTTAAATTACTGTACCGAATATATGCCTCTCGAATCACCTAAATACGAAAGTTTAACTAACACCTGAATGTGTAGCTACATATTGTTCTTCAGGGGGGAAAACTATTTAGGGTGCTTTAGATAACCTTAGAAGAGGGTTTGTCTTCGCTTTTCAGTAAAAATATGTCCATACAAATATTCACTTTAGGCATCTGAAACTTGGAGAGGGAGAGGAAATTTTATGTTTGATTTTAAATAATTAAAAAAGTGAGGTTATAAATTTGTAATTAACTGTTTGCTCTTTTATTTTACTATCTCTGATATGTACTAAAATTTTATAATATTGTTTTTTCAATTTTTTTTTAAATTCAACTCATAAAAATTTTATGTTCTATCTAGTAACCAAAAATCTAAGGTAAGCAAGGGATTTGTGTATTTTTTTTTCCGTCATTAAAAGAGATTAAAACGATATTTTCAATGATAATTATATTATATTTCTTCATACATGTGGCAAAGAAGGCATTGATAAAAGTAATTTGTGCACTTTTCTTCAACATCTTTCTTAGAAAATGATTTATCAACTAACATAGAGCTATTTAACTATGTGTCATCTCGTTATTCAAAAACTGGATAATATTATAATAAAAGAAAAGAAAACGATTCAACAATTGTTTTTTTTTTCATCAGCCGCACCAAAAACTCTTCAACTTCTACCTATTTTCTTGGAAATTAATCAGTAGAATTATTATCAGAATCGTTATTTCATGCCTTGCTAATTGATATACGTATAATAAACTGATGATTTGTGCCTTACCTACATGAAGGTGGAAATTTCTCGCGCATTAGAGTTCCGATTTTCTCATATATTTTCTTTGTCCCCATTTTCATTTTCATTTTGATCCGTGGGTATGAAAGAAAAAAAATAATGATTACGTCATACATAGACTTTAAAATCATCTTGATATGTATTTTTTTCTCAAAAATATTTATAAATATCGAAGTAGGATCACATGATAAAAAATTCAGTCCTTGAAAGTCAAGGTTCAAAGTCAAAGTAAAGCTCTTTTAGCCAACAAAAAATGTCAAATTAAAGCTCAAATTATTATGCTAGCCCTTCACATGCCAAAATTATTGTTTTCAAAATTTTTGAATCCACATTACACTACAGCTTGCCAGAATACTTTCAGTTTGATAATTTCCTCGAGACATCACGTATTGGTTATTAGCCTGTTGTCTTTGTTAGGAACAACGCATCCCCATTGTTCATTACCTTTTTTTTTAAAAAAACAAAGAAGTTTCATCAAAATTATTGATGCAATATATTATATATACATATATTATATTTATATCTTATATATATACCTATGTTATATTGATATATTTATATATACACACATATATACAATAACGCATATGTGCATGTGTGTGTGTTTGAAAAGGGTGATAGATAATAGATAAGAATTAGTTAAACTGTATGATTATTTGAGAATGGTAAGGATACATTTTATCTATTAATGATACATTTTTATCCAATTTGGTGGTAGAGTTTTGATAATTTATGAGCTTAATGACAATTACATTTAAATGAATTGTTATCATGTTAAATTCTAATTTAATTGTTACATATATTATAAGAAAATATGACCATTGGTTTTATTCTACGAGTAAGGTTGACACATATTTTTGATGAAGACTTGATTGATTTGATAAATGATTGTTGATTAATTTTTTGTTAGAGTAATTTTCATTGTTGAGATTTGAGATGCAGTTTTACTTATTTTATTGGTTATCACATAAGATCATGAGAAAAAATATATATATATATTTAGAGAAAAAGAAAACAAATTGAAGCATATTATTACTAATGAGTAATGAAATTATATGGAAATATAATATTATATGTTAGTTCTTAAAGAACTTATATGTAACAAAATTGATATAGTTCCTGAAGAACGAATACAAATTCTTTTCCTATGGGTGGAAGAGCAATTCATAGTGAAAAATATTACCCCATGGATTGATATTAGAACTTCGATTCATTAATGGGTATGAAAAAATAGCCCTATTAGATTCAAATCCATAATTATATATGACTTGTTTGATCATCCAAATTATTTATTGATATAGTAAACTAGAAGTTTACTGATCCAAATAAATTTATTGTTAGCATGACTCGTTTGATCATCCAAGTTATTTATTGACATCCATTGAAGAACCAGAAGATTCTTCATGAATAGTTAACATAATTCAAGAATTATGTTGTGCTGCTTGTTCTCAAAGAAAATTTAACAATCATTAATTGTGATTTGGAATGGATCTATACTTCTGGAAATATATCTAACTTATGGGCTCAATCAAATAGCATGTAAACCATATAAATATTCAATAAATTTGATAGATGCATCTATAAAATGGTGACATGTGCAATTATTTAGCTTGCAACCTGGAGTTGCAAGATTGTTTGAATAAATCATTCTGTTGAGTGCACAATATCCAGATTATATGATCCAGAAATTATTTATTAAAGCCTCCATGAAATATTTATGAGAATGAAGTTTTTTTAATGTTGATATATCTAATATCACATATTGCAGCACTTTACATCAAGCCAACAATATACTCTCCCAATAAAATTGGTTTTTGGTCAGGAGCTAGATAATTTCCATCTAAAAAATTTTGAATGTGCAATGCATTGCCTATTAATCCACCACAACGTATATAGATGGATATTTAGATAAAATTGAGATAAATGTTGGATAAGGAACTCCTTCTACTTGTTTCTAAATGAAACAAATGGATTTTGGAGACTTATACCGTATGATTATTTGATTGTCATTTGACAAAGTTATCCAAACATGAGAGGGAGAAATCAAGTAGTTGAAAAAGAAAATATATTGAATGCATTATCATTATCAAATGTAGATCCTCAAGTATAGTAGTATGAACCAGAAGTTCATCAAATTTTGCATTCATAAAATATTATAAAATATCTGCCAGATATAATTATTGACATGAGTGAGAATTATTGAATCTCATATTCCAGCTAAAAATGCTCCAACAAATGCAACATGCTTGAAGCATGAGAAATCAATCGATTTCAAATATAAATACTTCGGATAAATATAAGCTTATAATTAAGATGATCATATTGAGGAGGCAGGTACTCTAGAAGAGTGCCAAAACATAACCAATTGAAAAACCTCAAAGGAGGTACAGGTACCTGAAAATTAACAAAGAGATCTCAATAAGTTATGTCACAACAAGGAAAATGGAATCGAAAAGAATAAAGTTATCGACAGCAATTTTAAAAATGATATTACATTATTGAATGAGGATCTTACATGGAGATATGTCATAAGAAGTAGACATAAAGATGATTGGCCAAAAGAAAATAAAAGGAAATGAAAATATTATTATGTTTCAAAATATGTGAAAATCATGGACCTGAAGTCCAAAATTCAGAAATATAAAGTTATTATGGGATATAAATATTTATGTGAAATATAGTTTTTCACAAATGTAGTGAAAATTATTATAAGGCATATTATTTTGTGGTGGACACAATTATCCTACAAATATTAGTAATTTGGCAGTATATGAAAAGAAAATATGAGTCAATAATTGTAAATATCCCACTTGATGATGAAATTTATATGAGAACCCTTGAAGGATCCAAAATGCCAAAAGTATATATATAAAAAAATCATTCAAAATTTATTTTTACTTAGAATATATATAAATTTGCATTTTACTTGGCCGGTAGATCAAGTTATTAATTTCCTCAATGATTTTCAAATCATGAATAAATGTCTCATGTAAATATTTTCTATTTTTATTACATGATAAAATTTTGTGAAAGAATTAAGTTTTTGCAGGTATACAATGGATAGTGTATTTGAATAAATACATGGATGCGAGATATATTATGGAGATTTGTTAAATGAATGTATTTTAGCAGCACATGTGATGATAATGCAATTCAACCATGTAAAGATATGGTTAAAAAGCTTTGGACGGAATATGCTTGAAAAATCAGTATACTCAATCGAGACAAAAGGATAAAAGTGATGTAGTCACCAGGGGGAGTAAAATGATTCTGTTCAAAGGGAGAAAATGTCATGCTGTACTCTTTTTCCCTTAACCAAGGTTTTGTCCCACTGGGTTTTCCTGGTAAGGTTTTTAACGAGGCAGTTTTGATGAGTATTGTGTACTCTTTTTCCTTCACTGGGTTTTTTTGTCCCAATGGGTTTTTCTTAGTAAGGTTTTAATGAGGCACAATACTTGTTTATGGACATCCAAGAGGGAGTGTTATGAATATTATTACATGAGTGGATGCCCATAACTCCACACTCTTAGGATTCTTTTTCTTATAACCTCCCAATGAATGACTTGTGGGAGTTTCTTGTGATTATTGCCATTATGCCCAACTTTACTCCTTTGTAATTATAGCTATAGACTTTATGTATGGAGGCCTATAAATAGAGGCTAAGTATGAGGCATTGGTACCAAGAATTACAAGTGAATGAGAAATGCTCCCTTCCTCCCTCTTCTAATGTCTTTGTCTTATTATCTCATTTTCTCTCCATTTTTCTTCTCCCCTCTTATTTTTATAACAATTATACAATTATTCCGAAGATATGGAGGGTTTTTATTCCCCCTTCTTTTTCTGTCCAAAACTCACGTGTACACACTTCAGACCAAAAAAATACAATTATTACGGAGTAATATTTTGAAAATAAATTAAAAGCTCATGTACCAACTGGCTTAATTAAGCAAATACATATTTAATTAAATAATCTACCAAATCATGTGAAGTTAACTCTCTCCTTGAATAGAACTAAAATTATCAATGTATGCCCCCATACATATATTCCGAGATTATGGCTTTGTTTTATTGGGCACCCGCAGACCTTTGTCTGCTCCACATCTGTTACACATTTGGGCTACGAATTTGAATAATCAAATGAGTAATAAAAGTTGCATCCTTATATTTTTCATTTTATCGTTTGGTTAAGTCTAGCAGTCTCATCTGACCAATAAAAATAAATGTTATTCTATATCTGATCCCATCTCTTTAAATATTTCCCGCAGATATTTTAGAAACTAATATGTACAATGTACAAGGCAAGCAAAACAAAGGAAGCTGGTAAATAGGCAAACGAACTGCAACTAAACTGAATAATGAGCCACTGCCAAGGGAGCATTTTCTCCCAAAGTAATATTAATTATAATAAGGGTTTTACAACAAAAATAATGTGTAAAAAACAGCCCAAAAAGAAAAGAAATGCACGTCACAAATGACTTGGAGCAGGACTTCTAGTGAGTGATATTTAAACATTGCTAATTTTTCTGGTAAATTTTGTAAAATTGTGCCCAATGGGGCTTTTAGAAATTACAAGAAAAAACAGGGCTAAATAAAAAGAGGGAAGGAAAATACATTTTAGGTTGCCAGTAGGCAGTATAGATATTAATTTATTCACATTCATATTGTGATCTGATCCACTGCTACTGCATATACACTATACACTGCAGGTTTCGACATATTTTATTTGACCTTATATGCAATCCTCAGATTCCGCACTGTCATCACAAGTTTTTGCCTTTCACCTTCTACTTCTGCAAATCTCAGACTCATTTCTGAGTATCTCTCTTGCATTTCCTTTAATTCGCTCTCCATTGAACTGTTCCTTTCCTTCAGTGATGCTAATTCCGCTAATATGTCACCAACATTGCCTTCCCCTTTATCATCATTGGAGGTTGACACGTTTACATCGCTGCCATGACACAAAAAAATCAATCAACAAATAACTCCGGCGAGCTTAAATCCTAAAGTTGATAAAGTACTAACAATGTAGACAAGTGAGGAAAAAAGCTCATGAATTAAACAGCGAACAAAACTAGTGCCGAACTTACCAATTTTCTTGAGATGCACACGTAGCACCATTGATATGCTCCGCTTGATCTCTTGCTCCAACAGTTTCAAGAGTAATACTTTGATCCTCAATGACCTGTTGAAGAGGCAGTCCATTGTAAATATATTGTGTATATTCAATTCTATAGTATCATGAATAAATGGAGCGAAACTAACTTCAAAATCAAATTTGATAGAAGAAAAATGGAATGACACTTTAAGCAAAGACTAACATTTTGCATAGCACTACTCTGATTGAATTCTGCCACTTTGCTCTCCAGCTCCTCTATTTGGTTTTGGAGTTCCTTTTCCTTCTGCAAAGATAGAGTTGTAAACTCTTCCAATGCTGTTTCCTTCGACTTTATGAGGCCCTATCACAAAATAGTACTCCTTTTGTCATCATCCAATCTCCACATTGTCATTAGTATTTTGTTTTATCTGAATAAAACACAAAAAGGGTGATAAATAATGGGCAAAGTTACCTCGAGCGTTTTTATTCTTTCCCTCAGAGTTGCAATCTCCTTTGAATTCTGAGGGATCGGAGCAGATTTTTTGTTCTTTGCAGTGGCAGAAAATTGCTGGTGTCCATTAGTATCCTTCAACTTCTTTTCAATGTTGGTCACTGCATCTTCCTTCTTCTTTAGCTCACCCTTTAATTGGAAAATTTGCTTTCTCAGTTTTTGTTTCTCTGCCTCATCCTCATGAAGAGAATTTTTCAAGTCACTGCATTGATCTCTAACTGCGTCCAACTCTGATTGTAATGACCTAGCCATATTCTCTTTTTCTTCCTTCTCAAGTCTCATCCCATTTAGATCTCCAAGTGTCTTCTCCACTTCCCTCTTAAGTAAAGCAATTGTGCTCACCAGCTCATTTCTTTCAACACTCCCTCTCTGCAATAGATTCTCGGATTCCTCGACTGATTTCTTTGCAAGTTCCAACTCAGTTCTGAGGCTTTCTTTCTGCTCTGCTTGCTCGGAGTAGCATATAACCTCCCCTTCAAGCCTTTCATTCTCAGTTTTTAAGGTATGGATCTCCATGGAGAACTCCTTACTAATTTGCTCCTCATGAATCTTCTGTTTTTCAAGCAGCTTGGATTTCTCCTCAATTTCCATCAACATCTGGTGTATCTGAGTGGCCATAGATTCAATTTGATTGGAGAGATCATTCAGTTTTACCTCATAATCATTTTTGACCGACTGAAGCTCTTCCTTGACTTTATGTAGCATTTGTTCCAAAAGGTTTTTCTGTGCACGCAGTTCACTTGCCTCTGCATATGCTCTCATGGTGGCCTTCTCATTTGCATCAAATGTAGAGGCCATTTGCATTGAGAGCCTTTTGAATTCCTCTTGGAGCCTCCCAGCAGCATTAGCATTTTTCAATCTGGTCTTTCTCAAAGCTTCCTCTGCTCGGATGGCTCTCTGCTCCTGCTCAACCTTGTCACGTGTCACAGCTTCTAAGTCCGCTTCAAATCCTTGTGCTTGTTTCTCCAGGTCTTCCTGTAATTTTTTTATATGGTTTTCGAGTTCCTTAACTGTTCCCAGAGAATCTGATAACTCTTGTGACTGTACCTTCAGTTCATTTTCGAGGCTCTCAATATGTGTTTCAAGGTCATTCACAGCATCAGGAAGGGAAGAGGTATCGAATTGCTTCAATTGTTCTTGCAGTTGACTCTGCTCCAACTTATATGCAATTTCATGGTTTTCCTGTTTCAATATTTCGTAGTCAAGTGCAAGCTGCTCCATCTGCATCTCCAACTCATCTTTGTCTCTCTTATGCATGTCTATTTCACCATACAGCTCTAAAATTTTTCGCTCAAGTAACTGTGACTCCTTGGCATTGCTTTGCTGCTCTTTAACAATCTCCTCCAACACTTTCTGATCTTCATCGTCATCTATTACACGTTTGGAGAGGTTTCCCTTTAACTCTTGGGACTTTCTGCTTGATTCAATCTCATTGCAAAGATTGTTAATTTCCACATCTTTCTGCTCCAACATTTGATCCAGGTCTTGTACAGCAAGAACCAATTCAGCATTTGATTCTTGAGTTTTCTGCAACTGCAATCGAAGGTTGGCATTAAGGTCCTTTTCATAACTCAGTTCCTGTCGAATTTCTTCAACTAGAGTGCGCAGATCACCACCTTCCAACTGTGTTCTGTTCTTCACTTTAGCCTCATCCATACGTTTGTGAAGTGACCTGAGGCTGTCACACTCTGCCTTGAGAGCATCTCTTTCCTCTTTCAAGCTGATAATTTCCTTTGACAGGTCTTGCCCTCTTTTGCTTTCTTTCACAATTTGCTTCCGAAGAGTCTGAAGTTCCAAGTCAGACATATCAAGCTGCCGAGCCAAAGAGGTGAGCTCAGACTTGAGTCTTTCAATCTCAATATCTGACGCCTGTTGGGATCTTCCCTTATGAAGTGCATCGTGAGAACCATTGGGCGAATCATCTGTACTCAAACCATTGTCTGAACCAGCTGACCAGTCCCAGTGTGATCTCTCATACATTGATGTTGTTAATGGCGAGGCATTTGAGTTGTGGTGGATATTGTTAGTATTTCTTGGTCCAACTTGTCGGGGAGTATCAAGTCCAGAGCTGCCATCGGAACTGGACAATGTAAGGTCGGATTCGCTGGATGTCCTACAGTTAGCACTCCGTTCGGATCTGAGGATCATTGCTTCAGTAGAGACGTCCTGTGAGATACAGAAAGATGGAATTTAGCGGTTTTTGAACATTTCTGCAAATTAAATATCATTTTTGAACATAAAGGAAGCGATGTTAATTTTCCAGGGAAAATGTGAGAAACCTTACTTCCGTAGAATTCATCGTAGTGCTTTTATTTGTATCCCCATTGCTTAGAAAGGTCCTTAAGCTTGACTCACGGGATTCAATTTTCACATCTTCACTTTCCTCCTCCTCTCTGCTAATATTATTGGACAATAAAGGGCTCCATCGTCAAAACCTGTTGGATTCGAAGCAAAGTATAGATTTTGAAAAAAAAACAGACAACAACACAATAATTCTTATACCTTTGATCCCCATTTTCATGTAGCCTCTGAATTGACACCTGTTCATTGAGCAACAAATTTAGTTTCACTGGAATTTACAATTCAATACAGACAGCAGCGAATTATACTTTCTGTTTCTTAACGTTTCCTGTAATTTTCAGGCAATGCCATCTCTGATAACAGAAACTGAAAAGGGGGAAAGCAGTTACTAACATGCAAAACGGTACCACAACGAGAACTCTTGATAGGAAGAGAAACAGAGGAGGGCTTCGTGGCTTTAGCAAAATCAGCGAAATTAATAGAAACTTCACCAATGGAACCACCTTTCGGTAACCCCTACGCGAAGAAATCAGATCACACTCAAACATTAGCAACCACATGGAAGAAGTAAACCGCTTAAATAAACCCTCACAGTAAAAGAGCTAAGGAAAAAAAAAAAAAAATCCACACCGTTGAAACTATGAAATGATAGATTTTGTCATTGATCTTCCCAGTCTTAGGCTCCTGAATAAAATTGACAGTTTCATAGACCGGATTGTCCCATCTACAAGTTCCGTCTCGAACCGTTGCGTTCTCTAACCTCGTCGTTGGCTTTCCAACGTCCACAGGGATTACAGATATTCCCAATGCATCTACCCCAGACTGTAACACCTGAAATTGTAAAGCAAAATATCTCAATTCACCGTCTAAATTCTCAACAGAATCCGCATTACGCACACGATCAAACGAACTTGTTTTCCTTTTTCTTTCTAATTAACGCTGATCGTAAGAATTCAGAGAAAACCAAAAACGGAAGCCAGAAGGAGAATGAGCTAAATAGTAGAAGGAGTAGTTGCGATTGAGAGGGATTATGATTAGTCTTGAAGAGAACTCAATGTCGGTTCAAACAAGAAAGAAACAAACAGTGGTCAATAGCAACTAACGAGAGACCACAAAAAAAGGGAAAGAAAGGGAACTAGTAAGGTCAATTAAGCTTGAAGCAAAGGCAATGAATGGAAGTGAAGGGGACAGAATGGAATGACCTGAGTGGCATGAAAATGGAGTTTGAAAACAGCTTTGATCCTCAGCTTCTCGCTCCTCCATCTGGTAGAACGAAACATCGTGATCCTCCCTTCACCGCTCCACCGACTCAAGTAAACATGGAGAGACAAGACTCAATGCAATCGCACACGAAATCTCTCTAGCCATTCCCCCAAAACATATGAGAAATCAGCTCAAAATCCACACAGAGAGAGAGAGAGAGAGGTTTTAGAGAGAGAAGAGCATTTTGCAGAATTTGGAGGGGGAGAGAGTGGAATGAGTAGAGTAGATCTGAAATGGTTGTTTATTTCTGTGTCATAAATCGCATTGTAAAATTGTAACAGACGTGAGGAAACAGATGACACATGGATTTTAGTTATAGAATAATGTCAATTTGGGGAAGGATGTTTGCATGCGTCCTCCAAAAATGGTTAAAGTGAAGCAGAAGCTTCTATTTGTACCCTTGTGTGCTTATTAAATCTGAAATTGACCCCATTCAAATAATTGATTAATTAATTAGCTAGGTTAATGAAAATTTAACAAAGATTATATTTGATCACTTGGGGCAAAGGTGGATTAAAAAAATGAATGATGCAGAATACTTAAAAGAGTTGGTGTTCCAGGTGTAACCAGCTAAGCTGAATACAAAGAAGTGAGGAGAGGAGGGAGCAAGTGGTGTGTGTGTACTCAGGTGTATATAAATGTAAGAGAAGCTCGTGGTTAACTACCCTATTATAACTCCCTATTTAGTTTCCGATCCACTTATATTCACTTAAACAAAACTTCCTCATTTTAATAAAAGAATAATGATGTGATAAATTTTCTAAAATTAATGCTTTCTGGCTTCGTCTGCTTTTTCTTTTAAAAGTAAAATGATTATTCCTCACACTTTTTAAATAAAACGACAAAATCTAGTCTAAGTGAAGGTAAGTGGCAAGAAAGAAAAATGGAGAGGTTTCGAGTTGAGGGTTGATACCTAAAAATAAGGATTAAAAGTGGTTAATAGGTCTATATTAAGATAATGATAAATTATATATTGAAAGGTTGAAAGATGAGTTAAAGATAGTACTCCCTCCGGTTCTAATTATAAGACCATTTTGACTTTTTCAAAAAAAATTTAGGATGCAACATTAATACTTTAAATTGTCTATAGTTATCTTTTTTCCTCAAAACTAATTTATTCTACTTATAAAATAACCTGTAATCTAATTTAATATGACATATGTTATAATTTAGTGGTCTAATTTGCTTCATTAACTTCCACAAAAAAAAGTTAAAGTGGTCTTATATTTAGGACCGGAGGGAGTATAATATTAAGGTGATTGTTTAAACTTTTGTGAACATATATATTTATTTATAGACACACAAAAGCAATTCATGTTTCAACAATCTAGAGGGATAATTAATTAAATTTAACTTTTGAAGGAGTAAGTGTTATTATGAGTAATTTGGAGGACCCTACAATTAAATTTTGGGTATTTTTTGTGACGCACGGGTGGCCCACCAGAAGCCACCGCGCATTGTGAATTGGAAGCCGGGCGTCCCACATTATCCTTTCCCGCCATAGTCACTTGTCTCAATTTTACGCTGTTTCATTTTATCAGTGAGAACAAATATACAAAAAGAAGCGTTTTTTTTCCCATCCAAAAAGAAGATTTCACTGTATGAATTTGGTCACAAATATAACTGTACTTGCTCTTTGCTTCCTAAATATATAATTTATTTACCTAATATGATTAGATTAAAAATGTTAGTTAAGTTAGTTGCAGTCTCATGATATTAACAAAACAACATAATCATCTACTCTTATTATTGAGGTTCATCAATATGAATAATTTGATAAAAATTAGAAAGATATTTTATATTAAAGAACAATTTTATCTTTTAAAATAGGTCTTATATCTAGGGACGAATGGAGTATTTTCTAATATACTCAAACTGAAGGTTTAATAGTGTGCACACTTATTTATACAAAAAACTACCGGTACGAATGTTACTTTTAAAGTTTTTGTGCACTAACTACTAGTGTTATACAAAAAAACAATTTTTAATGACAGTTTTTAACCGAGAATAATTCTGAGTTTTTTAACAAATAATTAATCTTAACCAGTTTCTTAACTTAGGTGGAAATGGAATAGATATTTTAAGCTTATAAAGAAATACAAGGCCTATCATACATATATGGAGAGATTAAAAGTTTTGGAGATTATGACCCACCTTTGAGTTAAGACATTATGTGAAGTTGAGGAGTCAACGTGTAAATATGTATATGTAATTAGATGTGGTTTTCCATCACTTCCGTTAAGTAGTGTTAATGCTGTGAAAATCACGTTTGATATGCAACAAGCACATATTATCATATGTATACTTAATCGAGAGACTGACTCATAGACAGTATAATATGGGCTGACACAATTATGAAAGTTCACCCTTTAATTACCTAATAATTGATGTCAGAGGCGAGGGAATTTTCCTTTTTATTAGTCACTGATTAGAATAGTTTTTTGATATATTTAAGTGACCTCGACCTTTTTTAATTTGATTGCTTTCTCAATGTTTTTTTATTTTAAAAAGAAGAAGGAAAGAAAGAAAGGCTGCTATCAAAATACTAACACTGAAAATTCAACCGTTAAAACTATTCTATCAATTGATGACATTAAATGGAATATCATATTAAATAAAAGGGGATGCTTATTTAAACAGAGCGGACTCTTCCACCCAATGTTTTAAAAACCGGACCAAATATTGAGCCGGAAAGACGAGCGGGTCATGGTTCAAACGGTTGAAATGGTCAGTCCGTTTGGTTGGACCGGTGATGTAATAATTAAATTAAAAAAATTATTTATACAAATACTATTAATATAGTTAGTTAAAAAGTTAATAATGTCACAAAATACAAAATATCATTGAAGGTAGTATAATAAGTTAACAGTCAACTTAAGTATATAACACTAACTATAACAACTTAGCAATAAATTCGGGAATTAGTTAGCTCTCAGTGTATTTGATAATCAAAGTTTGATCACATTTAACTTTTATATGCTGCTTCTTTTCTATTGTCTTTGTGATTGATTTGAGAAGGGATTGAACATTGAAGGTTGAGGATGAGAGGTAAAAAACTCCCATAAAGACAATACACAAGACAAGGAGAAGTGAGGTATCGGGGAACCACCATCGCAGGCGTGCAAACAATGGACGACATCGCCGGCGAAGGAGTATTGTATCTAAAAAAGGCATAGCGGTTTCAATTTTTAATTTAGGGCATGAGCAAAACGTGAACTCAATGGATGGGGTAGGGGTCTAATGTGTGTTTCTTTTATTTTGGGCCTTTTTAAAATAATTATGTAAAGTTTTTTTTATTTTTTTCTTAAATTTTCAGTCAGTGTTTTATACTCGTCTGGTTCTTATATAACCGGCCCTGTTCCTGGCTCAATGGCGGTTTCCGGCCCAATAACGGATACTTAATGGCCCAAAGCAGATTAAATGGTGAAACGACCTGATACATCAATCCGAGCCGCTCTCATGTCTGACTGATGGTCCAACCGGTTGGACCGTCTGGTTCAGTCTGGCTCTGAAAATCATGCTTCCATCATTATCTATAAAATGTTCTTATATATTTAGAATAGAATTATTTATAAAAAAAAGAATAAAAAAGGATGGTCCAATAAATGAAAGGAAAAAAAAATCAAGGGAATCCTGACCTACATATCATCTGTCATATTCCCTGACGGAAAATCATATAAAAAACCGCCATTCTATATTTTTCCATCAATCCATATCTATATCATGTACTAGTGTATATTGTAACAACACCCCCATCATATCTCATTCATGATCACTCATTTCAAGGCCTTAATTAGCCCTCGTCGCCCAAATGGACATGAACTTATTCTTAATTAAGGAAATTAAAGCTATTATCAAATCAAGGGAACTTTTAACCATTCAGTCACTCAAATCTCCATAGCATTCGTTTAAATGAAAAAAGACTTGCTCTTTTCTCTAAATATAATATCCATTTAAGTGGATTTGGTTTGGTATTGGCCTAGTGTCCAATGAATTAAATCCTTCTAATTGCTCCTCTTAAAAAATACGCCTTTTTGAATAATTAAGAAAGATAAAAAAAGGTATACTACAAATCAACCCCAATACACACTGCTTGTGAGCATAATGTTAAAATTAAGATCATGTTCTTAAACAACATCATCTTGATTTTGATCCTTTCATTTTTATGGAACCCCTTCAATAGTGGCTTTTTAGGAATTTGCATTTTAAACGTAGAAGCTGCAATTGGCTAATTATTTTAGGAATTAATGGAAGTTGTAAAAGTCTAGAAACCACCAACGTATTTTTTTAGAAACATAACACATTCACTACTCAAGATAGTTTACTCGTAATTTATATCACCATGATCCTTTTTGTAAGTACATTTTGTGAAAAAAAAATTTGTCCTTATTATAACTCCGGTTCAATAGCAATTAATTAATGTTAGTGTTACAGTTTTGCCCTTGTTAAATAAGGAATTGGTGAAATACAATGTATAAAATATTATTTAAACAAATATTTATAAATAAGGGTAAAATTGAACCCACTCCCTCCGATCCTAAATATTGGACCTATTTTGGGAGGTGTCCTAAATATAAGACAATTTTTTAATTGTTCTCAACTTTTTCCCAAATTATCAACATAAATGCTCCTCAATAATAAACAAGCAAGAGAAGGGGGTGACGATAAAGGTACCACTCTATTCCTTATTATAAGCCCACCTTGACTAAGAGTGGAGTTATAGCATTAAATATGTCCTATTTTTTTAAAAAAATTCCAACTTTACCATTATTTAAGAATAGATGTGAAAATAATATTTTATGCATTATAAACCTTCTCTCTCATCTTTTATATTTCCAACATAATGATAAAATAGATACAATAGTATTAATTGATCCCAAACTAGACTTATATTTATAAACAAAAAATTTGTGGTAGTTGAACTTATAATAAGGAATAGAGTGGTAAATAGTTAGGGTGCATTGGTAGTAGGGTAAATGTGCAAAAATTACCATGAAGTTTGGTCCAAGGTGCGCCCAACACCGCAAAGTTTTTGTTTTGTGCAAAAGTGCCTACACAGTTAACAAAATGGTAATGTCAGTGCCCATGCCGTTTATTTTCATTAAACCCCGTCAGTTTTCAGGGTTTAGGGACATGAAGATTCACATGTGGCATTACAATGTTGGACACGTCATGTATGTTGAATGGACACGTCAGGATTTGTGAAAAGTCAGAACCTGATTCAAAGATGGGTGTTCATCATCGAAGCTATTGTATCCCCTCTGATTCGTGTTAGGGTACACTACAGAGCCTACCATAAATCCTCCATACTTAGGGACTCCAAAGTTCCCGATTGCACACAGGCACACTCATACACGGCCCTCAATGATTTCAAAGAAGTGACCTTCAAATTGTTCTTCTCCACCACAAACTTACCCGCACAACAGTCACACAAAAAAATCCAAACACCCAACAACAAACCCAACTTCAAGACGATAAGTCATGGGGTTCAACTTCAACCAAATGATCAAAAACCTAAATATCCTCATCAATTTTCTGCGCTCTAACCTTAATCTCCATGAGAGACCAAAGAGCATCGATGTCATTGGGGCAATCCATCAATCGCTCTTCAATAACTTTCTCCTTTTCTTCAATAGAAAGTTTATCCACAGACTCTTGGGCAAAACCCACCCTAAGTGACACAATGGGAGTTGCAAAAACAGGCATGTTCTGAGAACGAAAGAAGAGAAAAGCAGAAGTGGCTACTACAATACAAGTAGTTTGATCAAAAGGGGACAAAAGGGGATTTAGGGTTTGGAGAAGACAGGTGATAATGGGTAGGGGCTTGTGAAATGAGGGATTGGTGGAAGAGGAAGAGGCTCTTAGAGGTGATAATCGAAAAGATGAAGAATTGAATTGAAGTGGAGGTTTAAGGACTCAGGCAAGAGCGGAGAGGAGCAACAGCACCTCGAATGGGATCCATCGGAACTACCTGTCAATTGAAGCTCGAAATTGATTTTCCCCTAACCAGTTTTATCATCTGCGAATTCCCACTCGATTTGTTCTCTGTAAATTGGATCTCGTAGGACTTGATCTGCTAATTCGCCCATTCCTTGAAGTCGTGAGATCCATTTAAGGTAGGTCGATGGTAGGGTTCTAAGCATCTTGCCTTTAAATTTTCCGAAATCTATTTCGATATCTCCAGCTAAGATGTGTTGCAGCGAAGATATTGGTTGTTTGGGAGGTGTTTGGAGTCAGAAATAGCATCTCATCGGTGAGAATAATAGATTCTTACGGTGAATGAAAGCATTTAGAGAAACGGGTATTTGTAAATGAGGGAGATTCATGGAGGAACAGAGAAATGAAATAAAGAAATTGAAGTTTTACGCACTCATCTTCTGGATTTTTTTTTTGCCAATATATTTTGGATTTATATGTTGGTGAAAAGTCATGTATTTTTCACCGCTGATGTGTCCAACGCTGTAATGCCACATGTGAATCTTCATGTCCCTAACCATGAAAACTAACTAAGGTTAATAAAAGGTAAGGGCACAAACATTACCATTTTGTTAACTATATGGCACTTTTGCACCAAAAAAACTTTACGGTGTTGGGCATGCCTTTGACCAAATTTCATGGTCATTTTTGCACCTTTTCCTTTGGTAATATCATGTGATTTTAACTAATTTAATAAATATCCTTAACCTAATCAAATTAGTTAAATATATTTTATATTTAGGACCAAAGGGAGTATTAATTTAAGTCATATTTAATGAGCTAACTACCTTTCATTTGTACGTGGGAATCAGATAACGTAGACTTATAAAAAGGACTTAGAGTGATAATTAAATTTTTTTTAATATTTTTCATTGAAAGATTAAAATTCAATGCGTAGAGATAAAAAAAATGCCCCAATAAATTGAAGTATTATGAGGAAAAACAAATAATACAAGAGACAGAGAGAATTGGATATCTACTAGCAAACCAAAAAACTCTCAAATAAGTTTTATTTAAGCTAAAGTATTTTTTTTTTGTCTTTGCATCAAGTCTCTTTTTAGTCCATTAACTTTGAAAAGTGTACTATTGGTCCTTTTTCGCTAACATCGTTAGTTTCATTAATCAGGAAATGCTAACTTAACAAATCTAAATAATGATTTTATAATTAAATATTAATAAGAATGGTTGAATTTTAAAATATAAGAATTATTATACTATGTAATTAAAATTTAAACATATTTTGTTAGTATATAACCGTAAAATCATCTTTTAAATTTGCTGAGTCAGCATTTTCCGTTAACGGCGTTAGCGAAAAATGATCAAAAATGTACTTTTCAAAGTTAAGGGACCAAAAGAAGATTTGATGCAAACATAAAGAATCAAAAGTATACTTTAGCATTTTATTTATATCTAATACATGGGAGAGCATAGTTTTAGCATGCTGACTAGGTATCCTGCTGTAACTTATTACATGATTGGTGAGGTCTATTGCTTCTTAAGCTCTTCCCGGGTAAAACAAGGAAACAAAGATAAATAATTTGGGAAAACAAATTATTTCAGACATATTTATATCTTTCAACTACTTTCTTAATATACGTGATTTTACCTTCCGAACTCTTATAATAAGGGATAGAAGGAGTAATCGAAAGAAGAAAAAGACCTTGTTAAATAATATAGCAGGTCAAACTGCGTTAGACAACTTAAAGTGTAAGTTACGAAGATGCCATCGTATTTAAGATTCCCGCCCATTAATTAATTTCATCAATGATAATTTAATTCTCTTGATTAAATACCAAATGAAATGTAGCTTACCCTCTGCATAGAAACCAGTTCCCTTCTCAGCACAGTACTTAGTAAGAAAAATTAGACATGAACGGTTTAGATTTGTCCGTTTTTAAAATGACGTTTATAGTAAAAAAAAAAATTAGTTTGTGAAAAAATAATAGGACGTTTATTTTATATACATACCCATTAAAATAATCTTCTTAAAATATGACTTTTAAAAAATAAAATATGAACCATATAAATTATATTTAAAAGTTTAAATCTGATTAATTATCCCTACTAAATTTTGTGCTTAGTGGAAACCAGTTCTATATATTAATCTGATCCTGAGGTAAGCTAACTGAGGGGTATGTGTGTGTGTGTATATTTAGAATAAGAAGCCAATTCTTCATCTTGTTACTGGAGGTTTGAATTTTTTTTTTTTTTTGCCATAACTCAAGGTTTGAATGATCAAACAATATGTCACTCCTCTAATCCTATTTATTATGCTTCATACAACAACCAAACAAATAAAAAAAAACCTTAAATAAAATTAATACATAAGAAAGGTAAAACTATACATTTACATGAAAATTTTGATGAAACACCCTATATATATTGGACCAGGAGGGTATCAATATATATACAGTATAATACTGTTGCTTATTTCACAGATCGAGGACAAAAATAAATGCACAAGAAGAAATATTTATACTACTCAAGTTGAACAAGGAACAGAGTCAACTCTAATTTAATTAACTGAGGGTGAGCATTCATGGTAGCCTGATGAGTTCAATAAAAATAAACTAACTCGTCCCAATGTCATAGTTATTTGTTACTCGTTGGGTAGGTGAATGCATAATGTGATACACGATAGTTGGTACCCTTCAGATCTTTAAAATCTTATCTACCCCCTTAACTTATTCCCAATTTTAAATGCAATAACTCATTTCCCTTTTTATTTTTAATTAGCAATAGTACACATACCAAACTAACAATGTTGCTCTAAGTGGTTGGGACTTTGTCGGTTTAAACACGAAGTCTCAAATTCAAATCCTTTTAAATGTAAAAAGAAAAAAAAAGCATTTACATACACATGGGAAAACTACCCTTAATTAAACCCAACAATGTTCATGTTTGATTCAATCAGATAGTAATATACTCCCTCCGGTCCTTATTATAAGAGCCCGAAATTTGAATTGTTTTGATCCAAAATATAAGAGTTTGCCTTGAAATCTATCATCATTAAATGTCATTTTTCCTATTTTACCTCTACTTATTAACACTCTTTTTCATAATATTTATTAATACTCCTACTTATATTTCTCTCTCTAGTCTCATCATAATTAAGGATAATATTAGAAAAACAATTATTTTTAAGACATATTTATAGCTCCGAACTAATTGTTACATATTTTCTTTTGAAGCGTTATTTGGTACTGAATTCTTATAAATAAATAGGATGGGAAGGGGTAAAAAACAAGGTACACAGCCTAAGTGAGGGGTATGCCTTTGAGAATGAGCTTTGTTTGCAATATGAGGTTTTGGTGCAATAACAATGCGTACGCCTGCAGGCACTAGTTACTATATAGCTACCATATCTCCATCACTACTCTCCACTCATACACGTATTTCTATTTTCATTATTTTTTATTTGGTAATACTGATGCTGTGTCACTTCTGCTTTAGTCACAATCCATTTATAAATCTCACCTCACCAACCTAATTCAACTCTCTTGTGGGCTCTCTTTCATGTCCTTTTTATATCTAAGCCGTCCCTGCTTAATCACATCACTTCCCATTTTCACCCCTTATCTTTCACTCGTTGTCCCAATGTACTCCCTCCTTTAAAGGATTAAATAGCTCATTCACAGATATTAAATATTAAGAAAATTAGTTATTTATAACATATTTTTATTTCTCTTAAGTCTTAAATGCCATTTATAATCATGTTTATTGTAAGTTTGTAACCACCCCTCAATAGAAACATCCTTACAACGCACAATCAACAGGGATATTTGTGGGAAAAATTAAATTTAGAAGATAGCATGGATAGATATCTTACTCCTCCGGTCCTTATTATAAGATGTGGTCAACATTTTTACACATATATAAAATATGTTGGAATAATTTATTATGGGTGGGTTTAATAAAATTTTCAATTTTTACCCTTACTCATTTATTATATACATTTTTTCCCTTCTTTGTATTTATTAATATACAAAAATAGAAATGAAAATCATGCATTTGTTACTTTAATTTTTGCATATTACCTATTATATTTTGTACCAAAAAATTTACTATATTACCTTTTATAATTAGTAGAAGAGGGAGTATATCTTAGACCAAAATAAAAACCATGTCTCAGTCCTATATCTAGGACATGAGGGAGAATCAATTTCAACATTTCCTTTATTTTGTCTCGTTGTGTTTGTGTGTGTTTTCATATTTCATTGGAACCACAACAAATTCATGGTCCTCACTTGCTTGTCTCTTTTAAGGTTCTGCCATATACTTCCTTCTCGGTGCATCTTTGTAATTTGGACCATCTTTTTTTGGATATTCCATGGACAGACACAGAACCTATGATTAGTTCGACATCTTTGGCATCAATCTCAAACTGTACATTTAATTGTCTTGTCTATATAATTGTTCGTGTTGTGTGTACTTGAAAGATCAATCAGTATGCGGAATATTACATAAACCTTTTTCCATTTTTTGCTGTGCATATATAATCCAGGGCCATATGGTCTAGCAATTAGTTTCCTTGTCAGATGTTAAGTTGTATATTTGCGTGCTGATTCGTCAAAACTTGAATTTGACACCTAATTGTATGATTCACAAGTTAGCATATTCAAAATAAGCAGAAGAAGTGACAACACTTGTTGTCCGCAGGTTAAGCTATATATCACTAACCGACCATGAGAAGGTAAGAGTTCTGTGTAGGCATGTCGAAGAAAGAGTTACACATTACTTAGGATTAGGGGATCCAAGTGCATATACATTGACTTGTGATCTTAGGCTAGTAAAAGGACCGAGGAGTGAACACATGTGCACAACAATGGGTCATAGACAAGAACAACTGAAACGTGTCCAAGTTAAACATGGTACTAGGCACTTTTTTACTGAAAATTTCGGTTGTTCTATCCTTTAGATAATCAAGTGCTCAGATTATCTTCTTGAGGTCATGTTCTAATAGGAAGGATTTGTTGGGTATATCTTTTAAGGTACTCCCTCTGGTCCTTATTATAAGGCACCAACTACCAATTCTCACAAACCAAAGAATGGTAGTTGGGTCCTTAAATCTAGGCTTAATTGACCATATTTTCCAACTTCATCCTTCATTAAATGCTACAACTTAACATTTTAAACTATGAACATTCATTAATGACAAGGGTAAAGTAGGAAAAATGTAATTAATGTGGCGGTTGGTGCCTTATAATAAGGACAAAAAATTTTGTTAGTTGGTGCCTTATAATAAGAACCAGAGGGAGTATGACTCAAATCAGTATTCGCTTTAGTTCTTAATATAAGATATGGTTGACTTTTTTTGGAGAGATTAAGGAAGCAAAAAAAAAAAATCAGTTGATTAATAATATATGTGATACTCCTCTGGTCTTATTTATAGGGCAGAGAGAACGTTTTATTTGGTCCTATATATAAGTCACATCATTAAATATTTCATATGAATGTACAAATTTACCCTTAATTTATTATGTCTTGACTTTATTTTCATGTAGTATTGTGGATATTAAATATGAGTAAAATTGAAAATTTGTTAGATTTTAGTGGGAAATTAATGAGTTTTAAGGTTTTCCTTGGTCTGTGTGAAATGTGCTGGAAGTGACTTATAAATAGGACCAGATGAGTAGATTATTAGATTATATATTACTTTATAAGTTAAATAAACTATTTTAGAGAAAAAATTCAAATAAATCAATTTATAAATGTCTCATTTAATTTTTATAGGATTTTTCAAAAAAGACAACAAGGTCTTTTATTTAGGAACGGGGGAATATTATTTTCAGTGCTGCCGCCAACATTGTGATTAAGAACGTTAATTGATTAAGTGATAACTAAACACACCATGAAGGAAAGCTATACAAACATAGGTTCATCTTATCTTAAGCGACACAAAAGTTGGAACCACAAAGATGTTGACGCCGCTAGGTGATGATGATCTTTTTTATTTTGCAGAGTATGATTTCATTTTATTGTAGTTGGTCCCCTTCAACAATTTCAATGAGAGGGACCCTCAATCCACTTTCTTTATTATGATTTCCTCTTTTGAACTTTACCCATATCAGATTTCATTGCTTATTCCTTCATTTACACTAATAAGCATTTGGCTCTAATATCAAATTACAACTCAAATTTCCTTTTTCTGGTTCATTATTAGTCCATGATCTCTCTAAAATGTGATTTCATTGTTCCACCTAACGTAGGAACTTATCGGACATGTGAACTAATCTTGATAAACATTTATAGCCCATAATTTTATCTCACTAAAAATATCCTATTATATATCACATATTGATGCTTTTTTCCCTTTTCTTTTTCTCTTTGCTTTACAACTCACAAGTCATCATTGTACATTTATTCACATTCAGACTCTTTTCTTCTTTTACATCAACCATACTAAACCTAAATTCTCTGGTGAGAAGAAGTACAGGTGGATCTCTGACTTTATGTGATATTAAAATATGGTCAGAGAGATAGATAGAAGCATTTGACTATGTTTTGATCCTTTGCTTGCGCAGTAAAAAACGTTCACAGATTCCAAGGTTGGATCCCCCAAACTCCAAGTTAATTATCAGCAGAGTGCCAATATTGTAATACCGATGAGATTATTAAAGAGTTTCTTTATTACTGGCTTTAAAAAGGAAAAGAAATAGAACACCTCGCAGAATAGAAGAAACTGACAAAATATCAATGAACACATATGAAGTGGTCCTGGAAAGTAGGTTGCAACACTCTTATTCTTTCATTTACTATTGTTAATACTCACGTGAAGTTGGGTTTCTTTTAGTTAAGATCATTCACTTTATTGCTTTCAGTAACGTGAGTGGCTTGTTGTATAGATATACAGAGTGAGATTGAGATGTGGGGCTTATGGCTTTTTAATTATTATAAGTTCAAACTTTAAATTTCTTTTGAGTCGGAGAAATTAAGAGGAGCCGAGACTAAGAGTAAGTGACCAAGTGGGAGATCCATGAACTTGTCTTAGACATTATTAGACACAACACAGAAGGTGATCACGTGAAGGTGATCGACCCCATCCATTATTTTTCTATCACGCCACTGTATAATTGGGGTCCATGAACTTTTCTAAATTTCAATCGTGACATTAAGTCGTTTCAGTCTCCATATACTTCATGAATCTGAAAAGAGAGTTTTAGAAAAGAAAAGAAAGCAGAAAATAAAAGCCATAAAAACCAAAAGAGAGGGAGGAAAATAAAGGTTCACGTGGTAGACAGCCAAAATCCGAAGGAAGAAATGAGAAGTGTGTACAGGTCATGTCATGTGAAGAAAGAAAACTAAGTCAGTGTATAGTAATAACCCAAAATGAGCATGAATAAAGAGGATGGTCCAATGAGAAAGAATTGATGAATTTGGCTGCAGAATGAGACATTGAAGAGTGAACATGAAGATATATCATAAGCTTTGATTGATTGGTTCAGATTGTATCGCCAAAGAAAGAAAATCATTATGGCAGATCAGAGATTTCAGAGAGAAATAAAGGACTATTCCTATGGTGCAAGAAACATTAATGTTATGAGACGGTCAAGCTAATAACCCATGATGCATTGATAAATGATCATCTAACCAGAGAAGAAAAAAGTTGATCTTGATTATCCAAGGAAGGAAGTAGGGACTTGAGAATTCATTTAAAGGGCCTGCTCTTGGAGCCCAAATAAAATAATGTAACAAGGAATGCAAAATTTGTACTGGACTTGTACCAAGAGCCCATCATTTACTTTATGAGCCACATCTTCTTATGTGATCGGTTTGGTCAAAACAAAATCTTTCTCGAAGGAGTCAATAATGCCCTGGAAGCCTATAATTAAGGTTTTGTCGCCGACAAGACAAAACCAAGAGAAGCTTTTACTGAGTCCCATCCTATAGCATCCTACTGAACTGTTTCATCGAAGTATAGCTCCATTTCGAGTCATTCCAAATTTCCAACCAATCCTTTGAATATGACAGTGATTCACAAAATATTATCAAAACTTATTAATCTTATTTAACTTGGAAAGTATGATTTCTGTCATTGGGCCCTGCTCTGTTCTTAAAATTTAGTAAAAATGAGGATAAGTCAACTACGAGTTTCATATAAAACATAGGGTAAGAGAGTAAATATAACAACAAAGGGTTTTATTATATGCATCTAACATAATAATATTTTGATATGCAAACATAAACATAAACTTTTAAAAATAAAGCGAAAATAACAAACATGTCAGATTGGATTAACGATTGGAAAAGTGACTTCTATATAAGTCAGATTGAAAATAAGTTAGATTGTGTAATGAGATTATGTTTAAATTAGTTGTAAAAAAAATGACTTGTAAGTGACTTATTTTCCATAAGTCAGATTGTATAATGAGATTTATGTTTGGGTTAGTTGTGAGTAGCTGTGAAAAATAAGTCAGAATTTGTGGGCTTCACCTCCATAAGCACTTATACTACTTCCATAAGCTCTTTTTTTTTCCTCATTTAGCTTATTTTGACTTATAAGTTATAAGTTCTTTTAAAATTAAGTTAAACCAAACATCTCCTTTATATGAATTTCCCATTTTAAGTCTTTTTAGGGAAAATAAGCTGATCCACACACACTGTAAAGCAAAACTTCCATTACTTAATATCTATAGAGCCCATATACTGGTCAAAAAAATATTTATAGAGCCCATATAATTTCGTTTCTTTTCTACATACAATGTAACAAAAGTTTTGTTTTAATTGACAATGTTGTTAATTTAGCTTTTTTTTTAAGACCTTGTGTTTATTTTTGCACACAATAACATTAAGGGCAAAGGTACAAAAATGACCATGTAGTTTGGTTCAGGGTACAACCCACACCGTATAGTTTTTTTAGGAACAAAAGTGCCCACGTGGTTAGTAAAATGGGACAAAAGTGCCTACACCCTTGACTTTCCCTAACAGCCGTCAGTTTTGAACCTTTTTGCACACGTGGATGTTATATTTTTGACACCTCAGCGTTGACTGGTGCCACGTAAGCACACGTGGATTTCAAATAAAGTAATGAGTAAACGATCCAGGCAAAGCACACGTGGATGCTGTATCCTTCAGTAGTTTTTAAACAAAATAAACTCTATTTTAAAATAAAACACCCGATCCAAACAAAATAAAATGAACAAATAAAAAAGAAAAAGTAAGTTATAACAGAGGATTGCATCAGATGCGAATGGGTGAAACTTAAAACCAAAGGAGAGCTGAGGCGTGAACCCTAGGAGAATGGGCGAAACTCGAAAGGAAGCTGAAATAAAATGGAATCCTATGCGAATGGAATCTGAGGAGAGGAGACAGTCGTGCACGAAGAAGAGACAACGACAAGAAACAAAAAGGAATCAGAGTTATGAGACTGATTGTTCAATCTGTCTAACCTTTGATTTTTCTATTGGTTTATGTGCCTTGTAAATTTAAGCGTACTAGCTCTGATTGTTCAATCTGTGTTGCTAAATCATGTAAAAATTTTCTACCTCTAATTTTTCTACATATGTAAATCTGTGTTGCTAAAAAGTTGCCTTGTACCTCTGATTCTTCTACATATGTAAGTTACCCTGCTAAATCTGTGATGTGAATCTGGTTTATTAACTTATTACCTAACCCTGCGTTTCCCGTGCTCCAGCTCTGCGTTTATTCCTCCATGGGTTGTTCCTTCGTGGGTTTGAAGCAGATGGACTGATGTCCCCTCTTTTTCCTAAATTTTGTTGAGTCAAAGAGAGAAATCTTGACTTTTCAAAATGCCAAAACTGACGGCTGTTAGGGAAAGTTAAGGGTGTGGGCACTTTTGTCCCATTTTATTAAGGGTTAAGGTGCATTTTGGCCAATGAACTATTGGCACAGGAGCGTCTAGCACAATTATCAATTGAAGGGTTCTTATATGCCAACCAACTTTTAAAATGGACCAAATTGGCCAACGGCGTTAGGGCCCAGTTAACGGCTGCCGTTTGTGCTGACGTGGCGTGACACGTGTCAGCTGACGTGCTGACGTGGCAAGACACGTGTCAGCTGTCGTGCTAACATGGCGAGACACATGGGTTAAGGTGCATTTTGGCCAATGAACTATTGGCCCAAGAGCGTCTGGCACAATTATTAATTTACATTGGCCAAAATGCACCTTAACCAATTTTTAACATATATTAATTTACATAATCTCTTAAAATTAGTAAACTACGCGTTTTATTATCACATATCTTAGCAAATATTCATACTAATTCAAAAATTAAACAACGTCCATACACCTAACTTGCAGAGCACTGATGATGACGAGTTGACAAGCATGTTTTTGGTTGTAGATGCGAGTAAGAATAGAGGAGCTGAATGTTGAACGCGAGCTGCTAGAGCTTCAAGAATGGGTGAATCAAGATTGATTGTTATTTGCTGACCCATAAAAATAAGATTATAAATATGTATATATAAATATATAATATACTATATATATCAAAATATTATAATTAGAATAACATATTAACATGTAATATAAATATATAATATTAATTATGTATTAAAAAATATATAATATTATTTATTTTACGGGCAGGGACGATTACTCTACCTGATACCCAGCCCGCCTGCAAACATGCTTGGCCAAAACATGCCCTTTTTATATATGGCCTCTTTTTTTTAGGCTAGGCCAGGTATTTTTTGTTCGGGCGCCCCAGCGGCCGAACCACATGAACACCCCTATTACTTGCACCTTACTATTTCTTTTCTTTGTTGAATGTTACAGTTTAATTTATTGTGCATTTAACTCCTAATTAGCCCGTATATTGAGGACATCAGACTAATGTTATACTACATCTGATACTTAATAAAACGCGTAATTCACTAATTTTAAGAGATTATGTAAATTAATATATGTTAAAAATGGGTTAAGGTGCATTTTGGCCAATGTAAATTAATAATTGTTCTAGACGCTCTTGGGCCAATAGTTCATTGGCCAAAATGCACCTTAACCCATTTTTAACACGTGTCTCGCCACATCAGCTGACACGTGTCACGCCACGTCAGCACAAACGGCAGCCGTTAACTAGGCCCTAACGGCGTTGGCCAATTTGGTCCATTTTAAAAGTTAGTTGGCATACAAGAACCCTTCAATTGATAATTGTGCCAGACGCTCCTGGGCCAATAGTTCATTGGCCAAAATGCACCTTAACCCTTTTATTAACCATGTGGACACTTTTGTTCCTAAAAAAACTATATGGTGTTGGTTGTACTCTGGACCAAACTACATGATCATTTTTGTACCTTTGCCCTAACATTAATACATTGGGTGTACATAATCAAACCCTGAAAAATTTGCATATTTACCCTAAAATATAAGACTATCATGGCTAAGTTACTGTGTTTCATAAGTTCAAAAAATTAGCAAAAACAGTGTGACAATAAGTAGTGCTTGTCATCACTAAGTGAGAATTGAAGTCTTTGAGTAGAAAGAAAAAGGGACAAGGGACAAGCATACAATACTTATGTTCATGGACCTTATTGCGAGTTGATGCGCTTATCAAGTTAAAAAAATTGAACTTTCAATCATAAAAGATCGGGTAAATGGTCAAAAATGTCCATGTACTTAAACCTAATGTGTATCCCGCACCTTGTACTTTTTTTTTAGCTCAAAATTGTCTATCAACTTTCAAAATGAGCTTAATTATGCCTCATCCGTCAACCCATCAAAACTCCGTTAGTTTTTTAAGTGTGGGTCCCACGCTTTGATCCAGGTGTCTTATTAATGTGGCTTCTTCTGATGCTTACATGGCAGGTGAAGAAGTTAATGGTATCTTTCTCTCATTTTATTCTCCATTTGACCATTTTCACCTACCTCTCTGACACTGTCACACCATGTGAACTATCACCCTCAAGACTCGCATCCCATCTCCGCCAAAATCCCACGGCACTTTCTCACTGGACAACTGCATCCCCATAAAACCCATTCCACCGCCATCGACAAAACTTGTCCCACCACCACCACAAGGCGACAGAACCTACTCATCCACATCCCAAAAGACCAGATATATTGCATTCCTCAGCCAGAAAATTCTCACCGTCAGATCCACCACGCTCGTAGGCAAACTCGCCGGATTTCTTGCTTCTGCTGCTTCCTTTGCTAAATGGATGAATTGTGGTTTGAACAAAAGACGATATCAGTGGTTTCTTGGGGATTGGGGAGATTGAGGAGGTCATGGTAAAATAAAAGTGAAAGCCAAAGTAATGGGCACTTTGATGAGGCTTGATTCCAATTTCGAAATTTCCTTTTTCTTTTTCCCTTTCCTTGTCTTCTTCTTCTTCACTTCAGTATCACTCTAATTTTGTGTTTCTTTCTCGATTATCTCTCTCATCAGTGGCAAAGAGCTTGTGGGATTTCAATTATTGGGAAGTGAAATGGGTTTAGTTTCAGATTTGATTCTTCTTGGATTTGTTCTTGGCATCATGGCCGTTATTGCTGCTAAAGCTCTTGGAGCGTTCTTGATCATCAAGAGGTTGGGCACCAAGGCTAAACGAGACGAAGCCATGATAGTATCGAAATCACGATATTACCTCAGAGATTGATCTTAATCAATCGTTAACTTTTGCAGAGAATAAACAGATTTTTTTATGGTCAGTTTTGGTAAAGACTTTTTGTTGTTTTGTGTTATTCTTTAAATGAATGATTGGAAGTCGAAAGAGAAATTAAAATAAAACCTTGTTTGTCTTGATTCTTGACCAAATTGGGGTCAATGGGTTAGATGGTGAATTTTGAGGAGGAATTATGTTTTTAGCTTTTTATTTTACTATTACTTTTTGATAGTTCACATGGTGTGAGAGTGTGAGAGAGGTAGGTGAAGATGGTCAAATGGAGAATAAAATGAGAGAGATACCATTAACTTCTTCAACTGCCATGTAAGCATTAGAAGAAGCTACATTAATAAGACACTTGGATCAAAGCGTGGGACCCACACTTAAAAACCAATGGAGTTTTGGTGGTTTGACGGAGGAGGCATAATTGAGCCTATTTCGAATATTGATGGACAATTTTATGCCAAAAAAAAGTACAAGGTGTCAGATGCACCTTGGGTATAAATATATGGTCATTTTTTACCCTTTAGCCTAAAAAATCACACGTGAACAGTATAAAATGCTCATCTGAACCAACTAAATCCACTTTCGTAACGAATGCCATAACCATAGCCAGAGTTTTAGGGTCCGTGTTGAACCAAATCGAATTTATTCAAACTTCAAACCCAACTGAGACCTATCAAAATGTGATTCATAAGAGTTGACGTTGTTAGGGGTCTAGTTTCAGTTTTCATAAACGAATTATCTTCTGCATATCAAATCGATAGGCCTGGCCTGGTTGGGTTCACTTGCCTAGGCCCGTCTTCCATTTATAACACCATTGAACCAAGGACACATGCAATTCCAAAACCGAAAAATAAAATAAGAAATTAAGACAAAAAAACAGGGGAAGTAGGAGGATAGGAAAGCAATAAAGAGGGAATTATTAGAGAAAATATAAAGTCTCAAATCGAATAATTATTGAAAGATGAATTAAAGGTATATAATATTAAGGCTAGTCCCCTCACATTAGCTTAAGCTTTTGTGATAGAAGGAGAAACCCAATACATATATATAAGGTTGTCAAACTCGTGAGTTTAAGTAAACCCGTGAAAAGAATGTAAAATCGGATCGTAAACTCGTAAGAATTTACCTTTATTAATAAATACGTGTTTCCAGTATATAATTAGATAAGAAATACAAAAAATAACAATAATTTGACTTGAATATATTTTAAATATAAATAGTTGATATTAAATATATCAACATTCATATTTTATCTAACTAAATAAAGAAATTTCTATGAAATTTATATATAAATTCATTGAATATGGTGAAATAAAAATAATCAATATGAGATTTATAACAAGTTAACACGATTTTTCATAAGGTAGAAACGTAAAAACGGTAAATTCGGCATGTAAACTCGTGAGTTTTTACCAAGGTTCAAAAAACCGGACCGGGCATCGAACTGGACGAGGCACTGGTTCAAGGGTTATTGGTCTGACCGGGTTAGACCGGTTATATTAAAATAATAATATTTTATTGATATTAACATTAATAATCACTAATATATCAAAATGTAAATGTAAATAAGTATGTATGATTCATCAAACATGAATATTTAATATTTCTATAGAGGGAAAAATAGAAAATATTAGTTGATTACACGTGAAAATAAATATTATTCTACAATTTACAGACTAAAATACAATTATTAAGAGCAACAAGAGTTAAATATTAAAAATATGCAAGTGTAAAATATCATTTAAAATATTATAGTTTCCTAGTTTCTAAAATTGAGTGAAGTGAAAGTTGATAATTAGGTGAATTATAATAAAATAAAAAAACATTTTTTTTGTTTTTTAAAAGGAAATCGGTTCGACCACCCGGTTCATACCGGTTCAACCGGGTTATGCCCGGGTTGACCCGATGCACGCCCGGGTCACCGCCACCCCGGTTTAAAACGTCGCCCGGACCGGATTGCTGGGCGGTTCAAGGTTGGACCAGTTGAACTGACCGGTCCGATCCGGTTTTTTTTACATTGGTTTTTACTGAGTTTACTGTTAATACAAATTTAAGTGACTCGTAACACGTTTTTGTTAGGTAGAGCCGTAAAAAGGGTAAAATCGGAGAGTCAACTCGCTAATTTGACAACAATACATATATACAATTAATCCATATTTCAACATAGTATTGGAGCCATTCGATTAATGGGATATAAAAATGTTTGTAGACCTGAGGTCTCTTAGACTCAAAAAGAAATACAAGCCCAGGTAAAGAAAAAAAATGAAAAGATAAAAAAAATAGCAGGGTGAATATTAGAGAAAATATAAAGTCCCACATAGAATAATTGAAAGATCAATTAGGGGTTTATAATGTTAAGGTGAGTTCCTTCACATTGGCTTAAACTTTTGTGATGGAAAGACGACCCCAATATATATGCAATTAATATATATTTCAACAGTAATAAACATTTGAATGATTAATCGTTATACTTGGTTTGCTTGTGTTAATAAACAGGACCAATAACTGTCATACATATTGTTGTTTGCCTTGAATCAGAATAAGATCAAAATTAGTAAGTATACGAACGATCTAGTGTGTAATTCTAAGCCTAAGGGGAGAAGCAAGTGAAAAGTGGATTGTCAGAGAAGGCTTGAGAGTTGAGGTAAGCATTATCGGAAGAAGAATGAGCAGAAGAGTGGTGCTTCTTCTCCATTTCAGGTCTGACATGTGAATGTGAGTTGGAGGATGCTTTAGCAGAGGCCAAGGCAGATGCTTTCTTCTCCATCCTTCTTCTCATCACATATTCTTCCGATATAAACACATCCATTTATGTCTGTATAGCTAGGAAGAGACTTAATATTGCTAATCAGAGAAGAAGAAGAAGAAGTGAAAATGTGGGGTTTAGTTGAGTAGTGAGATACACACACATGAATGTATATATAGGGGAGGGGAAATAGTGGAAAGTCAAACCAGGGGCGTTGATCCCATGTTTTGGGCTAAACTCTGGTTCAATCCTCCTCCTCAGCCTCAGGTTTCGAGCTTACCACTCAAATTCACATGTTGTCCAATGAAGCTAACTAAGTTTATAGGAGGCAGGGTGTGAAACCCAACATTTAGTGTCCCAACAACTTATGGTATTGGTATCACTACGTGTCATTCTCTTTCATACCATTTGCCTTTGGAGTTTTACAATTATTTTGTTCCGACCATTGTCTATTATTTGAAATTTGCCTCAAATCATTTCAACTACTTGCAGCTTTGCCTCGTCCCCTGTTTCAGTGACAAGTTAAACCCATTATTTGGCCACGCTTCAACTTGTCTTACTAACTGTTTCACATACCCATCATCGTAGCACGATGTTATATAAAAGCACAATCGTAGGAGTGAATGTCGGTTCGAATGTTAAGAGTAACTGTCAATGTTTGAATGAACCTTGAAATTCAGTTGAATATGTGTTTACTGTACAATGGGAATCATCAATATTATTATATAATTCAAGTCGATACCAATGGAAGGAAGAAGTGTCAAGCGTGGTACTGGTGGTAGTGGTACGAAGGACAAAAGTGTCATTGTGGGACCCTCTAAAGTGGTAAGAAAGGAATTGTGTAGTACGAGAAAGCAGGGTTACAGAGAAAAAGAAGCTTCTGGATCATGCTTCCGCTTTGACTTTCGCATTTAAGGGGCAGTTTATCCTAAACAATGGACTCTCCACTTACAATCCCACGTGCCAATATGTAGCTGCTATTCTTATTGCCTCTCGGATAGATATATGATCTGTAAATTTAAATTTAATTTAATTACATTAAGAAAGTTAATTATGTTAGCTATTGTGTTTCTTTTTTCCTAAAATACTCAACAATTTTCCTTTATTTCCTCTTTCATCTCTTAATTATTATTGGACGAGTGTTAAATAGGGCAATTTAAAAAAAAAATTGATAAAAATTAGAATTAATTTATTTAGTTGTAACCAAGAACAACCCCCAAATAGTTCATAATTTTAGGATTGGATGGAGTGTTTTCTCTCTCTCTTGTAAAATCAAATATTCCAAAGTTACCCTATTCTTGATATCAATTTCAAGTTAATCAGTCTCTACTAATAATTAATAGATATATTTTTCAGAATTTGAAATTGTATCATTCTTAGTATAGAGGAGAGATCGATTACTTACCACACCAACTAAGAGCATGTTTGTTAGTGTTGTTGTTAATTATTATGATTATTGCTTTTATTGAGATTGAAGTGGGATGATTAAGGTTTGTGCTTAAGCCGTTAAAGTGATTACCTTTGAGACCCAATTCCGTGTTTCCAAGTGCTATGCCCATAGGATTTTGTTGGCGTGTGGTTTCAGCTTTTTGTGTTCCCTTACCAAAGGAGTGGCTATAGGAAGAAGAAGGCTGTATTTTATTTTGTGTTAATACTGTAAGATACTCCTACCTTTTTTGTCGTTAGCGATCATTCAATAAATACAAATTTCTTGTCGCTCAATATCATATAGTTCATGCATCTATTCACGCGTAAAAAACAAGTGTTTTGAACATAGGGAACTCTGTGATGGCACTATTATTTTTAATCGCACGTATAAAATGAGAGAGACAGATATTACAAATAATAACAGGCTTTGTAGGTTAGTACCTTAGTGGTATGACATCTCCCTGATAAATTGGAGGTTGTGAGTTCGATCCTGTTTGTAATTCAAGTTATTGGTGCTTGCCTCTTTAATTAAAAAAAATATTACAAATAAATTTTTCCAACCAAAATAATTAGCTAATTGATTTAAGTCGTGGTATGGCCTGATTGGGTCCGATATTGGTGGAATACATGTCGTGGTATGGCCTGATTGGGTCAGATATTGGTGGAATACATGACCCGACCATACTAAAATAACAATAATATCATTAGACAAAATCAAGATGATAGAGTTTCAGACTTGTTAATGAAAACAATCAGACACACAAATTGACACGTAGCAACGTATCTTCGATCCGTTTCGTGAAGTGGCATAGTTCCCCTTTTAAAAAGGTTTTAAAGAAAATGCGTGATTTGGATGTGAAAATGAAACTAAATTTTAGAAAGAGGGAAAAATAATAAGGGTGCTTTTGGTAGTTGAAGGAGCGGTGAGATACGCAGAATCATCCACTGGGGACCTTTATGACGTCGTTTCAGGCACCGTCTTGGACTTGGCAGGTCATCTTCTTATCTCTGCTCATCTTTGGGCATGACCTTCTCTTCTCGTGGGCCAGCCTGGCCCACTTCAAATCTCTCTTCTTCATTAAGACTCGTGTCCTTAGGAGTTTGGATTTTATTGCAGCCCAAACAAAATACAAGGAATTTACTATGGGTTTGGTTTTAGAATAATTTTTTTTAAAGTACAAGATTATTGAGAAAATAATATTTTTAAACAAATTTATTGAAACACAACATGGAAATGAAAAATTGAAAATAGTTGGACCCGTGTTCATCAACAAAATGATTTCATAAAATGCATGACAAGTGAGTTTATTTAATATATCAGTTTATTGTGGCCTTCAATTTCTAAATCATTCCAGGGATGACTGGGACTAATTAAAGCAGGTGATTTAACTTATCAACTTTCGATGCGACGTCCATCACAGTTGTGTTATACAAGCCTTAACTGGACAATTGATAATCAAACTCGTCGTCTCTCTAATGTAAAAATATGCTAATCCTCAGCACATAAGCCTCCCAAAAAAGACAAGATGTATATCTACTCATTCAAAATAAACTATTTGGAAGAGACGTGATTTAAGATTTTACAGTTTCAAGGTTGTTAACGTCGTCATCCTCCCAATATTCAATTCTACCATCGAATCCTATTGTCCATGATTTTTACCATTTAGGTAATTTATAATGGTGCCGTTGTCGAAAAGGCATGCCTTTAACCACAAAGCTCTAGAGTAAATCAATACCATATACCATAGAAGGTGTGTTTGGATTGGCTTTTTTTCAGAAGAACTTTTTCATAAGATCTTTTTCAGAAGGTCTTTTGGAAAAAAATTAGATTGTAGAAGTGATTTATATTTGGATTAGTAATGTTAGAAGTGACTTTTTTTCAATCTGACTTTTAGAATATGTTTGGATGATTATTTTGAAAAGTAAATTTAGATGAAAAATTACTAAAAAGGGCATTATTGTTATTAAATAATATATATATATATAATATGCATATATTCTTATAGTTTAGAAAGAAAAAGTGAAATTTGGGTTTTTGAAGGATTTTAAAGGCTTAGTTTCTCCCTTATTTTAAGGAAAATAATTTTAAAAAAATTATATTTTTAGCTCAAAGGAGGATATTGTGGGAGAAAATAATTAGAGATTATTATGGTAAATTTTTTGAGATAAAAAGAAAATTTTATATTATAAGAAAATATCTTATTTAAAAATTTTAGAGGTCTAATAGTCTAATTTTCCTACCTACTTTATTAAATAACAAACAATAAAAGGTGTGGGGCCCATCAGAAGACAAAAGCCAGAAGCGAGAAGTCAAAATTTTTAACTTCTGGCTTTTTGCTTCCCCACCGGACTTCTGGAGGAAAAGATCTTTTCATCTGCTTATGAACCAAACATGATTTTTTCTTTTCAGTTAGCTTCTCCGGTTCAGAAGGACTTCTGGACCAAAAAAAGATAAACCAAACATGCACAGGATTGTTGGCCAAAAAAAAAAATCAATACGATAGAATAACCGCAATACTCGTGTCATTGAGAAAAATTACAAGTATATTTTCAATTTTGGTGATATGATATCATTACTTGATTTGACTTTACTGATATAGTAATATCTATAAAATGCCATAAATTTGTTTCATTTTTTGACACCAACTCATCATCAAAATAAAATGAACAAAAATGAAAGAGTGTTCACAAATTCTATGCTATTTTTTGGAATGAACAATGAATAATCCAAAACAAAGAACTAAACTAAGGAAAAACCAAACCAGGAAAGAAGAAATAAGGAAGGAGGGAGAAAGAAAAGGACGAAAGTAACGGAAAAAACTAAAAAAATAAAGCAAAGTGAGGTAGGGCCAAAGGTATCAACTACCATAGTTCCCATAAAGCACAGAACAGAACAGAGCATCCACATCCAAAATATTCATTCATTCATCTCATAAACAGAGAAAAAGGTCTTATTTTTATTTTGGTCCTCTGCTAACAATTATCACAGACATGGCAGAAGAAGAAGCTAGCAAACCCCAAACACAACAATCACAACCTCAGACTGTGTCTGATCCTGTCGACTCTTCAACAACCCCTTCTGTTAAAGAAAGCGATTCCTCCAAGGAAGACTCTACAAACGGCGTTGTACAAGCTCCTCCTTCAGCTATTCAAAGTAGGTCTTCCAAATTCTTATGTTTCTCTGCACTAATTATGTATCTACAATAACAATTAATTCCTTTCACTCTGTTTCTTTTGATCACTCTTCAAATATGTTTATTATATTTTAGTCCCTTCTTGATTGCGAGGTGCTAAAAAAAAGCCAAGTTATGTATAATTTTTAGGGAAAGATTGATTCTTTTTTGTTGGTACATGAAGGGAATTTTCGATATTCTACTTGCATGAGCTTATGCTATTTGATTTGATTTTTTTTTTTTTTTTTTATGTTTATACAGAGGTTGCAGATCCTTCTGCCAAAAACGATACAAAAGATTCAGTTGATCGAGGTAATTTTTTTTAAAAAATATGTTTAACATGATTGATTTTTATGAGGTAGGTAGCTTCCTAATTATGTCATATTTTTAGACTCTGTGCTTGCAAGAGTTGAAACAGAGAAAAGATTGGCTTTGATCAAAGCATGGGAAGAAAGTGAGAAGACAAAGGCGGATAACAAGTAAGATGCCTTCTGATGATTTTCTAATCATAATAATAAAATTGAGAGATTTCCCTTTTTATGAATTGATAGTCGCAGTGTGATAATGTTTCGTTAAACAAATATTCGATAATTAATTATACAGTAATGTTGTGGGTATGTATAACAGAAAGCATAATATTTCTCTGACTGCTTTCAGTATAGTGAATGTTTGTGATTGATGAAAGTAAGGTTGTGAAATAGGGCATACAAGAAACATTCAGCTGTTGGATTGTGGGAGGAAAGTAAGAAAGCATCCGTGGAGGCACAGCTCAAGAAAATTGAGGTGAATTCACATACTCCATCTTTTCTAAGTTTATTACATTAATGAAGTTGGTTAAGCTAGGCAGAAATCGTTTTTCTTAATTTCCTTCATTTCTCTATTACTTATTATTATTGAGGGATCATTGATAAGGATAAATTGGAAAAATATGTTACATTCATGACAAATATCAACTTCTTTATGAACTAGGTTCCACGTAAAGGGTAGGAGAAGTGGTATTGTTGATGAGAAATTATTGTATGAACCTTGTCAGTCATATTACTTGTAGTTTGGCTAGTTACAATCTAACTTATCAGCAATATTTTATGAGAATCTGAATCTAATGTTGTATTATAAATCCTTTATTCTTTTCATCACGTATGGAAACTGATAAGTAAATGGCACTTTGATTTTTCCCCTCACATGAGTGTCACGTGAAATTAAAATTCTCCATATTAGAGTCAAATGCTGTTGAAGTTTTTGTGATTGGTGAGATTAAATCGCATGGTAGAGCAGACTCATACAAGAACTTCACATTATTGATTGCACATATTAGAGGGATTTGTATCAAAACGATGAGATAATATATTTTATGAAACCAACACATTTTTACAAATCACCAATCAAAGTAATTTTCTCACTTTCTGCGGCTAAAGGAGAGTATTAGAATGATGCGTGATAATTGACTGAAAAAGTAACATGGAAAATGTGTGGGGGGTGGGGCAGGAAAAGCTGGAGAAAAAGAAGGCAGAGTACGTGGAGAAGACAAAGAATAAAATAGCAGAGCTGCATCAATTAGCAGAGGAGAAGAGAGCAATGGTTGAAGCCCACAGGAAGGAAGAATGCCTCAAGATTGAAGAAACAGCTTCCAAGTTTCGTGCCAGTGGCTATACCCCTAAAAGATTTTTTGCGTGCTTTAGTGCCTGACTTGTTTCTTCCATCAAACTCTCCAAGGACCTACCTGGCTTGCTTTGCTTGTTTCATATATTGAATTTGCTTCAAAGTCTTCTGTTTCTTACTGTGTAATGCAATGTAAAAAAAATGTTTCAAGTTACCCCTGGTTACCTCAACTGTTTGTCATAAACGTTTTTTAACACCATTGAATAAAGTTACAGATTTGTGGTTGACTAATTTGCCTTGTGATGGTGGGTCCTTGCTTTTTTAAGTGCAGTCAGGTTTTACACCAGTTTACATGTGCTAGCCACTCTTGGCACTCTTGTGCATTTTATATCAAAAAATATAAAAAGAAGCAAATACAGAACAACACAACATCTAAATTCCATCATCAACATATGCCCCCTGATAAAGATGTGGAGGGGAGGGTAATCAGCAAATACCTAAAGTTTACCTATTATTGACAACAACCTACCGGTTCTTATATTAAAATATTATTAACATCATCACTAAAAAAAGATGAGACTCATCAATCTTACGCTCTTGATCTGAACATTCTCTACTGAAGTGGTTGGTTCACTCATTATACATTTGCATCCAATGTCGGAATGCTCATGTCACCGTGTTGATAATGAAAACATAAAATAGATGACTTAGCGTCTCAAACTTTGTATTACTATCAAAGTAAACTTTTTAATCCTGTCATTCAATGTAGGATCATTTACAAAACACACTTCCTAGTTCCTATTGTCTAACACCACCAGGGCTGTTTTTAATATACTTTTAAATTAAATAAATTAATTTGATACACTACAATACATTAGAAATTTTTTTACATGACACTCTTTTATTAGGAACAATAATTTTTTATCGGACATTAAATGTGAACATTACTACACTTTCTATAGTGTGGATTCGAACATTGATTTATTTTATTGTACTGTAAGGCAATAAAAGACTAACTATTTTTGTTAAATCTGACAATTTTTGTTAAATGTTATAACTTGTGTATAATCATATTAGCAAACTTTGATAATGGTTTTTCTAATTCCTCTTTCTTATGAGCGTCCAAACATGGCATTGGCATTTTTTCTATAAGGTACACAGCGATTGCATTGTATCCTACTTTTCCCCTACCCACCGGACCAACAGTTCATACCATATCTGATAAACTCCAACATTGCAATATAAAGTATACAATGTGATTAATGACATTTAACAGCTCATGTTAAAATGTACTAATTAGTTTTTGTCCGGGTTTTTTAACTAAACTTTGAAAAATGTCAGCGTAGATTAGATTTACATCCCAACTTTTTGTTTAAAAAAGAGACCAAATTTGTAAGCATTTTATTCCCGATAATCTGAATACGTGAAATCATTATAAAAGTTCATTTCATGGTCCTTTTCCAATGAAAAAGAAACAACGTATGAAAACCAAATTCTACTTTATACTTTCCCCTTTCTAAAATATAAGACCCAATTAATTTTTTTAGAGATTAATGAAGCTAAATAAGCCACTTAATTATAACATATTTTATTTATTATTAAATTATATGTTACCTTATAAGTCAAATAAATTAGTTTAGAGAAAAAATTCAGGTAAATCAATGCATAAGTAACTTTTTTAGTTTTCTTAATATTTTCCAAAGAAAGTCAAGTGTCATATTTATGAAAGGATGAGTATGTCCTCAATCTTGGGGTGGAAACAGGCAACCGTATTTTGGGCCTAGGGGCTTTTTTCAAAGCCTTTTTTACTGAATAGGCTAGGTTCAGGCCTCATAAATAACCTATTAGGCTCAATAGGCCAGTCTAAGCTTGTTATATATTTAAAAATAATAATATTTTAGTAACATTATATATGTACTTTCAACTCAAAATAAAATTTCACGAGTATCTAGGGTTTTTTTTCACTCCTCAATTCTCCTCTCATTGTAATTGTGCTTTGCCTTTTAAACTCTTGTTGTTTTGTATCATATTTGTGTTCTTGCCTTGTTGCTATGAATTAGACTATTGCCATGTAAAAAATGTACTTTTAGACTTTTTTGTGTTATAGACATGTTTTAGGCTTATTTATGTGTAGCTTGTTAGTAGCGTTGGCCTGTTTATCATAACAGCCTTCAGGCCAGCTTGAAAAATATGCCTATGACTGGCTATAATTTAGGCTCAAGCCAATCAATTCCACAACAGACTAGGCTTTTTTATGACCAAATCAGGCCAGGCCTATTTCCACCCTTGCATAAACCTTAAACAGCTAAACACAGGGCCCGTTTGTTACGTAGGAATTGATTTTGATGGAAATGGAAATAGATATGGAAATTGAGATGGATATGGAGTTGAAAAGTGTGTTTGGTATGCTCATGGAACCTGACATAATTTTTAATGAAAATTTCCAAAATACCCTTCTAAAATAAAAGAAAAAGAATCTCAGATCAGCATCTTCTTCAACTTTCCTAGAGATCACCAAATCGAATTTCTCATCTCAATTTCGGAATTTGGCATGCACAACCATCTTCTTTGCCCTCGTCGACCACAACCAAAAGGTCATCATCGCCTTCGATGACCAGTTTCTCCTCCAGCAATGTCGTTAAGCCAAGCCGTCTCGTTAATGCTTGCCATCGCAGGAAATGGAATGTTGGGGATCGAAAGAGATGGGTCACGACAGTGATCGAGGAGAGAAGGAAAAGAGGAACATATACGACGGCACCTTCGCAAAACTGAAAACTAAAAAACCTCCCCTGGTCGACCACCACCACGCGCGGCCTTAGTATCGACTTCGATGATTTGCTGGTGGTGATTATGGAGGTTGTCGGTGCCGAGAAGAAGGCTGTTGAGAAGAAGATCGGACATTCTCGTCGCCGATTCTGCAATACTTGCTGATGCTAAAGGCCAAGCGTAGGTTGTCTGGCGGTGACTCTGGGGATGCCAGAGATTTGGGGTTCTTCTTTGATGGTGATGGCGGCAGCTGCGGCCGTTGGTCACTGGCAGATTATCGATGGTAGAGGTATGTTGTGATGGAAGTTTGGGGTAGAAATTCTTGCATACTTTGGGTGTACCAGCAAATTCATGCACTGACCAATGAAATTCTGCCAATTCAAAGGGGTTTTGTCCCATGTGTCAGCCCACATGGCACTCATCACTCTCCCCATTATTTTAATTGTTGTTCTAGAAGTATGTGCTACTTTTTAAATCTCCCACCTCTTTCATGCGTCACTCCTGTCCCCTCCCCAAAAGTCCATCTCTTTCTCTCACCCACATGCCCGCCACCTTCTCTCTGTGCACTGGTTCTCTCCTCCATCTCACTCTCATAATACTATTGAACACAAATAATATAATTATATAAACATATTGTGAAAGAAATTAATAACAGGTGTGATGAATAAAATGTATAAATGAAATATATTTATACATAAAATATTTAGTAAGAATAACATAAAATTGAATTTAATACCATAAAAGTATATATCAATTATATTGTATATAACCACCCCTCACATATACCATCTATCAATATCTACTCCGGTTTTAATTATAAGATCAAGTTAACTTTTTTAGGATTATGAAGGATGCAAAATTAACCACTTGAAAGTATTTATATTTAGGATATGAGAGAGTAGGGATGGGAATAGGTTAGGCCCTTATCACACATAAAAATAAGCTTACATACAGGCTCAGGCCCATGTTTAAATTTTACATTTTTAATCAGGTACAGTCCTATTTAGCTGAAGCCCATAAGCCTGGCTTATTTCCACCCCTAGGAAAGAGTAATATTTAGAAGAGGGAATATATGAATGGTAGTTATGGGCAATTTTGTCATTTCAAAATAATAATTTATTGTTTGGTCCTTATAAATAAATACTCCATTCTATCCTAGATATAAGACATAATTTACTAATTTAAATAAATTAAGGATATTAGTTATGGTAGTTAGTATAATGTGTTTTTTTCTAAAATACCACAACCATATTTCCTTCTTCCCTCATTCATCTCTTACTTGATCATTGTTGGAGTAGTATCCATAGGGATAATTTAGGAAGAAATTAATAAAAATTAAAATTAGGTCCTATATTTAAGACCAAAGCCAACTCCCTAAATAGGTCATATATAGGATTGAAGGGAGTACAATTTTTATGGTCTTTCTTGCTAAATATCTTTTCCTACATGTCTTCTAAAGTAATTCTACCGAAAAAATATATATTATGAAGAAAATGAACAAAACACTTTAATCGAACTTGTTAATACCATTAGCAATTAAAAATAGAGGAGAGATTATGTATGAACAATTTTAAGGGTAAATCACACAGTATCTTGCTCTAACAATAAATGAATGTATAATTGTTTATTTATATAAAAAATTTCTTTCTATACCCTATAAATAAGATCAAAATAAACTTCCTTACTAATAAAATTTTTAATATGAGGTAAAATTATTTATTAAAAACTTAATCAGTATGAATAATGAATCAGAAGATTAGTGCTATGTATAAAAAAATGTGTTGAGCAAAAATACTACCAATGTGTGATGAAAAGTTAACAAGTCATTTTCTGCAAAGAAAAATTCTAATATAGGATTTTACCTTAGTTTTTCATATTTTAATGAATTGTTTAGAGTTTTTCATATTTTAATTAATTGTTTAGTTATGGCTTGATAAGGAAATTTCACTTGATTGCAAATGAGCACGGTATGTGTCTTGAAATGATAAATTTGTCCATAACTACAATTCATACATTCTCTCTTCTGAATATTAGATATTAATGGAGGGTATAAGTATTATGTAAAGGGTAGTTATATACAATATAGTCTTTATAAAATTAATATTTTAACATTTGTCCTTATAAATAAATGCAATTTTATGGTATTCTTACTTAATATTTTTTTCTAAGGTCCTCTAGCGTTATTATATTGGGAAATTTAATTTGAGGTCCCTTGTAAGACACTTAATATAAGAGAAGTCCCACAAAATGGTGAAATTAAAGTAGGGTCCCAAGGGACCTTATTTTTATTATGTTCTAAACCCAAATTACCTTTCTACCCCTTTAAATTAAAAAGAAAAAATCAGACATGTATCTTCAATTCTTCATCCCTGTGCGTCAAAGAAAAAACCTAGGCACACCTCCCATTCGAAGCTCATGAAGACACTATTCCCTCCTCCTTCTCTCCACCTTCTCCTCCACCCTCATCTCCAGCGCCGTTGCATCGTCTCCAATGTCACAACCACCGATGAAAGGATCATCGTCTTCTTGCCTTAATGAAGACCCCGAACGAAACCTACCCACTTGCGTTGAGAGCGAGTGAGAGAGAGTCTAAAGGGGGGGAGCTCGCAGGGGAGAGGCGGAGGAACGCTGGAGCTCCACGGTGTCACCGATGGCGGGGAGTTGCTAATACATACGTTGTTTCTGCTCTGTGAAACGAAACCTTTGAAAACACCGGCAACAAGATCAAAGTGAAGATTGATTGGTGAATTCCAAATGGGAAATCGAAAGCAAAAGTGGGCAGCCTACGAGGAAGAAGCTTTGCCGGCATCAACAAACATTTATGGTTGTTGAAGAGTTTTTTATTATTGTTTTCTTTTTGTCCTTTAGCTACTATTTTGGGGTGAGATTGTTAATTGATTCAGGGGTTGTTTTCTTTGTGGTGTACTATTGTGATGTTTTCCAATCTGGCTTTCAATTTTGTGTTGGTGGATGATATATGAACTGGGTTTGACAAATTTGAACTACTCTGAAGACTTTTGTGTCCATAGAAATCTTGTTTTGTTTTTTTTCTTTTTTGGGTTCTTTTCTCATTCTTGCATGATGTGATTATAAGAGGGAAAATGTTACCTTAGGAATAGCTTTCTTTTTTTCTTTATTCTACATAGGAAATATGAAATTTATCATCATCACTTAGGTTCATTTGTCTGCGTGTAAAGATAGCATTTTGGCATATAGGATTTTGACATGTCTCAGATTCTATTGTTTTGACGGTTAGACTAGATATTATGATATGTTGAATAAATTTATGTATTTTGTTTTCATTTTATATGTTCCTAACTTATAACATGTCGAACAACCCCCTATACTCTTAAGAATTATTATAGTTGCTAATACATACGCATCTTGTCCTTATATTACAATTGCTTTTAGTGGGATGGGCAATCAGTCAAATAGACTTGTATATTTCTCTTGTTACCCAATGTGTAAGGCTCTTTTCCCTTATCTAATTTCATTGTCTTATTATTGTTTGCTCTATAGTTGTAACCGCGTGCTCTGAAGTTGTAACTGCGTGCTTTGGAGTTGTAACTAGTTGCAGGGCAGCTATTATGAACAAGGCTAATGAGAATATGTTCTATATATGTTTAATTATGCAGGGGGTGCTTGCTCAAAGTATTTGGGATAGTTAAGCCAGAACTATTAGATCGAGTGGATGATAACAACAATAACGTTTATTGACAACAATGATGTTGGGTTTCATAGTGACAATGTATTGAGTCACAATAGATTTTAAGTTTAGCAATGATGATGTATTTTAGCCATGTGTTACAAAATTATGAGGCTAGTGCACAGGTTATATAAATTATTGTTATTAACAACTTATGGCCATATGCTAACAAGTCTTTGGTGTAACATCCTAAAAATTAATTGAGGATTTGTGGGGGTAAATAGGAATTGATTAATGAGAAATGATGGATTATGCGAATATTTGAAGGATTTTGAGGATTTTAAAGGCATAGTTTCTCCCTTATTTTGAGGATAATAATTTTGGGGAAATTATTTTTAAACTCAAAAGAGGATATTATAGGAGGAAATAAATAAAGGATATTAGGGGAAAATTTTGAGAGTGAAAAGAAAATTTTTTGTTCAAAAGAAATATCTTATTTGAGAATTTTAGGGTCTAGTAGTGTATTTTCCACTCCTTCCTCCTGCCGACACTCCCTCACATCAATAATTTCTTTCCTTCCTTCTTTCCTCCCCCGTAACTTTTATTTTTTTTCTTTTATTATTATTTTATTATTCCCCAACCAATCACACTCAACTACTATTTATATATTATATTATTATTATTTATATATACACACGCACACGCAGATCACTCTGCTTCTTCTTTCCTTTCTTTTCTTTCTTTCTTTCTTTATCTCTCTCGTCTCTCTCTTTCTTGCTCTCTCTTTCCACCACCAATATTCCTATCATTAGACTTATCGGAGCTCGTTAATGTAGGAATAGTAAGTTTTTCGACCAATTAAGCACATTTTTGGAACCCCGTAAGTCTCCTCTACATTTTTATGTCATTAGTTTTTCGTTTAGCTATACTTGAAAAATTAGGCCTTATCTAAGTTGGTATTTTTGAGAGACCTAAGCTTAATAAACTGAAGCTTAGACCTTGATTATAAGTTCTTCTAAATAGATTTTTCATTGTTGAAGGTTTTTCCTTATTACTGGGAATTTTTGGGATTTTTGGATATATTAAAAATTAGGGCTCTTGATGATCTGAGGTGTTTATGGTTAAATTGATAATTTTTAGATGTTTATTAAGGTTTAGAAAATTTTGTTTAGGCTTGAATTTTATGAATGGGTATTTGTGATGAATTATGGGGATTATTGGATGTTAATGTTTAAAATAAATGGGTATTGGAAAGATTAATATTGTGGATATATGTATAAAACTATAAATGGAGTAGAGATGAATTTTTAAAGATAGAGAGGGAGAATAAATTTTGAATAAAAATTTAAAATAAGTGAGGGCAAAGAAAGGGTAGTTAGTAATTTAATTTCCAACATGTGAAATTGTTGGATAAATAATTAATGGTGGTAGTATGTATGATTGTGTAGTGCTTGAATTGCACTGAGTTAGCACGTGGGAGCTGCACTATTGTGAGATTAGTGCCAGCTATTAGGTAACCGCTTTCTGCTTGTTTATGTGTGTGTAGTGTTAGTAAGTAATTTGAAATATTATTATTTGATAATTATGATGTTATATGGAAATGCCATGAGGTTTTGAATCACAGTTGAGATATGATTGTCAATTGATGATTGATGAGATATGAAAATGAGATATTAAAATATTAATATTTTTCATAATATAATGTCCTGTGGAATATTATTTTGAAAAGGCATAAATTTGTGATTTGAAATATTTGGAACTGAAATATATGTGATTTTGGAAACTATTTCATATATATATATGTATATCATGAAAATACTGGAAGGCCTGGTGCCTGATTGTGGTGTTGCATATCTATGTGTTGTTTGTGATAAATTATTTGTGTATGTGACACCGGTGAATTGGAAATTGTACCATCACGTGATGAGGTACCCTGTTGCACCACATGGACTAATTGATATATTATGGGAAATAAAGGAGAGAAAGACGAAAGAGGGGAGATCGCCCATCACGGATTCAGAAAGGACGGAGATCCTTCTAATCCGTGGTACGGTTCAGGGAGGGTAGAAAGTTCCTCGTGAATTGTACCGTGGTGATCAAGGGCGGGTGGAAGATCCCGACTGGTCCCACATGTTTTCCCAACGCTTCTATTAAGATTCATTTGGGTTGTTTGTGATTATCAATGATATATATAATTCTTAGAGATGATTTGGGATGGATTATTTTACACTTATAAACTGTGAAAAGATATTTGGGACTAAGATATGCATTATACGTGAATACCTGAGCATGATGTTTGAACTAATATATATACATATATGTATTCCACTGGACACCTTGCTAGCACACACCGCACTTAGATGAGTAGTCAGTGGTTACGTTTGGGGCTACCCCCGTTGATCTCACTTTTGCAGGTCCTAGGAGTGAAGTAGGAGGTCAAGGGAAGGATCTGGGAACTTCTCACTGATATCGTGAGATATTTTGGACCAGAAGGACATGAGGTATTGCCACATTTAGGATCATATTTTGTATGATGCTTCCGCTGAAACTTGTTATTATTTTGGGGAAAATTATTGTATAAATTCCATTATGATATGGCAGTTGGATACTATTCTATGGTTGTTATTTTGGGACCGGTCCATCTCCGGCAACTTTTCTCGGTATTTGTGAGAACAGTTAATGATTTTAGGTACCTTTGAGATGTATGGTATTTTAAGGATGATGTGTGGAGATTAATTGTAAAACCCTCAATTTATTTTCTCTTTATAAATATTATTATAGTTCAAAGAAGACATATAACTAATAAAATATTCTATTGATATTGATTATCATAATTTAGTACAAAAGGTGAATCATATTTCACCATGGACATAAAGTTTCAAAAAGATAATGCTATAATTATCATTCCCTAAAAAGAAACTAAAAGCAACTAATGGGACTCCTTGTTTACTGTGCTTGATTAATCTTCATAAAAATATAATCCCCATGAGAAGTTTAAGCTATCCGGTCTGAACCATCTCCTTGTCTCTATCTTTCATCTGGGACATTACGACAAAATATGAGTGATACTAAATAAATAAGTTTCAACTAATAATGCCCAGCTGCTATTTAAGTAGAAAACATTTTCAATCCCTGCAATAAAAGATTTGAGAAAATATGTGTAGATATATTAAGAAAATTCATATGTATGAAATTATGTGAGAATTTACACAGATACAACTTTTCTGAGCACCCACGTCACACAGACAAACTAGGGCGTCCCCTAGAGTGGATCCACAATCAACAGAAATTCACATAGAATTTCTTGGGTGTTCAAAGAATTCAGCACACAGCAATAATATCTGGCCTTCCTCACATATTTTAATCAAACCAGTAAGAGTAATATCTTACATTCGAAACCAGTTTAGAAATACTATAATTTAGGCAGGGAAGTATCACTCAGTAAGATAACTCTTACATGTTGCAGTAGTATCACTCCCTTCTTTTCTTTTCTAGGACTTTTGTTTTCTTTCTTGCTTTGAAGCAAAATAGAAGAACGTATATATAGAGGCATTGATCTTGTTCACTTCTTATCTCTCATTCTAATCCTTTATGCATTTATTAAGCTCTCATCCTTTTTATTTCTTTTCCTCCAAGTCAAGCCACTCAAACTTATCCTTTGTTTTTAAATATTAATCCTATCCTTTCATAACGTGTTCTCTAAGTTAGTCTTCTAATATCATTCATCCCTTATCCCTTATATTAAATGGGATGTTATCTTCTTCTAATCCTTATCCATTCCATCTTGATCCCTAAGTCACCCAAACTCTATCCATTTCAACTTCTCTACAAAGTTACTAATGATGTCATCTATTACCTCATCAAAACATAATTTATCTCTTATCTTTATGTGTATAAATATACAAGTATATATATTAATTAATTTATAAGATAATAATAAGAAAATATCAAATAAAATTTACAATAAAGCTGTTAATACTTATTAATCCAATATTTAAATATATATTCTTTTAGGATGTTACATTAATCATGGATAATGTAATTTTCTATTATTGTAATGAGAAGAAAATTATATTGTGATGACGGAGATTGGAGTTGAGGTTTGAATTAAAAAGGTAATATCTGAATATTATGGAAAGATATTTTTCTAACTATGTTAGTTATTTTATTAAGTTAATTCCTTTTCCTAACATAGTTAGCTATATAAACGTTTTAATGTTTATTTGTGAGTGGTTAATAGTGGGATTAGGTAGTGAATGTTACATTTGGCCATGTGTGACAACATTTGAGCCTCACAAGTTTGTAAATTGTTAATATGTGGTATTTTAGCACATGTATAATTAAATGTAATTGCCTTCATAACAACTTTTGCCCTATATGTAACAAGATTCTGGCCATGTGTAACAAGTTTTTGAGCATCACTCATAAGGTGTAAAAATTTTGGGTAGTAACAACTTTTAGGCTAAATGTAATGATGTTTTGGCCATTTGTAACAACTTAATGACCACCCCTAACAAGTGTTTTAAATTATTTAGTTGTGGTATTATAGCATATGTATAACAAAATACAATTTTAGTAACATTTTGACCATGCGTAACAGTTTCTGAGAACTACTCACAAGTCATTTAATTTCTTTAATGTTGTATTTTAGCACAAGTATAACAAAATGGAATTGACTTCATGACAACTTTTGGGCTGTCCGTAACAAGTTACTGAGCACCAGTCACAAGGTGTAAAAATTCTAACTACTAACAACTTTTGAGCTGTTTGTAACAATGTTTTGACCATGCGTAACATGTTTTTAAGCACCACTCACAAGTCATTTAATTTCTTTAATGTTGTATTTTAGCACAAGTATAACAAAATGGAATTGACTTCGTGACAAGTTTTGGGCTGTCCGTAACAACTTATTGGCCTTCCGTAACAAGTTACTGAGCACCAGTCACAAGGTGTAAAAATTCTAAGTACTAACAACTTTTGGGTTGTTTGTAACAATGTTTTGACCATGCGTAGCAAGTTTCTGAGCACCACTCACAAGTCATTTAATTTCTTTAATGTTGTATTTTAGCACAAGTATAACAAAATGGAATTGACTTCATGACAACTTTTGGGCTGTCCGTAACAACTTATTGGCCTTCCGTAACAAGTTACTGAGCACCAGTCACAAGGTGTAAAAATTCTAAGTACTAACAACTTTTGGGCTTTTTGTAACAATGTTTTGACCATGCGTAGCAAGTTTCTGAGCACCACTCACAAGTCATTTAATTTATGTAATGTTGTATTTTAGCACAACAAAATGGAATTGACTTCATGACAACTTTTGGGCTGTCCGTAACAACTTATTGACCTTCCGTAACAAGTTATTGAGCACGAGTCACAAGGTGAAAAAATTCAAAGTACTAACAACTTTTGGGTTGTTTGTAACAATGTTTTGACCATACATAACAAGTTTCTGAGCACCACTCACAAGTCATTTAATTTCTTTAATGTTGTATTTTAGCACAAGTATAACAAAATGGAATTGACTTCATGACAACTTTTGGGCTGTCCGTAACAACCTTTTGGCCTTTCATAACAAGTTACTGAGCACCAGTCATAAGTTACTATCCTCCACTTATTGCATGTCACCTTCTTTGCCATTTAAAAATCATCCAACTGTATGCAATAGTTACAATTGTTACAATTATATGAGCATTAGTTACGATGTCTTAAGCTAGGTGTAACAACTATATGAGCATCAGTTACAATTGTTAAAAATTATTGGCCAGTAACAACTTATGAGTAAGTTGTAACAAGTTTTGCGCCTTATGTAACAATTGATTGATCAGGATTCACAACTATCACATAATGAGCATCACGCACAAGTTCTTTGAAGCCTTGTTACCATCAAGACCAAGTGTTGTAGATTTTTTATATGTAGTATTTTAACATACAGATACAAGAAAATGACCCTACTGTCATAACAATGTTTGGCTTGTGAGTAACAACTTTTAGGGCACTTATAACAACTATATGGGCATTTATAACAAGTTTCATAACAGATTTGTAACAGAATCAGTTTTAAAATAACCAGTTCACATTTGTCATTGAGCACCATTTACATGGCATTTACCACCACTTACAATTCATGTACAAGTAGTCCAACAAAAAATGCTATCTTTACACATAGACAAATGAACCTGAGTGATGATGATGAATTTCATATTTCCTATGTAAAATAAAGAGAAAAAAAGAAAGCCATTCCTAAGGTAACATTTTCCCTCTTATAATCACATCATGCAAGAATGAGAAAAGAACCCAAAAAAAGAAAAGAAACAAAACAAGATTTCTATGGACACAAAAGTCTTCAGAGTAGTTCAAATTTGTCAAACCCAGTTCATATGTCATCCGCCAACACAAAATTGAAAGCCAGATTGGAAAACATCACAATAGTACACCACAAAGAAAACAACCCCTGAAATCAATTAACAATCTCACCCCAAAACAGCAGCTAAAGGACAAAAAAACAATAATAAAAAACTCTTCAACAACCACAAATGTTTGTTGATGCTGGCAAAGCTTCTTCCTCGTAGGCTGCCCACTTGTGCTTTTGATTTCCCATTTGGAATTCACCAATCAATATTCACTCTGATCTTGTTGCAGGTGTTTTCAAAGGTTTCGTTTCATAGAGCAGAAACAATGTATGTATTAGCAACTCCCTACCATCAGTGACACCGTGGATCTCCAGCGTTGCTCCGCCTCTCCCCCGCGAGCTCCCCCCCTTCAAACTCTCTCTCACTCGCTCTCAACGCAATTGGGTAGGTTTCGTTCGGGGGCTTCATTAAGGCAAGAAGACGATGATCCTTTCATCGGCGGTGGTGATGGTGGAGACGATGCAGCAGCACCGGAGATGAGGGTGGAGGAGAAGGTGGAGAGAAGGAGGAGGGAATAGTGTCTTCATGAGCTTCTAATGGGAGGTGTGCCTAGGTTTCTTCTTTGACGCATAGGGATGAAGAATTGAAGATACATGGCTAGTTTTGCTTCTTTTTAATTTAAAGGGGTAGAAAGGTAATTTGAGTTTGGAACATAATAAAAATAAGGTCCCTTGGGACCCTACTTTAATTTCACCATTTTGTGGGACTTCTCTTATATTAAGTGTCCTACAAGGGACCTTAAATTAATTTTCCCTATTATGTTCTCCTTACTTTTAATTATATATATAAAAATCTATTTCATTTATACACTTTTTTTCATCACACACATGTTATTAATTTTTTTCACAATATGTTTATATAATTATATTATTTTTGATCATATGAGAGTGAGATGGAGCAGAGAACTAGTGGAGAGAGGGGGGTGGTGAGCAAGTGGGTGAGAGGAAGAGATGTACTTTTGGGGAGGAGGGAGGGGTCAGGACACAGGAGTGACGTATGAGAGAGGTGGGAGATTTAAAAAAATAGCACATATTTCTAGAACAACACATGCGACAGAACCCCTTTGAATTGACAGAATTTCATTGGTCAGTGCATGAATTTGTTGGTACACCCAGAGTATGCAAGAATTTCTCATAGGTTATGAGATAAAGGCCAACCGATGGAATTGAGGTTAACATAGAAGCCATATACATGCCCATTTCTTTGTATCAAATAGAGCTGGGAATCAGGGTTAATACGGCCTACAAGGCCGATTCTTCAAGGGCCAAGGTCTTAAAAGGCTTGGCCCGTTAGACCTGGCTAGTGTAAATATCCATGATTTTCAAAGTCGACCCTCGAATTAAAGCAATAAAATCCTTATTTTCAATACAAATATCAATTTTAAATTTCAATATAAACACCAACAAGCAACAAACACTAATAAATTATCAAGCATCGAATAAATATTATCCATTTTTTTTAAATAAGTCGCACAAGATAAATTGAACAACTATAAAAACTAAGCAGCAACACTGTGACAATCATCATCATCGTTTCACTTTCAAAAGTTTTGTGAAGAACATAACTTAACAATTATATTAATCTGGTTATTTATATGTAAAATAACAAATAAGTTCTACGATCAAATGAATTCATCGAAACCTGAAACTTTCCTTCATCATTTTCGAAGAGTTTTCATCCTTTCGTAAGCATTCAATCAATAAAACAATATTTTCATGTGTTTAGATATGGAAGATTAAATAACAATTTTAAATAAAAATAAAAATAAAATGACTTAATGGGCCAGCCCTTTGAAACCATTGGCCCAACAGGGTATGCCTGACCCAACCCCCTTTTAGAGGCTCTAAAATTAAAGCCTGACCCTCCAAAAGTCAGGATCTAAATGGGCTGACCCATCGGATTTAACCCGAATTCCCAACTCTAGTACCAAACAAACTTGGGCACCGTTTGGTTCGCTGAAAATGCTTCAACGAAAGCGGAAAATACAGATTCTCCCTCATCCTCCGCCGTTTGGTTTACAGATCCACCGATTTTCCATTTCCGTCGGCCACCGATTTTCCTTTAAAGACAGGAAAATCGATTCCCACCAAAAATGGTGGGAACCCATTTTTCGGCCTACAATGGAAGAGAAGAATGACACCACTACCCTCAGCTATGCCCTTCATCCTCGTGCAGCATCTGCATCCCTCTCCTTCACTCTCTTATTGCAGGTCTGCATCTTCATCTTCATCTTCATCTCTCTCTCTCTGCGTGTTGAAGAAGAGGAAGAAGGAGAAAATTTTCTGCACCTGCAACTGTGCGTGTTTGAAGAAGAAGCAACTGAAGAAATTCTAGATCTGAAAAATCTAGATCTGAAACTTTCTTTTTTCTTTCTTCATTTCATCTGCGTTGCTGCATAAAATTTGGATTATGAATCTATGTTTGAAATTTGGGTGATGGATTCTGATTGGGATTTTTCAGAAGTTTTTGGCGTAATCAAATTCGAATTTGACACACCTATTTAGTGTGAAAATGAGGTCAAACTCGAATTTGGTAGACTAATTTAGTGTGAAAATGAGGTCAAACTCGAATCCAACTAATTTGGCAGACTAATTTAGTGTAAATATGAATTGTTTTTTGAAATTTTATTTTATATTTATATTTTTTTATTGTAATTATTTACCTGATATGAGAAGTAACTGAGAGTTTAAACTTAAGAAGTGAGTTTAAAAATTTTAACAAGAGTTTGACGAAGAAAATGTGAGAGATATATTTTTAAAATTAAAATCATGTGATTTATTTAACAGAAATGTTTTTATTTATTTATTTATGTAAATTATAATTTTTTTTATTAAAATTAAATATTTATTGAAATTATAATTATTAGAAATAATTTATTCATTTATTTTTATGATTATTTAATTTTAAAATGTTTTAAAATTTTATATTAGTGAGTTTAATTAAGAAATAATCATTAAGGGTAAATGGTCATTTATATCTATTTCTGTGTTTCCTTACCACTATTTTCAATCAACCAAATAGAAAATTTTCCATTACATTCTATTCCTTTCCTGTGTGCGTACCAAACAAATCGACTTCCTTTCCATTCCATTCCTTTCCTTTCCTTTTCATTCCATTCCGTCCGAAAATTTTCTATGAACAAAACGGGCCCTTAGTGATGAAAATGAATTCCCTCCCTACCCATCTCCCCCAATTGAATCATACCAAACATGCTGATGATAATGCTAATGGAGGCGATAATGGTAAACACAATTTTACGACTAACAAGTAACAACAAATTAAAAAACAAAAGTAAAAAGACACAACAGTAATAGAAAGCAATATAAATCTTTTTTGCCCCTTTTTTCGCCTGAAATAAATTAATGTAGAATTTGGCGTTAATTTCTCCTCCTCTCCCCTAAACCCTAAACCCTTCTTCACAGGTTGACACTTGACACTGTGTCTGTGTGTGTCATCTGAATTCTGAAACCATGTCCTCCTCAATCGTAGCAGAACGATCAAGAGCATTATCAAAAACTCTCTGCAACTTCATCCTTATCCGAAGCATGGGTGGGGGTCCTCGCACATTCCCCGGCGGCGTCAACAAGTGGAAATGGAAGCGAATGCACGAGAAGCGAGCCAGAGACAAAGAAAGAAGACTTCTCGATCAAGAAAAACAGCTCTACCAGGCTCGTATTCGCTCCCACATCCGATCCAAACTCACCGCAAAACCAGACGCCTCAACCGCCACTCACAGCCCCATGGCCCCACAAGATCATATCAAAGCCTTAGCCGATCGATTCATGAAGGAAGGAGCTGAAGATCTATGGAACAGAAATGACGGCCCGTTAAAGCCTCCGCCTTTAAATAGACTGCGAGGATTAACGGCGTCACCGGTGGACACGAGGAAGCTGATACCGAAAGGTCGTGACTTTTTCGTTGGTAGTCAAAATTTCAATTTGATGAATACGAGGAGTGATTTCACTCAGAGGAGGGATTACTCAACGCAAAGTCGGAGGAGGTTTCAAAGGAATGAGAGTTCATCGGAGGAGGAAGATTCTGGTTTTGGGTTAGAGAGGAATTCTGTGAGACCCATTGTCAGAAATTCGTTTAGTGGTCAGAAGATCATGGTTGATGCAAATGCGGGTGAGTATATGAAGAAGAAGGCGAATGTCCCGAGAAGGCAACGGAAGATATGGAGAGATGACAGTTCTTCCAGTGAGAGTGAATCGGACATTGTTTCGGATGGTTTAAGGATAGTTAGGGGCGTAAATAAGATGGGTAGTAGTGCTTCTTTGGGAAAGTATGATGTAAAGACGAAGAGGAGGGTGCCCCCGCAGTCTTATGACGAGGAGAGTGACCTTTTTGAACAGGTTGAATTGATCAGGTATGAGCTGAATAAGAGGAAGATGACCGATAATGAGCAGCAGAAAAGTGAGGAGGATACGTTACTTAGTCAGAAAAGGTATTCAAATTACTGTTTTTGTTTTCTCCCGTTTGGTGTTTGTGGGGTTTATGATTTGCAATGTTTGTGTAGGGTAAAATAAGCCTAAGTTGTGACAATCTTTTTCTCCCAACTATTAAGCACACGAACTGGACTTCAAACTTGTGTGCTTTCACAGTCATACCAATGCACTTCCAGATTAAATTATTTGGTTTTCTTACTTGGGGTACTGAGAAACTGAGTATTGAAAACTATCAGTAACTTCTGCCATCTAAAATTTAGATAAGTATATTGAGGCAAATGATTGTTTGTTTACTTCATGTAAGTGCGGCGACTGATTTTTTATATCTTGATTTTGACCTGTTTAATAGATTTGATGAGTGTGGCATATCGCCCCTGACAATAAAGGCACTTTCTTCAGCTGGTTATATTCGCATGACACGAGTTCAAGAGGCTAGCCTTTCTGTTTGCCTTGAGGGTAGGTTGCCATTTGTTGCACTATAGATTTCAATTAATAGGGGATTAGATTACCACAAGTCTCAGCCCCTTTTTAAGTTTTACGATTTATGCGCTTTTATTATTTCAGTTTGCAACTTTGTCTCAACATTATGAATTATCTTCAATGCCTGAAAGACATAGTCTGGGTTAAGTTAAAGGTGTACTATCGGGTCTCTTGAATATATTGAGCTCAAAGCCTTATCAAATTCTTATTGAATAGTAATATTAATTTATTTATTGATTATTGATTATTGATGTGTAGATATGGCTTTCACTGATTTTGTTTTTTATTTTCTGAAATCAAACTTCGATTTGCCATTTATTACCTATATTGTTATTGTCAGAGATAATTGCATTGACTTGAACTGATGTTTGGTGTAATCTACTCCTTGACTCCCTCTAGTTTGAGATTATACAAAGATCTCCCCCAATATATAGACCAACAATTGTGGCTGAAGCTTTGAGACATAACTCCCTCTATTAACATTAGGTAAAAGCAAAATTATGCTTCCAGTGGTTGTTTTTGCATAATATCATAGTAGAGAGTTACAATAGGCATTCAAAGATTTTAAGGAAGGTCATCGTATTTCTCTCTCTTTAGCATCGTTACAGATCTTACAAAGAGAAAAATTCTCAACCCTGTGCTTGCTCTATAGACCAACTTTGAATCATTTTATCCTCTTACAATCAACTTACTCCAAGCTACTTGAGATGACTATCAGAAACAATTTTGATGATGTTTTACATTCTGTTCTGAGGCAGGCAAGGATGCTTTGGTCAAAGCTAAAACTGGCACTGGGAAAAGTGCAGCATTTTTGGTACACTCTAGTTCTTATATTTGCTTTTAACATTCTGCATGATACTTTGTTTATTTGTATCAATGATGTTGAATGCAAACAGCTTCCTGCTATTGAAACAGTTCTTAAAGCAATGAGTGAAAATGCCCCTCAACGCGTGCCTCCAATACTTGTTCTGATCCTCTGCCCTACCAGAGAGCTTGCAATTCAAATTACCGCAGAATTAAAAGTTTTACTCAAGTACCATGATGGAATTGGAGTCCAGACGCTAATAGGAGGAATTCGATTTAAAGACGACCAAAAACGTCTTGAATCAGATCCATCGCAGGTTTCCATTATGCTTGCCTAAATTCTTTTGTTTTATAGCTTGTGTTTACATGTTGCTAATCTTGTTGATAAAATCAGTGTAGTGTGCTATTATGTTCATGTGTCTTATATGAAATTTCGCAGATTATTGTTGCTACTCCAGGCAGGTTGCTAGATCATATCGAGTATAAGTCTGGAATATCTCTGCGGTTGATGGGTTTGCAGATGCTCATACTTGATGAAGCCGATCATTTATTGGACTTGGGCTTTCGAAAGAGTGTAGAAAAGCTTGTTGATTGTTTGCCCCGTCAAAGGCAATCCTTGCTATTTTCTGCAACCATTCCAAAGGAGGTTGCTTCATGATGTTAATATTTTATCTATTTAATATAATATCAATTCTTATTGGCAATTTTCTGAGTATTAATTCACATTCAAGTTATATTTCACTAATGCGCAGGTCCGGCGTATATCTCAACTTGTTTTGAAAAGGGATCATACATATATTGACACAGTGGGGATGAATTGTGTGGAAACTCCTGTTAAAGTAAGTTATATAAACTACTGTGGAATTGCAAAACATACCTCTTCATTTCTTCTAGAACCTTAATGCTTATGATTGTTGTTTTCATTGACTAGCTTGATAATTCTTGGATGTTTCTTTTAACTTGATTATGCCTTATCTCAATTATACTGAAGAGGTCATAGAGATCTTCCTGTGTTATAACTATTATCATTTGGTGGAAAGCATTAATACTTATTTTGGTTTGCTATCACAGGTAAAGCAATCTTATCTTGTCGCTCCTCATGAATTTCATTTTCAAATATTGCACCATATTTTGAAGGAGCACATCTTGCAAGCACCTGATTATAAGGTAAATTTTCTTTGGTTTTAGAGTATGAATTGTGTTATCATGGAACCTGAAATTAACAGGTGGAGTTGATTTCAGGTTATTGTTTTCTGTGTAACTGGGATGGTGACTTCACTCTTGTATCAACTTCTTCGGGAAATGAAAATGAATGTTAGGGAGATACATTCCCGAAAACCTCAACTTTATCGAACTCGCATTTCGGATGAGTTTAGGGAATCTAAACAACTGATTCTTATCTCGTCTGATGTTTCATCTCGTGGAATGAATTACCCTGATGTTAGCTTAGTCATCCAGGTATTGTTAAATCCTTCAGTGCATGTCTTCTTCGTCCTTTGCTTGATGTGGGATGCCAAACCAAAAACTCGTGTTCATTTTCATTCTGCATTCTTCAAATTTGCTCAAGTACTCTAATTTTGTGTAAAATTCTTGTAAAATCAAATATTTCTGTAGGTTTTGACTAGTGTTTTTTTGGGAGTGATATTAATGCCATATTATTTTCAAAAGAAAAATTTCTCAATTGGAGGGCTCAGCTAAATTAATTTCATATATTTAAACTTTTTGTCCCGGAGAATGTTCAAGTTATTGTTATGCAAGTTATCAAGCTGTTTATTTTCATGCCACTAACTAAAGGCGGTTTGTAATTCAGGTGGGTATTCCTACTGACCGAGAACAATATATCCATCGTGTTGGAAGAACAGGACGAGAAGGCAAAGAAGGGGAATGCATATTGTTAATTGCTCCATGGGAAGAGTACTTTTTAGATGAGATCAAAGATCTTCCCCTCACGAGATTCCCTTTACCAGATATAGATCCTGAGATAAAGCTAAAGGTTTATTTCTGGCCCATGTTCTAGGTTTTCACTCCCCCCCCCCCCCCCACTCTCTATAGAGAGTACATTCATGAATAAAAACAAGGTTTTGGTTCTCACTATCCTCTCTACTTATTTGCGGATGATTTTGGAGTTAGATGTCTTATCATCCACTGCGAACTTCTTGACCATTGGGATTTTGTATATTGGTAGATAAGTGATTGTACTTGGTTAATCTTGAGCATGACTCCAATGCAATGCATGCACATGTATATTGAAACATTTTATACGGAAAAACGAAAGTAAACCCATGCAGATATGCAGTTTGTAATGTATGTATTGTTTATACTTGCAGGTTGGTAATTCAATGGCAAAGATTGATAATGATGTCAAAGAATCAGCTTATCACACATGGCTTGGTTATTATAATTCAATAAGGGAAATCGGGAGGGACAAGACCACTCTAGCTGAGCTAGCGAACCAATTTTCAGAATCAATTGGTTTGCAGAGGCCTCCTGCTCTCTTCAGGAAGACTGCACTAAAAATGGGATTGAAAGACATTCCTGGCATCAGAATACGTAGATAGCGCTGTATGAATCACAGGGAAGGTGTCAGTGATAGCAAACCTCTATTGAAGATCAACTTTCAGCTCAATATCACAAGCACGAAACTTCACAGCCAAGTTCCTCCACGTGTAAGCGCTTCCCCGTTTCCCGTTAATCGATAGGTCGACTTAAAACCCATCCACTGAAAGTTGGCAACCACTCCGTGACTTTTGGATATCTGAATACATGACGTTTCTGTTTTTTTTTTTTTTTTGGGTTAAATTATGTTGCTTAGGATCATGATAGGGTCAGGGGTTCCTGTTACGCTGGTTTAGAAGTAAATAAATGTAGTCATAATGGTGAATTGGCATATTTTATGATCAATGTATTTATTATTTTCAAACAAGTCTTGGGGAGGAAATGACATGGGGAGACAATGGCGAGGGATGGAGAGTGGAGACCAAAGAAATCAATGTAAGCCATCCGTGTTTGAGTTTGGTACATGAGCCACTTCAATGTTGTATGGTGTGTAAGCCCAAAAACACGTGGGCCATACCCAACCTAGGCCTCGTTTATTCAATCCCACCTTGCTCCCTATGATATCCCTGTTGGGGGTGCAATGTAAGACATTTCTGGACTCGATATGCTCTCAGCCTTGTGGGCCACCCTATATTGCCGTTCCTTATTTGCAACCAATTCATTTTAATTCACCTACACTTCTTGCATATTTAATATATTGACATAAATATTTGAGACGAGTTTTATCTCAAATTTGCAATAGGATCTAGTTTGGATGCTCATCAGTCATTGCTACGACTCACATGTTTTATCTCGACTTCGCACGAGGAAGAGCATGAAGGCCATAATTCTCTGGGTCACTGCTGGCTGACGATCCATTACAAGCGAATTTTGAAGCCTCATCTCATGATTGATGAACACAATTGAAATACGCACCAGCCAACAAATCCTTATTCAGAAAGATCCTGTTCCATTTCTGCTTCCTCATTTCTTCAATTTCACAAGAACATGTTTCACTCACATTCCAACACAATTTGGCTTGCGGTACTAGTAACCCACAACCACCATATTTGCAATCGCAGATGGATCTAAGGGACAAATTCTGTCTCCTGTTTTGCTTTGTTGTGTAGCAATGGCATACTACTCTATATGGGTACAGTTCACTGATGGAATGGCGAAGTGGCAAGTCGTGTCATTTTATCCTGAATAGTTTAGAAGGCCATGGCACATGTGGTGTGACCACCACCTGTCATTCTAACACAGGGACATGGGGTCATCATGTCCATCAATACATCATCTCAGTCTTCATAATAATAACAAAAAAAAAAAAAAAAACTTAAATTAATCCGACTCATTCAACATGCTAGACTCCACAGTCAACTCCATTGTGCTTCCCTAAGCTGTATTAAGTTGGCACTCCACCTCCACCATGTAGACTAAGGAGGACTGTCCGACAAATCAGAATCTCACTCGATTTCTTTTTTTATAAGTGAAAAAAAAAAAAAGAATCTCACTCGATTTTATTGCAGCAAGCTGTATGAGTATTCTCTCAACTATATCCTTGTCATGTTTGGATCATCACCACGTGAGATTTCAACAATATACTTGATTCTTGTATTCTAAACAACAATAATAAGCATTATGGCTCCACGTCCACCCTCGAATGTTTCTGTTTCAGTCACATGTCAGATTGCAAATTCATAGATGATCCGTGGGCAGTTGTGTCATTTCAGACTAATTAATTAGTTTTTGGCTCTATCTTGGCCATATCTTCCCTCACCTTGTATTTAAGGACCAATAATCTTCCTACAGATGGGAACAAACTAAATTCAAACCCCCCACCCTGGTATGCCATTGAATTATCATTCTCTCACAAAGCTGCTGCAGCCATGGCAGGTCAATGTTTAAGGATCTCACTTGTAACGTTCTTGATCGTACTGATTAGTCAGCTCCAAAGTTGCACTGTGGCTCGCAGATTCCCAGGCGAAGAAATCCAGCATACACAGAGAAACAACTCGTTTCATTTCTATACCAAGACACAAGAGGAAGCTAGCAGAGATGAACTCCATCCAGTTTATGGAGTTTCTCTCAGAGATGTTCCCGGGGGTCCAAACCCGCTTCATAATTGATCAGCTTTCTGGCAATTTTTCTGCTTATCAACTTATACAAAATTTTGCAGGCTTCTTCTAGTCTAGCATACAGGAATGTTCTAACCTCACATAGAAGATGTAGATAAAGTCTGAGAGTCAAACTTGATCTTCAGAACACTGTCCTTGCACTTGGATCGAATGGTAAGAAAATGATTGTGCAGACACAAAAAGCAAATAAACTTCTTTCTTGTATGATGTGGGGGTAGTTGTTATTTCTTCTGTTCATTTGTTTATATATCTCTGAACAATTCTGTGACAGAAACTCTGTAGTGTAAAGTGGGTAGGTCTGTGGCATACAATCCATACTGACTCAAACTTTGTTAAGAGGTTGTGTAGAAGAAATGTCAATAAGAAATGTTGAGGACAAAAAGAAAATTACTCAGCAATGAAGAAGAATCTGTCTGTTTCCCCCGAATCGAATAGCTTACTCTTGCCAAATTGATTGAAACTAGTAGTTTTGTATGTTCATCGTATCAGTTACATAGCATTTACACGATAGATTCAGGGACACTGATGGAGTTACCTATAAGGCATGGTTTTGACATCCATTAGCAATACTTGATAAAAATATTATACAGGCAATACGGTATTCAAACGCATATATCTGGCGCAATAAGAATCACATATACAATTGCTATTTTCCCAAGTCAAACTTCAGAATGTAGCAGAAAGGAATGGCTATTTTCTCATAGTTCACTGCAAAAGGACATGTGAGTACGTGTAAAACGGCAAACAATAACCTGCATCCTTGTTCTCATAAAGTAGAAAAACCCAAGCCGCATCTCTTGTCAGGAAATCTGCAAGCATTTAATATGAAAAGTTAAAAAAGAAATAATCACCATACCTTAATATTTGCCTTGGTAAGTAATCAGTACAGACTTACCGAATCCCTACTACATAATCTCAGTCCCCACTGGATCAATAGTGTAAGGAAGAGATAATACTTTCTGGGTGATAGGCTGGAACTTAGACATCCACATCTATATTGCAAATTTAAACAGTTAAGATTCTTCATGATATCAATAAACTTAAAGACTGATTTTAATGCAAAAGTCCTTTTTTTAACGTTAGTCCGAAAGATGATCAAGGAGAAAAATTCTAGAATTCAGAATGACAGACAAGTCAAAATTTCATGCTGTACCAGGAAATAAATGATAGCCGACACCCAAACAAAATTCAGCAATAATGAATAATTTATATAAGTTCTGCATAGCTTATGAAAAGACAGTATAAATAGTGGAATTTTCTAAAGAAATAAAGCACGTTCTATTAGCCCATGGTTAGTGAGGACAATTTTTACAATACAATATAGTATTAGAATTCTTACATCTTTGTAATCTTTGCGGCTCATAAAAATTTCGAAAGCCTCAACTGCAAAACAGGCCACCATGTACCAGTCAGCAAGACCAATGCGAAAGAGAATAAAGAATGATAGAGATCATGAAAAGAAGATCACCAGATCGAAATCGTATCACTGATCCATGGGTATAGTCCTTGGAGCTTGGAGTAAAATTTGAACCTAGGAATGTAACAACAAGAGTTCATTCATAAAATCAAAACCTCATGGGATTGAATTTCCTTCACACAACCTTTCTGTACACATATCAGACTTTTGCTGAGACTGAACCCAAGTGCACACTTGAGTCATTGAACAAAACAACAATTTTGGCAACTTGGGCAAAATCACATATACCTTGAGTTGATTGGACTACCAAGGAAGGCGATCCTGATGTCAACAAAGCCAGGGAAGCTAATGCTTCTTCCACTTTTTCAGCAGATACTCCATCAAGAAATGAAATCAGAATCACATATTCTACTCCAAAGTTGAACTCCTAAACACAACATTCATTCAAATCACCCAAAACTTTGCTGTTAGAACCAGAAGCAATGCAATCCAAATAAAAAAAAAAACGTGCGCCCACAAATTTTGCTGATGAATTAACATTCCAGTAGCAGAAATGTTCTATGCCTTTTGTAGTTATGTCCTACCTCGCCTTTCCGGAATATAGAAAGCATCTCATCTTCCACTTCAGCTTCATAATCCACATTCATTAATCCCTGAAATAGAAAGACATTGAGGTTTGAATGATTGGCAGAAGTTCAAACTCCACAGCAAGGTTCGTTTGACATAAATAGGATAAAACTACAAAAGAAACAGAGAATCGGTGTTTACATGTTGGTGCATACATGGCAGTAAGTTAATACATGTTCCTTCAGAACCTTCAAGTAAAAGGGATTCTCGTAAAACTTTTCAAGGTTTTCTCTCCTTTGAAAGCGCATATACAGGCCATGTGTATAGTTCTCCGGATTCGAAGCCGAAAAACGTCCTTTAGTAATAACATGTCATCACACAAGTAAGAAAGGAGAAGAACAAATGCCATTAGACCTTATAGAAGTTAAAGCATTGCTTGTTATAAGCAATGTATCTATGCTTAACCATCTAATCTAAGACTTACCCAATGAAATTGCCACAACACCACCCATTTGATACTGTGTTGTATACAAATAATCCAACATATCCCTCTCTTCCTCATCGGATAAATCTTGCTTTGCTTTGAGCAGGCAAATGTGTTCCACAACTTTTCTACATGAACTTAGTAGTAAAACAATCATTATATGACCCCAGAATATGAAGATATAATAAACAAGCAATCCCACTCGCCCTGACGATCCTCAAAATTGAAATTAATTAACACAAGGGAAACAACCTTTTCCTCCCAGAATCTATGCTTGGGCTCTGCTCGTTCGCAGCAGAAATCACCATCCTACGATTCCTTTTCAGTCTCAAATGCGCCCTATTGAATCCATTTCGTTGGGAAACTGAAGTAAAAGATTCGATAAAGCAAACAAGTTATAATAGAAGAGATGAAATAGTAGGAACCCAAAATTGTAGTGTACTCAAACTCACAGTCGAAAGATACAGGGAGGGATGATACAGGGATGAGGCCAAATTGAAGGGCAAGAGGATTTGAAAAGCTTGAACATTGTGATTGAAGCTGAACCCACATTGCGAAACCGATTTATGAAGATTCCGAGTTTTTTTTTTTTTGAGGTCTTCTCCAACAAAATAAGTAGTACTGAAGTGAAGTCAGTATATCACAATTCACAAATCTGAAAGGAGATGCATTTCAATGGAAAGGTGTGGAGAGATTGAGAAACGAACAAAGAGAGGTGGTGAAGATTTCGATCATCCTCAAAAATTTAAGAAGCCTCATCTTGGTGAATTCAAAAATGAAGAAAAGGAGGAATTTTTTTTTTTCTCGCAAGAAAATGGGTGGACCAGGAAAAACCATGGTTTAAATACTTGGCTTTAATTTGGCGCCTCATAATCCAAGTGTAGTATCAACGATAGCAATCGTCAGCTTGTCGTGCTGTCCCCACGGAAAAGGGCCCATCACGTCTTTTTTCACTTTTTTTTTCCTCCAACCCTTCCGTCAAGTCAAAGACTAGAGGATATGCTCGCCTGATAAAGAATAAAACTTCAAAAATGCCACTTTTTTTTTTATATATATTCTTTTTTTTGTGGATAAAATATATATATTCTTTACGTTGGTAAATATGAGTATTTAATTAATTGGATTAAATAAAAATATTAGTTAAGTTAGTTAAAAACACATGATATTATAAATGTACCATAACCATATACCTTTATTCCACTCCCCTCTTTTGTTTGTTTATTATTGAGGAGCATTCACAGGAATAGTTTGAAGAAACGTGGAGAACAATTAAAAAGATGTCATATATTTAGGATCAAGTTCACATCCCTAAATAGATTTTATATTTAGAATCCGAGGGATTATATTAACTGGCAATAAATATCTTTTTTGGATCCTATTACTAAATAATATCCGAGTAATCAACTATTCAAATTTCGGTTCTCATAGCTTCCCCTCCCAATACATATGTCTCCTTTTAAAGTCGAACTCAAAACTTCGAGGATCTAATGATACCGTTAGATCAACTATAATATGTTGGTTTTTTCTACGGGCTTTTTAACCCTTCCTTTCTTCCACTAGCAACATGCTGATAAAAGCTTAGGCATAGGGCAATAAATGACAATTAGCAAAGTTCGGTTTTTGCCCACGAACAACGAAGGTTTATGCTGGCTACTGGTTACTTTTAAGCTTTACAACCCATATTATCTGATTTTCTTAATATCTTCAAATAAGGTTGACTAAGATTGGCCAAAAAAAAAAAAAAAATAAGGTTGACTAATTCATGTGTTCCAAAGTTTGATTTTTTTACCTTCGTTTTAAAGTTTGATAGCTAATAGCTAATATACCTGGCAAAAAAAAAAAAAAAACTGGCAAAAAAAAAGATAGCTAATAGCTAATTTGGAAGTTGTAGTGGGTTCAAAATCATCCTCCTTCGGTGGATGGGGTGAGGTGGCAGGAACTGAAACCAAGCACTGCGTAACATTTTAGAGGTCAAATACCCATTTTCGGAATCAGAAAAATTATCAAAAAACCCCCAAAAGTATGAACGTACGAGGCGTTTTCCTTTTCAACACGTGTCTTCAACTCTTATTCGCCCACTTTATTGTTTCTTTGGTTCAATAATGATAATAATAACGATAATTCATCCCACCTTCCTCATATGCTAATAATATGCACGAGGGAATGACGAAAAGATGCAATCTTTCAACTCCCCAGAAGCCGGAAATGCATGTTACGAAGAGTTAGATTTCGATCGCTGAATAATTCATCAGAATCCTACGGAATTACTCTTGGGTACTCTGGCGGCACCTTGCTTGTGTAGAATTAGGGTAAAGCTTTATCATTTGTGTTATCGAGCTGTGCTAGTTTAGTGTCAGTAATTGGATTGGATTTTTTCCCCCTGCTTTATAGCCATGCTTATCCACTTGAAAGTTGATGTATTTGCAGTTCATTCTTTTCCCATTTGCATAGGAAGCTCCTCTTACTTTAGCAAAGAAAAGGGCCAAAAGAGTTTAGTCTAGAAAGAAGAAATTGCAGCATATGCTTTCATACGTGCGCTAATTGAAATTATAGCATCGCCTCAAGGGCAGTTGTCTTTCTTGTTAATGTTTAAAGGGCTATCTTCTTGACTTCTCTTTGGAGATTCTGGGGATAGCGTTCAGATGCTTCTGTTTCTTTTAGGTGGCTTTAAGTTGTAGGAAATGGGAATATTGGTTGTGAAAGATGAAACATAATGGTCCTTTCGTATGATTGGCTATTGTTAGCGCTATGGACAAGGCTTCATCTTCTGACCCGAAAAGAACAATCATGCAGGCAAAATTTTTACTTTAATAAAGTTCCGTGCTTAATTGATCTAGTTTTGTTAGGGATAAGGAAGTCTTGTTTGCGATTGTACAATTCTTATTTTGGTCAAACATAAATGTAAATGGGCTTGAGAATATTTCTTGTATTGATTTAGAAACCATTTATAAATCTGAAATATGGATCTTTGGGTGATAGTGGTACCATGGTATTATGAGCTGCAAGTCTTATGCTGTAGCAGTTTAGTAGTTCATCGATGACATAGCTCCAGTGTTATAAGTTTTGGATGAGGAGTTTACTTTTTAGTTTTTTTTGTATTTGGTGGGGGAAAGCTGCTTCAAAAAGTGCTCTTTTAATCCTTCACTTTTCATGTGCGTTGATTACATCAAATCCTTGTCCCTTTGGACTACAGGGAGACTAAGGGACGGATATTATGGTATTTGTCTTGTAAGTTGTAACACATTTTAACTAGAAACTGTGATTGGATGTCTTCAATGTGTATTGAGTTATTCTTGACTAAATCTTAGCTATTTTCATTTTCTACCGCCTTTTATGAGCCATTAGCAAATATTGAAGGGTTTAGATTGATTCATGGTTCCTAATATGCGCCATTGTGTACCTTGTCTTATCATCAGTAACATGATAGAAGTCAGGTAGCTCGTTTTCCAGTAGAGAGGATAAATCATCAGAGATTATTGAAAGGAGGAAGAAATTTCAAAGCCTTATAGCTTCCACAAACTTTGAAACAGCAGAAGTTTTACTCTTACGTGACATCACCTGTTGCCTTAAAATGGGAAGAAATGGCCTTGAAAAGTTTGAGGCAACCAACAGATTGTTCAGAAAGAACACTATTAGTGATTCTTCACAAGTGAGTGCAAATTTTGAAACCTATTTTTCACGAATATGTGCTCTTCAACTTGGCTAAACCATTGTTTCTCACCACTTCACTGATGCTTGAAAGTTTCAGGTTTTAAAGAAAGGAAATGAACATCCTGCATGGTTACCTGATGGCTGGAACGTGGGTTTCAAAACCCGAAAAAGTGGTGTACACAAGGGAGCTAGATATAAGGTACAAGATACTTTTAGGAAGTTGTCTGCTTGTCAGATATTATTGCTGTTTGTCCTTGGCCATTCTAGTCATTACATTTTCTTGTTCATTCCTATGTATCACTCCCTTTTGATCTGTTCTTGTCCTAAATTGGTTAGAACTGGGTTTATGAATGCATCATTTGAGACCATACTCTAAAATATACTATGTTTTATTTCATGTTAAGCAATTTACATGAGTATTTCTTCACTTTTCCCTGGTTGTATCTTATTTTCTCTTGCCCAGTTGCTAGACTACAGAGAGTCTGACATGCTTAGTTTACATATCACATTTTAATCTCTATTTTGAACTTTTTGAGTTCTCAATGCTACTTATTTATTCAGAGAAAGTAGATATTTCTCATATGTTGGTTATGTTTTATCAAGTAGTTGTCCCCATTAAAAATGCATCTTACAACATCCTATGAAACTGTATTCTTATTGCAGTGCTTCATTGATCCATTGAATAGATTCAAATTCTACTCCAAACCTGAGGTATTACGGTATCTTGAAACTGTAGATGGCAGCAACTGCACTTTCAAGAAGGGATGCACTGCTGAGCAATCTACAAACAATGTTTGTGCCACTATCTCCAACTTTTCTAACTTAGCATTTTGTTTTAGTATCAAATTACGGCCTTACTCTTCCTTCTTGTCATCGATAACACAGCTGTTCAACATGGATGATTGATAGTTAAGTAATTTTTATTTTGCACAACATTGAGAGTGTAATCACGTTATCTAATTTGATCTAGTTTTCATTGAAAAATGGATCATGCCATGAAACTTCTTCATACAGATCATTGCATCAAGAATGACTTTAGAATTCTTTTCTTGCTTTTGTTAATATAGCTGTCATCTGCTGCCAAAAGACAGAAACTGAAGCATTCTGCAGTCAAACAGCAGCATTTTGCCGGTGAGAAATTCAAAAGTTCTGTTTTTTAAGTTAATTGGCTAACTGTGCCCCATGTTAATCCCAATTTAGAGTGATGAAAAATATGCCATGTGTGTCTAAAACCCATTCCTTTCCATTTCATGCATGTTGCTGCAGGCAAAGAAGTTTCTGACAGTGTCTTAGAATTGTCAGGTGCCTACAGCCCAAAAGAAGGGCAAACTATCAAGGTGTCTGCTGAATTTAAGGTTTCTCCTGTTTTGACATCTGACTCTGTGGTCAAGATGCATTTGCCCAAGGATTCAGCTGATAACAATTCTGAAGTTAAACAATCTGATCCAGGTAGCAATTTACTGCCAAATTTTGCATCTTAAAATCAGTGGAAAATCCATTCTGTACTGAAACTGGAAATTACTTAATTCCTGCAGCTGATGTGCAAGAGAAGAATTATTTTACGAGTGGAGTGGAGAAGGCTGATGAAGAGAACCCTGTTCTCACAAGCATGTCCAAAATTGAGAAAGAATTGAATGTGCCTCACCAGAATTTGAGACAACTCACTGGAAAAGCTGACCAGTTAACCAGCATTGTGACCCATGAACCGGTTCGTCAAGTTTCAAAGAGAAACTGTAGGAAAAATCCTAAAGATGTTGACTTGAAAACTAAACCATCTCAAAAGCTGAATGTTGTACCAGAAATTCAGTGTGCACTAAAAACATGTGGGGAGTTACTGAACGAAAACAGCAATGCTGAAGTTGAGCCGGTTTATAGAGATCAACCATACCAGCAAGTAAAAGAGAAAATAGATGACCAAGAGGTAGAACTTAAGTATTCTCAGTCTCAGGATTTCTGTGCACAAAGCCTCAAGGTTGAAATGAAGAACATCACATGTGAATTACCGGGTAAGGATGTTTTTAATAGGGATGAAAGCTTGCCTTCTGAAACTAATGTCTTGAAAGATGTCAAATTGCCTGTCAATCAGATTGGAAAAACTGATGCCTCTGATATTCATGTTAACTTGAACAAATCTAATAAGAAGAAAGATCATCGCAACCCATGTCAGCGGGCTTCAAAGCGACTTGCTGGATTAGAACCTGAGGTGATGACCAACTCCATAGTCTGCAAAAGAGCTCCTGAATACAAGAGCAGAAGGTCTAAAGGTAAGGTCAATGCAGTATTGCAGCAAACTGAGGGTGGGCTAGCTGTTGATCTTGCTGATAATGCTTCTACCTATATAAAGATGCCATTAAATGGAGAGATATCAGATAAAAAACTCTTATCTCCTAAAGTTTCGCCCATTACCCATGAGCAACCAGTAAAGTATGGAAATGAAGGAATAGATTATGAGAAATCAGAACCTCAGCCATCCATCACGTCCCAATATTCTCAGTCTGACCCATGCTTGGAATTTGCAATCAAGACTCTCACTGGTGTGTTACCCATTGAGGATTCTATTGATAAGAAGCCTAATCCAGCTGATGAAGCTATGTTATTTGACAGTTCTAAAGAAAGCAGCAGTGACAGAAATGTGCAGGTAAGTTCAAAAAAAATGAAGAGAAAGAAAAAGCTTTCATTGCCTCACCGGTTGTCAAGGAGACTTGCAGGCCATGAGCCTGAGGTGATGCCTGCTTTAAGAGCTCTAGAATATGCAACTAGGAAATCATGCAAAGATAAATCAACTGCAACTGTGGCTATGAACAATGAAGTTTCTAACTTAGCTAGTGCTGGCAAAGAAACAGAGCTTCTTGTTGATACATCTGACAGTTTGTTGAAATCAAATATGCTTGGTGAACCATCTAAGAAGAGTGAAAAGCCATACGAAGTCCAAAATTTTCCCAACTATCAACAGCAGAAGCTGGAATCTGATAGAATTGGTGACAAGAGTTTGGAGACAGAGGCATGCTTACTGTTTGGGATGGACATGGAGCATCCTCTTCGTGTATCTGGCAGTTTGGAAGCAAGGGTACTTGAAGAAACATCAAACAAGAGTGAGAAGCCGTATGGAACCCAACCGGTTGAAGAATTGAATGAGAGTGTGAAATTATTTGAAACCCAAACTATTCCCATGGAGCATCAGCAGGAGCTTGAATCTGTGATGGGTTCAGAAACACAGCTTTGCTTACCAGCTGAGAAAGAAACTGAATGTACACTTCATGCAGCTGGCAGTTCAGAAACAAGATTACTGAAAGATACATCGAACAAGAGTGTGAAGTCATATGAATCTTTGACTATGGAAGAATTGTTGTATGATGATAAGACTACTGCCAATGGGCAACAGCAGAAGCTTGAAGCTGAAAAACTTGGTAGCACGGTGTCTGAGTCACAAATGTGCTTAACCTACGAGCAGTTCTGCTCAGATCCATGTCTAGAATTTGCAATTAAGACCCTAACAGGTGCATTGCCAGTAGATGATGCTGCCAGCTTATTGCCAGTTATGACTCCTGTTAACAATGACCAAGCACACAAGGAATTGCTTGATGGTGCGGTAAAGAGTCCCAAAGAAGTAAGTCATGATAACTCGAACGAATCCCCAAATAATAAACTTATGATGCCTAATTTATGTTTTCAGCCTCCAAAACAAACTCCATTGAAGACCAGATCCATATTTTGCCAAAATAGGGTGTCATATAGTGATGAAGCTGATTTAACCAGGAAATTGAGTGAAGGAGAGCCCCTTTGTAGGGAAGACATAAATACGACAGAACCTGTGTGTCAACCAATAACTGGAAGCTCTGCTATCCATGAAGAGCCATCGAAGAAAATCCCTCAAGTTCTTGATGCTGAAGCTGTTCCATCTGAGCAACCGCAGCTTGAAACTGAAATCATGAGCTGTGAGAAGCATGAATCTCAGTTCCGTTATCCATTCATGGATTCTTGGTCTGACCCAAGTCTGGAATTTGCATTCAAGACTTTAACAGGTGCCATACCAATAGAGGAAGATTTGCCAATTCAGGGATGTTTGGAGGAAACTACCATGTGGAATGGCCCAAGAGACAGTTACTCGTCGTTACCGGATTTTGGATCTGCCAGTTTTTCTCAAAGTGATATATCATCCTACTACAATATGGAGGAGAGATCCATACCAGAGCAGCAGCCACACCCACAAACGAGCCTTGGCTTGGAGGTTGATCCTCAGAAATACCATTCTCATTGCAATTGGAAAATTTCAAGGTAACTTCCTCAAAAGTAGTTGTGCCCCAGGATTAATTGTTGGCTGTCCATGAATTGCCATTACTCATCTTGCTGGTAGTTCTTGTAACATAGTAGGGATTTTTTTTTCCTCCTAAACAGGTCTCTTTTTAAACTAGATACTGTATTTTGTATGTCTTGAAGCTCTATCTATTAGGTATATCCAAAAGAAAAAAAGGCTTTATGCATTGAACAAAGTGAGGGATGCATGATAGTCCTACAATTGTTCGATCGATCCTTTAATTCTTTTACTCAGAATACCTGGGAACCCAACAATAATGATTGAATTATGTTTCAGTCTATGTTGAAATTTGAAATATAAACCGATGGGATCGGAAACTAATTCAGCCACTTATTGCTTACCAATAAAATAAAAACAATTTATTATTGCCTCGAATGGTTGAATGAAGCTTGTTGTTTGTTTTCAAGTTGTTGGTAGTCCAACATTTCTTTGAGGTTACTTTGCATACTAATGGATTTGACTTTTCAATCTTGAAGTTACTTCAAAATTAAAGATAAAAGCTTTTAGATACGAAAAATCAGGATTCTTTTGTGCTACCGAGCGCTTGTGAACATAAAAAAGTAGTCATTATAATTAATGATAATTAACAAAAGTAGTAAGTAGATGAGGACACACAACAAACGGAGGAATAATAAACACGGAGGCAATTCGCAAAACGACACATCTGGAAGAGGAAAAGGCATAGAATTAAAGCTCCTTAAACGACCATTTGATTTGAATATATGATAGATTTAAAAGTCTCTGCTAGATTCCCTCCATCCACCTAAGTTTTGCTCTTCAACATATTCGCTGTTGCGCGCCTGAGATTAAAAAACAAAAAGTCATTCAACCAGATGTGAAAGAGGTATGATTTATGAAAATGTCTGGTTTAGTTATTAGTAATTTATCAAGATGGAAGAAAATTAATGATAATTGGCATGATATTGTGTATAAATGTGGAGCAAGTGGAAGCTTAAAAAGGAAACATAATTACCTCAGGGGTAAAAGTGAGGCCAAGTTTAATCTCGCCGCGATACTCCTCATCCTTCACAACATTGTATGCCGTAGGTGGGATGCTTCCTTCAGTGAACAAACCATCTAGTGGGATGCTGCAAATATATCATCATCATTTGTTACCAAGAATAGAAACAATCATGATCATGATTCTCAATCCCTCTCTGTTATTTAATATACTGTAGTTGATTTTTTTGAAGAGATTAATGAAGGTAAATAAAATAACTAATCATTACATAAAAGTATGTTATTAAATTATATATTAACTTATAAGTTAAACAAATCTGAAAGAAAAATTTCAGGTAAATCAATTTATAAAAAAAAATATTTTGCTTTTCTGAACTTTTTCAAAAAGAAAAGCAACCAAATCTTCTGATTTATTGCCTTATTCTCCCACATTCATAGTTATCTGAATCTCCATAACAAGTCAGCTCCGTACAAAATTATTATACTACCATCAACACCATCCGAATCGCATGTTCCTTTTGGAGTTACTGGACCATCCGTTATTTTATTGCAATATTTCGTTAAAGTGGTAGTAATTATATCATTAATGTCTCAATTTACGAGTTAAGGTTTTGAATAATTCTGTATTTATGCATAATATTAACTCTTCCATATCCATCCTAGACTACTCTTACGTTTGAAAATGCAAGGTATCATGCGCCACTTTATTGTCCAAAGACTTTTATTTTAATTTTTTGGGGCCAGATCTATTATTGACACTTGTAACAAAAGAAATTTAGTAACTCTACTTTTCACACTTATATGTTATTAATATTGATGCAGAGTAAAATATGGACTCCTTTGGTCACTGGGGAAAAACTTTTTGCCACCTATGACCTACCACCTTTTTTGTATGAATAACCACGGCTTCCTACTTTCCAATCCTATTTTCACGTAGATTTTTTGTCAGAATTTCCCCCCCTCTTTTATAGGGGGAATCCTGATTAATTTGGTCATTTTTTACAGGGGAAAAATCTCATTGGACCTAAAAACTAAAAAGTGTGGCAACCCATCCACAATAATGATTCTAACCGATAAGAATGTCCTTTTTTTGTCTGTATGAGAAATGATTAAACCCATCCACTACCATACCCCAATCACAAATAATTGTACTGGTAAGAAATGTGTATTGATTCTACCCCCTAAAAGATTCAATGAATTCATATTAAGCAGAAGAAAGAGATCAAAAGGTACAGATTATGAAGAAAAAAGGGGCAAAACTAACGTGGTTTCTCCAACGAAATCATCATTTGAGCCAACATCACTGTCCAATATCTTCAAGGTGAGTTCCGAAATGTCACCAGTCAAGTTGAAAACAAAAGTTTCATTCCATTCTGGCTCAGATCCCTTCCCTGATTTCACAATCCATCACTTCAAATTTCAATATCTACTATGTTTGACTAAATTGAATTGAAAACAGAGGTTTATATGATTAATTAGAATCTGAAACCGATCAAAGAAGATTATACACAGTACTAGTACCTGACGCAACGCTGCTTTTCTGCTCCTGAGTACGACAGGTTAGGATCACGTAAGGATCCATATTGTCTGCTCAAAAATCATAATGAAAACAAACAGAACACAGAGAGTAAGGTACAGAAATGGATTGGGAAGAATGATGGATTAAATTAAATTAAAGAATTAAACTCACTGAGGAAATCGGTATTATCAAGGCCCTTGGCGCTGACCAAAAGGACTTCAAGAGTTCCCTGAGGCATCTTCTTCGATTATTGGATTGGATCTCACAGAATTGAAAAGCAAGAGAATCTGAGAGAAATGGCAGAGAGATGGATCTTGGCTTCGCTTTAAAAAAGAAAACGCCAGCTAATACGTTTTGCTAATTATTTAATTAACAACTAATTGTGTGATGATGTGGACGGTCTCATTCTCTTGACTCATAAAGATTTGGTTAGAGTAACAATAAAGCCTGATTAAGAAACCGCGTGGCGTGACCCACAATCCACTCTCTCGTTGTGGCATCTGGGCCTCAATCAGCCTTTCGGCTTGGCTACACTTGTGTCTAATATATTCTTTGTTTTTTAGCCCTTCTCTATGTAAAGTCCAACTATTCCCTTTATGCTGGGAAAAGCAATAATACTGTGTTTGGATTGAGATTTGAGAGAAAATCATGATGAGAGAAAATTTGGTGGGAGAAAAGTGGAGGGATAAAGTTAACTCTCTGTGTATGTGTATGGATAGAGGAAAAAAAGAGGGAGGAGAGAAAATGTATTATATATTATTTAATTCCTAACTCATTTTCAACTAATGTCATGGAAAATTAGGTTAAATTTTTGTTTAACACCATCGAATTGAAAATTAGAGTCGATAGAATAAAAAAAGTAAAGCACTTTTGTTTCATTTATGAAAGTTTATTATGTAATTTTTAATTAATTTCTTTTTGATAATGACAAAAATTTTATTACTAAGCGCAAATAATCCTGGACACAGTTATATAGGCCTCTAATTGACAGTGGTTAGGCCGGGGGTAAGTTGGGGATCAAATTAGCCTTAATTAAAGTCTTATACTTGTTATAAATATTTTCAATTAACTTTAAAGTGTGCATTTTAGGTGAGTGGTGTATATCATCATTCAAAATAGATGTAATATAGTTATAAAACACACACATTTTAAATCGAATTACATATTTTATAATGTTTTTAAATATTGAAGTCTAAAAGATGAGCTGTAACTAACTTGTAAATTTGGAAAAACGAAGGAGCTGGAGAATATGAATTTGATGGTAAAGAATTTTGTTATGAGAATAACGCATTTTCTTGCTTTGTTTTTAAAAATCTGTGGCCTTTCATCTTTGAAAAAAAGAGGCCCAACTCAAACCATTTAACCAACCCTAGCACCTAAATAGGGAAGCAGCCCATGGAGATCTGCACCCTCATTCTCAACATCTCTCTTGGTATTGTTTCTGAACACTGGTTGATTCTTCCCCAGTAAATTATGATTGATTGACGTTTACAATAGAGTATAATTATTAGAGGAATTTTTCATTTTAATTTTGATTTTATTGTTATAAATTAGCATTAATTATGATTTGCATTTAATTTTCAATTTTAAAAATGTTCCGTCATTAATTCTTAGGTTGGGTTGACAACTATAAATAACACCTCAACCCATATGCTCTTGTAAGTAGCTTATTATAATGTGTTTCACTATGGTCCCTCAACCCAGATACTCTTATAAGCAGCTTATTATAATGATTTTTCACTATGGTAAGTGTCAAGTAGTGGTTTGAGCTTGACGGGCAATGCTCGTGAGAGATCTTATCTGTCTTAGCTTAACTGGGTTCATAAGTATTTTTTTTATATCCTTAAATTGTTCCTTTGGTTTTTATTTCTTTGCAATGATTGATTATGTTCCCTCTGTTGCATGTCGGGGCGCTTGAAGAAACAAATCACCGTTATCTAGGGAATATGAAAGTGGAGGAGGTTAATAGATGCCAAATTCAAGAATGGTATCCAAAATTTAAATCCGTTTCCATGAATACCATAATTCATCAACTTCCAGAATCATTTGTTGATCTGAATACATTATGGGTGACTCTGGGTCATTCCTGTCTCCAATTTCTGTGGAAGATCACGATGGAGTTTCAGAAGAAGAATCTTCACAATCACTCTATTTTCCAGAAGTTGAATTGAAAGTTAAGGAATCTATTGAAACCATGGGAGGTGTAGTATTTACCAGCTAAATTGGAGTGCACCACAGGACGCAACTTGTATGAGTTCTACTAATAGCCTCGAGTGCACCACTTTCAGTGAAATTGCAATCTTACTCAGGGCATCTGACTCAGTATAGTGTCCCATGACCTGCGTCATGCTTATGATTTATGTCATGATAAAATCTTCATCCAGGCCCCAAAATTTCTTCCTCGCTCTTAGCAAGTGGCACTCCACCTCAAAGATGATGATGTTTTGTTCGAGGGAAGAAACTTTTTGGAATTTCGCAGCGTGCGATTACATACGTTTCATCGTTGCTTGCTTGAAAAGAATAATGATGTATTCTCACTCATTCAGGATTTCTTTAGCAATGAAGTGAGAGCTGTGTTTGAATCTGAAGACTACACATTTTATATTTACGTGAAGGAGGATGGGAGGGTTAAGATAATAGACTTCAGTCCATGGGGATCTCCTACATCGTCGTTGCTGTTTTCATGGGAGGAACTAAATCAGATACTTGATGATGGAGATGGTGTGGAGTTCAGAATTTATAAATACTGTTGAGTGAAAGATAGATAGTGAAAAATAGGTATTTAGTATTATCACTTGATATTTAGATTTGAGTTGGCAAATAGAACTATTAAAGGGAGAGTTTTTTGGGGTTGACTTTTATTTTTGTTGTTTGAGAGATACCGCATGAATTTTTAGAACATGATTACAATTTTTTTTTTTTTATGGAAATTCTTGTTTGAATTAGATGGAGATGTATTGCACCCTGAATTTTGCTTTTTGTGCTCGTGTCTAATTAAATTAAAATTATGACAAGTTACAGAGATTTATGTAATGCATAAATTATATTGAGATGAGATTCACTCGCTCCCACCACAATGCAATTTACTCCTTCCAGAAGTTCTCAAAATAATAATCAACCAAGAAAACAATATCATCACTTCAATGTATGTATGTGTTGTTATACTCCTGAGAATTATGTGTTCGTGTCCACATTATTCGCATGGGATCCAATGGAGTCAACCACCTGAGAAAGTTAATTAGTATTAAATACTGAAATCGGTGTTTATTACTAATTGAAGTCAAACATTCTTTTTATCTAAAGGAATTAATTGAGGGGGTAATTAATATGGTGGCTTCTCTAGCTTTCTCTCCCTCTCTTTCTTTATTATGGTGATGTGCTGTGCTATCACTATTATTTTGATCACTGTTAATTTGTAATAGAGACTTGATTCAATTCTGACCGGGTAAATCTTCTATTCTGAATTATTTTTTTTTTCCCAATCTTCTTACAATCCCAACATGAGACAATTACATTAGTAATGTTTTTTGTTGAATTCTGTCGGTATACATTTATACTTATAGAAAGAAAAGCAACTCATTTCCAACAATTTTAATTCGCTACGACCTTACAAAGATATATTATTATATTATACTTTCGGTATAATACATTTGACTTTCCAGAAATAACTTTTTAATCTCATGTATTATGAATATAAGGTGAATTGAGTTCTTAAATCTATGACTTATAAACTCCTAATTTAACCATATTAATTTAATATTATTTTTTAAAAATTTCTTTCTTATATTCTTTTCTCTCTAATTTTCTTCTCTTTTAAACCATTGATTAAATTTTTTCTATACTCATTTCATCATCTCGTCCACATTTCCATCACGCGAACTCGAGACTGACAGATATTTTCTCAATATATGCACGACAAAAGATTAGTCATAGAGATGATGATTAGCGATTCAAGGCACCATCTTTTGTCAGCTAATTGGAGTATACATCATGATTAATGGATATAATTATGCTGCAATAAAGCTAGCCCACAGGAAAAAGAGTAACAACATAGCCTTCATTTACAGGTTTTTTTGGACCTACTTCATTCACAAGTTACAAACATATGGTTATAGAGGTTGATGTCAGGCTGGGTATATTAGCAATTCTTAATTACTTATTTTTCTCCGTGTAAAAGTGTTCAATGCATAACTGACCAAGTCCGATCCCACATGTATAGCAACAATCAGCCAAAACTTTATACACGCAGTCAATAATTAGGACACTTCTTGCTTTTATGACCTCATCATTGAATTAGATGGAAATTTGTGCAAAATTAAATCATTTAAAAAAATGAATTCAAACATCTGATGTCATTATCTTTAAAGTAATGCAATGAGGGATAAGAAGTCATGAAATATGATGGCGTATAATGTATAAATATTCAAATTTTCTAGAGACGAAGTACGTGTATAGTTACAAAGTCCTTTACTTGTAGTTATCTGTCTTTGAATGCAACAATGGATAATGGACAGGCATAACATATAAAATCACATTTGTAATTTATTCAAATTTGCCGGCAACAACATTAAACTAGTAACAACAAACTTTATTTCACATAATGTGAGATCGGTTATATATAAATTCAGATGACGACCTTATTATTATGTGCTTTATCAACAACCAAATCTTCAGAGATAAGACTAAATACACATTCAAGGGCAAAAAACAACCCTATAATTGGTTCCACCTGGGCAAGTGAAAGTGCTGGTAGCATCATCCTTAGGGTAACTATAAGCATCAGGGCACCTATCCTTAAAGAACTTAGAATAATCAGTGGGCTGACAGCTTCCAGAGTTACAACAATACTGATCAGTCTTAAACACAGTGCATGGATTATTGCAGCCACCTTGAGTTTTCAGCTGGTCAGGACACTGTCCAATGATGTCTGCGGTACATTGGATGGCACGTGTGCACCCATTTGATGTGGGACTAAACTCCATGGGAACATTGAATCCATCCACCAATGAAATATCATAGAAATCCATATTGTTGTATTGGTTGAGTGCAAATTCTGCAAGTGTGTTTGGTGGTGTTCCATAGGCTTGGCATTGGAGTAAACCTCCACAATCACCGGTTTGACATTGCCCCCGACCCGACCCGTCGAAGTTGCAGTTGGTTCGGGCCCATATGCGGGCCCCGGTGGTGCCGGCCGCCACGTCGATGCTCCATGTCTCGCCGGAGTTTAACTGCCTGCCGCCACCTGGCACGGCCGCCGCCCACACCGTGTAGGAGCACTTGTTGGTGACATCAAACCTGGCGGCGTTGGTGAAAGAGAAGGCAAGAGCAAGAAGGAGGGAGAAGATAGGAAAGCTTTTGATGTGTGCCATTTTTTTGTGTGAAGAAAAGATAACAAATATGGTGTTTATATATAGGCAAAGGAAGAAGCGGTGCTTTAGTTTGAAAATGTGGAGGAGGATGATGTCATGTATGGACGGAATAGAGGACAAGTTTAAGTTACCTTGGAAAAATTCAAACATATAGATAGTGCCAGTCCGATTGGGATTTGAATGAGAGATATGAAATATCATAGCAAGCAAGCTAGTCCACGTGGATTGGGGCGTGATTGGAGCCAGCATATTATTACAAGGTTGAGTTTTCTGCTCTCATTTACTTCAACCTCAATTAATTGGTGACTTTGTGTGGTTTTTGTACCAATTTGTTCATTTATATATCCGCCGCGTGATTTCATGTAAAAGTATGCGAAGTTTCTTAAAATAAAATATACAAGCTAGAAAGGGCACCATATCCATGCTACGGATGGATGTTTCAAATTCTATATCAATGAAAAATGATCGAGGTTATAATTTTTTTGTCCTAGTAGTTTTGGGGTGACACGCTATTGATTATTAGAAAAAGGAAGTTCGATGAGATTAAGATATAGCCATGTGGGAATGGGAGGAAATATAATATTATGATGTGGAAAAAACGAGTCCGGCATCCTCAATAGTCAATAGATGTAAATCTTGTTAGGTTTATTTCACTCCAAAAATCCCAACCTCATGGCATACTAATTATTTAATTGATTTATAATCTTCTAGAAATGAAAGCTTCTTCTGTTTATCAACACCTAGCTCCTTACTCATAAGGGATGCCGTGTAAACCACAAATTACAAAACTTCTCTTTTTACTTTCTTTCATTCCAGTTCATTCGCTTTTTTTAATGAACAAGGAAATGATTGAGTTAGGTGTCCCTTCTTCCCCTCTTAGAATTTACATTTCGAATTCGTTGGCAATTGTATCATGGTATTTTTCTATGTTTTCGTCTTTAAAAATGAAATGTCAATTATAGTTTATTACTTTATTATGAAAAAATTGTAAATTTAGGAAGACAAATGTCAAAGCCAGGGAGCTCTCAAATGTATAATTGTACAAGTTGATTTTTAATTTTATATAGGAATTCCAAATTGCAAATTATTTGGAATTGGTAAATACTCCCTTCGGTCCTAATTATAAGACCACTTTAACTTTTTTTACTTTTTTTTTCAGTCTAAAAAAATGTAGTTTCAGTCACACAAAAAATCTTTTTTTCCTCAAAACTAATTTATTCTACTTATAAACTAACCTATAATCTAATTTCATGTAACATATATTATAATTTAGTGGTATAATTTGCTTCCTTAACTTCCACAAAAAAAAGTCAAAGTGGTCTTATATTTAGGATCGGATAGAGTAGTAAATAATAGAACAAGTTTTTCACAATGTTTTACGAATCATTTTCCAAGAGATTTTAATAAAGGGATAGAGTTTTGATCAAAAAATAAAGGGATAGAGTCTACTTTTGTATTAATGTAAGCACCACAGAGTATTGAGTATATTTGAAAATTTTTAAAGGAGTGTTTTTGCTGTCAAGTTATCAAAACGTAGTAATTTTTCTTTTTGTACAAATTAAAGTTAAATTTAACTGTTAAATTACATGTAACAGCCATCTTATCGCTACCTGACAATTAATATTATAATGTAAAAATTTAAAAGAAAAACAATCAATCCCTTTCTGCCCTCCCCTCCTCCTGGGAGCTTTCACCCACCGTGGACCTTCCCTAGCTATCAAAACCATCCTCGATGGAAATTATCGATGAACTTTCCAATTAGAATTCGCAAGCAATTGTAACGGAATTTTTCAATGTTTTTGTCTTAAAAATTGAAATGTCAATTCTAAATTACTTTGTGGAAAGTTGCAAATTTAGGAAGACACGTCAAATTCTTGAAAACGAACTCTCATACAAAGTTTATTTTGTAACGTTCTATCATATCAAAATGAGCTGTCAATTGCATATTATGGGGAATTTGTAAATAATTGTACAAGGGTTTTTTTCTCTCGAATGGATATAATTATACAAGTTTTTGTTTTACAAGTCACTCTTCAACAGGTCGTAATTCAATTTGATGATGCATTGAACTCTGGAACTCGCAAGTCGGATGGGGAAGGTAAGTATTAAATCGTAATTGATGACTTTGACTCAAGGTTGAGGTTGTTTTAGTAAATTTCTCTTTAAATTCTAATCACCGCTTAAGGATCTTTGCTATGTTGCAATTTTTGAATTTGATTTTGGAAAAATCACAACCAGGTCCCTCATAAGAGAATTAATCACAATCAGGTCCCAAACAATCATCAAATTACATTGAAGTCTCAAGGAATCTAGATGATATTAAATGACTTGTCATTGACAACTCCACAATTGTGAATTGCAGTTCATTGAGTTGTAAATGATAACTAAGTTTTTAAAGAGCTGCATTGACAACTCAATGAGTTGCTATATATCAACAACTCAACATGAGACAGTTTATATGCACCTAATAATTTTTCACTTATAAAACATACCAAATTAAGAACATAGTGCAAAGTGGTTCAATTAATCACAGAGAATGTAATGTAATAATGATTACATGAATATGTTTGGTTCATCATTAAGGAAAGATGAAGCATTTGTTTGGTTGGATTATATTAAACATAGAAATAGATGATAACAATACAAAAGGAAACAAAATTGCCCATGTATATTTATATATATATATATTTATAATTGATTAAATTATCTAATTTTCACATGTAATTCAATATCTAATCCATAAAGCATGTCAAATTAGGGGTGTTCACGGGGACTGGGACGGCCCCGTCCAGTCCAGATGAAAGGGATTCGGGATGGACTTCTCGTCCTGCATCCCATCCCGATCCTGTACCGTCCCGATCGGGATCGGGACAGGACGGAAAATCCTGAATTTTTTTTTCTAAAACTAAAAAAAATGCTGACTAAACATGGGCTTTGGACTTTTAACAAACAAAAAAATGTATTTTGGCCTAAAAAATCTGTCTTCTCCAACATAATAAATAAATCCAAGCAGACTGAATCTTAAATCAAACAGAAAGACAAAGGAGAAGAAAGGAAAAAGAGAAGAGGAATACCATAGATAGACGTCTCACCTGATGTAGAACACATATTTTTCAGTTTTAACTGTAATATTTTACATCCCTTTAAAGATTATGCAGTCAACATTCTTATGATAAAAACAAATCACAGATATTTACAAATGTATGTCAAAGTTATGTTGGGTAAATACACTAAAACTTTCAAAATTCCTAGACCAATTTGATCCAAAGAGGGACGTATCATTGCCAGTACACTATACAACTCAAATTAACAACATATTATTGTCAAACCACTAACTGGCTTCAAAGGTAGAACCACCACATCCAATTGCGAGCTCCAAATCTAAATCTAAACTAATGTATAAGAGAAATTCCTTTTTTGGATCACATGCAGAGGTTTAAATGACAGACTCAAACGACAAATGCCAAAAAAGAGCACTAGCAGTTGACCCAGATCAGATTTTGGAAACTGCCAGCCACCCCACAAAGCAATTGGAAGATACACATCGATTAATACCACAGCTCTAACTTGCTTAGATCGAAGAAATGAAGGGTAGAAAGGAGAATATGGGAGTCACCTGATGTTGAATTCAATTTCTGAGCCTTCCTTCACCGGAAATTGAGCTCACCATGGACGGAACTTGCTAGCCTTACCGAAGGAATGGAGAGAACGAGAGTGACTGAGAGAGTGAATGCAAGACGTAGGGGAGAGAGAGAGAGAGGGCTAGACGCTGAGGCCTGAGGGAAGGGATGGGGCGACGGCGAGGGAGGCTGGGAGGGAACCTTGGGAGAGAGGGGCACTACGGCTGGGAGTGGAAGGGACGCGTGTTTAGGGAAGGAGGAAAGTGCGATTACTCACACAAAGAAAAGAAAAATATTGACAGTGTGACACACACACATCACACATGTTTTTTTTAAATAACACATATATATTCGGGACAGCCGTCCCGTCCTGAATATACACTTTGTCTTGTCTAGAAATGATCGGATCGGGCAGGAAAATTTTGAACACCCCTAGATCAAATAGTTGAGATGTATGCTTTAATTTGTTATATTTATCAAATTTATAATACATTTTAAAAAACAATAATTATTCAATTTTCATATTTGAACTATTAGGTTGTTATCATCTTATTTTAGTATAATTTGTTATTATGAGATATTATTAAATCAATAATTAATATGTCAACAAACAATATTTTAAATTTTCAAAATACAATTCATCACGATAAAATGTTATTAATTAGAATATTAACATGTTTCTCGTGTATCGTGGGAGAGGAACGCCTCCTTTTCTTTTGTATCATTTTCCCTCTTTTTCTTTCTTAATAACCACTAGACATTCTTTCAATAGTTCAGATTTGAATTTATACAATATATATCTTAATTGATTTTCAATAATGATATTATAAGCACCAAATCTGAACCATTTAAAGAAAATCTACTGGTTATTAAGAGAAAAAAAGAGGGAAAATGATATAAAAGAAAAGGAGGTGTTGGGAGAAAATTCTAGTTAGTAAAATAATACATTAATTGATATTTAAATTTAACATTATAGGGATATTCCAATTACTTCATACAGAAAAAAAATAGTTAAAAATAGTATGTATAATTGAAAATCATATCAAAATAGTGGTTTAATTTTTTTTCCCATGTTATCATCGTCCAATGAAAATCAACATATCTATAAAAGAATATTAAACATATCAAAATTTATATATTAAATTATAAAATTATTTTTTTAAAAAAATTAAATTATTAAATTATAGTAGCTCTATGAAATTTTTAATCTCTAAATATAAAAATAGTCAATAAAAACTTAAATAAAATATATGAACCCTAATACCCAAACTTCTTGCCATGTTCATTATACCATCCACAATCTTCGTCTCTTTTCTCCCTCTATTAAAAAATGAGATGCCTAATGAAACATACGCATGATGATTATGATGGAACGTTGAACAGAGAGTGAAAGAACTATACCAGATGAAACTAATAGTGATCTTTTCTTTGAGTAGCATGGTATTTGAGAAGCACGATCGAGAATGAGAAAAAGAAGAAGGAGAATAGTCAATTGATAATTTATATGGATAATTATTAGGGTTTTAATATGCCAATCAATAGTATTTTCTTAAAGGGTGCCTTGATCAATTTAAAAGTTATAATGGTAATATTGTCTTTTTACATGATTACAATATGCATGTAATCTCTCTATTCATTAGTCCTATACTTCTACCAATGTAATCCCCATTACACCTAAAGATATAATCAGAATTACATCATATAATCCTTATTACATTATAAAGGCCCAATCAAACATCGGAATCCATTACATCATGATATGTAATCCTCTTCTACAGACTTTAACGAAACGGGGCTAGAGAAATACGTGAGCATAGAACAAAGAAAAAAGACGATAATGAAAATATAACCAAATCAAGGTAAACATCTCAAAACGGAACTAAACATGGAAACCCCAGTAATAATCGGAGACTATCACTCCATACTTATTGTCATGTCCCAATTTAGAACAATCCTCAATCATCTCCTCTGTTTTCTTCCATCTTTTTCTTCCTATATTTAAATAAATAAAATCTCACTCTTTCTCTCCCTCTCCCCCATTTCTGTTTCTCCTTTTCCGTCATGGATTCGTCGGCAAAAACCATACTCGTCTCCGGTGGGGCCGGTTTCATCGGCTCCCACACCGTTGTTCAGCTTCTCAAAGGTGACTTTAACGTTACTATCTTCGATAACCTTGACAATTCCGCCATGGAAGCCATCAATCGTGTTCGAGATTTGGTGGGCCCTGACTTTTCTAAGAACCTAGACTTTGTTCAAGTAATGATTTCATACCAATCACATTCAAATGAATTCCATCATATTCTCCCTGTTGTTCCATTCTGGTTTGATCCTATATATTTGATTTCAGGGTGATCTCAGGAATAAAGATGACTTGGATAATCTGTTTTCTACCACCAAGTACGTGTGTGGATTACTTGTTTTATTATACTATACTATTCATTGCAGAGAAAAAGTTTTTTTTTTTTTTTTTCATGATTTATAACTGGGGAAACCATGATGAAACAGATTTGATGCGGTGATCCATTTTGCGGGGCTAAAAGCTGTCGGAGAAAGTGTTAAAGATCCCCTCCGATATTTTGAATATAATTTAATCGGCACCATCAATCTCTATCAAATCATGAAAAAGTACAACTGTAAGAAGGTTAGTCATAATAAAAAAGATTACATTTTTAACGCAGGTAAAATAGGTTTCATTCTTTTGATCAAAAAAAAAAAAAAAATAGGTTTCATTCGTGTGCATGTATGTCTTGCAATAGAACAGGGACAACATTAACTTGTGTCCTATGTTTATCGTGAATTTATTACATCCTTAGAACTTAAAGATGTCAGCTTTATGTAATGGGTATCATTTTTTAGCTTATGTTTGTACTCCCTCCGTCGTGATATATAAAATCTTTTTAACACGGTTTCTTAAAAATTTAGTTAAAATTAGTTAAAAAAAATAAATGTGTAGAAAATATACAATTTCTTCTAAAAGTGTCTTTATTTATAAATAAATAAGAGATAGGGTAATCATGAAAGGAAGATGAAAGAGAATGTGTGGGAGAAATTAATATATGGGTAAAATAAGGAAAAACACATTTATTACTCAAATAAATTCAAATATGACCTTATATTTTGGGAAAATGTCATTAAAAAAATGGACATTATATTATGGAACAGATGAGTACTATAATATAAAATAGTGACAGTAACTTTGCTTGTCCCCCGTTTCACATGTAATGTGGTTTTATGAATGAATCAGATGGTATTCTCATCATCTGCAACGGTGTATGGGGAACCTAAGAAGATACCTTGTGATGAGAATTCAGAGTTAATGGCCATGAGTCCATATGGAAGGACCAAGGTAATTAATTAAGCATGAGTTTATTTAGTAGCGATTATATAAACTGATTTAGAGTATAGAGGTACATGTGTTTGGTGTATGAGAGGTGAAATTGGTGATGCAGCTGATGCTAGAAGACATAGCTAGAGACCTTCAAAAAGCAGAGGCAGATTGGGGGATAATATTACTGAGATACTTCAATCCGGTAGGAGCACATGAGAGTGGAAAAATTGGTGAAGATCCAAGAGGAATCCCTAATAACCTCATGCCTTTCATACAGCAAGTTGCTGTTGGAAGATTGCCTGAACTCAACCTATTTGGTGTTGATTACCCCACAAAAGATGGCACTGCGGTTAGTAAATTAAACCCTTCTTCTCTAATATCATTCCATGCACTAAAACGAATCAATAAAACCTTCTCAATCCTTAATCTAAGTGGCTTTATAAACTAGGTAAGGGACTATATCCATGTAATGGATTTGGCAGATGGTCACATCGCTGCCCTGCTCAAGCTTTTCAACACGGACGATATAGGTGATTTCTTGTTTTTGTTTTCTTATATATATATATACACACACACACACGGCAGTCCCTTGGCTCTTTTATATATAGATATAGTTGAATTTTTTATATGAAAGTTAAAAAAACTAAATAAGTTACGTTATACCTTAATTTTTCTTTCTAACTAGTTATTTTGATTTATAAGCTAATAGATAATCTAATAATGTATGGCATATGTTATGATTAAATAATTTATTTAGTTTATTTAATCCATCTAAAAAGAATGAGCTAGGTCTTATATTATGAATACACGGTAGTAGTATTTATTTTCTTTACGTGGTGGTTAAGTGTGGTGGGACAAACTTGGTACTAGGTTGTACGGCTTACAATCTAGGAACTGGTCGTGGGACGTCTGTGCTTGAAATGGTTGCAGCGTTTGAAAAAGCTTCCGGAAAGGTAACTATGAACTTTCCTTTGGTACATGCAAGTGACAATGAAAGATTTGGTTGGTGTTGATGGTGATAGTTGTTATTTGATGGTGTTCAGAAAATTCCGCTGAAGGTGTGTCCAAGGAGGGAAGGAGATGCTGTTGCTGTATATGCATCTACAGAGAAAGCTGAGAGAGAACTAGGGTGGAAGTAAGAACTTAATCCTTAAAACAATTGAGGAAGTATATAATTCATTGTGGTGGTTGTTTGATGAAATATATGATGTTTGTGCAGGGCAAAATATGGGATAGAGGAAATGTGCAGGGACCAATGGTGTTGGGCAAGTAACAACCCTTGGGGATACCAGGGGAAACCATAATTTTTATGAATTAATGTTGGAGACACAGGCTTCCTAAGTCACTGCACATTTTATATATATATATATATATTTATTCTTGTGTTTTGCATCCTGAAACAATACAATGTCTTGAAAAATTGTGGTAGGTTTGTTTGGCATGCTTGGAATACTGGTCAATGATTCCGTGGTCTCATTTAGATTTTGGGATGGTGAGTTTTGTAATGGTTAGAACAGTGAGTTGGAAGAAAAATTAGTCAAAGTGGGAATGGAATTTTCTTAGGAAGTAGGTCCCATCCCTAACTTTGGGGATGCTTTTAGTGGGAGATTTACTTTCATTCAGTTAGTAATTGTGTTTCAGAAAGAATTACCTTTAATAAGAATTTGTATCTAACACACACATAATTGTTATAGCAATGAAACACCCTACTAGATTATTCGAGGTCTCGAGTTCAAATCTCATATATGTAAGACACATAGTTGGCCTAATAATGTTGGGAGGAGAGGCAACAAACCCCAGAAATAGAGTAGAATATTAAAAAAGAGTCAATTAGTAGTTGATGGATATCTGAAAAAGAAAACCATGCCTATAAAAAATAATTTTGCATTAGGATATTGTATTAATTTAATATCTTTATGTTATTTATACAATTGTGTTTGAGACACTAAATGTGGGTGTCATTTTCAATAAGAATTCAAAACTCAATTCGGCCTAGGAAAGATACATCACAGAAATATAATCAAATCCTTCATCAGCTCCCATCTCATGGGAAAGTTATGGTGTTTGATCAAGGAAGCTCTAGTTAACTACCTAAACTAGCTATGAACTAACTTAGATAGGGGATTGGCCAGTACAAGATCCTCTCTGCATGTATGAATTAGAGTCAGTTCACCTACCTATCACTCCCCGTTCAGAACAAGTCTAATATCATCAACAATTTTTTAAATGGGGTGGTTGCTATTACACCTCTTCAAGATCACATATACAGCACCCATACAATCACAAAAAAGAATAATATTCTTAAATTCTTAGTTTCGACGGAGATTAAGATCCTATAAAATCACAAGGAGTTCAGTGATCATATGTAGGACCGCTATAAGTTAGCAACTAAAGTAACCCACAATTCCGCCTCTTACCACATCTCGAACAATTCCACCATACCTACTCCAACCGTTTCCCAACACCGATCCATCAACTTTTAGGATGGTTTCTTCCTCCTTGAAGTCTTGGAGGGGTTAGTATTTAACAGATTTATTCAAATTGAAATTACATCTATGCAGTAAATCCTTATCCAAGAACATATTTGGATTAGTTTCGGAAGAATAGAGAAAGAAAAAAGCTGAAAAAATGCTTTTAAAAAATAGATTCTTGAGAATAACTTCTGAAATTGTAAGAAAAAAATAGCTTCTGACAAAACCTAGATCTTTTGGCTCAAATATGGGTTTTCGGGCTAAAAAACTATTCTACAAAAGTTAGGAGTATTATCTGACTTAACCAAAACCTAGGTTTTGACAATTAAAAGTTATTCTGAAAAAGTTAAGGGTGTTTGTTTATTCTAATTTTAAAACCCAGGTTTTTATCCAAACATAGGTTAAAAAAACTGTGCCAATAGGCCATGAGCGTTCTCCTTTATACCCTCAACACTCTCACCAAATAGTCTCTTGCATCTCTCCACATAAATATCTGAGCAAATGTGCCTAAACAATTGTGCCCATCGAATGTTCTTATGAAAAGGTTATCCAGCTTTCTGTTTCGAGTTCCATTTGACCCGTTGAGCGCCATGATGATGAGAGGAGTATTAATTCATTATTTTTTGAGGAGCTAATCTCTTTCCTTGAATCCAATAAGCGGGGAAAAAATGACATTGACTTTAAGTAGCCCAATCCAAGTCTTCACATACGTTTCTATTCGCATTGGGAATAAACAGTGCATTGGGTCAGAAAAGATGGGCCATGCCCAATGTTTTTTATTGTGGTTTATTGTGTGTGTGTATTGTGCAAATACCTCATAAAATCATTTTTATGTTTTAATTTTTTTCACATAAATAAAGTAAAATAAGCTTATCTAAAGCCCAAACACCCTTAATGGGACTTGAACTCCTAAAACAGTAAACAGTAAAGTGGAGGAATTTTTAGGTAAACCCGGTGCACCATGTTATTTGTGATCTGACTAATAACAAGTAAATTAAGAATTTTTAATATGATTTTGCACCTTAAAAAATTAACTAACAGACAATTTGTTTTTTTCAACTTGAAAAATAAAAAAAATATTTTAAAATGGGACTTGATGGATAAGCAGGTAATCCCCAAAATAGTAAAAAGTCTTGTGTTATCCAATTCCACGCACGTCTCTAAATAACTTACGGAGTAGGAGTATCTTAGTTTGAAAAGTAAAAAAGAACACAAAGTCCCGTGAAGCATGGGAATTCCGGGCGTGACCAATTCCACCTCATTATTTAGCAACCACACACCAAACATTCATCAAACAATAGATGAAGAAAGGGAACGAAACTATATCTGGAATAAATTATGTGTGACCATATTGACCCAACCCCACTCTTTATTGAGGAATTCTTGTGTGAACCTGGTGTAACATATTATTTGTGGTTTGACCAATTATAAGTAAATACATAAAACGTGACGTAAAATTTATAATCTAACTTGAGACACTAAAAAATATTAATTAACACATAAAAAAAACTTAAATCTCATGTTTTCAATTCTTCTTTTAATTTTAAAGTTGGAAAAAAGTTTTTATCAATTAGTTGACTTTTTTAAGGATGTCATGTCAGATTAAAAATTACACGTCATATCTAACGTGTTTGATTATGATTAGTCATTCCATAAATAACTTAATCTACCGGGTCACACAACACTTTCTCCACTTCATGAACTCGCTGCCCTCGACCTCAGTGACTCGGTATACTCGTGTCCCCTCTTCTAGCGCCTTCTACTGCTTCTTCATCTTCTTATCCCCATCCGTCCATCGATCATGTGTGGGGCCCACTGCTATTATTGTCCTTTCCAAATTCCTCCCCCGCCCTTTTCTTCCTTCCTTCTCGAACCCACTATTTCTCTCTCTTCTTCTTCCTTCTCAAATTTATCCACCCTCTATTATTTACTCAGAAACTTCTAGAAGCAACCAGAAAAAGCCTACCTCCTCCCTCCCTCCTCTTGCCGCAACCTTTCCTTCTCTGAGTTCCTGAGTCCTCCATTCATCTCTCAAGGTACCACCTATATTCTCATACATACTTCTACTATTCTTCTTCCATTACTTCTCTCTTCATTCCAACATGGATTTTCATTATTTTACCACCTCCTCTTCTGGATTTCAACTCTGATTTTCGTAATATCATTTGTCTGCGTTGTGGATATAATCTGTGCTGTAAATAATCCCTTTCTCATACACCTTTTTTTTTGTTTGTTTTGGTGGAGGATAGTAGTTAGTTATGGAGGTGCGAGAAACGTGAGGGAGAGAGGGGTTCAGATCTGGAAGTGTGTTGAGAGATTATGGCGCCATTGCCGGTGGAGCAGACCGGTGAATCAGCGCCGTCCGATTCGCAGAGATCTATTCCCACGCCCTTCCTCACCAAAACCTACCAGCTTGTCGATGACCCCTCCGTCGACGACCTTATTTCCTGGAACGATGATGGAACCACTTTCATAGTTTGGCGTCCCGCTGAATTCGCTCGCGATTTGCTCCCCAAGTATTTCAAGCACAATAACTTCTCCAGTTTCGTCCGTCAGTTAAATACCTATGTACGCTGCTGCTTCATTTCCACTCTTCCATTTCCTCCTTTCTTAATCAATTAATCAAATCACAAACTCATCATTCATATCATTTTCTCGCCTCTGATTTGGTTGCCTATGTTTGTATGCCGCAAACAGTCATTAGCTAAATACGAATGCAACATAAATCCATTTTAATTGTTTATATTTATTTTCCCCCTCGAAACTAATTTACATTTTACTTATAAACTAAAGAATAATCTAATTACCATGTACTATATGTTAACATTTCTTTCGTTGCTTTCTCAATTTCAACAAAAAAAAAGTCAAATTGACTGGAAGGAATATTGATTTATGTTTAACTTTCATTGATTCATTTCCATTTTTGTTAATTAATCAATCACAAACACATGATTTCTCCCTTTTTCATTCTCTCTGATTTGGCAGGGATTTCGGAAGGTTGTCCCCGATCGTTGGGAATTCGCTAATGACTGTTTCCGGCGAGGCGAGAGGAGCCTGCTTCGGGACATTCAACGCCGGAAATTGTCGGTGGCTACGGCGAATGCGGTGACGGTGGCCGCGGCGGCGATAGGGGTGTCTCCGACGAACTCCGGTGAGGAACAGGTAATATCTTCGAACACATCTCCGGTTGGGGGTAATAATACAGTGCAGCGCACGACAAGTTGCACCACTGCACCAGAGCTAATAGAAGAGAATAGGAAGCTTAGGAAAGAGAACATGCAATTGAGTAATGAATTGAGTCAATTGAAGGGGCTATGTAATAACATACTGACATTGATGACCAATTATGCTTCAACCCAATTAGAGTCCAGTAGTGCTGCTGAAGGAAAGTCATTGGATCTTTTACCTGCGACTCAGCATTCTGCTGAGGAAGCCATGGTTGAAGAAGGTGGGGCTTCACAGGATATGAAATTTGCAGAGGAGGTGGTGCCTAAATTGTTTGGGGTTTCAATTGGGGCGAAACGACTTCGGAGTTCAGAGGGTGAGGAGGCAGAAAAAGAAGAACAGAATCAAACACAGTCGTCCCAAGAACACGATGGTGGCTCAGATGTAAAAACAGAGCCCCTAGATTGTAGTAACTCCGATGATCAGGAGACGCCATGGCTGTAGCTTGGGAAGCAATAGCTGATAAAGTTGAGTTATTGTTTTGATTGCTCTGCATCTTGAGCTGCTGCCATGTTTGGATGCTGTAAAGCTAAAGTCTCACGTGCAGAAGGCAGGGAGGCACGTGATTTAAAGCCCAATCGTCTTCCCAAATGTTGCAGCACAGTGAAGACGAGAAGTATTCATCATAACGGGAAGGATAAGAACTGTGAAGTGATTATGCTTTATTTGGGTGTGAAAGTGAAAAGTTGAGAAACGAAAAGGATTGTCATCTTGATGGGTGGATGTTAAAAAATGATTAGATGATATAATACCTGTGGAAAAATGATGGATCACGATCAGATGGGGATGGAGAGCAACGTGATGTGGTTGTTTGAACTAAATGTGATTTCGATTAGATTAAAGTATACGCTTCCATGATTTAGATTTTGGACATTGTTCTTTCCTTCGGTTGCTCTGGTATTATTTTCTGACATCGTACCAAACTACTCTTTATATGCGCATGGGTTTATACTGTGTTTACAAAATGCTGCGATTAATGAGGCCTATTATAACATACTCTTCATAATAATCGTAGTTTAAAACTTTAAAGCACGGATGCTTTGCTCAAAAAAAAAAAAAAAAACAAAAACAAAAAAGAAGCACGGATGCTGCAGATCTTTTTGAATTGGGAAGATATACTTAATTTGGGCCGTTGGCATATAATAAGAGTATAACACTATAACTACTTGGATCCAATCGAAATCACATTTGGTTCACACAACCACATACTCTTCATAATAATCGTATTTTACAGCACGCATGCTGCAGATCTTTTATGAATTGGAGAGATATGTTTCTTAACTTGGGCCGTTGGCGTATAATTTTGAATTAGGCGTTAATGATTAATCAATGGGTTGGAATCGAAGTTCGAAAGCTGCCAAATTGGCAATTACAGTTTGACACTTGAATTAATTACTTGTACAACAACAAAGTATCAATAAAAAATAATAACTTGAAAGGTGTTATATTCCTGTTAACTGTAAAGTGGAAGTTACACTAAGAGCCCAGAATACTGGTTTTCCCTCTGTGTGTGTGTGTGTGTTTTTTTATCTTGTTTTCTTCAAGTGATTATTATGGCTGTATATTTGGACTCAACCATGAGACAACTAGTTAAGTTGGAATTACCTACTACTAGTTTATCTGAATAATCAACCCATTACTAGTTGGTCTGAGCTTTTGGTGGCTCAGATAAGTTCATCATACTCTATAAATATTATCTTTAGAATTTTTATATCCTATTTTTATATATTACTCACTCCGTTCCTAAATATAAGATTTAATTTTTTAATTTGATTAGATTAAGAAAGTTAGTTAATTTAATTAGAATCATATGATATTACAAAAACATCATAATCATCTATCTGTATTCCCATTCTGCTCCTCTTACTTTTTTATCATTGAATAACATTAATAGGGATATTTTAGAGAAAATTTGAGAAAAATTATAAAAGATTTTATATTTAGGAACAAGCTCATTATGTGATGTGATATATTTAGTAACAAAATATTGGATATTGATTCTTGTTCTCTGTTTTCCCATAACTCTATCACATGATTCGAGAGGACTGAGCGACAAGCCGAAGAACAGAAGCGGAACATAGAAAGTTGTCAATGCAGAAACACTGTCAAAGTTTGGTGCACTTAATGTTGACTTTCCTAATAAAGCAAGTCGTACAGTAGCGAATACCAATTGAACATCTGCTATTGTCATGGCTGTCAGAACCGGACTAGCCGGTTCAATTGGTCCAAGCATGGCATCCACTAGAAATCGCAAAATTGAAACGTATGTTCCCCATTTTCAATTTAAATTACAATGCAGGAGTATTTTTTTGTTATGACACATGATGCCGATCACCTTGTTTTTTTCTATAACAACCAAGGTTCAAAAAACCGGACCGGACATCAAACCGGATGAGGCACTGGTTCAAGGGTCATTGGTCGGACCGGGGGTCAGACCGTTGTATTAAAATAATAAAATTTTATTAATATTAACATTAATAATCACTAATATATCAAAATGTAAATGTAAATAAGTATGCATGATTCATCAAACATAAATATTTAATGTTTCTATAGAGAGAAAAATAGAAAATATTAGTTGATTACACAAGAAAATAAATATTATTGTACAATCTATAGATTAAAATACAAGTACTAAGAGCAACAACAGTTAAATATTAAACATATGTAAGTGTAAAATAGCATTTAAAATATTATAGTTTCCTGATTTCTAAAATTAAGTGAAGTGAAAGTTGGTAATTAAGTGAATTGTAACAAAATAAAAAAAACATTTTTTTATTTTTTAAAAAACAAAAACGGTTCAACCACCCCGGGTTGAACCGGGCTGACCGGTTTTCACCGGTCTAACCGGGTTTTCGCCGGGTCAACCACACCCCCGGTCTGAAGCCTGAATCGGACCGGACCAGAGACCGGTTCACGGTTGAACCGGCCGATCCGGTCCGGTTTTTTTTACCTTGATAACAACCGTTTCTTGTTCTTGGGTCACAAGTTAGCATGTTCTTAGAATTTCGTTTCAATTCGAAGAACTTTGATGAGGTTACCCAAATAAATAGGCACGTAATTTTTTCCGCTCGCCCATTCTCAAAGAATTCCAATTTTTCTCAGTTCACTCATTAAATTTGGCCCAAAGATTACTAATTTGTTGGTGCTAGCTTATTCATTGAATTGATTTTTCTATCACTAATGGAAATCAGTTAAGTGCAATCTTCATTGAAATCATTCCCTGTAAGCTTGGTCCTTGGGGCGTTTCCTTCATATCTATCCTAAAGGTAGATAATGTTCCTAATGATACCTTAGTAGTATAATTTAAATTATGGGTTATGAGTCCACTTGATCCACCGTTATTGGTGATTAGTGATAAGTTGTCTAGTCCACTTAGATATCTACATACAAGAATATGAAGTTATGGACTAATATGCAATTTTATGCAACTTTAAAAATTGAAAATAGCGTGATACAATTTGTACCTGGACCAAAATTTTAATATGATTATTCACACATATTTTATTAATAAATATTCATATAATTATTTTTAAAAAACTAATGACTGAAACATATAGAATTTTAATTATAATTTACTTAAAATATAAAATTAAATATAGATTTTTGTTAACACGTACATGCAACTCATTTTTCAAATTGAGTGGAGCACATGGGAATTACGTACATGCAACTCATTCTTATGAATTAAAGTTTTTAAAAAAATTGTATAGAAGGAGTGGTATTTGTTACGTACCACTCTGTTCCTTATTATAAGTCTATCATAACTACTTCTCACATATCAAGGAGTGGAAGTTAAAGCATTAAATATGTAATATTTTAAAAAAGTTTCCAACCTTGCCCTTATTTAAGAATAGGTATCAAATAATATTTTATGGATTATAAGCATTCTCTCTCATCTTCCCCTTTTCTAACATAGGGGTAAAATAGTCTAGTGACATTAATTGATCCAAAACTGGACTTATATTTATGAACAAAAATTTTGTGGTAGTTAGACTTATAATAAAAAACAAAGTGGTAATCTTTTTATGACCCCACAAATAGAAATGTGCTCTTTATATATGTGAACGCGTGTAAACCTGCTTTTTTATATAAGAAATTATGTTAAAGTATACTTTTAGTCCTTTATGTTTCAATTCAGTTTTATTTTAGTCCTTTATGTTTGTAAAGCACACTTTTAGTCCTTCAAATCTAACACCGTTTTACTTAATGGAGATTGCTGACTCATCAAACTTTAAGTGATGACTGATCAGGTAAATGCCAAAAAATATTTTAATCCTTTTTAATATAATGCTTCTAAATTTAAAATCATATAAATTAGGGTTAAGATACAAATCTACCCCGGAAATGTTAAAAAAATCTCGCATTCGCCCCGGAAGTATTTTTCGTAGTAATATAGCCCTGGAAGTACCCACACATAGCAATATAGCCCTGGAAGTACCAAAAACTAACTTAATGCAACCCTTGGTGCTCAGTTAACGGAGGGGGACATTGCTACATTTTGATACTTCCAATGTTAAATTGCCACGAAAAATACTTCCGAGGCGAATGCAAGATTTTTTTGACACTTCCGAGGTAGATTTGCACCTTAACCCTATAAATTAAAAAAAAAAAGTTTAAACTGAAAGTTATATCTTTTAGGGTTTCATTCTAGCGACGGCAACTCATCCCTACAAGGAATATATCTCATATAGTCTGGTATATAGTCTCTTTCGTCTCATATCTAATTGATTTGCTCCCGCTCTCATCCATTCAATATGCTCTCATGCAGCCACAATCCTTAATTACCAAAACTGGCTTCATATTGAACCACTACTTCCCATGAGAATTTTTTTCTATGAGCTTTTGTGTGAAGGTAGTAGCTTTCATTGTTGATTCAAAAATAATACCTTATCATAGAATCAGATGATGATCCTGATAAACAAAACCTGCAAAAATAAACAATTAATAAAGTCATTGTTATCATGCAAACAAAGGACCGAATTCATTAATTCTTTCTTGTGCATTACTGAACCACAAAAGCATCCCAAATCGCCTCATACGCCACCATGGGAAGAGGATGAGTGATTAATGAAGCAGCACGCTAGCTTTTTTTCAAAGAGGATGAGTGATTAGTGAAGATGAGAAGAGTAGGAGGTGAATTTTTTACTTGATTTGTTTTATTTTTTTTACTCAAAAAAAATTGTAAGCATGTTTTGTTAGCATTTAATTGAACAACCATCACTTAAAATTTAATGAGTCAACAATCTCCGTTAAATAGGCCGATGGTGTTAGATTTGAAGGACCAAAAGTGTAATTTACAAAGTTAAAGGACTAAATTGAAAGCTGATGCAAACATAAAGGACTAAAGGTATATTTTAGCCTGAGAATTAATAATTTCTCACTATAAGGGCCAAATATATGACCTATTTACCTAAGAATGTTAATTATATTAGTTAGTATCTTCAACTTTTTCTAAAACACCCTAATCATATTCCCTCTCATCCCTCACTTGATTATTGTTCTAGAAGCACAAATACGGATAAAATTTGGAAGAAGTTGACAAAAATAAAAATTAGATCATATATTTAGAATCAAGACTAACTCCCCAAATAAGTATTATATTTGCTGGTCAAAAAAATAAGTATTATATTTAAGACCGAAAGGGGTATTTTTTTTATACTAAATATAAGATTAGTTTATAGATTTAAATATAAATTTTTTTACTATTTAATATTTATCTTTTTCTTTAGATTAATTTTTCTGACATAAACTAATGTATAATTTAATGATATAAATAAACATTTTAGGGTTGATGGTCCATATTCAACTTATATGATAAAATAACATGAACAATGTATATCGTTTAAGAGTCCACGCGTTGAATGGGTCGATCAGTTGGTTCTTGATCATATCCATCAAATGATTTAACAATTTCTCGGAAATAGACACCATCATATCTCCTCAGTCCTCACATGAAATATAATGGTTTTTCTAATACTACCATTACCATCTTTAATATCCTTTTTCTGCCCTCATTTTCCCCCCTGTTTTCCGTCTGTGCAATTAAATGTTACTATAGAGTAAACGTGAGCCTGTTACGTCCTATCTGCTTACGTGGGATTTGGAATTGTTTGGGATTTTAGCGATCAGGACAAGTAAGAGAACGACAAGCGCCGCTTAAAGATTGTTCATATTGGAAAATTCACACTTAAGCTAATTAATGTGTGAGAAGTTTTATCTACTTAAATACATAAGAGTAGTTGTTATTTTAAGAGATTGTTTAAATTGAATCAATTATAAGTAAGTCCAGAAAATGTGAAAAAAAATATATAAAAATAATCTATTCTAACAGCTTTCAATTGTAAGAGTTACATGTGATATCTGTAATTGAGTTTCTTGAATCTATAAATTTAAATTAATGTTTGCAACTATAAATTTAAATTAATGTTTGCAACTGTTTCTCACTTGAATCAGGAAAAATAATTCATTGAAAAGATGACTTGATAAAATTTTATACTCTTCATCCTGTAAACTTTTATTAGACACATAGTATTAATATTCTAATTAATGTCACTCTAACCAATGTGATATTTTTTTTCAATCCCGCCTTTACCAAGTATTAAAAGCCTGACAAATTAATTAATATACTATTTTAGAAACTAAATGTGATTCAGGATCAGCCTAGCTAGTCCATTTCGTGGAAAAAGAGAAGCATGCCCACGCACGCACTAATCACGACTTCCAATTCCAGATCTGTCTTCTTATAATTTTGGCCGTTGACCCTCTCGGTCTTTTTATTTTAATTTTCCACACTCACAATGAGTGAACAAATTGGCAATGTCCCATTATGCCATTTATAGCAACACTATAATTCAATTAACTCTTTTATTTAGAATTGGAAAAATATTTTTTAATATATCATAAAGCAAGAAAATAAACATTACTTGGGACCCTAAAAAATACCACTAAAGTAAGTAGAAGGTGACAGGGAAGAATGAAAGGTGCATACGTAGCAACTAGCAATTGATGTGTGTTAAGGAAAGGCACAGTAAAAAGTAGCTTAGATACATTTCATAATCATAATCACAATCATGTGCCCACAGCAGTTCATTTATTGACTACTCAAAGCTTAGTTTCCAAGCTTATGTTTGTTCTTTTAATGTAAAAAGACAATCACTAGCTAACATGTTTTTTTTTTTTTTTGACTGAATAGCTAATATGTTAGGAAATACCATGATTAAAGTTGGACCTAATTTCTATGTCACTAGGTTATAAGGTTATTGATGCTACATAACTTTTTTTTTTTTGTAATGTTCTATTTCCAGTTCCACATGACATCTAACCAACCAAATCCTAACTTTATTATTTATTCTGTTCTTAAATATAAGATATATTTACTTAAATTAATTAGAATAAGAAGATTAGTAAGTTAGTTAAAATAAAAAAATATTACAAAAACACCCTGACCACATATATTTATTCCTACTAACCCTTTCTTATTTATTATTAAGAGCATAAATTTGAATAATTTAGGGGAGATGTGAGAAAAAATATAAATGAGTCTTGTATCTAAAAACAAAGCTCACATGAGAAGGAAGGACTAGTACACATAAGCTACCATCATTACTGCTTTATGTACGTAGTTTCATACGTTGTTTCCTATATATATATTAATAACTTAATAACAATCCAAAACCTCCAATCACTTTTTCCACTACTCATCTATATCTCGTTCTTGTGTGTTTCTGCTTTGTCAGAGAGAAACCGAGGCCATGTTGATGAGCAATAATATCCATAATCCCATGTGGGAGCTTGAGATCAGAGTATTGTCATGTGAAGGCCTCAATCTGATTATAAGCCATCCATCTTCTTCCTTTTTCTCTTGGTTTTCCTCCTTCATATTTTCACCTTCAAATTCCAAGCCCACACATTTCATTTCTGTTACAAAGCTTCCTGATCACAAACACGAGGTGTACAGTGGGAGGCTGCAGGAAGGTGAAGGTGAAGGTGAAGGTGCAGGGGAAGCAGGGGTGTTACGCGTCCCAGCTGATTCCACCTTCTTCTCCGAAACTCAGTCGTTTCTGTACCTTCAGATTTACCATAAGAGGCGGATTTTTGGGCCGAGACTGGTGGGCTGGTGTCTGATTCCGACGGTGGATATTGGGCCTCCGCCGTCAAATGTTCGGTGCCTGAGTTATAGGCTAAGAGGGAGGGATGGTTGTGTGGGTGGTGCCATAATCAACCTGAGTATTCAGTTGAAGGATATGTGTGGGGCCCATCCTCCTACGGCCGTTGGAATTCCCATTGGGAAGATGGAAGTGTGAGACATCAAATTTGGGTACTGTTGATTTTGTAAATCTCGTTGATGTTATTAGTGTCACTGTTTTTGCACAAACAAACCTTTTCTCACGGTACGGTGGAAAAATATGTGCCCGACCAATGCATGCTTTCTTTATACTCCATTTTCTGTGTGTACGTGTCTTGTTTTCTTGTGTTTCTTTCTATCTCTTTTCTTACTTATTCGGCTTGTATCATTATCTTCTTCTTCTTCTTCTGAATTAGTGGAGAGTTTTTTTTCCACCTAGACCCTTGCTTAAATACGGATTAGTGGACAATGAACACTGCTAATTTCTTGTACTGAACTGAAAAACTATTCGTTGTTTTTGTAAGGAAAAACGAATTATTTTAGAGACCACCAAATTAAAGTATGAATGATATACTGATGTGCAGTTGTTTAACTATTTCTCAATTCGAAATATAACCAAGAATAAGTAATTTTTTAAAAATTCCAAATGTGTTCCCCCCTTATATGTAAAAAACACATTTTTTCTAGTAATTGAGAAATAGTTTCTTTTCTAGATTCTCTCTCGCGCGCATATTAATTTGGTCTTCTTTCAATTGTCAAATGCTCTTCTTTCTCCCATTCATTTTATTGGTCCAAATTTTATTCATATACTTCCAATTGTTACGTAATAATGTAATAAGCTTTTATTGGATTCTAACTAAGTTTCCCACCTCGAAAGTTTTCTTTAGCTTTTGAACGTCTAAAGTTTATGCTTTTTTTTGTGATTTCATAAAGTTTATGCTTTTAAATGACTCAAAAAACTCACTGACGTCCTATTACAAGCTAATAAGAAATAATTATACTTCTATTTCATCTTCCATTAATTTTGTTTATTATTGGCTCAAACCGAACAAGGCTGACAGTGCAAGCAACAAGTTCAACTGAGTCAAGCGCCGGCACCCAAGCACAACTAATATTTCGAAGAAAAGGAAAAGAAAACATGTGCTAAGTGGGCTTTTGATTTAGCTTACACAAAACATTTTGGTACGAGACAACTCTTCCTAGCGAATATGTTAATCCAAAAAAGCCACTAATTTTGGACAATGGAAGACAATAGGAATAGTGGGGAAGATAGTTGGAGAAGCGAAACCAGATTATTGATATATTTGAGAGAACAGATCAAGATTTGAAGATGATTGAAGAGTTTAAAATCTAAGACAAGGTCATAATTTGAGTGCAGAGGTATGGGCCATCCTACATAGTGGAATATGACTCTAAGGAAGCTGCTCAACTCAGGGCACTCAGCATTCAGACTGTCCTCATTTCCTGAGATCAAAAGGATTATATCAACCAACTACTGCATAACTCACCTTATATTACCTACAAATGCCAACTGACTTGTAACTGAGCAGTGCAAAAACACTTTTATATGGAAATTCACAGGTTCTATCACGTTTGTAACATCAATCTCAGGCTATTAGAATGTATCCCTTTAAATTAAAAAAAAAAAAGTATATTCCTACATATGCTGCTCTTTTTAACAACCTTCAATACCTTGATGTTCAATTCTCCCGTCTTCATGTTACATTCTTGGCAGGCCCCGGCTAGAAATTGTTCCTCGATGCACTAATCCTGGGGTCAACATTTCATGTAACACACATTCTCCTATAGATTGTGGACCAAATACCCAATGGCTTACCTCAAACCGAAGCCCCATTTTAATGTTTCAAGAGAAGCCTGTACTATTATAGCATAGACCACAGAACACAAGTCGCAGTCAACTTGCCTATCAGCCTGTCCTTTCTTACATGCACTCATAAATCACTCTTTCTATTTGTCCTCATCATAAGAACCTTATAATACTGAACATAGGCACATGAGACCAAACAACGTCTAATGATGAATTTACAGATCATACAGCCGACTAAGGTAACTTATTAAGTGTTCAAGTACAAAATTCACATTACCAGCCTATCTCCTCAAGATTATTATGGCACAAACGCACTGAACAAGCCCAATATGCACACCAGCTCAAAGCCACTGCAAAATTGACATGGATTGAAGTATATTAACATGCTGTGCATAACACGCTCAGACAACATATATACCGATTCACAAACATGAGTGCTGCAAATTTTTTCGGCCCACTACGCTTCCTCTTGGTCTATTCTCTTCAAGATGTTGTACTTGCAGAGAGGACAAGTAGCATTAATGTACAGCCACTTGTCCACACAGGCACAGTGAAAATGGTGGCCACAAGGAAGTTCTCTAAGGTCAACACCATCATCATAAGAAGATAGACAGATGCAGCATTCCTGAGTTAATATATCAAAATAAAATAAAAACATAAGTAAAAGTAATTATCAATCACTTCAAACTTGCGGAGATAACTAAGGACAGTGCAACCATGTCTGTTGACCCAGGCTCAACATCAAAATTAAGACAGCCAAAACAGACTGAACAAAACTCTCAAGTCAATCTCTTCTAATGGTGTGAAGCAATTACAATAAGCTTATAATCATGATAACATAATTCAATAAGCTCATAAGAAAGGTTCCCTTTGACATTTGACATCTAGATGGTATCTTCAGAATAATGGATGAAGATGACTTACCCGGAAACTAAAAAGAAAAAAGAAAAAGAGCAAAGACTAATCTCAAATATGAGAAAAATGTTCAACATACCGCATCCTCCTCAGAAAGAAAGTGTTCACTCGGTGAATCAGTGCCGCATTCAGTCATTATTCCGCCAACTGGTTCTTGTGCACTACCAGCAAGTTTCTCATTATTGTCAATTCTTCTGAATTTAAACTTAGACAACTGCTCGATGTCTTCTTTTGATGCCCCTTCCTGCAGCCAAAAACAGAAGAAATATTAAGGCCAAAAACAATGGAGTTAATCCATTATACTCTAGAAACAAATCATACTTAAACCCAACTTATTTCTGGCAACTCCTTCAATATCACAATGTTCTCATAAAAAAAAGCTCTGCCCTCTGTCTTTTCCTTTTCTTTTTCAAAAAATTCCAGTTCTAGAAAATCTCCAAGACGTAAAATGAACTTCAGTATCGCTAGAACTGCTTTTATAATGAACCCAGCCATGTTCAACCATATCTAAACCTCCAAAGTATCAAAACCCTGAAAAAACTCTAATCTGGGCTTTTGTTTTATCCCATATAAAACTTCCAAATTTCCAATAACCCCTAATAAAATTTGAATCCATAAGTGTTTTTTATTTGTTAATAGCATGTGCAAAATAACTAAGGGCTCTGCCATCACACATAAGATTGAATCAGTACACATTTAACACCTTCCCTGAAGCTATTAATACCCAAATCAAAGACCAATTCTTCTGATCCATAATTTAGTTACTTTAACTTCAAAACAATCTATTAACGTTCATTACAACCATAACTTATCAATGTTTTGAATTACTCTATAAATACAAATTTGTATAAACCTAAGGTCGCATAAGTTCAAATGGACATATTAGTAAGGTTCCTTAAGAATTTTTCATATCTATATATATAAATATATATGAAAGAAAAAAAAAAGCACTTCTCAACAAGCTTTGGATACAACAGATTCACAGGGAAATACCAATTCAATAACAAGAGTATAATAGGCAATGCCCCAAATTACCTGGTCCGCAACTGCATATAGAAGTGCAATAATACATGGAAGGCAACAGCATACCGCAATACCAATGATGAATGCCAGTGCAACACAGAATACCACAAAGAAAACATCAAATCCCAGGAAAGCTATACATAACCTGCAAAGCGAGTTAAATTTGTCCAAGGTGAAATTATACGAAGATAACAGCAAATCAGCTGAAAGACAATTCAATTAAGTAATACGAATGAACTAATTCATAATTATATAAGTGAACAAATTGCTTGATAGAGAGTACAGACCAGTATAAAAATGGAGAATCATGGACTAGAGATTGACCACCAGCTGATACCCAGTAAAATCCAATGATCCACCAGATAAAAGAAAACATTGTGTTTGCAGACTCCAAATGCTTTGCTACACTGCAGGGAAGAAAATACAAACGTAAACAAAGCATTACTTTTTTTTTTTCTTTTTCAAATTTTCTTAAGAAAAGAATAACTATAAGTGTCGATATAAAGTCATCACAGATTTAAATGACTAGGGAAAAAAAGCTTAAAAATATCAGAAGTATTGTATCAACATAAATAAAAGTTACAACACATTTACATGTGCACATAATTAAAAAACTAAACACAATCACGATTTGCACATAATTTTAAAAACTAACTTAGGACTGAAGGTTACTGAAGATCTCAGAAGCGGATGGTGCTTGAGCAAACGTACTATGAAACCCCTTTTCCCTAATTTAAATCAGGCACATAGACACTGGTCCCATTTGCAGTCAAATTAACAGAACCAAAGGCCACTTAACAATCGTTTACGAGTGTTTCTGGTTTTCTATAATCAGACCCCCCTGCTATTAAATTTTGGGCAACAACTAAACTTATATACTCCTTCTGGTCCTAAATATAAGATCACATTGATTTTTTTTTTTTTTTTGTGGAGATTAAGGAAGCCAAATAGACCACTTAATTTTAACGTTCATTACATGTAATTGTATTATACAATAGTTTATAAGTGAGGTAAATTAGTTTTACAGAAAAAAAGATAACTAAAGACATTTTAACGTGATTAATTTTACATCATTAATTTCTCCAAAAAAGTTAAAGTGATGCTATAATTAGGACAGTAGAGAGTACAATTCAAGTAATCATCATAAGATAGATTCTATTATCACTCATAATTGATTCAAGCAGGTATTAAAAGTGCAACATCAGAAATCATCCACAAAAATCAAACCAGATGAACCAAAAATTCACCTTGAACCCTCCTGTTCATTAAATTGCGCCAATGCCACATAGTGGCCAGAACCATCCCTAGAACTCGAACTCAGATTCCCACCACTACCTACACTTCCATTCACAGCGTCTGAAGACGGCGAATACTGACGCCGCCGGAGCCGCCGCCGCCGTCTATACTCAACGCAAACGCAGAACACATGAAGGCTACATTGAAGAGCATAGCCAACAATCCACAACCTCAAAGGCACACTCGGCGACTCACTTCGACTCATAATCAAAATTGTAACAGCCACAACAACAAAGACGAAGTTCCAGATAATATCAAGGATCACAACAGGTTTAGAATAAGCCCAATCTCCTTGTCTTTCTTCTAATTGCTCAGCTGCTGTCTCTCTTACCATCATCGATGGCTCTCGCATCATTCTTCGGCCACTTGCTTGCCTTAGGAATCGAGCCGCTTGACGGAGGCTCTGGCGGCGGAGGAATCGACGGCTGGGATTGAATTCATCGGAGGGCCCACCTGGATTTGATATGAACGGAGTCGAATCGAGTAAGTTGTCTTCGGAGGAAGGATTTGGTGACCTAGTTGACGCCATGTCTGATTGAGAGTTCAGGGTAGAAGGGAAATCATGTAGTTGAGGGGATCAAGCGATTTAAGTGCAAATTCGAGGATGATGAATCGTGTGAGAATATTTGAAGATGAACTCAAATTCAAGGGTTGATGATAGTTGAGACGGTGGATTTTGGAGGTGATTGACATAGACCCGGATCCGGATCCGGATCCGATAGGTATTGTCTAAAAACGGGAAAAGTTTCGAACCCTTTTTATTTTCTTGTTGATTGTTGATTGCAAATTGCAAGTGGGACAGCTTATTGTCCGTGGGATTTTCATGAACTATCACGAGAGCACCAAGTTTCAGGCTTTCAGCTATCTGGTATTTTCATTGGGGAATAAAAAAGTTCATAATTATCCAAAATAAATTAAAATAAAAAAGGCTAAATGGGAATCAACAAGACACGTAACATTATTTTACCTTGCTGTTTCAGTTTCTAATTTTTGGATGAATTAGTTATTACATTGAACTTAGATATCAACCTATTAGTTTCTCATTACCACATTTTTTGTATAAATGCATTAGTTACCTTTATTATTTGATTATTAAATGGATAAAATTTCCATGGATTTTAATAGATAAGTTCAATGATAAAAATACAAATATGGTACAAAAAAAAATATTAAAACTACAAAAATCCACATCTGAATTTTTTTATTGTTCTTTCTTGCCAAGTTCTATTTATATGCATAGTTTTTATTTTGAGTTTTCAATTTATGTTTCCTAAAATGAAAACTATTATATAAATTACGAATTTACTGCAAAACGAATACATCAATTTTAAAGTATTCAAAATATTTTATGAATTAACTGCCTGTCTTCATTAAACTAGCTAGATTAATTTTGACCGTAAAACGCGAAATTTATAAATTTTTAAACTGGTGGCACTAGACACGGGTTACTCGCTTGTAGTACGTGTAATACTTAATAGGTAGGAGAAGTTTACTTCAGGCGGTGAACTTGCAAATTGAACTTCATTGTATACGCGTATTTGAAGCCACGTGTCGTGCGGAGAAAGCATGAACTTTTTTAGAAAAAAAGAGTAAGATGGCGTCGCCCGGACTCGAACCGGAGACCTTCAGTGTGTTAGACTGACGTGATAACCAACTACACCACGACACCTTGGTGTTCAAGCATGTTTAACTGCTATTTTAATTTTAGTAATTTGTTATGTGTTATAGTGACCACAAAGCATATATAATACTCCTCCGATCCTAATTATAAGATCACTTTGACTTTTCTTAGAGAAATTAAGATGTAAAATTAATCATATTAAAATGTATATAATTATCTTTTTTCTTCAAAACTAATTAACCTTACTTATAAACTATCGTATAATACACTTACATGTAAGATACATTAAAATTAAGTGGTCTATTTGGTTTTTTTAATAAAAAAAAAAAATTCAAAATGATCTTATATTTAAGACCGGAGTAACCAGTAAGCAGAAAATCAAATATACAAAGGCAGGTCGCACAATTCCTACAGTCTAGCCAGCTCCAGATTTATCACCCACCATCGTGCAAATAGACTAGGCAGAAAGTTTAGACATCATATAGCTTACATTTACGTATTTGATTGAAATCTTGATGCGTCTAACATTATCGACAGGTTCAAATTAGAGCATCCATTTTATATGATTAGCATTTGACAATCCAATTCATCTTTTTTTTTTATTCTTGAATAAAAATAAATCACTTTGGATGACTTGAATGATTATGAAGTATGTAATGTAACGCTCCAAACCGTCAAATTACAAGCCTTGGACTCAACCAATGAGACGAAGATGCTGAAGTCAAAATAGTACATGGAAGTTCACTTGATATACAATTAAATTAGCATCCCATTGTAGGAAATTGGGAGGAGCTCACCGACGTAAATCGGTGAGTTTACATCTAGGAAGTCACATGCATTAAATATGATCACAACTATCTTAAGTAAGCAAGCCATGACAGTAAAGGCTACCACCTAATTTAGTTAAAGCTTGTTAGCAAGTTCATACGCCATGCCACACAATCAGACTAACAGGTCCGAAACCCTTTTGCGCCAACATTTTCACTATCTATAACCCATAGTCAAACTAACCAAACGATCAGAAGCTGGATTGGCGTTGTTAGTGAAGCTTGCATGCATAGCAGATGCCCTCTGTGCGGCCAATTTAGACGAACCAGACCTCTCATATCTTGTCCTCTGTTTTGGAGCACTGAGAGATCTGACCTTTGCCTTGGAAGATTCTGTATAAGCCATATAATTTGGGCAGTCAGAATAAGCACTTACAAAGCTTCTTGAACCATCACTCTTGGTAGGAGTAAAAGGGCTTCTTTTAGAGCTGCTCTCCCTAGAGGACCCAGAAAAAAACAGAGGACTATTGTTTGCTGTGCAGAAGGGGGTCTCATCAACGTCATGCCCTTCAGGTGGGCTGTAAGATTGATGAGCTTTACGATGGATTGGACCGGAATGATGAATTGCTAAGCTCTTTGTGGGAGTCAGAGTTTGACTATAAGGATCAGAAATTAAAGCAAGATTAGTGGTGTGGAAGAGGTTTCTGGCTCTGCGTTTTGGTGCAAAAATTCCTTTCTCGGAATCCATTTCCAGGATCCTTGCATTTCTTTCATAGTCCACACAGGCTCTTACGGACGATCTTAGTCGATTCCATGATTTCTCATCCACCCAACTGTCTGCTGTCTTCCAACATTTCTCCTTATTGCCACTGATCTGGGCATAGGATTTGGAATTATCTCTCTACAGTAACATAAATGCTTTCATTATGAGCAACAGACACCTTAAATGACACAATGAACTGAATCCCTCAATGCAAGAAAAATACCTTGAACATTGATGGTTGATCATATTTCATGCTCTTGGATCTGATTGGGTTTTCTACCTTGTCAGGTGTTGCCGGACCCTGGAAATGAAAGAATTGCATGAGATGAGAATGCGAACATTAACAAATTAAACAGTTTAAACACAATTATATCTAGGCCCACCAGAAAAGGACTAATTATATCATATACTCCCTCGGTCTTAATTATAAGAGCCAGTTGACTTTTTTGGAAAAATTAAAGATGTAAGATACACTACTATGAATTGTTTATATCTGTCTTTTTTCTTCAAAAGCAAGTTATTTTACTTATAAACTATCATATAATCTAATTATATTTCGCATATATTAAGATTTAGGGGCCCAATATGCATCCTTAATCTCCCCTAAAAAAGTCAACTGGCTCTTATAATTAGGACCGGAAGTGGTACTTTGTAACAAAATTACAGTTTATGAAAATGGGATCGTTTATATATCATCAACTTGTGTATTCCAGCAGCACGAATTAACAAATAGTAAAAGCATAATTGAGTGGACAGGAGCATTAATGGAAGAAACCGATAATTAATTACATGGAGGTGGACATTTGATGACCTAAGCCGCCCAGCCCGAACTTGAGCCTGAGATCTCAAGAGTAACCGCATTTTTTGCAGCATCTCCGCCGTCCGCTTCCTCTCCACCTGACCTCTCACCAAAGCCTGAAGCTTTACCAATCCTTTTAGCGCTCGCAGGGCTCTCCTTGCCTATCAAATTCCCAAATTGAATTTCACATCATTCAAAGCCAAGTTCTTTGTCTGATAAATGAACCAAAAACTAGTCCTCTCTGGGCACGTTATGACAAAGGACACGATTTTTTATTTTTATATCTAAACCCAACACAAGATGGAACACCAAGCTTTTATTTTATTTCGTTATACGGGAGAGATAATAAGGCAGTTTCAGAACATGACCAAACTGTTTCGTTCATTTGAAGAGATTTCAGATGGGCGCCAAGTAAAATTAGCACGGAAGGCGCCAAAATGATTGAAATTTTATTTTACAGTGAAAGAAAGGTCTGACACATGACATCAAGAAGACAAGGACGTAACAGAAAAAAGACGCTTTTACAGTATTCGAACAAGAAAAGATAAACATTAAAAATACTCAATCTTCATTGGTCGTTAAACAGCCCGGCCTTTTTTTCTTGGAAAAGTCATACGAGTCCCTCAATAGTATATGATTCCCAAAACCAAAAGATTAAAACCAAAGGTCATTGTTGTTGCCACTATCTCCTAATGGATGGATCAGAGTTAAGTATGGAAAAGGTAATGGTGAAAGCTATATTTTGAAGCAAAACTTTTCAGGCCATCAATTCTGAGTAAAACGACACCAGAAAACAGCTCACTTCGCACCAGTAGGATTAGTGGAAAGGAATATGTCATCTTCACAACCACCAAATGAATAAAACATCTTCTCACAAATAGACCAATCTGCAAAGCAGCTGTCCTATCAGCTTAGAATCAGACTGGACGAAAAAAAATCTGTTCCAGAAATTTCCATATCTTCCTCACAAAAATTCGATCCACTCTTGATCTCTCCATAATTGTTCGCAGTAGGAATCCAAGTTCATTTGCTTTTTAATTTAAAAAAAAAAATCATGAAAATATAAACAACACGCTCATCCTTCTCCAAATGAATAATGATTGTTCGAGATCAAGATGAAATTAAAAAAATCAATGCATTATCGATACACACGAAACACTTTCTCGATTACTGTGGGTTTAAGGTGTGAAGAAGCAGTGAATAACTCGAAAAAAGTGATATACAATGGTTAAGCCCAGGAAATTAAACATTTAAACGGATCTTGCGTTCACACTTCACATGCCAGTAAGTAACTGCCAATAGAAATAAAGACTGAGTAGTAGTAGTAGTAATAATTCTTACGGTTAGCATTAAATAGAGAAAAGAAGAAAACTAACCAGACAGCCACGAAAAGCGGCTTGAATCTTAACGGCGGCACATTCTTCAGGGTTAGCGGTGGGTGGGACGCTACAGTGTCTGAGGGGGGAGGCTGCAGTGACGGCGATGGTGTGATTGTCATTATTATGAATGCCAGCTGTAGCCTCCGTGGCGGCGGCGGAAGGGAGGTTATGGTTTTCTCCGTAAGATTTGACGAAGCTCCATCTACGACGTTTGTGTTTGAGTGATTTGGAAGAGGAAGAAGAGGAATCGGGAGTTTTAAGAGTGAGTAGACCACGAAACCATTTGGATACCTTACCCATATTGGATTACGATGCTGCTACTCACTTCCACATTACATATTCGTTAGAGAGAGAGAGAGGGAGGACATGGAGGGAGGAAGAAGAGAGGTTTGTTGTTTGTGTGAGGGAACCATGCGGTTATTACACGGAGTCGAAGCTAGTTAAGTAGTTATGAACTGAAAGGGCATAGTGATCTGCGTGCATTTTATTATTCTTTTTCTTCTTCTTTTTTATTTCTTCTCCTCTTTTTTATTTTTTTATTTTTGGCGGCAAAGCAAACCAAAATTTTACTTTTATTGTGGGAAACAAACAGGGAGGGGGGAATTTTAAGTAGTTTGTGTATGAGAACTTCAAGTCAACGATTGTACCACGTGCTTTGTTGGTTATGTACTACCTCCAAATTTTCTTGTGATGCATGTGCAACTTATATAGTGCATATAGATTATTTTTAGTTTTTTACCCACTTAGTGAAGACCGAGTGGTAGAGCTGGTAATTCAGGCCAAGCCCATTGGGCCGGTCCTTTTAAGCCCTAGGTCTTCAAGGGTCGGACTTTGATTTTGGAGGCTTCAAAAAGGAATCGGACTTCACGGGCTGGCCCTGTAGGGCTGAGGGCTTCAAAGGGCCGGCCCTTTAAGCATGTCATATATATATATTAAAAAAAAATAACAACTACAAAATAAAACAATTAATTAAAGGTAAGAAAACCATAATACTTAATTCCCAATATTTATCATTGTTTGATAATTTCTTCGTGAGTGGGTTATTTATAAATATGGACAATATTTATTAAAATAATTAATTAAAAATAAACATATATTTTGTGACTTATATAAAAATATGGACAATATTTATCATTACTTGATCATTTCTTAGTGTTTGTTGTTTATTGGTGTTTGTATTGTAAATTAAAATTGATATTTATGTTGACGATGAGGATTTTTTCTTTAATTTTTTCTATAGAAAAAAAATTAAAAAATAATGTATAAATGTTAATCGGGCCGGGCCGGCCTTGAGCCCTGCCATTCAAGGGTCGGACTTTGAAAAATACGGATATTTACACTACCCCGGCTTTTCGGGCCGGCCCTTTTAAGGCCCTAGCCCTTGAAGGCGATGCACAGCTCTACCGAGTGGGGCTGATCTCCTCAAATACTAACCTTTGTTAGGCCATGATGATTGGATTAGTTGTTGTAGAATAATTTGAGAGAAAAAGCTGAAAATGTATTTTTAGATAATAGATTATGAGGAATAACTTCTGAAATTGTAGAAATAAACAGTTTCTGATAAAAATCTAGGTTTTTTGCCCAAAACCTAGGTTTACAGGGTAAAAAACGATTATGAAAAAGCTGTGAGTGTATGTCTGGCTTAACCAAAACCTAGTTTTAATAGTTTAAAGTTATTCTGAAAAAGTTGAGGGTGTTTGATTGCCTTATTTCAAAAATCAAAACCATGGTTTGAAACTCTAAAGGCGCTTTTTTGAAATTACCAAAACAGGCACTTAAACTGATAGATACATGTAAGTTTTTAATAAAATATTATTCCCTCATCCTTGTATAACACTTATTTAAAGAGTTGATCTTAATTCAGGATAAAATCTTTCATTTCTAATTTTTATCAATGTTGTTAAAATTGCTCTCGTTGATATCCCTTATCAATAATAAAGTAAAAAGATCGACGAAAAACCCCCTTCTTTGTAGTCATTTTCTTTTCTTCTTCCTTAATCCTCCCATCGATTTAATATTATAGCTGAAAAAGCAAATATATATATAGAGAGAGAGAGAGAGGAATAGGGAGACAATGTAAATGAGAGAGTATAAATGAGAGTCAGAGAGCATTATGGTCTCATAATTTTTATTTTTTAGCCATCAAATTTGATGGATTGATAAGATTAAAATAGAGAAGGATAAGAAGATTAAAAAAAAGGAGGCTTCACACCCAAAAGAGATGGAAGGAATTAAGAAACATGATTACAATGTTTTATAAAAAACATACCAAATTAATTAATCAGACTAACATATTAATTTGATTAAATTAGGTAGATATGTCATATATTTAGGATTGAACAGAGTATGTGACATTGTAATAAAATAATCTAGAGCCGGTAATACGAGCCGGAGCCCGTGGGCCAACCCGAAACCCGTAAAAAAAAGAAGGTTATGGGCTCAGAAAAATATGGCCCATATTAAAATGGGTCTTTTGGGCCCAAACCCTTTACAGGCTAACCCGTCAAACCCGTAGACCAACCCGAACCCCGTTTTCCTTTTTTAAAAAAAGAAAGAAAGAAAAACGATATAATAAATATAACAGAGAGGTGATGTAAAAAGTAAAAATATAATAATATTTAAATGATAAAAATATAATATTTTCTTTTCTTTTTATTAGTGTTATTTTATTTGATTTTGGGTCCTCACTTACACCGAAGATAGTCCTCACTTTGCTAATTACTCCATCCGGCCCTAAATATAAGAGTACTTTGACTTTTTTGTGGAAGTTATGGAAGCAAATTAGACCATTAAATTATAATATATGTCACATGTAATTAGATTATATGTTAGTTTATAAGTAGAACAAATTAGTTTTGAAGAAAAAAGATAAATATAGACAATTTAAAGTGATTAATTTTGCATCCTTGGTTTCTCAAACAAGTCAAAGTGATCTTATAATTATGACTAGATGAAGTATATAGTAAAACCGGGGCTCATTCGAAAAAAAATGGAAAAAATTGATAAAAAGGGGCTTAAAAAGGTTTTTTTTCCCTAGCCCGAAACCCGAACAATATGGTCCGAGCTAAAAAATCAAGCCCATATTTAAAACGGGTTTTTTTGGGCTAGGCCCATTTTTTCACGGGCTTTCCCGAACCCGTCGAGCCCGCCCGTATTACCAGCTCTAAAATAATCTATTCAACTTATTTAATCTCCTCAAAATAGTCAACCGATGTTACATTAACAAATATACTTACTACTCCCTCATGTCCTAAATATGATACATACTTAGTTAATTTGACTAGATTAAGGATATTAATTAAGTTAGTTAAAATCTAATGATATTACCAAAAAAAACTCTAACCATCTACCTTTGTTTCCACACTCTCTCTTTTACTTATTTATTATTAAAGAGTATCAATAAGAATAATTTTAAAAAAATTAAAAAAATGTCTTATAATTAGGACTAAATTCTTATTGTCATGTTGATCCAACATTTAACAACCCAAAAAAAAAAAAAGGGAAGTATTTCCTTTTTCCTCGGTACCACTGTCCTCACTCCTCACTCACAACTCACATCATCCACTGTCCTCACTCCTCACTCACAACTCACATCATCACTCACAACTCACATCATCCACTGTCCTCACTCCTCACTCACAACTCACATCATCCTTCGTGACTTCGTTATCCACATGGTGATATCGATGTTTGAATTATATATAGACATCATAATCCAGTTATCGATATCTCACAATAAACACCAACCCTCCCAATCACACACGTCATACTAATACTCTTCGTGTAGTCTCTGTGCATGTATAAAATGTTAGGAAACTATATGCTCCACTTAACAATAATGTGATTAAGTCTCCATTAAGAAATTAGTCTATTAACTTCTTCAAATTTGTGAAAACAGTTAATGCTCATAAGACCTTGTTTATAAAGTTACTTTCAACGTATTTTACATAGAAAAAAACTATTAAACTTCATTTAAGTGTAAAGTATACCTTAACATTCAACAATTTTTTTAAATTGTATCCCTCTTCAATGTAAATTAAATTCTATACTTATTAGAATAAAGTCAATACAATAATAAATGAATGGAAAAATTATTAAGAATTCTCAAAAGTCAAACATTTTGAGGCCTTTTTAGAGACTTAAATGTAATTAGTTTCTGCATTAAATGATGTAAATTAAACATTCCCTTTTTTATCAATAAAAGACAATATATTAATATTAGCAAAATGACATACAGCAAGCCAAGTCCATAGTTATATTACATATGCCAAACCCAATTAAAAGTAAAAATATTCAGAACAAACCAAAAGTGGGCTAGCTGTTGGGCTTTTAATAGAAACAACATCAATAAAAGTACTACTTGAAAAGGCTTCAAGTGTCGGCATAAAAAAATTGGGCAATTAATTACAGGTCCCGTGTAAGGAACTTAATTAAGATGAGATCCCATGAAATCACCTAATTAATCTGAGGTCCCTACCAAAAAGTTGTTATGGCAGGCCAAAAAGTTGTTATTGCAGGCCGAAAAATTGTTATTGCAGGCCAAAAAGTTGTTAGTGACTAAACATTCACTAACAACTTTTTGGCCTGCAATAACAACGCCCTGCCATAACAACTTGTGGCCTGAAAATCTCTCTTGGTCTGTAACAACTTTTGACCTTGCGATAACAACTTTTTGACCTACAGTAACAACTTCGTGGGACCTCATATTAATTAGGTGATTTCGTTGGACCTCATCTTAATTAAGTCCTTTACACGGGACCTGTAATTAATTACCCCTAAAAAATGCTTCAAGTGAGTTGCAATCCAATTGACCACAATTTGAGAGTCCATAGATTATCATCTTTACCATCAAAATGGAGCTTAGTAGTCCATTATTATCATCTTTACCATCACAATCACTAGTAAATATTTTTTTTTTGAAAATTCACTTGCAAATAAACCAATTGACTTTTAAAGTATTTATTTTTCCCCATAAAAGAAATATAATTAAGACGGGTCCCACAGAGTTGTAATCACTTGGTCACAAGTTGTTGTCGAGAGGCCAAAACTTGTTATTTACAAGTCTGTAGAGGACCTCATCTTAATTATGTTTTTTCTTTGTATCTCTAATTAATTTTCCAAAAAAAAGAACTTCTATATGTTTTTTAAGTTTTATTTGTAAATGTAAGAAGTTTGAGCGCATTTGACATCTTAGTATTGCAACGATGCGTTTAGCAGTTGGGTTGTCCTCGTTCAAATTCAAAAACGGTCTTCTTCAACCATAGCATAACCGCTCACAACATCAGTCATGCATGCATAGTAAAGCCAAAAATAATGTGATCCTATTTCTTCCATCCATACTTCACTGTTTCCATCAAAATTCAACATTTATTATTAAACAATCCTCCTAAACCGTATTGTTCCATCGCGCTTAAGTAATATTTCATTGGTCATTCCAGAAGTAACCCACTAATGATTGAACTTTTTTGAGCAAGAAAATGGAAGTGCAGAGAACAACGATCATCTTCTTAACCCTTTGGTTTCTTAATTTTCTGAATCCGTTAGATGTTGCTGGAGTTCAGATTATCTCTAAATCAAGGCTCGAGAAATGTGAGAGGAATTCCAACTCCGACGATCTCAATTGTACTATGAAAATCGTTGTGAACATGGCTGTTCCAAGTGGTTCGGTAATCTTCACTCACTTCTTTGAACTCACTTTCTTTCTCCCCGTGAGTTTCAAGGGATTTCTGCTAGTTGAACGAAAAAACAAAAGTGTAATGTAAATTTTGGCAGAAAGAGCGTAGTGTATTCAAGTGAAATAGAACGCTTAGGGTTGAAGTTATCTCACATTTCCCTCTATAAGAAGTATTTTTCTTTAATTGTTTTCCTTAAATGGGTATTTATTTTTTTTCATGTTAGAGTGGAGGAGAAGCCTCAATTGTTGCAGAAATTGTGGAGGTGGAGGAAAATTCAACCAACAAAGTGCAGACATTGCGAATACCACCTATCATTACAGTCAACAAATCTGCTGCTTATGCTTTGTATGAATTAACATACATACGGGTATGAGAGTTTTCTTTTTCACGTTTCTCCTAAATCCCAACTTTTAGTCATTATAGTTACTTTTTGTTAGCAAGATGACATTTTTACAGGATGTTCCATACAAACCTGAAGAGTATTATGTTAAGACGCGGAAATGTGAGCCAGATGCTGGTGAAGAAGTTGTAAAAATATGCACGAGGTAAGCCATGTTTGATTGCTATTATTAATCTGAGATTTATCCTACCTTCACAGTGTAATGCATTATGGATTTTACTGATTTTTGCTCTGCAGGCTGCGAGATGATGAGGGCCATGTTATCGATAAAACTCAGGTAAAGTTTTTACCTACCATGTTGGATTTGCTTTTAAGGCTATGACCAACTTACCTCAAAACGAGTCATTTGATTACTTAAAACACAATGCTAGATTTCTTTATTCGGTTATGCCTTTTCCTTTTCCTCTTCAATTTCCTATGTAACATGTTATCTCTTTTCGTTATCTTATTCAGCCAATTTGTTGCCCATGTGGGCCTCAGCGTCGGATGCCTTCATCATGTGGAAATTTCTGTAAGCACTTTGATGATCTTATGATTTTTTATTTTAAATTTTGAGGCTAGATGTAAGCCTGGAACTGATAGGGCTTGGTGATATGGATATGACTAGTTGACAAAATGACAAAAGGAAAGGCCAACACTGCACATTGTGTTCGTTTTCCAGGCGAATGGCAAGCTACTCCCATCTCTTTTTATCCATTATGATTTTTTCCAATAGTTGATTCGATTTTGTATATGTCAATGAATTAATAGCATACACCATCTTTCTTTCCTTAACTTATTTTGTTGCCTACCAATTCAGGTTTCATGTTTTTGGTATTGGGCGACGGACATTGGGATTTAGTGTTCATATTCAAGTGAAAACTGGAACGAAAGTTTCGGTATGTAATTGTTGGTTTATCTGAATAATATAGCAGTCCAATGATTCATCAATCCCCTTGTGCCACAGATTTTGTATTCCATGACATCATGTTGGGTTTCTTTACTACAGGGGACAGCTTTTAATGAGCAATGTAATTCCTAATATTTTTTCCTTAATTTTAGTAACTGATAGCATGAAATCACCGCTAGCCATGGAGTTATCTGGCCTATTAGTGTTGGCCATAACAGTCTACTGATTATTTTATTCCTTTATTTGTTGCTTTCTAATTCATTTGGTATAGTTCTGATTGCTCTTTTGTCTTTGATTCCTTTATTTGTTTTGCAATTTTGTTTTTGTTTTCTGAACTTCCCTTACCCTTCCAGGTTTCTTTGTATTCAATAGAGATTTTATTTGTTTATAATTTGGTCAGCAGGAAGTGGTTGTAGGTCCTGAAAATAGAACAGCAACATCTGACGGCAACTTTTTGAGGGTTAATCTTATTGGAGATTTTGTTGGATATACAAATATACCATCTTTTGAGGATTTCTATCTTGTTGTTCCAAGGCAGGTATGCTTGTTTAATTGATATAACCACAAATGGCATTTATTGATTTAACTGTAAGCAATATATTGAAAACAATAGATGTTTTCATGCTTTTCTTTGATTGGCAGGGTGGCCCTGGTCAACCACAGGATTTGGGGGGAAACTTTTCTGCATGGATGCTGTTAGAGAGAGTGAGATTTACCTTAGATGGTCTGGAATGTAATAAAATTGGTGTCAGTTATGAAGCTTTCAATGGACAGCCAAACTTTTGCGCCTCACCTTTTTGGAGTTGCTTGCATAATCAATTGTGGAACTTTCGGGAGGTTGGTAACATTAAACTGCAATATGCTTATTAAATTTCCTAGTAACTATCTCCTTTTCATTTCCTTGTTTTGGGTAGGATCTCTTCCCTACTTTTTTATCCCTATTTTCTGCATTTTTATGGAATTATGTGCGAAGTAGTTTTTTGCAGTGTTCTACCCGTTCTACCGCTTAAATATGTGAAATGGATAAACTTTCATTGGTCGATTTTATATATTTTTCTTCTTGTTGATGTTGTTGTTGTAATGTGCAAATAAAATTTCTTGTCCTCAACAGGCTGACCTAAACAGAGTCAGTAGGAATCAGGTTCCACTCTATGGTGTGGAAGGAAGGTTTGAAAGGATAAACCAGCATCCAGTATGTTGCAGTAATTGTAGTTTGCATTTACTTTGGTTTTTATATTTGAAAGTATATGTAACTTGACTTGGTGGCAGAATTCAGGGACCCATTCTTTCTCCATAGGAATCACTGAAGTTCTTAATACAAACCTTGTGATAGAATTAAGTGCCAATGACGTAGATTATGTCTTCCAAAGGTATATTATATTAGTTTCAGTCGTTTTTTTCTTTATTTTTGTTAATTTAATCATCAGAGTTTATTTTTGTTGTTATTTAAACGAAGTAGACAATGAAGTTCCCAATTTTATAAGGAAGTATCATTGCTCAAAAAGATGTCTTAATGGAGACGGAACTTTGAAAAAAATGGCAGAGAAATGTAGTTGATTTTCGGCAAATGGCTTTGATTTCCCTGGAATTAAAACAGCATTTTGTTTCTTCATGTGTTAACATAAATGCTTTTCTCTAGGAGCCCTGGAAAAATTGTAAGTGTCAGCGTCCCTACATTTGAAGCTTTAACTCAATCTGGAGTTGCAACCATCACTACTAAGAATACTGGTGAGGTGGAAGCATCATATAGTTTGACGGTAGTTTGCTGTTCAACTTTTCCTATCATAGTTCCTCAGATTTCTCCTATCATAGTTTCAATCTCACTTTTGTTTATTTGGACTGTTTTAGTCTGTTGAATTGTGTGTGGTAATCAAATTTCTGTAATGAACTAGGAAAATAGAAGTAACTGATCCATGATGTTTTTAATTTCAACAAACGCATCAACTGCGCTTGCATTGTTGTACTTTCTAGAAAGGGATCTACAAGTTATTTCGATTTTAATGTATTTTATTGTCTTTCAGTTTAATTGCTCAAATGATGTCACTTTGATGGAGGTACTTCCAGCGTTTCCCCCATCCATTTTTTCCAATTTTATTGGTAATTATTTGTGGATTATACTTAGAGTTCTTATGGTTTCAGGAGCAATTCTTAATAATGAAGCCGAATGAGATTACCACCCGATCATTTAAAGTCTTCCCAACCACAAATCAAGCTGCAAAATACATCTGTGCAGGTACATTTGATGCTCATGGTTGTATTGCGTTATTATCTGTTGTGAGGACAAAAGGCCAGAAGAACTTTTTTCTTTAATGTCTTCTATTTGTTTTTGTTTTTTGAAGCTATACTAAAGGACTCTGATTACAACGAAGTTGATAGAGCTGAGTGCCAGTTTACTACTACAGCAACCGTTCTCGACAATGGAACTCTGGTCTCTTCCTTTATTGTATCTGAACTATGTTGAGTTTTCTTTGAATGATTCAAACCATGACATGAAATTATAATCGACAAAATTATGGGATTATGAGTACAAGAACTTGTAAAATGCAACACATTTCATATTACATCAGCTTCGAATGAGCATGCTAGAAATTCTGACATAATTAAATGGTACGAAAATAAGAGCATTTGAATTTGAGTAACATTCACCTGTTCTTTTAGCGCAGGGTATACCTTTTCAGCCACCCGAGACTGGTAAAAATGGTTTCTTTGGTTCTGTTGAAATCATATTGAACAAAATATGGGCAAGTATTAAAGATTTCATCATTGGAAAAAATTGCAGGTATTATTTTATTAGTGAAATTTTATATTATTTTTATCACACCAGATTACATTTGAAATATGTGGATTTCTTGAGTGTTATAAACTCCATTAATTGGTCGAATTTTAATTTTATTCCTATTAAAGAGGAAATTTCATTTATCAGTCAATATTGAATTGTATTTCCACATAACCACGGAAATCGTTTATCTACAGAAGTGAAACGTGGAAAGATGAGTGTTTGTTGTATTATGTACTTGTACCTTTTTCATATTGTTTTTTTTCCCTTCTTTTTTTGCCTTGCTCTCCATGCCAAATTATCTAATGCAATAACTTGTATGAATGAACAGACAAAAATGCTCAGGGTTTTTTGACTTGCGGTGCCACATACAGTACATATGCTTGAGTTGGATAGTGCTGTTTGGTCTGTTCTTGGCAATTGTTCCAGTTGGTATGGCTTTAAATTAGTGCATATGTCAGTATCCTAAACGTAAATAATAAATTATTACTACCTCCGGTACTTAAGATTTAGTTTGTAGTGCTAATTTTACTACGAATTAGACCACATATTAAGGACCTATGGTAGTATATATGCATGGATCATAGATACTGTTAAGTTGAATTGCAGTGCTTGTGCTATTATGGCTTTTGCACGAGAAAGGATTATTTGATCCTCTTTATGAATGGTGGGAAGATACATGTGGCGATGATGATCAGAGGATTTTGGATAACCACAAGTTAAGAACTGGGAGGGGACACCATCACATTCATGATACCCCACATCATAGGCAGGAACTGAAGCACCCTAGGCATGGCTCCCATCATAGGCGAAAAAGCTGCAATAATAATGGCCACAAGCATAAGCATTCCCAGAGAGATTCTGATAATTACTATTATCTTCACAACGTTCAGAAAGATATACACAAGCATGGGCACAAGAAGGATATGGATATTATGAAGCACGTTGATGACAAAGTTTGGAATCACAGGCACAGAAAGGAAGGACACACTTCAAAGGGAACAGAGGAAGTGACCAGACATGACAAAGAATCAAGAAAAATATGACAAACACCAAAAAAGCTAGATTGAGCTGGAGGTTAAGCAGAGAAACAAGTGACCCTAATATATATGGTTACCATCAACTTTTAGTCTTTGAATTTTCCTATCTTTTTTCTCTTTACTTGGACCCTCCTCTTCCTCTAATGTTGAGATGGTCAATAGCTGAGGAAGGTATGTTATTGGAAGATGTATGTTATGTAATGTAATGTAACGTTGTGAAGTGGGAGATAATCAAACAGAAAGGATACGATTTATAGTTTGATATATATAGATGCCGCATGTTACAAAGTGAAAATTTCCCCTCCTCGTCTCTTATACCTTTTTGGGATTTCATGTACGCTTTTTAAAATTTCTTTTTCGGATCTTTCCTTTTCCCTTCAACAGTATATTGAGTATCTAACTCAAGTATGGAACAAAGTTGTTTATAGTGACCTGAACAAAACTTGAGGGACTTTCCCTGTTAGTACTCTGGCTTCCATTAGGTCTTGACATGCTCTTCTTGAAAATACCATTGGTTGAGAACATGCCAAGTATAATCCTTCTCTATATCATGATGTTACCATATTCACGCCTTTGCATATTTCTGGTTTCTGCGTCTTTTGGTCTTTCTCTATGATTTGAACGTGATAACCATCTGGGAATTGTAAACCAGGAGTTCTTAGAATGTTCCCTCCTCTGATGGGTCGCCACCTGAAATAATTTAGATGCTCAAGTGGGTTACTCTGAGCTTCACATTTGAACAAACCACGCTGACAAACATGCATGAGACACATCGTGGTTTTGGTTCTCTTGATTTCAAATCATGTTTTATGGTTTTCTATTTCGTAAAGATTTGATTGACTTAACGATTTTAAATGGCGGGATCAAAACCAAAACTCAATAAAAGTCCAAGATCAAAACAAAAGCTTGTCATATCCCTGCACTTTGATCGAGTTTCGGTTCTAGTCTTTGTACTTTTAATAAATTTTAGTTAGCGCTATTAAGCTCAAACCATCAAGAACCCCTATTCGAAACTACATGCACTTAACCAAAATTCAACTATTACAAGGACTCATAATAATATTAACCATTCTTAATTACCTGAATTTTGTCACCAAACAATGAAGAAAGACAGCCATTTGAACCTTAGTGAACTCTGTTCCAACACAAAATCTCATTCCCCCACCAAAAGCCATGAAATTTTTTGATGCACCGTTTGTTTCCACTCCCTACAAGCAATAACCACAAAATATATTTTAGAAAGAAAAAAAAGCTATATTCTTGTATCCTTTTGAAAAAAAAAAAAAAGCTATGGAATAAGACAAATGAGGTTTAAACTAGTGTGAGTCTCGTGTATCATGTATAGAATGTATAAATATACAAGTTTTGACCCACCTGCCATCTCCATGGGTTGACAGAAAGAGGATCCTTATATATAGTAGGGTTCAAATGTACAGCTGGGGGACAGGCCATGACTGCCCAACCTGCAGGTATGGTATAACCTGAAGTGCCCACCCAATTATGTGACTCTGTGAGATTTGGTCATTGCATAAAATAATAGGCTAAGAATAATATGCTGATCACTCACCCTTGAAATTAATTTCCCTCAATGCCTTTCGGAAGATTCCTGGAACTATATTTGCGAGTCTCACGGTTTCATTTATGAACTGTGATCAGATTCATCAATCATGCCCCATATTAGTGACCCCATATACAAAGAATGTATCTTTAAATTTGTCTTTAAAAGAATTAAAATAAAAATCTTGTCCCACCTGAAATGTAAATGTCATTGATCTGTATTCTTTCCACGTGACGCCTGAGTTAGGATCTTCACGTTGCTTCAGAATGGCTTCATGTTCTTCCTAATCAAAGTACAATAGTCAGAGCTTTTTTAAATACCTTGGACTGCACAATGTGGGAAATTATAAAAGTATAAACCATAAATTATGGTAAAGTTTCTTAATATTAATTTCACATACTTCTAATCCCTTGAGCACTAAGGGATTGTCCGCGAGGGATTTGGTGGCACAGGTAAGAGCCAGGGAGGTGGTTTCAAAGCTTGCAAAAAGAAGCACGAACATGAGGTCAAGAGCTATCTCTTCTGTAAGTATTGTTCCTTCTTTCTGAAGTTCTTCAACCACATAATCGAAAAAATCACTTTGATGTTTCCTAGGCCTTGCTCTTCTTTCTTGCAGCATGTTCTTCAGCATCTTCATTGCCTTTTTCCTACCCTGAGATTGAGAGTCAAAAGGGGTAAGCTTCACTTTTTGAAATCTTCATTGAAAAAAAGGCTTAAGAAACTGGCTTGGTTTTGTCAGATTTACCTGAAGACATTTGTAATAGGCTGTTCCAGGAATGTCAAGAGGGAATGATATGAGTCCTTGGATAAATGCAACAAAGTTCTTCCTTAAGTTCTCTGAGGACTTGGAAGAATCGTAACTGATGAGTTTTTTAGCGGTTAAATCAAATATCATCTGTAAAAATATCAAAATATTCATCAATTAAATTTCTGATTGAGAAAACAAGTAGTTATCAACGTTATCAGTAGTAATCATCAAAACTACCTTTGCTGTTTCTTCCTTCAATTCAACACTTTCCTGGAAGGACCACTTCTGCAATGATGCACAAACTGTTTGTTCAACTTCAGAGATCATATTCTTAAGGCTCTCAGGACCAAACAATTGTAGTACCATGTTCTTGAGGTATTTATACATAAAACCATGCAAAGAACCGACATTTTGTCTCCCAAATATCTCTGTGAAGGTATCTGGGTACCAGCTCTGGAACAAGTGTCCTTCTTGTTGGAAGATGAAGTGATTAAGACCTGGGTCTGTTGATACCACAACTGGTCGTCCTACCAAGTTGGTCTTGAATATTGGACCATACCTGAATCATTCAAAAAATGGATTACAAAGTCAAGTTAAATAACTTTGACATGAAAAAAGTACATTTCTTTCGAAACAAAAAGAAAGCTTTATGACTCTGACTTACTTTTCCATCCTCATTTTGATGAAGGGAGGAATGTTATTAGAAGTGTTTGGGGAGAAAAACTGAAGGGTTTCACCAAGAAGTGGCAATCCCATGGAACCAGGTGGGAGTTTCCCATTGCAACTGGGATTTCTCCATTTGTAAACCCAATGTGTAATCCATATAAGAACCACTGCTCCAACAAATAAACACCACATTTTTTTCTATACTTTTTCTTAATAATTGCTTGCTCACTTGTTGAGAGAAAATACTACTATATATGAAAAAGTGAAAGCTTTTTGACAGAAGAGGAAAGGACAGGTTCAAAGAAATGAATATGAGGGAGAGATCCTAAGGTGAGAAGAAGGGGAAGAATGAGACAGAAAGGAGTAGACAGTGCTGGCATGCATCTCAGAAGATCTACTTTAAATAGGCAGGCCACGTCCTAAGGAAAATAATATATTATTAATAATTTTGAGCTTCTCTTTGTTTCGTGCAGTTGGTTGCTCAAAAAGCTGTATTGAGTAGTTGGAGATATAATAGAATAGTTGGTGTTATATATTTGTATAGACAAGTTACTGGTAATATTATAATTTTGCTTTGTCAACTGCATATATGATGTGTTCAAAAAAGGCCTTGCATCGTACGAAATTTACCCAGATGATTCCTTTCCCTCATGTCTTCACTCTTAAAACAAATACTTTTACTTTTTCAATTTTCATATTTCCCTGATTATTGTTATGACCAAATGTGACAAGAAACTTAGGAAGCACAGCATTTTTTTAAGGAGATTTTGAGGGAATTTCCTAGATTTGATTGGAGTATGGTAGAGATTCAAAGAATCTGTATGACGAAACTGAGCATCTCAAGTAAATCTTCCACGGATCATTAAATGCTTAAAAGTCTACAACTTTCTGAAGCTGAAGCTTTAACCAACTTGGAATATATATTTTGCAATATCTATGCTAAATATTATTCAATCTAAGAGGTTGATGATACCCACAAGAGAAGCCACACCATTTTACTCTTGTTCCTTTGTTCTTATAATTGGAAAAATCTTTTCCTAGATCTTCCTTCCCAGAACCAAATAGATAACACGTTCCCATATCGACTAATAAAATGCTCTATCTTACGACACACACACATCTCATTGGTGATTGAATATCTGGAGTGTTCTGGAAAGTCCATCCAACAACTACTATACATGGTCTTGTCTTTATTTATTGATATGGTAAAAGTTTAGTTATTGAGCACCGCCCAATCTGTCCATTGAGCCACGGTCTTGACCACATTATTGCAACAATTACCATGATAATAGGTAGGTTTACTGTGTGAAAGAAGACCCACCATTATTGCTTTTCCAATTTAAATATCTTCATTTGGATATGGTGTCACCTCAGAATTGGTTGGATACAATTAATCAGGACAGTGTAATCAAATTGGACAATGTGCACTAATAGAAACTGGTCTTTCCCAAATATCTGGCTATGGGTTTTGAAGTTTCTTTACATATAAAAGTAGAGCATGTAAAGTTGGTTTAGGAGGAGATATGTCTCATTAGCTGTCAGAAGTGTGTTTATTATGAGATCATGAGAAAAGCTCTTAAGCACTAATTAATCAAAGATTATCAAAGTTTTTTCCATTTAATCGTGGATCTTTGTTCTCTTCAACGCCTATATAGTGAAGTAATGGTTGAATATGTTCTAAATCCAGCAAAAGGATGAGTTAGAGTATTGCTTCACTTTTTGGCATGAACTTGGAAAGGTACTACGAAAAAGATGGGGCAATAACGCTGGATCAAATGAACCCTTTTTTATTTTTTCAAGTTTACAACTTGTTTCACAACTGGTATAGTGTTATGAGGTCATGCAGAGGCTTTTCTTTAATTTTATTATTCTTACCTCCCTTTTGCTCCCTCCCTCTATCTGTCTTTTCCCTTTTTGAGAAAGTATGGTTTTTCCAATAAAAATATGGTTTGGAGAGAACTGAAATGTTGTTGTGAGATTATAGGGTCCTACATGTCTGATTGTTAAATGGCACAAAATCTTATGGTGGGTACCCATTAGCAGCTGGTCCACTTCAGATATCCTGTTCCATGTTCCATTTGATGCTATTGATTCACATTCATTTGTTAAGACCATCCATTTAACCTTTTTTTTCCCCCTTTTTTTGGGTTGATATGTGTGGATCCATAAAGTTGACTTCGAAGATTTGATTATGAACCCTCATTGTTTCATTATTATTCAATGCGTTACACATTCAAAATTCCTTTCACAACATCCAAATATGCTCATCAATATTATTATCTTTCATGACCATTATTTTGACAGTTATAAGTAGGTATGCTTTTGTTAAAAGTAATCATATTTGAGACAATATCAAATGCAATCTCCCAATGAAATTTTGAACATTGATTTATCATTTTGAGAGACTGCCCTTTCCTTTAGACACAACTTCAGTTAGTTTTTTCCATCACCATTATTATGATCAAATATTTTGGACTAAAAACTCAAGTCCTTAACTAGTGCGGAACAATTCTTTTCTTATTTTAATTACATACACTCAAAATATACATTTGTTTTAAAAATAACCTTGGGAATATGCAATAGCAAAATAATTATAATCCAATCAAATATTATATTTTAAGGACCGGAAGTAGTACATAATTGTTTGGAACAATTTAAAAAACATTTTTTGACTATGAGACAAAACTCCTCTCATATATCATACAAAATCTCTTAAAATAAATTAATCTAAACAAACATAAAACATTGAGAAATAATCAAAAGAAAATCACATGCGAAATAAGCTTCGTTGTTCCATGCAATATGCATATGGAATATATAAGCCGAATTAACATTTTCCAGTCCAACCACTTGGTAAATGCGGATCAAAATCATACTTCCTAGTGCACTAAGAAACTACAAATATGTGCGTGTTCCCAATTTGTAAGACTGCTCATATAATTAAAGAAAAGAAGGGAACTTGATGTTGTGTTATAATTCACTTTTTGCATCCTAAGGAATCAAAGTAGACCTTGACACGCTAAGATCTAGCCTGACTTCATCACACATGTGTACGTGCTACTGATTACTACTCCATCCGTCCCATAATATAAGGTCCAATTTTTTGAATGATCTTATCCCAAAATATAAGGTCCTATTTGACTTTGTTTGAGTAATAAATGTGTTTTTCCCCAGTTAACCCATGCATTAATTTTCCCACACATTATCTTTCATCTTCTTTGCATAATTATCCTCTCTCTTACTCATTCATAAATAAAGGCAACTTTGGAAAAAATGGTATATTTCCTACACATTTATTGTCTTTAACTAACTCTAACTAATTTTTTAGGAACCCACAAATCGGTTAAAAAGACCTTATATTATGGGACGGAGGGAGTATAAACCAAGTTTTTATTACACATACCAGTAGTACATTAACTTATGTTCAGGAAGCAAATTATTATAAATATATATATATATATATATATATATTGTCAATACTTATTGGAGACGTCATGTTATATAAAGGGATGAATAAGGTATAGTCAAAGTGATTAATTAAGCGAAACCATCCCGATTAACAGGAGCTAAGCACGAAATTTTTTTGTTCTTAATTAACCTAATTGATGATAGAAGACAAGAGAAAGGTTGATAAGAGTGCTGTTATATCCTATAAATAGAAGTTTAGTCCCTTAAAATGCAAGATTCTTAAGTCCATTTTGTCGACCTCAGTACAATTCTATGCCATTTTATATTGCTTTTTCTAATGCCATTTATCTTTGCTCTTCCGTATCTGGTCCTGACCATCAAATAATTGACCCTTTATTTGCAATACAAGGCACACCTTTGAAAATATATTACTGTATGTTTTTTTAGGGGACCGTTGCAATATTGAATAAGCAAAAGCCCCTTTATATGCTCTTGACATTACACGTGTTTGGTTCAGAAGTCAAAACTATACCCTTTGAAGATGGTATGGTAAAAGTCGTTAAATGTAAGCACATCTTTCTTTCAACTTCGTCCTCGGCTTTTGCATAACAGATTTCACGCCAATAAAATGGATTGATTGTGAAGACAGATATGTTCGACTTTTTCATTTTGGCCAATGCATTTCTTCGATCTGTAAATGACAAGTTCCCCATATTTTTCTTTCTTTCTTCTTTTTTATAGAACGAAAAGATGTACATAAAAAATTATAACAAGTTGCGAGAAAATAAGAAGCGAACGCACCAAGCAAGCTGTGAGACATCATCCATGAGTTGATAATGGAAATAGGAAATGAGAGTTTTTACATCCAATAAACTCTTACTTAAAATTTAATATCTTTTTAAGAATAAAATAGAAATAACGTAAATTCAAACCTCAAACAGTAAGAAAAATGGTTTGAAAGAAAAAGATATTTTATAATATTTTTTAAAAAATGAGACATAAAAATGTTTTATGAATGTTTTAATTTAAAATTCAATAATGTAGTTGAGAGAATCATTATAAAAACCTAAAGAAAGATTATGATCAAGGTTCAAAAACCCGGACCGGGGATCGACTCGGCCAATACACTAGGTCAGGGGTTCAACCGATGGTTAACTCGAGGTCAAACCGGCCAAATTAAATTAATATAATTTAATAATTAATAACATAACATACCAACATTCATGTCAAAATATAAGAAAATCCAACAAAAATCTAATTGTTTTAAAAACACAATACATCAAAATTAAGAATGTCCATCACTAGTTCATTGCAATCCTTCAATCAATACCATCAAAATTATTCAAAAACTAAATAGAAACTCTTTCAGTAATGTAATATTTAGGAAATTATTGAGGATTTGCGGAGGTGATTAGGAATTAATTAATACGAATTTTAAAATTATTGGAATATTTGGGGAATTTGAGGTGTTTTGGAGAATTTTTAAAGGTTTAGTTATTTCCTTATTTTAAGTAAAATAACTTCAAGAAATTATTTTAAGTTCAAAAAAGGTTATTATGGGAGAAAATAAATAGAGGATATTATTTTGGGTACAAGAATTTTTTTTCAAAAAAAAAAAAAACCCGGCCAACCCAGTCCAACCGCCGGGTTGGCCGGGTTTTGAGGGTCAACCCGGAATATTCCCGGGTTGATTCCTCCCCCGGGTGAAACACAAACCGACCATTTCAAGTGCCCGGGTCGCTGGTTTTCTGATCCGACCACCCAGGCCGGGTTTTTGAACACTGATTACGATCATTAAAAAATCTCAATAATAGGTGAATAACATAAATCTCAATACATCGTACACTAAAATGTGTCATTACATGTTAGCCATAATTAAATTCTTTAGTCATTACTCCTTCCGTTCCTAAATATAAGAATATTTACTTAATTTGATTAGATTAAGTATGTTAGCTAGGTTAGTTAAAATCACATGGTATTACCAAAACACCCTAAACATATTCCTTTATTCCTACTCTCTTTCTCTTGGTTGTTTATTATTGAGGGGTATTAATAGAGATGATTTGAGGAAAATATGGAAAAAAAAAAGAAGAAAAAAAAAGATTTTATATTTAAGAATAAAAACATATCCTCAAATAGGTCCCTCATTGCTTCATTGTGACCACATCTTAGCCAAAGGAAACATGTTCCGTGATAGGGAAGTCTAAGTCCTCCAAGCCTCTAGGCATGCGGTGAGGTTTGAAGGCTACCTATATTTCCTCCTCGTTTTTGAATGAATTCTCCCGTTAACATCCGAGAAAGTAGAGAAAAGGAGGCATACACCAAAAATATTACTAAGTAAATGACACGCGTTCAAATGGACTAAAGATCACGTACTCCCTCCGGTCCTAATTATAAGACCACTTTTAACTTTTTTAACTTTTTTTCTAGTAAAAAAAAAAGTAGCTTCAGTCCCCAAAAAAATGTTTTTTCCTCAAAACTAATTTATTCTACTTATAAACTAACTTATAATCTAATTTCATGTGATATATGTTATAATTTATTGGTCTAATTTGTTTCCTTAACTTCTACAAAAAAAAAATCGAAGTGATCTTATATTTAGGATCAGGATCGGAGGGAGTATAAATTTCATTTCAGGCGAGCAATTCAATGCTCCGCGTCTTTCTCTCTTCCATCCTCAAATAACCCATTGGTAGTGGTTAGAAAATAAGGACACAGTTTCCTAGCTTGCCCAATCTTTGAAGTGATTTAAGTGGTTTGAAGTTGAAGCATATGAAGCCTATAGAATTGATTTAGTTTGGCCTATTTGCACAGGCCGCAAACAAAGAAAAAGAGGAAGACGGAATCTGAGATGTATGAAAAGTTGGATGGAGCTCAATCCTCACAAGGCATGTTTCCACATTATCCGACCACCCACTGCATTGTTCCTTACATTCCGCCTCTTCAGGGCCCCACATGCTGCAAAAAATGGTCACCCATGACGTCACTTTCAAACACCTTTCTCACTCCTCCTTTCTTCCCCGACATTTTTTTTTCATACTTATTATATCTGCAGGAAAGTCAAGTCAGCTGTGCACTTCTGTGTCAACCCAAGTCAAATACTTATCACCTATCAGATATGCCACCTAAGCTGACATAAATTAGATACAGATGAAGTTGGTGCTTCACAAATTAAAAAAATCACCAATCACACTTGAAACTAGACATTGTACAATCATACAAGTTGACCGACTCGGTACCTTGTAGAGGAGACATGATAAATCACTAGTATACATTGAAAGGCTAGTGTTGGGCAAGGAGATAAGATTTTGTAATTCTCTATTCTTAAATTCTATCCAGATGCTGATAATCTGCATCTAAAGGCTAACCAAGATTGCTGCAATTTCTGTTCAAGCACTCACAGAGGATTGAGACACAGGTCGAACAATGGCACAATCAAGGATCGTGGAATTCGGGTCATGGACCTTCTGGAGAAACCAGAGAAACTCAATGTTCATATATGCATCCATACTTGTAAGGAGTTCTTTAAGCTTTGACATCTTGAAGATTTGCCACGGTTAGCTTTGTAAGAATTCTATCATAATTGAGCATTGCACTAACACTTTCAACCACCAGGATAAGCTGCCAATGAGCAGTAAAAAGTATTATGTAAGTTGACAGGAAAGCTATGGATCATTTATCAAATATTACAACTTCAAACCCAAGCCCTAAACTTCACAAAGTCAAAAGCACATTTCTGAATATATATTTATCATATTTCCACTCCATACAAGTAAAGCCAGGTTGTGAGGTTCTTCCACTTCTATTTACATTTTTTTACTTAATAGAAGTATTTATCCAAATGTGAATAGAGTAAGCAGTTTAAAGGTTCTTGCTATCAGAGAGGTTAGAACATGCCAGATTAGATAAGGCACTCCGGCCACAATAAAGCACACATACCCCCCTCTCCCTTCCTCCTTTTACTTTCCCTTTAAATAAAAAAAAAACAGAGACGGGCCCCAGACGAGAAAACAAAGTCAATGAGTAGACATAACACACCTGCAAGCAAGCATAAGCGATTGCAGTTGCAAAGTAGAAGTTTGCATTCCCAGTACCCTGCAAATTTCATTACTCGGGTGGAGTTCAAAAGGATAATGAATCTTTTTGAAAATGCATATCGGTAGAAAAAGATACAAACCCGCCATATCCATAGATTGTGCATCACAGGGCTAAGGAGTGAAACGCCAACATAACCACAAAACAGGAAGAATGAAAACTTCATGTCTGAAAATTATGGAAGGAATACTGATTAAAACAATAGTTGACATCAACAAAAGTTCAGAAGAAAAATAGAATTTACCAGAGAGTTCGTAAGCAAATAACCCCAGTATACCCAAGTATAGAGCTGAATCACCAACCTAATCAAAATAAAAACAGAATAATGAAGAAACTAATCACCCTGTAAAGGTATCCAAACCCACAATAAATGAAACAACGAACATAAAAGTTAAAATAAGAAGACATTAGTTATTGATGCATTTGAGCAACTATTTAACTGATAAGTTGCTTGTTCTTTCTACTTTACATTTTACAGTTTACACAGGTGTGTGTGAACGTGAAAGTGCAAGCAGAAATGTTCTCATCTAAACATTTTCCAATTAAAAGTTGGTCTGAACCTAACATAAGAGTGTATGACCAAAAGAATTAAACATAATATATGCATGGGGATTGTTTAGAGCAAGATAAAGCAAAAGGTTATAGAGATACTTACAAGTTACAAATTACTTGGCAATGAGGTTCTCATACAAGCAAAAGGATTTTAACCCACATCCTTGTAGGGTATAAATCATATCCTTACTAACAGGCTAGAAAACAGTTCTCTAACCTTTCAATCAATGAATGGTAGAACTTATATATTAGAAAAGGTCATGTTTATGAAGATAGACTGTGATGAAAAACTTCAACCTAGTTTTAGATAGAGGGTAACGGGAAAAAGGGACAACCTACCGATGGATAAGACTTCAGCATAGAAGCGATCACAGTATATACAAAAGCTAGAAAGCATGGGCGGTGATTAAGCCGTAAGGCCAATGGTACTATCATCAGCAAAACATTCCCGTGGAATACTATCAGGAAAAAATTTCTGAAGAAGTCAAAAACTTCAGCAAAGAAGTACCTGCATTCATATATGAGAAGACTGTATAAGTGCAACTGTTTGCGAGAGGAATAACATTCAAGACCATTCAACAAAGGATTAGTAAATACCACAGGACACCTATGTTTGGAGAAAGATCAGGTATGGTAAGAATGAAGCCATAAGTTCTGCATAAACAAGCCACAAATACAAAATCAATCATTATGTCATAAAAAAAAAATACAGAACCACGCATTAAGGAAAAAATTGTAGTAGAACACAAATACAGATAAAGAACTTAAGCAAAACCTTCTAAACAACTCCTTGAGACCACCGTGCTGTCTGGCATAAATGCCACATAAAACTAAAACATAGGATGACCACAGCAAAGTCCAGAACAAAAAATGAGAGACTGGCTTCCATGAAAAGTTCAGCCCCCTAAGCTGATTCTTCACATCCTTTTCTACAAAACTGCTATCAATCGAAGAGGAACTGTCAATTTTTGTCCTTTTCTGTAATAATTTCCTAGGAGGAGCATCTGGACCATAACCAAATAACAATACCACCTGCAAAAAGGGCAGAGACATGTGTCTACAGTGTCAATAAATTATAGAGGACTTGCAGAAAATGCTGCAAAAGTCACCTAAACAGTTCGGGCAAGAGCATACTGGGATAATTAATATTGCAGGGTACAGAGACAAATGTGTGGCCATGACCCAACCAAAAGCTGCCAGGGGAGCTTGTCCTGCAATACATCACAAATACAATGTTAAATGTCAATTGAAAATTTACAAGAATAACAAATGCCATTTCTTCCTGATGTTCTTTAAGCTGTCTCTATGCTGATCAGCAAAATGATGAGCAGTATATTAAAACAAGTCACAACTATGGACTCCAGAATATTCTTGTGTTGGACACAAGATTGTGTGTTCATTACAGAGTCATAACCGAATGAGGAATCTAATATTCCTAAATGGGAAGCCAACTGCTTACGTGTACATCCTCCATAAAGGGATAGTACAATCATCAAATTCTCAATTGCAGATGTGGACCAACCGACACATGCTACTATTGTGAAAGGATTCCACAGGTATACAAGAGCAGCAATATCTCCAGAAGGATGAACCTCTGCAAGCAACAAAGAAGCTATCAACAGGGAAGCTGAATTTATATTGAATTCTGCGATGTTTTACAGGAAAATCATGGAAATAAGATTCTTTACATCAATCTAAACACGCAATTTTATCCACATTCCATCCATATTGATAAACTTGTGAAGTGATCTTTTCATTTAATATTGCTATGGAGGTTTGATGGTCAGGTAGTTCAGTAGGAAGCATGGATGCTAATACCAAGACATAAAATTTGAAGTGCCCAGTTTATTTTAAACTGTCCATAGTATCACGCTGTATCTACTACAAGTGTCCACTATGTGTCAAACAGAATTGCAACTCTATTTTGAAGTGCCTACGGTTAACAGATAGTTCAACTTTCTGGCCACAATCTATTAAACTGATAAAATCGCACAAATTCCCAAAATTCATTTACATATATAAATTACATAGGAGTTCCTTATGAAATTAGTTAATTAGAAAGCATTCATCAAAATTCAAATTGTGCAATAATAGTTCATGCAGCCTAGTAATTTCCAATCAAAAGATAGAGCTAGACTATAGCATGGCTTCAAATGTCACTGCGATGCATGGACTGATAAATTTCCAAATAGTAATCCTAATTATCATTGAGCTGCTTCGTTCCTCCTCCTTTCCTTCCACTTGTTAAAAGTACTCACTTGACACAGAGAAAAGAATTATTGAAAAAAATAATTCCAAGTCAGTTGGTTAAACTTTTGCGGCATAGCATTAATGTTAACTGATCAATTGTCCAGCAAGTAATTTGTTATACCTATACGATTTGGAACTGTATAGAAAACTTATCATCGGAATTAGGGCATATCTTTATCTGTGAAAGGATTACATACTTAAATGCTTATTCTATTTTTTTATATTACATTAATAATTACAAGTACAAAAAGCGGACTTGATTGTGGCATCTACAACTAAAGAACGGATAACACCAATAAGAAATGCTAATAACCTGAGCATTCTACCAAGTGATGAAGGCCTATAGATTTTAAACTCGAACTTGATGACATCTTAAGGCTTTGACCAGCAGCACGAATGAGCATTGCAGTAGCCACATCTGCAATCACAAGAACTAAACTGTACCAAGAAATAAGTTGATATTGAGTGCCTGAACACCATGCAGGAGAAGAATACGGGTGCATAACACATATTAAAAAGAACGGCAATGAGTATCATTGCATGACATGATGCTAATTTTTTTTTCCCCTTGGGTACAAGATGAAGCAGAGCACAGCATAATTAGTGAAATTATTATTTTTCTATCTACACAGGTACAAGTCACAAAAATTTAAAAAGAGTAAGAAAGAAAGTAGGTTTCTTGTTTGCTCGATGAGTACAATCACTGAACAATGAAAATCAAGCAATTACTACTAAAAATAGAGGATAGAAACAACCAAATGAATATTATTACAACTCAAAGTCAAAGACTGTTACCCGCATAATAGATGATCCGGCTGCCCCTCAATTCTGCACCACCACCAAGTTTTTCAATGTCATTACATCGAGATTAACTCAAGCAGTACATTTTAGCTAATAAGAACCTAGCTTTGTTCATATATCCTCAGGATCCTATAATTTTGGGGTTGGACAATTGATATTGAATTTGGCTCAGATTCAATGAAGAAAGCATAGAGCCAGAAATTGCTCAACAAAGCACGCTTCCAGAAAAATCATATTCACAAAAATCAAATAAAAGTTGATTTGAAATACAAACTAGCTTAATCTGACAGTTGATACCTTCTAACAGTTAGCGGGCCGAGGAGTGTCAATAGCAGAGGAGAACCATGGTACATTGATCCTTATATTTTAAAAAAAAAAAAAAATTATAACGGCGAAGAAATCAGTACCTCACACATAATGGCGTGATAAAAGAAAGAGAGCAATTCATGAAATACAAGAAAAGAAACCAACGATGAACCTGCATAAGGTGACAATGAAGATTGCTTCAACCAGTATCCCTCGGCCACTGCGAAATTTAAAAAAAAAAAAATCAAAGAAATTAATCGTAAATTCTGACATTTCAGGGAGATGCAAAAAAGTAAGAACAGAAGTAGCAGTAGAGAAGGAAAGAGCGTACGACGGCGAATGCTGGTGAGAGGAGTGGAAACTTCAGGGCGAGAAGAGAGATTGAGACTATTAGGGAAGTAAAGAAGGAAAAGCCTAAAAATGAGTGAAGAAACCACCCAAATCCAAAACCATAGAATCTTAGTATTGCCGTTCGAATCTCTCATCTCGTCGTCGTCGTCGCGGCGACTGTGACGGTGGCAGATCGGAACTCGGAAGCTAACAGCTTCTGAAGCTGGTGAGGTGGGAATTTACAGACTATCAAGTCTGTGTTCTTGTTTTTTTGGCAGAAATGTTTAGTTCACGTATTTGGGCCAAAGGCCCACACAGAGATTTCCATTGACTCTATATCAGTATACGGTTGGGCCTCAGGCCCGTAGAAAATGACTTGGCTTGAGCGGCAGCAATAGTAAACATGTTTAATTGTTTATAGAAGGAAAAAATTAATGATTATCTCAGTCTTAAAAAATTTCCCTTTTAAAAATAACAATGAAATCTAAGCAAACCTGATTACGGATATCATCTTACATGATATATCCTTCGGTCCTAATTATAATATCACTTTGACTTTTTTGGAGAAATTAAGGATGTAAAAATTAATCACTTTAAATTGTCTATAGTTATTTTTTTCCCACAAAACTAATTTATTCTACTTATAAACTAACTTATAATATAATTACATATGCCCTATGTTATAATTTTAGTGGTCTAATTTGTTTCCTTAACTTCCACAAAAAAAGTCAAAATAATCTTATATTTAAGACCGGAGGAAGTACTTTCTTTGTGTTTATGTAAAATCCTTCAACACATGTTTTGCTTAAGTGTTAATTCGTTGGTATTTCAGGCAATTATAAGGCTTCATGATTAATTAAATGAATTTTGTTGTAAATATTGCACATGAATGGATGCCAATAGCTCCAACCTTTCAGGATTTCTTTTAAGTAATATCCTGAACCTTGTAATCTCCTATTGAATAACTTGTGGGGAGTTTCTAATAGTAAATGTCATAAAACTCATTATTATATGTTGTAACCAAAAACTTATCTTTAATAGTCTGGGTATATAAATAGAGTCTATGTACAAAGCAAACCCCCTCCCATTTTCTTGTCTTGTTTGATCTTGTTTTATTCTCTTATTTATAAAGTAAAATGTTCTTATTGTTGAATTTTCCTAGCCAATTATAAAGCTTAATGACTAATTAAACAGAATCTTGTAACTGGCGGGAAAAAATTTTTGGTCATAAACTGGTGAATTTATTAATGGTGATTTTAATATTTCACAACAAATAACTACTCTTTATTAACTTTGTTGATTCGTGTAAAATTGTTACTTGATACCTTTTTTTTAAAAAAAAGGGCAATTTATTTAACAACACGATACAAAAAAATCACCAATCGATCCTAAATCAGGACTAAATTGGGCCGTAAAGTCTAAAACTAAAAACACATTACGGCAGAATATCACAAATGCTAATACATCAACATTTAAAACAAATAAAACATGAAGGTGAAACTTGGCGACATAACTGTGCCCCTCACGGTTTTGTTCCTCACGGTAGGGATAATAGCCGAAGCCTCCCACACTCACCCCGTGAAAACGCGTCTTGAGGGAAAGGAGAGCCCAACACCTTATATAGGCTTGGGACATCTCAAACCCAACCAATGTGGGACATTACAATCCACCCCCTTGGGGCCCAGCGCCCTCGCTGGCACACCGACTCGAGCCTGGCTCTGATACCAAGTTGTAACACCCTTCCAAAACCACCTTTAAATTAATGTATACCCTACCATGTTAATAAAAATTTAATACCCAAATAATAAAGTTTACCATGGTAGAAAGTTCAAAAACCAATTATAACTGCTACTCAAATCAATAGACCCTACTATGGTAGAAAAAGAATGGAACCAGTAGAAAACTCTACCATAGTATAAAATGATTAAACTTAAATTCTCAAGAACTAACTATGGTAGAAAAAAATAAAACCACGTGTGGAAGGTCTACCATAGTTATTTAAAAAAGACTATATTCTTCAAGGCTTTTAATACATTACTATTCCAAATAACACTTTAGAAAGCAGATCAGAGTAGAAAAAGACAAACATAATTAAAGAGGTTTTTATAAAAAAAAAAAACAACCACAATAGGTTATTAAATCATTTACTATCTGAAAGACGTCGTAATTTAAAAATAATCCTAGTGTCATGACAATTTAATATAAAGTGGCAAAAATATGCTCAATGAGCACTACAGAGCCTCTAAGGAGGAACACTCCTCAAGTGTCTTCCCTTGCTTCCTATTAGATCATTCACCTGGAAAATGTTAATAATAGGATGAGATCGACATCTCAGTAACTACTGAAAAATCCTAACATACACAAAAAAATCACGTATAATTCTAATTTAACCAATTATACACATGTAGTTCTTCATACAACTTATGGTTTTCAAATACATATTAAATATATACTCTCAAACATAGGGAAAACAACAATTTAAATTCTCAACGAATCGTACTCATAAATAAATATAATGTGCAATATGCAACTCCTTATATCACCGTCTATCCTTATTCCGCTGACTGGAGCCATAGGCTAACACACATTGTCCAATAGAGAACTAATTCATATAACTGAATTGTCTCAAGCTCACCAGCACTTAAGATGTACCCGGCCAAAGATACAGAGCTCAAGTCCGGACTATGGCTCCCCTCCTTAAAGAATCACGCTAAGGAGGTGTCACATGTCCCACAACTCCAATGCGATCCTGGTCAAAAGAAAACATGAAAGGAGGGGCCCTGACAAGTGCCATCCACTGTGCACCGAGTGATGGCTTACCACGTGGTAAAATAAATATCATACAACTCCTCCACTAAACTTAACCCATCATGGATGCAAATGCAATCATAATCATACCATAAATAATTCTCAATCAAAATATAATCAAAATGCTTGAAAAGAAATAAACTTATTTTTTTTATACGAAACGGACAAAAAGCAAGCATGCTTGAAAAGAAATAAGCTTATTATTGTGTGATAATTAACTAAAATAAAACTACACACAATCTACAAGCATACGAAAGAAATTTTCATAGTTACCTGTTCCTCTTGAACTTATAGATAGTTAACAAAAAAATTACTCCAATGCTCTCAATAAGAGTCTTCATGGGTGGAGGCTGTGAAACGGCAGACACTGAGGATTGAGGAGTGATGATGAACAGTAATTTATAGAAGGTAGGATTAGGGTTTGACTCTTCTAATTAATGATAATAAAAATCAATTTGTGTTTTTTTTTTTGAAAAAGAAAATAGTTATAATAGCCCGTCTACAGAAAAAAAAACAACATTGTTATATCATTTTAATTATCCTCTCTACTTAATCTAATAATAGTAGGTACATTTGGCCAAAAAAAATATGATAATAGTACGCACATGTTTTCTTTTAAAACAAAAAAATATATTTAATTTGAATATTTTTTTATAATTTTCAAGATTTAATATTTTTCATAAATCGTTATTTTATCATTATTATTCTAAGCTGCAATTCTATCAATGATTAAAAGAAAAAGGACGTTACAGACCACTGACCAACGACGTCAAAAGCTGCTGAATTTTTATAAGAGTCTCTACACCACCTTGTTGGGGATATGAAATTGTTACTGTATCCTTATAGTAAAGACGGTGGAGGAAGTAATATGCTAAAAAAAAATCAATTTAAAAGTTAATTAGAAGATTGAAATTATTAGGAATCTTCACGACAAAATCCGAGAAAAATGTCTATATTCTAGAAAGAATTAAAAAACAATATATATATGTGTGTGTGTGTGTGTGCATACGCTCGCATGATGCACCCGACCCAATACAGAAGTCCACCCTCCTCCACAAGTCAGGTCGACTTGTATGCTCTCAGCTTAATATTTTGAAGTATTTAGGATTTTAGAGCCAGTTAATGGATATAAAAAATTTGGAAAATAAAACTTGTCTTACCTTTTCTGTTACTAGCAAAATTTGAGTTTTGAAAGTTCTTTTTCTTTTATAAAATATTTCAAAGAATTTGTTTTGTCTTCTTTTATTATTGATTTTAAGGATGTTTCATTACACACACTCCATCTTAAAAACAACCTTAAGAAATAAGGATAAACACATTTAAGAGATACCCCTCCGTTCCTTCTTATAACATTTGATTTTTTAGCATGTCATTTTTTTTTTATGAGACATAATTATGGGATTTTTGAAAAGCTTTTTTTCCATAAACTCCACATTTTATCCTCACTTAAACAAAATTTGCTGTTTGGCCAAAAGAAAAACACAAAATTTGTTTATACAATCTCTCTCTCTCTCCTTCACAAATTTCTATTCCACTACATTCTGGGCCTGTTTGGGTAGTTTAAAAATAGCTTCTGGAGAATAGATTCTAAAAAAAAGCTGATTTTGAAAAAGCTGAAAAAATAGCTTTTTGATGAATGAGAGTGTTTGGATGGTTGTTGTGAGAATAACTTTTTTTATGTGTAAATTACTAAAAAGGACATAAGTTTAATGTGTTGGGAAAGAGAGAGAATAAGGGCATTTTAGGTATTTCAATATGACATGTGTAATGATGGTATTTTATGTCTCGTAATTCGCGTAAAAGCTGAAAAAAGTAGTTGCCTGTTTGGATTAGCTTTTAGAGAATAGCTTCTGGGAAAAAAACTGATGTTTAGAAAAAATAGCTTTTGTAAAAATGAGAGTGTTTGGATGGTTGTTGTGAGAATAGTTTTTTCTGTGTAAATTACTAAAAGCGACATAAGTTTAATGTGTTGGGAAAGAGAGAGGATAAGGGTATTTTTGGTAGATCATTATGACATGTGTAATGATGGCTTTTTTTTTACCTCGTACTTTGTGCAGAAGGGGAAAATTGTAGCTTATTCAAAACCTAAGTTTTGGTGGACAAAACCTAGGTTTCCAATCCAAAATAGCTTTTCACATTTTTTCAAGTGTTTGGGTTACCTTTTTTAAAACCTAGGTTTTGAGTTTAAACCTAGGTTTTGAGTCCAAACCTAGGTTTATCAGAAAAAAGTATTTGGCTACCATTCCAAACCTAGGTTTTGTTTAATATCCAAACAGGCACAGATGTCTCTCTCTCTCTCTCTCTTCCATTATGCAAGGGCATTTTAGGAAAAGAAGATTAATTTTTTTACATATTACTCCATGTAACTAATTATAACAACATCTTGCAAGAAAACAGATCGGTTAAACCTTTATAATTTAAAAAAAAAAAGAAAAAAAAAAAAGAAGAAAGCGAGTGGGGGAAGAAGAAGAGTCCTTTCGTTGGGCTTTCCAAGCAAAAGAAGTGTTAAAGCGACTTGACCCGCAAGTCTCCTAGGGATGAACACTATAAGAGATGCGAAAACTTCAGCCATTTCCATCTGAGTATATCAGTATTAAACCCATATCTCCCATTTCATTCCACACAACACAACTATCCCTCTCTTTGATTCTCAACAGGGAAATTCTATTATAAACAGAGAGACTCAGAAGAAATTAAACAGTTCACCTTATAGCTCAATTTCTGTTACAACCCACTTAGATTCCAATGGCGATGCCTAGGCAGGAAGAAATTGATATGTTCATTGACATTACCCACTCAAATGAAGCAATCGCAGTGCAGAGGCTTCGGGTTAACCCTCCTTTCTTTCTTTCTTTTCTTTACGATCTCTGTCTTTTGAGTTTGGTTTTAATTGGGAAGTTTGAAAAAAAGAAGCAAAGATTAATCAAGATTATTTTTGTTCTTGATTTTCCTGTTGGGTTCTGATTGGCCATTGTTAGCGTTCTTGTGCATTGTGATGGGAGTTTAGTTTCTTTAATCTTTCTGAACCATCTTTCTCAGTTCTTGCATCGAGTTCAAACTCGCATACCTTTTTTTTTTTCCTTTGCTTAATTGCTTCCTTTGGTCCTTTTGCTGAATTGGAATCTTGTTTACTGAAGGTGTACGTGTGCGGAGATAATTCATTTTAACTAACCAAAATGTTCTTATTTTCGTTCTGATTAATTATAGTTCCGCATTTTCATTCAAGAAACAAAAATGTTCTTATTTTGGGGGAGGGAATGAAAAGATGGTTGCGTTAACCATTCCTTTGTAATTACTGATTGATTTATAGGAAACACAGAGTTATAGCTTTGTGATTGTCTGGCTTCTAGGAAATATTGGGGAATTGTGAAATCTTCTAGGAAATTCTGGGAAATAGTTTGGCCTGCATTTTGGCAGCGAGTAGGAGGGTCTCTGTTTGTGTCATTTCTATGCCAAGAAATCCTTCCTATGATAAGAGTTTTACATGTAAACTTATCTTATACTAGTTGTCTTACACTTTGATGTTAGTCAGTTACAATAGGACTAGCTGTTTGTGCACTGTGCAGCTGTCCTGTACTTCGATCATGCTTAATGAACTGATTGTTATAACAAAACAAGGCACTTTGATTATTCCTCTCCACTGAAGTTTTTGTTGTCTTCCTATCAGGAGCTTGGTGGCGATATTAATGAAGCACTTTATGCATATTTCAACCCCAGGTCTTCGACAGCTAGGTAAACTGCTTTTATTTTCATTACTGAATTGGTTATCATCCAGAGACTCAAATATCACCAGTATCATTCTGTGTATTCATGTTTTGCCTCCATATGGTATTGATGTTTTAATTCGTTGCTCTGCAACCAGCTCTGATGGCACGTCTGTTGCTGTTCCACGAGATGATATCTTTGATGATGCAAACGAAAACCCTTATCCTCAACATCAAATGCCTCTGTCACCCTTGTCTTCAGAAGGAGATTACAGTCCCTGTTCTATTATTGATTTAACTGTTGATGGAGATATCTTTGATGCCTTTTCTGGCCCAACAAACCAGTCACCATCTGTTACAAAATCAGGAGAGGTGAGGGAGACTCCCATAGATGTTATGGATTGGAATCAATATACTCCAATCATTGAAAAGGTCACTAGAACTGTTCCACCTGCCCATTATTCACATCAGGATGAGCTAGAAAATAAATTCCTGTCTCATACTTCACTAGATGGAAGTTTTAGGCCTGTTGCCCTTTCATTTCAAAATCCGTCAGATGGTAGTGATGACATAGAAGAACAAATGATGCGTGCTGCTATGGAGACTTCTAGACAGGAGTATGAGGTAAACCCAGTCTACAACATTGGCGGACAAATAGTACATCTCTTTCGTGGATGGATTCTTCTTCTTCTTCTTCTTCTTCTTTTGTGTGTGTGCTATTCTATTGAAATGTTAACCTCGGGATTCAACTTACATTTGCTGCAGCGTTCAGGTAACTCTGGAATTCAGGAGGCTCTTGACCTTGACCTTGCAATTTCCTTGTCCATTACGGTACAACACATTTTTAAAGTATCACTTTGTTTTCATTTCGTAATTCCTTTAATCTTTCATCTTGATTAAGTTCACCTCAATGATGACTTCAAAGATTAAAAGACTCCTTTTACTTTATCATTGATCAATAGTAGAACCTTGATTGCTTCCAAATATGAATTAAATCCAGACAGCTGAGCAACAAAGAGCACAACGCTTGCAAGAAGATGTCAGAGCACCAATCGTGGGGCCACCTAAGTCATCTGGGGTGGAACTTGGGAAACTGGCAACATCAAATGGAAGGTTCAGTTTTTTCCTTCACATTTTATTTTGGCGCTATTTCATATATGCATCTTTCTATGATACTGCACCTGGAAGTGCTCTGCCATGTTGGCAGAATAGGATGTAGAATTTTCGTAAAGGATGGGATGTATTTTAAGATTGTCAAATATAATTTGGGTGTTCATGATCCTTTTAGGTTGCAGGAAGGAAGTTCATTCTTCCAAGATGAAGCTGAAGATGCAGAGGAGCAGCCTCTAATTCGAAATACGTCTAGACATATACCTTTGGATTCCGCAGATTTAGCTCAAACTGCCAATGTCAGTAAGACCAGCACACTGTCAAGCTTAGAAAATCAGGGTAGCAATAACCATCCTCAGCATAACGGAAATTACATCCATGAGGAGGAGGTATAGTCCTTCTATTTATGAATTTTCCATGAGGGTTAATATTCGTGTTCATTTGTCATATCATCCATTCATCTCAAGCAGTCCATGCCTCCTAATTCCTAATGTGTTAACTCTTTGAAATTGAAGCGGTGTGGCATTTTTTCTGTGAATCTTAATAATGCATTGCTCAAGGATGTAATGTTTGGTGGAAGACCTGAAGGGAGTAGTTATGACTTCCCAAATGATTCCATGCAGAATAAGGTTTCCTATCTGCAGCTTGCACCTCGGCCACCTTTGCCATCACTGAAAACTCAGAGCTTGATAAGGGAACAGCAGGTATAATTTATTTCTTCTTGATCGCCAGAATTCATTGTTGTAGCAGATAATCTAAACATTGATTCTGGTCAATACTTATACGATGAAGGAGGATGAATGTGTCAAAACATTAAGAGAAGACATTGAAAAAGAATTAAGGACCTTTGAGGAAGCTAGGGCTGCCTGGGATGAGGAAAGGAGGGGAGAGGAAGAATCTCATAAGAAATTACAAGAGGAGAAGGTAATGTGTTTTGTAATTCATTACTCGCTTCTTCTTCTTGTCCTCACACATTTTTTAATTTTATTTAGTCTTACAATTGATCTTGTTACAAAAAACGATTCTCATGCATCTTGTTCATGTTGACGTTGGCAAATCCCGCTAAAAATACCTATCTTTTTATTGTTAATCTCGTTTTAAAGCTAGGGGAGTCAAACAAGAGCTGTGACCAGGCTGAGATTTTGTGAGGTGGTTTATCCCTCGAGCTGCACTAACTTACCATTTTTCGTTGAAGAATGCTTCCTTGCCATGAACATGATACTAAAGCAAGGAATGGTGTATCAAATGCCCCTCTATTACGACTCAATAAATTAATGTCATGTTTGAGTGATTGTATTTTCTGTTAGGAAACAATACTAAAGTTAACAAATGTTTGAACTTATGGAAAATATAGTGATATTGGGAGGTATACAGGAATTGTAAATGCTGAAAGAAGTGTTCAAATGAGCTTTATATAATCCTAAATTAGATGACTATGTTATAATTGAATGTTGACATTAACAGAATGAGTTTGTCAGTCATTTGCTGGCTCGTATTCCAGCATGCCAAGTTGACGTCAACTCTGTATAAAAGATGCAGTTTATAGTGAATGGTTCATTCTTGTAACTGTGAATTAGTACTGTTTATTGAGATGATGTTGCTTATTTCTCAATTTAAGAAAATTTTGCAAAACTTGTCTTTTCATGAGTTGTGCCTCATTTTCTGTAATATTTTGTCAGGAATTGGTAAGTCAGTTGGCAGCAAAAGAAGCTGCTCTGCCACCAGAACCATCCTCTCACGATGAGAATGCTGTGGCCTTGCAAGTAAAAATGCCGGATGGAAGCCATCGTGGACGTAAATTTCTTAAATCCGACAATCTGCAGGTAAAAAAGGCCTGCTTGAAATTATTCTGTTTGCCCATCCTCTTAATGCATTTACATTGAACCTGCTGATGTTTTTTTTTTGTGTGTGCTACCAGTCTCTTTTCGACTTCATAGATATTGGTAGGGAGGTGAAACCTGGCACTTATAGATTTGTGAGTAAATTCAAGAGCTTTTGAGTTTTATCAGTCCAGCTCTGACATTATGACTTGTTGAATTTTTTTTTTTAAAAAAAAAAAAAAACTCTCCCGATGGTTGGGATTCTAATGTTATTCTTTGATCAGGTGAGGCCATATCTTCGACATGCATTTAGTGATGGAGAAAGATCATTGACTTTGAATGAAATCGGCCTAACAGAAAAGCAAGAAACCTTGTTTTTGGAGTTAATCTAGTGTCCTGACTCCAGATTTGTGGAAAGCAGTGAACGAATTGAAGCTTCGTTAAAATACGAATTGAATTAACCCCGCACCAATATGATTTGCTCCAATTTGATTTGGGTCTGTACTATTTGGATGAAATTGCAATTGTATTTTCAGCTATTCAAAATCAACCACCATGTACAGAACCGTCGTAGATCTTAGTTCTTACAGGCAATGTCTAATTCTTAGTGCGGAATGCTTCATAGAGTAGTAGTAGTAGTATACAGTTACAATAGCATGGAATTGTCAATTGCGATACGAGTCGACTGTTTTGTGATCTAGCTAATTGGAAGATCTTATATCATCTCTATATGTCTCTTGCCCTTGTCCCATTCTTTATATATTCATCGCAGGCTCTCTCGATAAAGGATAATAAAATCATGTGTTTTAATGTTAAAGGTTTCTATTCCGATATCTAGTCACTGAGAGGAGCAATAAGGAGATAAATTGAGTTTCCAATTCATTTCAGTTGTGGTTTTCAATTATATTTTTTTTTTTATCATCTGATTTCAATTTTACACACACATAAATACGCTTTTTCGAATCTTGGTTGCCTTTAAAATGAAGGTTGCGACGTGAGATTACATATTTCAATATGGATTAAATGTCGGGAGAATAAAAACAGTCTTATGAAAGCATTTAGGTTATTAATTAGTATTTCTTTGCTATGCGTTTGCAGAAAAAATATTCAGTCTAATACTCCCTCTATCCCTATGTATATATGACACAATTTTCCTAGCTTCACTCCCTTTTGATAATATATAATTCAAAATTATATGCTTTAATAGAACTTTTTTAAAAATACCTTTATTTAATGATTTTTTATTGACCCTTAATGAATGGTCCTTTCAAAAATAATTTTATTTAATTATGGACCGATTAATATAAACTAAACAATTATTCACACACAAACCAACTCCTTATTCAACATTATTTTAATAATTATGTATCATATATTAAGGTGTAAAATATAAAATCCTGGCTCTCAGCCTCTCATCGAAGCAGAATGCGACCAGTACTTACCATTTCCTCGCTTATGCCTACATCATCCATTTTTAATACGGGGAAGGTTGCATCATGAAAATGAAAATGTTAGAAATTAATTGTATATGCATTGTACCCTCCTCATTTTCTCATAATCCACAGAATCGGGATAAGGTTATTGCTTTGATCTGCTTTAATCCAACAAAATAATAGGGTAATCCGGACTGAGCTACTCATCATGAGCCCTAATTAATTTTTTTAAGTTGTTCTTTAATTTGTGAGCGAGTGCAAAACGATCGACAGTCATAGATGTCTCCTCTATTAACAACATATTTTTCAATAACTCTTGCCATACATAGGCCATTAATTGGTTATGGCGGCTTTTCTGGATTTAATCCACATCACAAGATTCTTCATGTGCTACCCCAATCACTCTCATCAATAATTTTGTAGGTGGAACCACAATGTTCCTAAGTAATGAAGCTACTTTTTGTAAATAATGGAGAATAGTTAAAGTTGGTTATTAGTAATTGATAAATTCTCTTTTTTCCATTATACTATATTGTTCTGCAAAGATACATCACTTTTAAAATGATATTGATAAAGGCAAGAAAAAAATGAAATGACATTGATAATAATTTGTTGAAAATGTCTACTGTAAATTTTATTACTTTCGTATTTATTTTGTGTTTGATATATAAATTTAATGGATTGTAATTTTTTGCAAAAAAACAATGTTATACCAGTCAAATACTATCGCATGAGTACTTAATAGTGATATTTCTTAATCTGTGCATGCAATAAATATGTGAATATCTGAGTCAAAATAGACGTGAGATTTTCACTCAAAAAAAAAAAAAAATAGACCGGATTAAAGCTACTTCTTTTCAATGCGTTTCACTGTCGGTTTCATGGCAAAAATAAAGGTAATTAAACCCGGATAGGAGTCCAGACCGGGCGAGTCAGTGGGTCAAGGGTTAGTGAGTCAGTTATGAATCGACTCGGGAGTCAGACCGGTAGTAATTAAAATAATATAATTTGATTATAATGGATCATAATATTTATATTTTAATTCTAAAAAACAAACAATTGTTGAACACATATTCATGTAAATTATTTATACATATAAAATTCTTTCATACTTTTATTTTATTTCCCTCTCTCTTTTTTTTTATTCTTTTTTAATTTGACAGTTGCATTAGAAAAAACAATTTGACTGAACAATATTCTCAACATTTTTAATATGAAATCCTTTTTGTTTTATCTTTTATCTTTTTTCATTGAGTTTATTCTCCTCATCTTCAGGCTTCACGTGACCTGCAGCTTTCTAACCTTTAGTTTTTTATTATTTTTCCCTCTTTGTACATATGAGATAAGACAAGTCTTGGAGAGTGCAGAGTTGGGTTGTCACATTGCTTCTTTCTCTCTCTTGTGAGCTCCCTGGTTTCTTCCATTCTACCATATTTCCCTTATACAGAGCCGGATCTTGAAGATGAAAGTGAACACAAGGCCAGGCGAGAAGTGAAGGCGTCAACGTCACGAGCAGCACGAGTGAAGTTTGATACTAGAGACTAAGTTTGCTCTTCTTCTTCCATCTGGATTCTGAGTTTAGCTTTTTTTTGTCTTCCGTTCCTTCTTATTTTTCCGGCTGTACCTGTTGTTTTCCGGCCGTTTTCAGCCATTGACATCAGAAAAATTTAACCCGTGAGACTCGCTCAACTCGGCGAGTCAGCTGGGTTGATCCCAGGTTAGGCTGAGTTGACCGAGCCAACGCCGGTTCACTGACTGCCCGAGTTGATCCCTTGCTCGGACCGCTTGAAAGGCCGGGTGGGTGGTTCCCGGTCCGGTCCGGATTTGACAACCATAAACACCCCTTCCGGTCTTATCTACAAGCTTATCCACGTTAAATGCATTCTAAAAAAAGTAAAAAACATACTTTCATACATCAATATTTAATAATTATTGATTAAAAAGAAATAAATAATCAATGTTATGCTTTACATAAAGAATCCCTCTTTCAAATGTCTTGTAAACTGGAGAAAGTATGAATCTCTAAAACTTTAAAAATATCATATAATTTGAACACTTTATAAAATAAAAGAAAATAATTTGCTAGATTTATTGATTTACAACTTACAAAATTAATATAACATGGAAAAGAATTGATGAGAAAACAATTAGTCAAGTTGCTTGCTTTAGTAATATTATGCGTTGAATTGAGTGGCAGCTCAACTTATGGAAAATAACTCTTATATTAAAATATTTAACAATTTTTTATAATTAAGGGGTAAAAAGTCTTTCTTTTTGTTTAGTGTTATCCGTTAACATGATATGATGTGGACCACTCAACTTGAAATTAACTAATAATAATATTTGAGTGAAAATTTTTATACATTGATCCGGCATGGGATTGAAGTATATTGAAAAGAAACTTGTAAAAAATTATTTTGAGATGGTTAGGATATATGTATATTGAAAGCCATTCAATGTATGCATCAATGATGAGGATAAAGCAAGTAATATTAGTGCCTCGGATTCTAAATATAGAAGTTGTGGAGATTTAATATTGCTTATGAATACAATGTCTTTTTTCATTTTATTTCTTATATTTGTTATTTTTCTCTGAATTAATTTATCTGACTTAGACCAATATATATATAATGTAAATATGTAATGGTATACATGAGTTTTTAGAAATATCGTGTAATTAATATATACTATAATCAAATACTCCATTTGGTCCTAAATATAGGGCCCATTTGATGAGGAGATGGGTTTATCTTAAATATAGGACATCTTTCTAATTTGTATTAATTTTTTCTCAAAATATCCTTAATAATACTCCTCAATAATAAATAAACAAATAAATAAAAGAGAGTGAGAGAGTGGGTTAAAATAAAGATAAATGGTGAAGGTGCTTTGATAATATCATATGATTTTAATTAACTTAACTAAAATCCTTAATTTATTTAAATTAGATAAATACGTTTTATGTTTAGGACGAAGGGTGTAGCTTATATGTAGTTTCATTAATTTTCTTAAATTAGTCAAATGAGTATAATAATGTAGTAAACTGGAGGCATGCAGTAAAATGTTTTGAAAGAATATAGAAGAAGTATAAAGATAACACTGGCAATAGAGTCATTGATTTATTCCTTTTTAATTGTCAAATTTATCTAGAGATTTAGATGTTAACATGACACAGTGACATGGTGTGATCTTATGACAAACCACACATCTAATGAAAATAATTAAGGCTTATTGTGGTTTACAGCAGTTAGACATCAATCTTTATATTGTGTGTATATACATACACCTACACGCAAGGTTTAAAAAATCAGACCGGGTATCGAACTGGATGAGGCACTGGTTCAAGGGTTAATGGTCGGACCGGGTCAAACCGGATTATATTAAAATAATAAAATTTTATTGATATTAACATTAATAATCACTAATATCAAAATGTAAATGTAGATAGGTATGCATGATTCATCAAATATGAATATTTTAATGTTTCTATAAAGGAAAAAAGAGAAAATATTAGTTGATTACACATGAAAATAAATATTATTCTACAATCCACAGACTAAAATACAAATATTAAGAGTAACAATAATAAAATATTAAGTATATGCAACTAAAATATGATTTAAAGTATTATAGTTTCCTAATTTCTAAAATTGAGTGAAATGGAAGTTAGTAATTAGGTGAATTATAATAAAATAAAAAAATATTTTTTTTAAAAAAAAAAAAGGGTCAAACCGGTTGAACCTCCCGGGTAGACCGGTCTTTACCGGGTCAACCCTCCCCCTGACCGGTTCACTGCCCCCCCCTCCGGTTTTTATGCTCGCTCGGACCAAACCCATGACCGGTTCACGATTGAGCCGGTCGAACCGGCCGGTCCGGGTTTCTGGTTTTATTTCATTGCCTACACGCATACACGTAAGTTAGGCATCAATCTTTATATTGTGTGTATATACATAACTGCACACATACACGTATGACGTATTTATATTTCGCGGCATTACTTTCTCAATCGGATGGCGGTTTCAAATTGTCTATTTGCTTGGTTAGTTCGAGTAGAAAATGTTGTCTGGATTCTGTGGTAAGTTGTTATATGGTGTGTGACTATAATTATGTACTCCCTCCGTCTTATAATATAAGGTTTTTTTAACCTAATTGCGGGTTCCTAAAAAATTAGTTAGAGTTGGTTAAAAACAATAAATGTGTAGGAAATATACCATATTGCCCTTATTTATGAATGAGTAAGAGAGGAGGTAATTATGAAAAGAAGATGAAAGAGAATGTGTGGGAAAATTAATGCATGGATAAAATGGGAAAAAAAGCATTTATTACTCAAATAAAGTCAAATATGATCTTATATTATGAGACAAGATCATTCAAAAAAATAAACCTTATATTATGGGACGGAGAGAGTACTTATATGTTCTATTAACTAAAATTGGCCATTTCGGGGGGGGGGGGGGAAAGAGGGTCTAATCACTGATTCATGTATGAACACATGAAGGGGTATGATTGGATCATTTATTTATTGTCTTGAATCAATAATTAGGATAAAGACTTTATTAATCCATGGCATCATTTATTAACTTGCGCTAGAGATATCTAGAGAGGGGTGTAGTTGTTGGAATAATCATATTTGTTTTATGCTAACTTGAGGCAACAAACCAAAATTTGAATGAGAGAACAATAGTATATATTCCCCCGTACACATTATAAGTGGTTCCAATATGTCCCTATCAATCAATATAATCTCTAAATCATGGACTAACACCATTAACAAATCCATTAAGTCTATACATCTTATGTTAACACCGTTAACAAACTGATTATTCATAAATACCATGTAATAATGTGTAATCAAACTATTTTATGATTATTCTCATATTATGTTCATTGTATTTATTTTGAGACTGTTAGTTTGTCCTAAATGCAAGTTTAGTTTTTATTGTGACTGACCATATGCTTGTCAGTTTATATACCTTGATAACTTAATGATAAATGTGTGTATCCTTTCATCTTCTGTGGTCTATATATATGTTGCCTTACCCTCCCTGGTTGCTTTGCTTGCCCATGATCTGCTTCATGGTTCCATATTGTTTCATCTTCTATGTTCATTGTATTATAAATTTATTAAAGTGGTTGTGATTGATGTTTTTTCCTTTTTGTGCAGGGATGGATGCAACAAGTTTTCTTTCATAATTGTCACTGCTTGGTTTACTGATGAATGTGTAATAGTTCAATTGTTCCTAGAAAGCATAATTTTTGAATGAGTATTTGTATCGTTTTGTCTTACATAATCTTAATTATGGGTTTTAGTGATGAATATGTGTATTATTTCATCTTCTACAATCTTAATAGTGAATATGTGTATCAAAATTATCTGTGTTTAAAAGTGTGATTTATTAACATTGAATTTATATCATGCTATGAGTGACATTGACCCATTCATATTTGCTGATTTATTTATTTCTTTCACGTATTGCAAGGATATTTGCAGCAGATTTTCTTTCGAGGTGGTCAGCGCAATACATTTGTGTTTGGAAATCGTGAGTTTCTTCATGATGTTTATACACACATTGGATGCTCTTTGGAATGAAGAGAAGCTTTCTCATAAGGGTTTTAATGCTAGATATAGTGGGAAAAATTTGGAATAATGTATTGTTAGTGTTGGTGGTTTTGTTTGATAGTTCTTCTACGTTTTTTTGGGTTGATGGTTTGAATTATGTGTACATTATCTTTTGGTCATATATATTCATTGTGTTTAACAAATATTAAGGGTTTTGTATTATTCCTTTAAAATAATCATTGAAGAATATATTATTACATTTTGGTTTCTTACAATTGTTGTGCTTTCTTTGCCTTCATGTTTTGCGTTTTGTTCAAAAAAAATTTCACAAATATAAGTTTAAAATAAAAACATAATTATTATTTAGTTCTTTTTATATTTTTATTATATTTTTCACAAAAGTTATTTATTAATATGGGCAATGATGACAAAACAATCATTATTGAAAAGTCCAAAGGTACAGGTCATACCCTTTCATATTTCCTTGAACAGGGGATTTCATCTATAAAAAATCAACTTTATTTAACAATTAATTACACATTAAATTAAAAAATTAATTAATAATTAAAGGTTTGAGTAGCAGAGGAGTTAGTCACAACCTTTCACATTCATTGAAAAGGAGAGTGTTATCCTTAAAAAAAAAAAACCATCCCCTTCACATTTCACATACTAACATTAAAACCGAATTTATTTAACAAATTCTTTTAGAGGTGAAATTGCATCACAACTAACTCTAGGGCACTGAATGCACCTAAAAAATACAATGCACCTTATCCCATGAATATTTAAACATTTCATATACAAAAATTGAATTAAAAATATTTAACCTAAAATGTCTCTATTAATTACAAATTATATAAGACTCATTTGCTTTTAAGTCTTCCTCATACAGTAACGAGAGTCGTACAATGTCTTCAAATAAGAGAAGTTGTATCAACCGTCAATTTTTATCTATAGCAAAGCAACTCTTAAAAGATTTACATACTATCTATTAACGAACTGCAATGTTAACTGTCTCCATATTATAGATATGATATAAATTTGTAAAGTGTATTAAGAGAATGATGTGTGTTCATAATACAATTCTATTTGTTATATAAAAGGAGAATACACAGTTTTTGTCATATATTCTTTATATTGAGGTTAAAAAACTCAAAACTTTTATTAGCTTTCAGCTCACCCAACTTAACATCAAATATAATTATGGTTAAATTTAGCAAATTTTCTGTATGATTTGATTATTTTTACTCATACAAATTCAAGTTAATATTGAATCTTCACAAAAACTGAAAAACAAGATAAAAAATATATAATAATCAATATGACTCGTGCAACGCATGGGGATTTGCGTCTTGTTAAGTATCTAATTCTCACATACCAATAAGTGAAAGTTATAGCATTAAATATATCCTTTTTTATCAATATTTTCAATCTTACCCGTATTTAAGAATGGATATTAAAATAATATTAATTGTTTCTTCCTTTCTTTTTTACACTTAATAGGGGTAAAATAGTCACATTCACATTAATTGATCCCAAACTTGACTTATAATAAGAAACAAAATTCTTTGGGTAGTTGTACTTATAAATAGGAACAGAGTGGTAGTCAACTGTTTTAACTAACCAAAGAAACATAGTTAGGTCATTTATTATGAGTGAAATTAATGTATTTTCCAATGTTATCCTTATATCATTTATTATATGCACACGTTCTCTTCCCTCTCTACATTTAATATGTAAGAGTTCAAATAAAAATCGAACATTTATTATCTAGATTTTTGCATACCACTTGTTATAATGTGGATCCGGCAAGGGGCCTTTCCACTATACAAATCCTCCACTTACTCTCTATTTAGCATCTCTACCATTGGATTTGCTTTCAATGGTCGGGATATATTATAATTGGAAAATATTAGTATCTATTTATTGTTAATTGTATTATATATTTTCCAATTGTAATAGTTCTCGACCATTGAAAGCAAATCAAATAATAGAGATGTTAAATGAAGAGTAAATGGAGGGGTTGTGTAGTGGAGATGCCCGTAAACCATGTGACGATAAAAAAAATTCGCATGTTACTTCTTATAAAATACCGCTCTATTCATTATCATAAGTCTAACTATAAAAAAATTTGTTTTTAAATACAAGTTCACTTAGATGTTATTATTGACTAGCATTTTGTCCCCACGCGTTGCACGAGAAGCAGAATAATAAGATACATACTCCTAATCCAACCAACATATTTTCAGCCCAAATTTTATTATGTAAACATTACACTTTTTTGAAACAACTATAAACAAAAATTACTGAACAACATAGTGAAATAACAGATTTTACTATGTAAACGATACTTTTTCCCATATAGATAGTCTACATACTAAGTAGTAACATCCATATAATCTATACATGTTTATCAACTTAACTCTTATTTAATTCTTATTGGGAATAGAGAAAGAAGAGAGAGATGTGAGAATAATTTATAAATGTAGAGATAAGGAAATTTCGAATTTAGGGTAATGTTGAAAAAATTGTATAAATCTAAGACATAATTAATGATCTAACTAATACTCCCTCCGGTCCTATTTATAAGAGCTCGGCCGCCAAAATACGCTTCTTAAGAAAACATGTGAAAGTAATTAAATGTGTCAGGAATATATATCTTTGTCTAATATAACCCTTATTTATGATGAGTCTATAGTCTATTAAGATATATATATATATATGAGCATTAATAAATATGAAAGAGAATTAGGGGTAAAATAGGAAAAAACGCATTTAAATGATGAGATAATACAAAGTGTGCTATTATATTTTGGACCAAATCAATTCAAATTTTGAGTTTTTATAAATAGGATAGGAGGGAGTAATTTTTAATATGTGAAAATTAGTTAAAATAGACTTATAACAAGCAATAGAGTAATATACATTAGAGGGAGTTTATTATATTAGAAAATTCTGTTGCCAAACAATTTTAGTGGACAGGGAAGGGCACATAGATTCCTCAAAGACTCGCAAGCATTATCTTAAAATATGACATTCATAATTTCATATATGATACAGCAGTCAGCTCAATAACCTCCGAGCCAAACCTCCCACATATATAATGATACAATCAATCAAGTGGTACAGCAAGTGTCCAGCAAACAATAAGAATAATAATAAAAAAAAAATATTGCCGCCTTTCATTTTTAAACACTTCTCATCAAAAGACTCAAATTGAACAACATAAATAGTAATGATACAAGTAGTAATATATTACTCCCTCCGTCTCATAATATAATATCCATTTTTTTGAATGACCTTATCCCACAATATAAGGTTCTGTTTGACTTTTTTTGAGTAATAAATGTTTTTTTTCCCATTTTACCCATGCATTAATTTTCCTACACATTCTCTTTCATCTTCTTTTCATAATTACCCCCTCTCTTACTCATTCATAAATAAGGGTAATATGGTATATTTCCTACACATTTATTGTTTTTAACTAACTCTAACTAATTTTTTAGGAACCCATAATTCGGTTAAAATGACCTTATATTATGGGACGGAGGGAGTATAATTTATGAGTGCACTTTTATTCATGGGCTAGTCAGCTAAAATGGTGTTCCTTATCCATATTTAGTGGATGGGCTATTTAGTGATCCCCACACGTGTCACCTATGGCTCAAACAACGAATGGAAGATCGTCATGTAATGAGGCTGACTCAGCACCACGTTAAGCTGACTCTCTGTCCTTTTCATTTCTCTTATTTGCTTTTGTGGTTTCCATGCAAAGTCCCTTAATCACCACACTAGCTCTTAATTATTTTCAGCATGTCCTTATCCTTAAGAGTTTAATAATTAAATTATATAGTTTAAAAAACAGTTAAAAATTAAATAAACTTAAATGCAATAAATATTAAGAAAAACTCTATCCTTATTAATAAGAAGACAGGTGAGATATAGAGAAATAGAGCAATAATGAGAAGAAGTATAAAAAGAGAATGTAATATTGAAAAAAGATGAAGACATAAAATATAATTAATCAGGGACAAAAATGGTAAAAATGCTTAAATGTTTATACAGTCCTTAGTGAGCTCTTATAAAAAGAATTAATATAATTCAAATTTAGACTTTTATAATAAGGACATGGAGTATTGATTTAATTTTAATTTCGATTTTACATGTGGACACCTTCAACCACCCTTCCTCATTATTTTTTTAATTTTATGTTTAAAATAATTTGTGGGTGATAATGAAGTACTAGTCCTTACAAATTTTTATTACTTGTGTAATAATATTGTTGCCTCTTTGCAGAACAACATGCATTTTTTTTTATTACATGTCATGAAAATGTCCATGCTGTAAAGCGTGAGTTAATTTTTGTTTCTTCTTCTCTTTTAAAAAATTATCATGCATTATGCCTCGGTCTACGTGGATCGACTTGTCTTGTATGGTGGATAATAAATGGTAAAACGACCTGATGCATTAAATTTATATTATATCGATAAAATAATAGATCTTTCAATAAAGCTTTTAAAATATAATTGAGGAGTTCAATATTCAGATCGACGTAGAGGAAAAGTATATACGAGTACTATCTAACGCGTGTATTTGGTTTCATTACTAGAGTCTATTCAATTTTTAGTTTATTTGATTTGATATTGAAATTTCACTGATGCGGGCACCAGTAGTACGTTTTTTAAAATGTGTAATTCAATTGCACGAGATAATATAGTTATAACATTGGGAATTAATTTCTGTTTTATAATGGATAAGGTGTAAATAAAATGGATAGGCGTACTAAAAATATAATGGTACATGAACGTTAACAAAAATTGATAATGAACGTATGATGAACAAAAAGACAAAATAATCGTTGTCAAGAAATATTCGAATATAGTAATATATCATTACATCGAGGTAATTATATATATATATATATGACTCTTCCTAGAGAATAAGTGTCCAAAGTAAATATTAATAAAAAAATTAAACCAGAATATTTGAAATACCAATAAAAGGTCAATATTATATAGGTCAGGCAGACATCGTCTCTCATTACGAAAGTACAACTGTAAATTTTGCTTATGCGATCGATCCGAGGATATCATTTGCATTTTTAATTTATCATTTATGGTATTAGTTGTGTTTGAGAGGAACACTGCTGTTATATGGAAAAATGATCGCATATTTCATAATGTTATTCAAGTGTTATGCGGCTTAGGGTGATCATCAATTGCATGCCTAATGTTTTTGGTACTTTCTATTATTTGTTGTTGGTATTTATTGCATACCTAATGTTTAATGGAATGTTGTGTTTGTACGAAATTGTAATTGTAAAGGCAGACGTTGGCCAAAAAAAAAAGTTGGCAAAAAAAATTGTAAAGGCAGACACTAATTAATATAATATGAATCAAGGTTACAAGTAAGATCAAATTTGCCACCTCTCACGTATGATTTTTTTTTTTTTTCCGCATCACTAGATTGAAAGTTCATGGGTAATAAAATTATTGTGTTGAGAGGAATAAAAAAGTATATCAATTTACGTGGACTTTGATTAGATTTAAAAACATTGTTTTAAAAAAAAATACTCATTTTCGTTAATGGAAGAGGTAATTGACTTTTTTCTTAAAAAATTAAGAAAACTAAGTTACTTATAAAATACTAATTTGTCTAGAATTTTTCTTCAAACTAGTTTCTTTAACTTAATTATAAGCCACATATAATTTAAAATTACACAACTTATGTTATGGTTAAATAAATTACGAGCATTATTTAGCTTCTTAATAGTTAAAAAAAAGTCAACTATATCTTATATTAATAAACAAATGCATTAATAATTTACATCTAAATTATTATCAATGGTATAGTATGTATAAAATGAGCAATGTATTGGTATAAAAGGGAGAAAAACAACAAATATTTATTTATAGCGCCAAAATGTGTATTATTCTACCTTAACTAATTGTATTGTGTTGAAATTTTAGTTATATAATAGTGATAATTGTTTGGAGATAACGAAATTCTTCATTTTAGACATACATTCATGTCAACTGAACTAGTCAGTTTTTTAAAAGTGTCGAATGCCGAAAATATCAGTAAATAAATCTAAAAGAGGAGTAAGAATAGGGTGAGAACTGAGAAGTGTAATAGGAAAAAAGATTACATAATGAAAACAGGTACAAACTTAACTTTATTTCTATTTCCCAATGTATTAAAAAAGAAAGAAAGAAAACAGGTACAGACATACAATCGTATGCCACATGTAAGGATGGAGAGATTAAATTAGCAAAAGATAATGGACAAAACATCAAATTAGATATTTGATAAAAAAAAAAACATCAAATTAGATTAAGCTAATCCACACTCTCTCTCTCTCTCTCTCTCTCTATGTGCCTCAATAGTCCGTCATCATCTAGTTTTCTTCAAAAGGCAAACGACCTGTCTCCTTGGCTTTCTGAGGAAACATACCATACCATTACCAACAAAGTGACAAACACATTCCCTCCCCTCCTGTTGATACATACGCGTACGGCCTCCCTCTATAAGAACTCGCTTTCCCTTCATTTTTCACCCTCTCTCTCTTGGTGAACCCCAATTTCCGTCAAAGATTCCAAATTTCCCAGCTTTTTTTCCTTTTGTTTCTCCTCTTGATATGGGTATTGGATCTTCTTCTTTGCATGGTGAACGACTTGGCGCTTCGATTGTGCCATCTAAACCCACTTTGGGGGATTTACCTGAGGGTTGCGTCGCTTTGATCCTCCATTATATGGATCCTCCTCAGATTTGCAAACTCGCAAGCTTGAATCGGACTTTTCATGGCGCTTCCTTGGCCGATTTCGTTTGGGAATCGAAATTGCCCCCAAATTTTGACGTTATAGTCAAGAAAATCTTTGGCGATTTGCCTGCCGATTTAGGAAAAAGAGGGATTTACGCGAAGCTGTGTCAGCTTAATACTTTTGACGACGGCACTAAGGTACCTTATACGATCCCCTTAGGAACATACAAGATAAGAGAGAAACTGGGGTTTTAGATTTTATTGAATATTTCGATCTTGAAGAGGTTCAGATCTTGGAATTTATAACTGGGGCTGAAAGAGAAGGAAAGGATTCTGCCTTCGTTTTAATGGAATGGGTTGATGAAATTCACTTTATAGTTTCTCGGGCATATCAATGTGTCGCTTATCTGCTGTATTAATTTCTTATATGCTTTCTTTTTCATTCTCGGTGGAAGTAATTCTACCTAGTCATAAATCATAAGCTTATACTGTAACAGAATGAAGTAATTTACTGAGGGGGTTAGAGGGTGATGCTCTGTATGTATTTTTTTCTTCTATAGTTTACTCTGAGTCAGCTAATTAGGCAAAAGAGTTTAGAGATGTTTGGTGTGTTCTGACTCCCTTGTGATAAATATGTGGGTTTTTGCAGAGAGTTTGGATGGATAAAAACACGGGTAAAATTTGTTTGGCCGTGTCATCAATGGGACTATCAATAACCGGTATTGATGATCGAAGATATTGGAATCATATTCAAATGGAAGAATCTAGGTGAGATTCTTGGCATCCATCATCTATCATCGAGTAGAAATTTCACGTAAAAGGGAATAGCTTAAAAAGAAAAGTTAACTCTTGCTTATTGACGAGGATATTCTCTATGGATTTAAGGAAAATTGGACGTTTTCTTGTGTCAATTGTTTCATTTTCTTTTCCTGTTCTTTGGTTGTCATTTATTGATTTTGTGACTAGATAAACCTGGGTTTTATGCTATTAAATTATACCCCGAGTGAGTAATTATTTGATAACCCCACTGCCTTCTCCATTGAAGAATTTGCATTTCCTATCGTCCAGTAATACGGTTTTGCCCTCAGATTATTGAAATTTTCATGTCTTTTCAATTGTCTGGGGGAATTCAATGGTCGGATTAATTTCAATCGTAAGTATTCTCGTCTGGAGTTAAAAGTTACTACGGATGGCCAAAAAGCTGGTTGGCTTGTTCAATCATTTATAGTCCTCTTGCAAATCTTGCCATAAAGTCATAGTAAATGCATGTAAATGACCCTGCTTCATGTCACTGCTGTCGTTTACTACGCTCTTCAATGTCTGGCATGTTGCAGAGAACAGTGGACATGAAGAGAAATGAAAAACTATTCAAGTTAAAGTTTGCTTATTTGAAAAACATGTCACAAAAATGTGTCCTTTGAAGGATAACATGTAGTCATATAGACAATATTGATGAAGCTTGAGAATCGGCACCTGTAATTTCAGAACAACAACGTCAAAACTTTTTTTCGTTTTCTGACAAGCTATGAAGTTTAAAGTCAAATGTCTTAATTGCCGGGAAAACAAGTTAAATCCTCTCTGTACACAACAAGTTTAACCTAATAAAGTGTTGTAACTAACCTATACTTGTTTAAACTGCGTGCAGATTCAATACAGTAGCATATCTACAGCAAATTTGGTGGTTTGAAGTTGATGGGGACGTTGATTTCCCATTTCCAGAAGGGACTTACAGCCTCTATTTCAGAATCCATCTAGGACTACCCTCCAGGAGATTTGGAAGACGTGTATGCAATAATGAGAATGTTCATGGGTGGGACATTAAGCCCGTACGATTACAGCTGTGGAGTTCAGATGGGCAGTACGCTACCTCACAGTGTTTTTTGGAAGGACCTGGGAAATGGAGTTATTACCATGCAGGCGATTTTGTGGTTGGCAATGGCAACACGCCAACCAAAATCAAGTTCTCTCTCACTCAAATTGATTGTACTCATACCAAAGGTGGTCTCTGTTTAGATTCTGTGCTTATATACCCCACTGATTCCAGAAAGGCTAAATCATTTTTGAATCCAAATTCATCTTAACCTCTCTCTTTGGGGGCAGGAATCAAAATGTATAATATGTGTTATATATCATAGGATGGGGGGCAGGTGTGTAGAGAATTAGAGAAAATCGAGGTTTTTTTGAGGTTCTATTAGGCTATAGTATAGCATGAGGCAATGAATTATGTATATATGTAACTATTTTTCTTTGTGAGATAGATGGTTATTTATTGTGGTGAGGCATTTGTCCAATGAATCATTGTTTTGTTTTTTCGCCATTTTATTTGGAACATGAACTGTTTTTCTCTCTGAAGTTATTTTCATCATGGAATTTAAATTCCAATTCTATTGTCCTCGTACTGAGTGCCAGGACTTGTTCCATATGACCTATAAATTTAATCAAGGGATAAGGGTCATATTTACCCTGAAAGTGTTAGCCAATGATCACTAGGTGTTCGGAAGTTTTTTTGGGATCAATTTTATACAAAATGGAGCAGTTTTGCCCATTCCGTTAATAAGGTTGATTTTGACCGTTGGTTGACCCAATTTTGCTGACTAAGCTGTGACACATAGGATACAAATCCAGGGATTATTCCACGTCATCATCCCTCCCCTTCAGCCCGTCTCCTCCTCCACTGTTCATGCACTGTTTTCAGTTATAATAAAATCCAGAATCTCAATCTCAATAACATGACATTCACAAATAACAAATCTTATGCACTGTACAGGAAAAATAAAAATAAAATCAAAGGTAAGTTCTACTATCCCCACCAAATTTACGGGAAGGTGCCGGAGATGGGACGTTGAAGCGACGACAAGAGCATACAATGGAAACATATCCATTGGGCTGCAAATTCTCTTGTGGTTCCATAAACATATCTTCCAGCTCCCTCAAAGCACCATGGATCCAAACAACGGCCACACAAATCAACACCAACAAGAACAAGATCGACCCAACATTGGTAAGAATATCAACAACCTAGATCCACCACGCAGAGATCGAAACCAAACATAAAAAAAAAAAAAAAAAACTAACCAAATTCACAGATGCGAAGGTCCTTGGGATCGGGAATGGAGTCACAGAGTGCGGCCAAATCGATGTTGGCCTTATTTCTCACCTCCCTGTGATTTTTTTCTGCCAGCGAGAGAGGATGAAGAAGGAGAAGAAAAAAATGGGGAGGGAAGGAAAGACTTGAACACCATTTTTTTTTTTATCTTGCCTTCAAAAACACAACCACAAAGAGTGTGTTTGCGTAAGAGAGCTGAAAGGGGAGAGAATGAATGAGCGAGGGAGGCTATTTGTTTTTTGGGTTTCCTATTCTTTTCAATTTGTTTGCGAGATTCATCGGCGACACAACTCCCACCAAAGTGTTCGTTGGTGGATTGGCTTGGGAGACTTCCAAGTACGCCATGAGAGAACATTTCCAGAAGTACGGCGAGATCCTCGAGGCCGTCATTATCTCCGATAAAATCACCTGTAGATCCAAGGACTATGGCTTCGTAAGTTCAAATTCGATTTGATTTTGTTTGTTTGTTTGTTTGTTTGTTTTCCATTTCAAAATTCGTGGATCTTGACCGATATTAGTAGTTCATGCTTCACTTCGATCGATTCAGTTTTGGTTGTTGATTAATTTTCTTGATGGTGATTACGATGAATCTGTGTTTCTGTGATTATCGATCTTGTTGAATGAAGGTGACCTCTAGAAGCTGAAGCTGAGAAGGCGTGAAATGACGGAGAAGGGTTGAAGGGAAGGGATGTTGATGTGGAATAAGCCCTGGCTTCGTATCCTATGTGTCTGTTATGACAGTGGATCAGGCCCAACCGGCCCACACAGAGGCCCAGGAGGTAATGACAGGTGATACAACCCAATAGCTCAGGAAGAGTAGTCGAGTGAAGAGGATGCCGTGGAAACTGAGAGAAGCATGAACCTATAAATACTGATTTAGGCGGGAGGAGCGGTTATGGAAATTGTGGATTATCTTTGAATCTCCTTTCTGGCTTCTCTGGTCTCTCTTCTTCCTGAACCTTTCTTCATTTCTTCCTGATCTTCTCTTATCTGCACTGTTTCTGAATTCTGTTATGTTTTGTCATCTTGTTTCACTTGTATCAGTTTTATTGTTGATTTCATGTACTGAATACTTTTGATTACTTGTGTTTACAAGTATATTCCAGTTTAATACAAGTTGTTGATTGTTTTGGTGGTTTAATAAACCTGTATTGCAGATTATTATCCTTGAATTTCACAGGAACATTACAAATTGGTGCTTTCATTGAGTCGAAAATGGCGGAAGCGACTCGTTTCAAGGATATGCAAGCTGAGGTTAAGCAAATGCTTGAGCACATGAACTTGGTGGAGACCACAACGATGGCTCGTTTTGAGTCGTTGGAGGCACAATCGCAAACTCGATTTGATCAATTGCAAGCTGCTTTGGAGGCTTTGGTGCGTGCTCCGAATCCGCGTTTTGATCGTGGAGAGGATGCTGTTGGATCGTTTTCCAGTGCTTCTGCCAGCCGGCCTCGTTATGATGACCGTTTTCATGATCCTCCATATGCTGGTTCTGCAGAGTACATTAAGCTTGATTTCCCTAAGTTTAATGGTGCAGACCCGATGACTTGGATTTTTAGGGCTGAGGAGTACTTCGCTTATTATGGCACTCCTGATTTTCAACGTCTTATCGTTGCTTTCGTGAATTTCGAAGGTGATGTGGTGCCATGGTTTCAGTTACTGCAGAAATCACGAGTTATTACTGATTGGTCGACGCTCGTCAAAGCGATTGAAAATGAATTTGGACCTTCAATTTATGACTGACCATAAGTACGACTCTTCAAGCTGGTGCAGACTGACTCGGCTGATGAATATTGCCGTGAGTTCATAGCCTTAGCAAACCGTACAGAAGGTGTCTCCAGTGAGGCGTTACTTGATTGTTTTACGGGAGGTCTTAAACCAGAGGTTCGTCGTGATGTGATGGCACAAAAACCACAGGATTTGCTCTGAGCTACTGAGTTGGCCAGGCTGTTTGACTCTCGTTCGGGCCAATCATTTTCGGCCCAACAGGGGACTAAGTCCAACTTCTTTCCACCTATGAGGTCCGGTTTTTAAGGGGGTCCACAAGTAAGAATCAGCCCTAAGCCATCTCATCTATCACTTCCCAAGAGCTAAAAAGGAAGGAGGCGTACAGTGGAGGGGGTGAGGAAGCTGCGGCATTCACTCAAGATATCTTCACCACCGTCTTCACCGTGAGCGAGAGAAGGAGAGGCGTGGCTTCACTGTTCGGATCAACACATTCATCACTCTTCTTCTCCCTTAAGCACCCAGCTGCTAAAATCAGAGTGTGGGAGAATAAGAAGCTGAGCAAGAGAGTGATTGGGAGCAAGATTTGGGGCTTTCAAGGTTCCTTGGTGGTTCTCTCTTCCCTTCTCATTTCTCTTTAATTTCCCTTGTGTAATTTCTTGATTTGGAGATGAATTTGATGTTGAGACTTGAAATTCTTTCCAATATGTGTAGCTAAATTTATCTTCTAGGTCTATTTTGAAACTTGTATGGATTGATACCTAAATTCTATTTCCTTGTACTAATTAATTACTATTATGTTGTAGATTTAATTTGTGCTTAATATTTTCTAAGTGGATGGCCAACATTTAGATTGTTTGCTTAATTAGTAGCTCGAGAGAGCATTAATTAGGTAGAGAACTAGATTAAATCCAAACTTGTCTTGCAATTCTAATTTAGGATTGGAAGTGTGTTAGTGAGATAGAGATATTCACTAACCAAGTTTTGTAAAATTGAAGTTGTTTGTTTAAAGAAACTAATTGATGATAATATGTAGTAAGAGATTATGCATATTAAATTCAATTAAGGTTTGAATAGGCTTGAGAGAGCTATTTGAATATAAGAGACTTCAAACAACAACATAATAGGCATTAGTTAGCATTAGGGGAGGAATAATTGGGTACCATGAAATACAAGTGGATAAATAGGCCTAGGCTTGTCAAATTGTGCTGAATTTATTCCAAGCATTTTCTTTTGTAATTTGCCATTTTTAATCACTTAAATTTTATTAAATTATTTGCCTTTTGCCCATTGTTAATTTGAAATGCAATGAACTTAGTGAACTTGCTTATTACATAGTCTTAGCAGAACGACTCTTTTTACCACTTTACTACTAAACTTGACCCGTGCACTTGCTGTTGCAATTTTTGCGAACACCATATCCATATTTAATAAGGGTGGTGGGAGAGAGTATTAATTACCCCCTCTTTTCCTTAGTATAGGTAATATTGAAAATTACTTGAATTTTATGACAAATTTAATGCTTTGAATCAATTTTATATACATGGGAGAATTGTTAGTTGGTGCCTTATACTCTCCCTGTCCCTATATATAAGAGCAAAAAAATTTGAATGGTTTTGTCCCTTTTTATAAGAGCCTGATTAAATTTTTCAAAGCATTTAATGAGTTTTTTCTCACTTTACCCATTATTATTCTCACTATTCACATTCTCTTTCATACTCATTTATAAAGTTATTATTGCATTTCTCTCTCTCTCTTATATACTTAAGCATAAATAAGAAAAAATTTAAGAAACCAAAAATATTTCAAATATAATTAACACTCTCAACCACTTCCTTGATTTTTATGATTTTATCTCTTTTAACTCTTATAATTCAAAAAGTAAGGAGTAATAAGTAATAACCAATAAGTAATAAAGACAAGAGAATCTAGCCAAAAAAAAAAGGACAAGAGAGAGTACTAAGGCTAAGTGTGGCCCAGTGACAGCCTGGCACAAGCTCAGGGCAGGAAACTGCCATTAAGAAGGTAGGGTTAGGGTTCGGCTCAATCCCACATCAACATCATCAATAAAGATTATCCAAAAACAAGTGAGGTTTTTTATTAAGCTTTTTGATAATTCGTTGAATTCAAGGTGTGGTTGAATAATTCTATTGGGTCTCCGCCTCTTTTTATAAGACTTCATGCTATTTAATCCACACTCCTAATCGATGCATCCAATAGCATTATTTATAATTTTATATACAAATTTGAATTACAATTTTTTATCCCTTTTTTAGCCAGAATTACAAATTTTCATCTACACATAGAACAACACCTATTATCATGAACGGGGAAAAAAATAGAACAACGCCTATTTTTCTAACCCAAAAAAGTAGAACAACCTAAGCCCGCATACTTTTGATATGGAATTTGAATATAAATGTGGAGGTCCTATAGAAGTGGGACAGAAGTCTCACAATAGGTCTGTTGTCTCTTTGGATTGACAACAGAAACTATTTTTTCAAGGTGATTTATGGAACATGGGTAAGCATGCGATTTGAGTGTTGTCTCCTCTTATATGAACTTGCAAACGCAAATCCAAATCGGCCTCTAATCTACTCATCTGGTCCAATTTATAAGTCACTTCTAGCATATTTCACACATACCAAGGAAAGCCTTAAAACTCATTAACTTTCCACTAAAATCCAACAAAATTTACAATTTTACCTATATTAAATATATATTATACCACATGAAAATAAAGTCAACACATAATAAATGAAGGGTAAACTTGTACATCCATACTCAATATTTAATTAGGTGACTTATATATAGGATCAAGTAAAACCTTCTCTCTCTGCCCTATAAATAGGACTAGAGGAGTAGGTGTACTTGTGAGATCTTGCTATTGTTTCCACAAAGAGTTAGTGCCTAGATTCTAGAGTCACTGCTTTTTCCCCCACATAAACCTTGCTTCATTAATATGCACTTCCCACACGTTTAAAATGAAAAGTGGGAAGAGTATACTTTTCCCCCACATATATGCTATTCATCTAATCCTATTTATATATATTTTACATAAATCAAGAAAAATCTTAAAATTCATCAATTTTATCTTAAAATTTAATAATTTTCCAACTCCACACATATTTTATACAGACTACACCTATGAGAATAAAATAAATACATAATAAATGAAGAGTAAAATAGTATATCTTTATGAAAAAATTAATGACGTAACTAACAAATAAGATCAAATAAAATTTTATTTCTATACCTTATAAATAAGATCAAAGGAGCATTACTTATCAAAATAAGCCCAAAGCTTACAACATATAGTTGGTCAAGCTGTATAAGGTCACGTTAGATCCCTTGAGGCCTCGAACTAGAGGAGACACTTGTGTTGGAAAGAGAAGTCAAGAACTCCGAAACTTCAATAGCCGGTTGCTGAGAAACCTAGTAATAGAATCTAGAAAATACACTAATTAGAACTCTGAAACTCCGCCTATGTTTATAGCCGGCCCCAAGCCCGGGTAAAGGAGGAGGGTTGTGTTAGGCCCCGACAGCCAGCGTAAAAATCTTGTCGAATCTTATGAATATGGATCAACAAAGAAATTGTGTGAATATTAGGTCGTTGCCCGTAAACAACGCGCTGTATGGCTCGAGTATAGTGAGAAGAGAGCGAGAGCCGCTGCATCCTCGCTCGAATGCAGTGTTAAGAGAGCAATGGCTACCCGTTAGGTCGTTGCCTGGTTGTAACGCGCTGTAAGGCTCGAGTACAGTGATAAGAGAGCAAGAGCTGCTGCATCCTTGTAAAATCCTATTAACTAACCACAAATCCATCACTAACCATCAACTCTAATCACAATTACTTTGCTAACTATGATAGGAAAAAGGGTTTTCCATATAAATCAAGCACCCTATCATAGTTAGAAAAAGAACTTTCTAATCATTCAGAGCGTTATCCATGATAGAATAAGCAAGAACTTAATACAATACTGACTATCATGGATAATAAAGCACTAACCATGTTAGAAAAAGGATTTCCCTAACATGGTTAATAAAAATTCACATGTAAACGCTAATTTCACAACAATCAAGCAAATATTGATACAGTCATCCAGAATTTATTATCAATCAAAACATAAACATGCGGAAGCGATACAAGCCTAACAATTGGCAATATACAGTCCAAAATTTCAGTACTGGCCACTTACTGGCTCAGTTTGGGCCAAACAGTCCCATACCATTCTCCTTCACTCTGGTTTGTGCATAATCACCTGCAAAAATATAAACAACGATAGGGTGAGAAAAATTTGTCTCAGTAACCACAACTCAACTTAATACAAGAGTGTGAGTGGGTTAGCAGAGCGCCTAAAGGGTACCAAAGATAAGTTTAACATTCCATATATCATAGTCTTTTACAAACTAGTTTCAAAAATGCATTATTCACAATATCACTAACAATCGTACTGCGGATAATTAAGTTGTCCCTTACCACTAGGGGATCAGAATGGAACTCGACGGGGATCTCACCCCGTACCCAGAACCACGGAGATAATGCTCGATGGGGGCTACCCATACCCAGCACACCGTAAGGTAGTACTCGATGGGGGCTACCCATACCCAGTACACCACAACGGAGGTAATGCTCGATGGGGGCTACCCATACCCAGCATACCGAAAGGTAGTACTCGATGGGGGCTACCCATACCCAGTACACCAATAATATAATTAGTCCCTGTGGGCCAACAGGGCACCTCATCACGTGATGGCAATAGTATCCAGTGCATCGATGCTAAACTACCTCAACAATACACATGTATGCAATACCAACAATCAGGCACTTGGCCTATCCAGTATTTTCACCAATATGTACATGCTACAGTTTCAAATCCAATGTATACAAATATTCCGGTTTCAATTATGTCCAATCACAAATTTTTGCCAGTTTGCTAGTAATATTCCACAAGACATTTTTCATATGAAAGTAAAAGGAATTTCAAAGGTACCCAATAGGCTTTTTAATATAAACATAGCATTTAAAATTTCAACTTGTGTACCAGTGGGCATAAACAAACGTAAAAAGGGATTTTGAGAAAATCCCAACTAACATCACACACAATCAGGTAGTGAGATGAGAGTGGTTACCTGGAATAGCCCAAAACAAAAACAAAATACCAGAACGCAGAGTCTTCGAGCTCAGCTCGATCCAGCAGTGTCTACAATCACTAGAGAACACAATACACAAAGTAAATACATAATTTACGTCTATTTGGTTTGATTAAGTTAAATTAAACTCCTATCAAACCTAGGACACTATATATTCTCAATTACTTTCATTGAACCAACTTTCCCCATCAATGTTTACATTACTAATGCTGCTCAATTGAACCTCAACCTACAACCATACCTAGAAACATCTCAAACAATTAACCACGACCAGAGTACACCATTGTAGCCTTAATTCCACATTTCTTTACATCACACCATCATACTAAATTTTAACATTCCCTACTATCACATAATTCACTTACAACTTCCAAATTATAACCAATTCCCAATACAATCAAACTAAACCAATCAAAACCATCATTTATTCTCAACCCACTATATTCACCTAAACTCATCCAAAGTCTTTACTCATTCAACACTTTAATCATTCAAAATTCCTTTAAACACAATCCCCCAATTAAACCCAACTAATTAATACCCTCATACAACCTTAACAATCTAAACCGTTAACAATCCATTAATAACAACAATCAAGTAATACAATCATTACCTCGACCAAAATCATAGTCAAATATTAACTCTCAAGTTCACATCAAATTCCTCACTAAAACACCCAAAGTACCATCCAACATATTTCTCTGTAATCCCAATAATTTGAAATAATTATCAAACATCAATATGCCTAATGCAACTATTAAACCACAAATCATTCTATCATTCTACTCTTTAATCTCCAATTTCCATCCTAGGCCAAAAGTCATCACTATGCATAAACCCAAGCTTTTGATCATCATTATTTAGCCTCAATGGGTTTATCTAAACATCCAATTAATTTCAAACAATTGTACTCAGCAATCTAATTCTTCCCTAAGCAACCAAAATTCCCAATTTCATCCAACATTCAATCTAACCAAATAAATCCAACAAACATTATCGTTGAGCTCTAATAACCCTCTAGACATCATAAATCAAGTTCAAAAGCCCAAATTCAAAGGATTTCTTGTCGTAAACTTAGCTTAATTCAACTTTAAGTAAGCAAAATCTCACGTAGGGTCAAATTAAAACAAACTAACCACATTACTATCATCAAGTAGTCTAAATAAACATGTAGAACTAGGCAATTGCCCCAATGAAGTCAGAAATTCGAAAATCAACAAACCCTAGAAATTTCTATTTGAAAAATTAAGAACAAAAGAGGAAGGAATCAAAGGGAAATTACCCAATGTCATCAAGCTTCCCAGGGCCACCGGAATCTCGCCGGAAATGCCCAGTCCGCCGCCCAAAACACCGGCCAAAACTCACCCCCAATCTCTCTCTCGCGAGCGACGGACAAGAGGAAAAAGGAAGGGAAAAGAGAAGGGAATAGGAACTGGAAGGGAGAAGGGAACTCAGGGGTTTGGACGACGGCAACGGCGGCCGTCGCCGCCCTCTCTCTCTCACGCGTCTCCCTCCGTCCTGGATCGAAGAAGAGGAAGGGAAGAGAGGAATTGTGCGATGGTGATGGTGCTGCACGAAGAGCACGGGAAGTGAAAGGGAAAATGAGAAGGGAAATGAAGTAAAATAAGATAAAAGAAATTAATAGGTAGAGTTGGAATTAATACTGGGCCTTTAAATTCTCAAACTAAGATACATTTCATTAAAATAAAAACCCCCTTTCACTTCCTCAAATTTATTTTGAATGACTACTAAGGTTTTTTTCCCTCCTGCTAGGATCTCTTTTTGAATCCTAAATAATTTCTCCAACTCTAACTTTATCGATTTAAGGGAGAAATCAGGCCTTTAAAAATTCCCAAAATACTTCTATTTTCATGAATTTATTTATAAAGCTCTCCAAATTCCTTAATGCATCCCAAATTAGTTCCTAAATTATCACGAATCCTTATTTAAAATTTTGGAATGTTACAATCCTCGCCCGAATGCAGTGTTAAATGAGTAAGGGCTACCGCACTCTAATGGACGGAGGCGGCTAAAGAAGCTAATTCATGAGAGTAGGATCAGATTTGGTTCTTGGAACATTAGGACGCTAAATGGGAAGCGTTTTGAGGTGGCACAAGTAATGAGTGATCGTAGGATTAATATATTGTGCTTGCAGGAAACTAGATTGGCTGGAGAGGGAGCTAGAGAAATCGAAGTTAATGGTGCCAAACTTTGGTATACAGGAAAGGTAAATGAGAGGAATGGGGTTGGTATAATTGCTGATAAAGAATGGAGGAAAAATGTAGTGAAAGTTAAGCGGATTGAGGACCGAATCATATATGTGAAAGTAATTGTGAGAAAGGATGTAATAAACACTATTAGCGCATATGCACCTCAAGTAGGGGCAGAATCACATCTTAAGGAGAAGTTTTGGGCTGATATTGAGAGGTTGATACAAGGTATACCGACAACCGAGAAAATTTTTATTGGGGGAGACCTTAATGGATATGTTGGGAAAGAGGCAGGACCGCATGTAAGGGAGCATGGTGGTTTTGGTTTTGGGGAGTTGAATAATGAAGGGCAGGTTATTATAGATTTTTCCTTAGTATACGACCTTAAGATTGTAATACATGCTTTAGGAAGCGGGAAGAACATTTAATCACATATAAGAGTGGAACTCAGGTCTCAAATTGACTTCCTTTTGGTAAGGAACCTTGATAGAAAATTATGTACTAATTGCAAAGTGATTCCTGGGCATGGGGAGACCACACAACATAGACTATTAGTTCTTGATGTGTGAATTAAAGGTATAAAACAAAAGCACCGAGCAGTCTTAAACCGAAAGATCAAGTAGTGGCACTTAAAGGGGGAGAAGCGAGAGATTTTTAAGAGAAATCTATTGGAGGAAGGTGTGTGGGAGCCGCAAGAAAATGCTAACATCATGTGGACGAATGTGGCTAAGAAGGTTAAAAGGGTCGTTAAAGCAATTTTAGGAGAATCAAAAGGTTTTGGACCATGAGATAAGTAGACTTGGTGGTGGGACGAGGATGTCCAAGAAAAGGTCCCAAATAAGAATAATTGTTTTAAAGCCATACACTTGTGTAATAATGCTGAAAATTGGGAAAAGTACCGCTTGACTAAAAAGGAGACTAAGAAAGCAGTGAGTGAAGCTCGTGCTAAAGCATATGAGGGATTTTATAAGGAGTTAGGGACAAAGGTTAGAGAACAAAAGATTTACAAAATTGCAAAGATTAAGGAAAGAAAGTCGAGAGATTTGGATCAAGTAAGATGTATAAAGGATGAGAAAAGTAAAGTTTTGGTTACTGATGAAGATATTAAGAATAGATTGGAGGCTTACTTTTCTAAGTTATTCAATGATAGGGTAAAAGTTCACCTTGTGAGTTGGGAGAGTTGACAATTAGTGAAGATGGACTTAATATGTCGTTTTATCGTAGAATTAGAGTTGGGGAGGTTAGGGAAGCTCTTAAGAAAATGGGGAATGGTAAAGCTGTTGGACCGGATGGTATACCAATTGAAGTCTGGAAATGTTTAGGTGAAGAGGGTGTATTGTGGTTATCTAAATTGTTTAACGAGATTTTACGGTCCAAAAAGATGCCTGATGATTGGAGAAAAAGTACTTTAGTTCCTATTTAAAAAAATAAATGCGATATATAGAATTGTGCTAATTATAGGGGAATTACACTTATGAGTCATACAATGAAATTATGGGAAAAAGTGATTGAGCATATGTTAAGATTAGAGATTATTATTTCTAAGAGACAATTCAGGTTCATGACAGAAAGATCCACAACAGAGGCGATATATCTACTAAGAGGGATGATGGAAAAGTATCAAAGTAGAAGAAGAGACTTACATATAGTTTTTATTGACTTAGAAAAGGCGTATAATTGTGTACCAAGAGATTTACTTTGGAAAGCCTTAGAAAAGAAAGGAGTATGTGTTGCATATATTAGAATTATACATGATATGTATAATGGTGTGTTGACTAAAGTTAGAACCCCGGGAGGTGAGACAAAAGACTTCCCTATAGGAATTTATCTACATCAGGGATAAGTTTTTAGTCCATATTTGTTTAACTTAATAGTCGATGTTCCAACTGAGCTATCGAAGAAGAGGTCCCTAAGTGCATGCTTTTTATTGATGATATAGTCCTTTTAGCTGAATAAAGAGATGGGATTAACGATAAATTAGAGATATGGAGAAACACTATAGAGTCGGAGGGTTTCCGTCTAAGTAGAAGTAAGACAGAATATATGCATTGCAATTTTGCAAACAGACAACTTAGAGGTGATTTAGAAGTTAAACTGGGAGATCAAACAATCCCTCAAGTGACAAAATTTAAGTACTTGGGATCAATTATACGACAAGATGGTGAGATTAATGATGATATCAATCATATAATTCAAGCTGGATGGTATAAGTGGAGGAAAGCTAGTGGAGTTCTTTGCCACCGGAAAGTACCCTATAAGGTAAAACGAAAATTTTATCGCACTGCTATAAGACCAGCAGTTTTATATGGTAGTGAATGTTGGGCTTTAAAGGGACAACATGAACATAAAATGGGAGTAGCTAAAATGAGGATGTCGAGATGGATGTGTGGTCATATAATAAATGATAGGATTAGGAATGACCATATATGCGATCGAGTTGGAGTGGCACCCATATACAAAGAAGGCCATTAGATGCGTCAGTGAGGAGGGTAGATCAAACAGTCTCGAGTCCGATTAAGAGAGGAAGAAGGAGACCCAGGCGTACACTTGGGGAAGTTGTAGAGCGAGATCTTTTAGTGAATAATATATCTAAGGATTTGGTTAATGATAGAGCACAATGACGTCGTGTGATCCATGTAGCCGACCCCATCTAGTGGGATAAGGCTTGGTTGTTGTTGTTATTGTACTACTCCCTCTGCTCTTTATTAAAAGGCACAAACTACCAATTCTCCCAAACCAATAAATGGTAGTTGGGTTATCAAATTTAGGCTACATTAACCACTTTTTCCAATTTCACCCCTCATTAAATGATAAGACTTCACATGTTCAACTTTAAACCTCCATTAATAACAAGGGTAAAGTGGGGAAAAAATACTTAATGTGGTGGTTGGTACCTTATATTTAAGACCAAAAATTTTGTTAGTTGGTACCTTATAATAAGGATCATAGAGAGTAATTGATATATAATAATAATAATAATAATCCCAAAGCCACTATAAAGGCATGAGGAAAAAGAAAGAGCAAAATTTACAACCAATCACATACTCCTCTCTATATCATCCCCCACCTCGTGGAGTCGTGCCAATAAAATGTTACTCCCTCTGTTCCTTATTATAAGACACTAACTAATAAGTTTTCTTGATCATTTTTATAAGGCATTTGTTAGTTTCTAAAGTGTATTAATTATTTTTTTCCATGTATGCCCATATTTAATAGGGGTAGTGGGAGAGAGCAATAATTAAATAATAGTGGAGTTTAGTGTAATTAGTAGGGGCAATATTGTAATTTATTTGAATTTTAAGACATTTTTAATGTTTTTAACCAATTTTATTAGTATATGAGATTTGTTAGTTAGTGTCTTATAATAAATATTAGATGGTGTGGTTGATCATAAACACTCTCTTCCCACCAAATCCATAAATTAACCATTTTGACCTGAGATTGTGGTTCAAAATCGATGTAACTAATCTGCGTCGCATGAGTAATGTGTATGCAAAGACACCAAATACCTCTTCAACTGTAACAGGCTAAAAGTACACACCAATAAAAGCGGCCGCAGGTGACCACTGAACCCATTTTTTTTTTTTTTTAATTTTCGATCAATGCGTTGATTAATTGCTGCATGTGACGAACTTGATTGAAATTTGTCTCTTTCCTTTCCTGCCCTCCCATATTTGCCAAACAAACTACAATGTGGGTTGCTTATGGTTCGGGGGTAAGTGCGTAATACAACTTTTCCCGTTAAATAAATGAAATGAACGTTCAATTGAGGAAATATTAATTGTTGGAACTTTTTTATGACTGATAACTGTTAGAACTTAGAAGGGCATTTATCTTTATGAAAGTTTCAAGTGACATACTTTGTGCTTGCTTTTGTAACTTAAATACTCCTTCTTACGGTTACTATTTATCTACAACTAGTTAGTACTCCCTTCGGTCCTAAATATAAGATCATTTTGACTTTTTGTTGTGAAAGTTAAGGAAGCAAATTGGACCTTTAAATTATAACAAATGTGACATGTAATTAAATTATAGATTAGTTTATAAGTAGAATAAATTAGTTTTGAAGAAAAAAGACAACTATAGACAATTTAAAGTGATTAATTCTGCATCTTTAATTTTTTCAAAAAAAGTCAAAGTGATCTTATAATTAGGACTGGAGGAAGTATATTGTTTGTGATTCATGAGAGTGCGATAAATTTTTAAAAATAATGATAATTAAAATCTTCATAACAAAATTGATTTCCCCCCATATTTTTCAATATTTAAGTTGATTTTATTTAAGAGATTAAAAAATAAAATAAACTACTTAATGATAACATATGTTATCATATAACATATCAGTTGTTTATTGAAAAATGATAAATATAAATATTTTAAAATAATTTATTTTATTTCATTAATTCCCTAGAAAAAAAAGTCAAATTCGTCTTATTAAGAGGGAGGCAACATTACATATAAAAATTTGAATTATTAATTGGTAAGTTAAAAGTTACCCTAAATCCTGATTTTATCTTTAAAAAAAAATGAAAGGCAAAAAGAAGGATAGGAACGTAATTTCAGAACTATCAAACCAATAAAAATCAAAGTTTAATAGGAGTAGTTTATTTATTGATAAAGCTATAAACTTTGATACCGATCCCCACATGAAACGATTATAGAAGCTGTCGTGCTGACGGCACTGAAATTCGCGGGGAGGGATCGATCGAATTGGTCGTCTCTCGAAATCTGAAGGCAAAAGGCCATGGTCATGGACATGGCCGCCATGGCCGCTGCCATCGGAGTCTCCGTCCCTGTTCTTCGCTTTCTCCTATGTTTCGTCGCCACTATTCCTGTCAGCTTTTTTTCTCGATTCGTTCCTGGTTCTTTCCCCAAACACCTTTATTCCGCTGCAACCGGTGCTTTTCTTTCTTACGTTTCCTTTGGCTTCTCTTCCAATCTCCATTTCTTGGTTCCTATGTTAGCCGGCTATGCCTCCATGGTTCTTTATCGCCCTCGATGTGGGATCCTCACTTTCTTTCTGGGATTTGCTTACCTCATCGGTTGGTATGTCAAAGTTCTTAACTTTTTTCAATCCCCTCTATGTTTATGTTTATAAATATTGTTATTAGTTGAGATTTTCTCTGTCTGTGAAGGTCTACTGGTATTTGAGTTTTACGCAATTTGGTGTCGATTGTTTTGTCTCTCATCTGTTTTCATCATTGTCATTGTTTCATTAGCTTATGTAAAAATTAAATTACGTGGTGTAGAATGCTTTTGAGTTGATTGTTGATATGTGTTTGTGTAGCCATGTTTATTACATGAGTGGAGACTTGTGGAAGGAGGGTGGTATAGATGCTACCGGTGAGCGTTAATTCATCATTTTCGATAATTAAATCAGAAGCTTCTTTTTTTTCAAAAAAAAAAAAAAAAAAATTGTTGTTCGAGCATTAACTGGGCGTGAATTTTCTTCTTTGAATAGGCGCCTTGATGGTGTTGACACTGAAGGTTATCTCCTGTGCAATAAATTATAATGATGGGTTGTTGAAAGAGGAAGGTTTGCGTGAGGCACAGAAGAAAAACCGGTTGGTTAAATTGCCTTCATTGATTGAGTACTTTGGTTACTGCCTCTGCTGTGGGAGTCATTTTGCTGGTCCAGTTTTCGAAATGAAGGATTATCTGGATTGGGCTGAAGGAAAGGGGGTACGTTTATTGAAAATTTTCTATTATTTAATCAACTATTGTACCATTCCCGAAGAAAAAGTGTTTCACTTTAACATTTGATATGTTGATTACTTCTGCCTTGTGATATTTGGTATTGAAATTTTTGTCTTGGTTGTTTGTAGCTTTGGAGCACAAAAGGACCATCACCATTTGGAGCAACCATTCGAGCTCTTCTACAAGCTAGTTTTTGCATGGGCTTGTATCTGTACCTGGTTCCTCATTTTCCTCTATCCAGATTTACTGAACCCATCTATCAGGAATGGAATTTCTGGAAACGGTTGGGATACCAGTATATGTCTGGTTTTACAGCACGATGGAAATACTATTTCATTTGGTCAATCTCTGAGGCTTCAGTTATTATTTCTGGCCTTGGCTTCAGTGGTTGGACAGAGTCCTCTCCTCCAAAGCCGCGTTGGGATCGGGCCAAAAATGTGGACATTTTAGGTGTTGAGTTTGCAAAGAGTGCTGTTGTGATACCACTTATGTGGAATATACAAGTCAGCACCTGGCTTCGTCATTGTGAGTTTACTGCCTTTGCTGTTTGATGTTTTCATCGCTTAGCTATCTTGGTAGTTTGCTTTTGCTAACATCCCTTGAATTGACAAAAGAAACTCAATTTGGGGCCTTAGCTGCTTAGTTTTAAGTTACGGACTTCTAGTAACAATAAGGCTGTAAGTCCTTTTGTGTCGTGCTTGTTTGGTCAATAGTTATAATTAATCACTTATCTCAGTATTTTCTTACGTCATAAGTAAATAACCTGAAATCTTGAATTAAACGTCAAGCACCTGACAGCTGTTTTTTCTATGAAGTTCAATCCTACTGATGTTTGTATTGTTTATAGATGTTTATGATAGGCTTGTTCCGAAAGGAAAGAAAGCTGGTTTCTTTCAGTTACTGGCCACGCAAACTGTCAGTGCTGTTTGGCATGTAAGTTCATTTTTTGCTGTGTTTTAAGTTAGATATTTGTTTTCTGCTCTGTACTTGTATCTGCATCCTGCATTGTTATTTCTTCAAGTCTAAGTTTCTGTCAAGATCAAAAGGGCAATGCAGAATTTTTTTTCCTGATGTAAAAGCAATGATCGAAGCCAATACAATTGTTATGATTTTTCCTTATCTAGTTTATCTGCTGCTCTCATGGGTTTTGCTAACGAATGTGTAGTTGCAAAGGAGCAAGAAATTAGTTGTTGGACTTATTACCCCGGCGCCTATACCTTTTAAAGGATGATATAATTTGTAACTATAGCTATAAGCTTAATCAGTGTTCAACTGAATTGAACATTTAAATGTGATCTATGCTTGAGTTCTGCATCCACCAATTTTTTTGGCGCTTACATTTTGATGTGATCGATCTCGTGCGAATGTGTGATGTCATGCATCTGTTTCCATACATTTTTGCTGATATTTGCTCCAATTGTGTACTGTCCCAATCACAGCTGGCAGTTGCACATAATCTTCTACTGACATGAAATGACAAATCACAAAGACAGCCTTTGTTGTTTGTTCTGCAAACTTAAGCTTTGAAATACATGCGCCCCTGTTCAGCAAAATAAAAATTGACTACTGAAACGTGAGACAAATTAGAAATCCCTTGAAAGTTGCCTGGAACAATTTTGTAGTTCTTCAACATTCCGATACAGTTTAATCCATGCTAATGAGCCATGAGGTCTCAAATCAGGTTTTTCTCTTATCATTTTGACTTTCTTATTACAGGGACTTTATCCTGGGTACATCATATTCTTTGTTCAATCCGCTTTGATGATTGCTGGATCCAGAGGTATGCATTGATTAAGTTTATCTGCTTTCTCTTTTTTTGTTCTGATCATTAACTTTTTATTGTCTGGATTTGTTCTCTTGGAGCAGTCATATACAGATGGCAACAATCTGTTGCTCCAGCAGTGGCTAATGTCTTATCATTTATGAATTTTCTGTACACACTACTGGTTCTTAACTACTCCTGTGTTGGCTTCATGGTTCGTTTTCCCTTCCCCTCTCTCTTACAAACATACATGAGTTGAATGCTGCATCCTCTCACAAACATGCTAATCCTTCTACCATTTGTGTGGAGTAGGTATTAAGTCTGCGTGAAACTCGGACCTCATACGGAAGCGTGTATTATATTGGAACTATTCTTCCCATTGTAGTGATTCTTTCTGGTTACATAATCAAACCTGGGAAGCCTGTCAGATCCAAAGCTCGGAAGGCTGAGTGAGATAGACAATGGATTGTCTGGTCTCTGAAAATTTTAAAATCAGATTAGGATATTTCACGGCTTCTGCGATTTTTATTTATTTATGAATGATGATCATAACAAGTTCTTTGGTCTTGATCCTCTTGGAAATAGCTGAGTTTGCTTTTTCCATTAAATTGTATCTCATTGCAGCATTGTTTAAAAGCTTTTTTTTTTTGGCAAAAAAAATTGTTTTTTTGCTCTGTAAAATCCTTTGTTGAAGAAAATGATTCAGAACTACCTTTTGGCTAAAATGTTTTCCCGAATTATCAGAGGGACCTAAAAAGCACCCTTTCTCAGATTGGTTCAGTTTTCTTTCACAAATGATTGCAATCTAAACATGATAGGTAGACACATGATCCTTTTAATCGGTTAATCTGTTGGACCTTCTATCATGTGACAAGGAATTAATTTCATTACATCACATTCTTGTGGTAAAGAATCAATTACATCAACCCATCGTTCGCTGGTTCAGCTTGCGAAATAGTTAGACATTTGACCATCTTGGTGGGTGCTCAATTTTTAAGTAGTACTATTTAGTTGTGGTTCCAGTCGTAGCGTTTGGGGAGGCATCTCCACAGCTAAGTGAAGGTGGGTAAAACCTACTTGTGTGGACAGAAGAAAGGGCTTGCTTGTCATGCTCCAGAGCCCACAAGGATAGGCTCCAGTAGATCATGAGTTAGGAGTCATGTCTTTGGATTGTAGGTGAGTCAAACCCCTTTCCTAAAATTTTATATAAAAAGAAAAGAAAAGAAAAGAATCAATTACATCACAATCTGATTATACCTATTATATTATAAGGACCGAAATAATCACAGAATTCCGAGTTTATATGTAACAGACAAAAGTGGTGGATATATTATTTGTTTAGGAATATGCCCAGAAATCTTGACCTACACATAAAACGTCCATGTTGCTCATATATTAATTGACGGCCAGCACCAGTTAAGTGAACGAAGACGGTTTAATTGGCTAAATGGCTATAAATAACTCCCAAGCAAATAATAAACGGGATTCGGCCGAAGGAAAGCGTCATAGGAAGCATCAAAATCAAAGATTCCAGTTGCCTTAGTTAGTTCTCTCCTGGCTAAGCAAAGCAAAGTGTTAAGTAGAGAAATAGGGTAATTTTATAATTTTAAAAATGTTGTCATTAATTAATATTCTTAAACTTCGGGGGGAAAAATGTGATTCTACAATTCTGCCTTCTATTGAAAGTATGCCAACAACTTAATAGGATTATGAGTTCGAACTCAATGGATGCGTAAATCATATACCCCTTGCCTCCCACTCTATGATTACCATGAGGTTTTGAGTTGTTACTTCTTAAACATAAGATTGTGAATTCTATGGGTGCGTGAGTGAATTATGTAACCCTTGCCCCCCACACTAAACTACCACTAAGTGAGTACTGAGTACCCATAATTCATAAAGCTCTAATAGGAGGCAGATTTTTTCAATATAATTTTTCTGAGTATTTGTCAGAAGTAAATTTGTACCATTAATTGTCATAAAAAAGCTTTTGCTTTTAATGAAAGCGGATCTTTTTATTATTCTATGTGGATATACAATTTTAAAAATTATATAAGATATCTTTTTCTAACCATTCAGATTGATTGGACAAACATAATAGATGCTATTAAGAATATCAAGAAAAATGTCACTTGATGGAAGCCTAAAACCTAACCCGCTATCATATGCTACATCCATCCATCTACTCCATCTTTGTCCTACAACAAAACACATTTTCCCCGCGTATCTCTTTTTGCTTCATTTACAGCTTCTTGTTTATCCAATTCCAGAAAATTTCCACATTTCCTTTTAAATACTGTTACATTAGTAATTGCATTTATACAATTGTTGTTCATGGCCTGTTCTGCCCTTTAAAAGCAAATATTGCCACATTTGATTATACATTATTCCCTTATTTATATTTTTCTTCCTTTGCGCGTTTCCAATTCTCACTTTACCTTTTCCATCTTTATATGAATCCCAAGATTCCTCTCCTCAGTTACTTTCTTTTCTGTCCATTCATTTTCTCTCTTTTCCTTTTTACTTTCCCCCTGTCTCCTCCATTTCTCTGCTTTTGGAGATCTCTGGCCCTTGTATTACACCACTAAAATTGTTCATTTTCAATTTCATATATATATAATGAAACCACCAAGTGGCTTTTCACTGGTTTTCGTCACGTTATTCTTTCGTATCCCATGATGATTTAGGAACTTTTGATGAACATGTCAAGGTTCTTTCTTCTCCCTCAGGTTTCCTCCAATCCAAGTGAAGCACCTCTTCAGACTTGGATTCTGTTCTGAGATTGCCTAGCTTAATCATCGTTTCTTTGTCTAAATACCTTTTCCTAGAGAATAATCCATAGATGAAATCTTCAATTAACGGAATGTTTTCACGGTCCAAAAGGAGTAACGTGGGCGATCAGATAAGCAGGCTAAAGCAGGAGGAATGGGAATTAAGGCCAGGAGGAATGTTAGTCCAGAAGCGTAATTCAGATGAGAAACAAAATCCCATTTCAGGTTTCATTAAAATCAAAGTCAAGTATGGCTCAACTTACCATGACATTCGTATAAGTTCTCATGCAAGTTTTGGTAAAAAAAGAAACTTTTGAGAATTTTGTCCCTTGTTTTGTTTCTCTCTGTTTTGTGACTAGTCTCATTGTGAGTTTGATGTGTGTGCAGGGGAATTGAAGAAAATGTTGACAGAGTCAACGGGATTGCATGCCCAAGATCAAAAGATAATCTTCAAGAGAAAGGAGAGAGATTCTAAATCATATCTGGACCAAGTGAAAGTTAAAGATGGATCAAGAATGGAGGTTGTTGAGGACATTGAGAGTAGAGAACGGAGGACACTGGAGATGTTAAAACTTTCAAACAAGCACAAGAGTTCAAAATCATTGAGCGAAATCAAACTGGAGATTGACAGATACACTAAAGAGGTATAGTTCATTCATTTCACTTGTTATTTAATTTCCAGGCAAATTAATATTATCATGACGATGGGTTCTTACACAGAGAAAGTGTGAGTAGGTTTTAGCATTGGAAGCATCAGCCTCTAAATGCGAGATTATAGCAGAGATGGATGTGGACAACTTGATCGATAGTTTGATGAGAATATTGATTAAATTGGATGAAGTTGTTGTAGCTGAAGCAGATCTGAAATTGCAGAGAAAAGAGCTGGTAAGTGTGTGCCAATTATTTCTTAGGTCACGAGGAAGAAATGTGTATCACCAATAAATTTCAATAAGTATGGGTTTATTACCTATTATTGCTCCCTTACGTTCATTCCTTAACACCTTATTAATTTTTCTTGATTATTGGTCTGTGATTACATTTTTTTATTTATGGAATTTGTTAATGTTTGAAGGTTAGGAGGGTTCAGAAGCAGATTGAAAGTCTTGATAAATTGAAAGGGCCATCAAATCCCAGAATGGTGCAGAATAAGAAGCAGCCATTGAAACATTCTGAGTCAATTGTAGTGACAACAACATGGGAAACTTTTGATTAAGCGAAGCTTGAAGTTTCTTATTAGCTGTTTCTTACATTACACATTTGTCATATTAAACTCTTTCTTATTGATAATAAGATTTAAATCTCTAGAGATCTGAAACTGTTAAGATGATTAATTGCTAGTTAAGTTGTAATAGCAGAGTTTTAGGTGTTATTTATAGAGTTGTACCATATTTGCAGTGCCATCATCAACGTGTCAACGTCTGTCGGTGTGTTACTGCTTAGCTGTGAGCCTGTGACCTCCTGTGAACCCTTTTTCCCCCGTCATGATTTTTTTTTTTTATATTTGTTTATATATTTTTGAAAACTTTCTGTTTTCTTTTTGGTGCTTTGGGGAGATACATTCCTGTAACGATTCGTTGCCTTTGAATAATTCTGAGATTTATATTCTTTGGCCTGGGGGTAGTTTTTTTTTTTTTTTTTTTTTAAGTCAACTATAAGCAAATGTCTGCATCACTATAAATCTTAGTTCCTTGTGTATTAAGGGATTAGCCTCTTCTGTTTCTTTATTATACAACTGGCCTGTTGGTACGAGGGATTTATAGGGTATGTGAGAAAAAAATTTTGGGAGTTAAATTTTTTAAAATTGAAGAAGTGGGTTACGATATTTTAAAAATAAAATATATAAGATGAAAGAGTGGGAAATATTTATTAAAATTTTTTTACCCAACTTCTCTAATTTTTGTAAATTAAATAAAAAAAATTGTCACTTTCCCTCCTTTCCGATCATACTAAACAGACTTTAATACTTGATTTGATTTAAGTATGTAAACTAAGTTAAAAGTAACTCTGCCATAAACATTTTCCACACCCACAAGCTTAAACTTGAGATTTTGTACCAATGCGGCCAAAATCCCTCTTTTTTGTATGAAATTCATTTTTTTTTTGTGATTTTTTTTTTAAAACCCAATAAATCCATTATGTTGCGAACTCCGACAAATACATTATTTACATCCCTTTTATCGATTTTAAACTTCAGGTTATTGTCCCATATATGGGCAAAAGAACAGATTTTTATCTCATGTGTAATTCGAATTCTTCATAATGTTTTTCTGACTTATGAACCGAACATGTAACATTTTTTTTTGGACTCATAATAAGTAACATCAACAGCAAACAAGTTTGCACATTACAATTATTTTTTTTTCCCCCTGAAAATGAGCATGAAGATAGCGTCTTCATTTATGCACCACTCAATATGGCCTACAGGTATTAGCGATCAGTCAAGAACTGAAGGGATTTTTTTTTTTTTGATAACAAAGGAAAGCACATAAATCTAATCTACACCCCCTCATCCGTCAAGAAACTGATGTTCTCAGGAGGAACCACATGAAGACCAGTTGGAGACTCTGTCATACTCACTTTTTGACTCAAGGCACAATAGAATTTATCCAGGCATCTTTTAAATACTTCCACCCGATCAAAGGATGCCTCAACAAATAGGATGAGATCATCAATAAAAAAAAGAGATGAAAAAGTGGAGGGCCATCTTTATTGAGGCTAATTGGTCTCCAATTACCAACTAAATCTCTCCAATCAACAAATTTTTCAACGCAAATGACAAACAGAGATAAGGAGAAATTGGGTCAGCTTGACAAATACCATGAGAAAAGGAGAATTTCTAAGTTTTACTGCCTTCCTAATAAATCTACATAGTAGGATACGATATACATCATTAAAGAAGCCTACAATATTATGAGGCAGCTTAATCTCAATAAGACAGTCAATGATAAAATCCCACTGAAGCTTTTTCAAGGTCAATTTCAATTGCCATAAAACCTTTCTTACCATATATATTTCGCATAGGATGAATGACCTCTTAGACAATGAACCCAATGAAGAGATTATTTTGCTTGTTGGAATCTGAAAAAGTAAATAGTCGGTGAATTGCCGACACCGTCTCATACAAAAAGCATTTTTTTTACAGTATAGTTCGTTTGTATTGCTTTTATATTATTTGTATTATCATGTTAATTGCACACATTTGCTTTATATGTGATGCTAACACACATGTCTTAAGTAAAACAAAGTGTAAAATACATGTCACACATTTATAACCGGCATATTTGACATTTTTTCTTGTTTGCTGTACGAAGATAAGACATGCTTTTGACTTAGAAAAATAATATATATGACTTTTCAAATTGTGTTTAAGAGTCTGTTAGTCTGAAAATCATGCACACATGAGCCGACATTCAGGAGGAATGTATGTATAACTTTGCATAATTCTGTTGACATTTATTTAACAATTTTATTTTTGTACAAACAAATATAAACGTTTCGTTTTAAAATTTCACATCAAATTGATGATGATATGATACTTTTTCATCCAGATATTTTACATATTTAATTTTTCCGGATCTGTACACCGCACCTAGGCCCAACTTCATCTCGATATGGGGTTCTGGACCCATTTGGATCCGGGCAATACCTGAAGTTTTTGGTTGATGTGATGGGTAGTTGATTTGACTGTAGTTTTATCGTCTTGGGGTCAAATACAAAATAAATCAAGGATTATATTATATGATACAATCTCGGGTCATTCTCTCTCTTGATGAGCTTTTTTATTGGTTCTTAAGTGATTTAAATGTCATGAAATGTAATATGAATAAGGGGAAATAAATTTGGTTTTCTTATAAATGAGTGTGAATACAAGAATGAGAATAAAAATCTTAAACTACTTATTTTTTTTATGTTTTTATAAAGATAGGATAGTGAATGGAAAATGGATAAAGTAAATATCTTAAAAATGGATTAGGTACAATCATTGGTGTCTTAGGATAATGGGAGTTTCTTGGCTAATTACCAAATTATTCTTGGAGGAACCCCCTAAGTTAGGCTTGGATTGAAATAATCAATATCAAAATCCCGCATATTAATTCTTCCAAGCTATGTTGATCAATCATTGTAGCTAATGAATGGACCTGTCAATTGTAAGAGGCTTTAGATCCAACTAGGGGTGTCCAAAACCGGGATCGAGACCGGGAATAGGCATTCCCGGTTCCCGGTCCCGGGAAGAGACCGGGACTGGAATTCAGTCCCGGTCCCGGGAAATCCCGGTCCCGGGGTTGCATCTGAAAAAAAAAATTCTGCCAGATTCATCACTCCATCTTATCAGATTTACACCCCCTCATTCACCAATCACCACCAATACATTAATAGATACCAAATTGCCAACCAAACAACAAGTAATAATAGATGACAATTGCCAAATATCCAAAACATTAATACAAATAATAATACCATTCAAGTTTTTTTTGAATTAAAACCTGGAATAATATCATAAAGCAAGACAACAGTCCAATCTTTTGACATCCACTGCCTAATTTCAGCAATAATATCATAGTAAGGTGCTGGGAGTCACAATACCAAACTAGTAAGCAAATAAATATGCTTGGTTTAACATTAAGAATAAGCAACATGCCAGCATCCAAGAAAGAAATAAGGAATGGTCAGGTTTGCTTCGGTGCTTCCGGTTGAATGGGAGGAGCTTGAACTGGAGGAACTGAAGTTGATTCCTTATCTACATAAAAAAATGCAAATAATCAAATATCATTAAGAATTTAATAAATTAGGCCAAACAAGTAAACTAAATAATGATACTACCAAGCAATGCTTCCTCGACATCATTAAAGTCATCAATATATTCTATGTCAGTCGATGTGGATGAGGATAACCAATTTTGAGCGCAAATGAGTGCTTCAACCATCTTAAGGGATAATGAACTTCTGTGTCCATCAATTACACGTCCCCCAGTGCTAAATGCTGATTCTGAAGATACAGTTGAAACAGGCATGGCTAACACATCACTTGCTATCAAGGAAAGGACTTGGAACTTAGAAGCATTCTCTTTCCACCATTGCAAAATGTCAAAGTTAGGGTGGAGAGCTTCAACTAACTCACCATGAAGATACCTATCCAACTCTGCATAGTTGTCTTCATCAACATGAGTCCTAGTATCGGCAATGAATCTTTGAATTGCTTCACACTTATTCACATCATCAAAAGCATCAAAGTTAAAAGGGTCTTGCTCATTTATATTCATAGCAACATTATTATTGCTTTCACTTTCTACAAGTGTTTGACTCTGAATAACAGTCCCTTCCCTAGTCATCTTTGATGAGAGCTCATGTGTATAGTGATCAAATAGCCGATACAAAACATTTTTTACTTTTTTTGACAAAGCAACTCGAGATTCAGGATCATTAGGATACATCTGCTCAAAAGCATACTTCAAAAACTTCATTTTATACCTGGGATCAAGCACTACTGCTATAACCAATAAGGGATTGAAGTTTGCAAAGCTTCCCCAATATTTATCATACTTTTTCTGCATATCCTTAACCATATTAGACAACAAAGAAGTAGGGTTTTTTGCAGCTTTATAGAGAACATTAGCTACATGTGACACTTGTAGAAAAGCCATATTTGAAGTCACATGAAGCGATCCTGAAAATTTCAAGGTGACATTGTAAAACAGCTTTAAAAACTTACAGAACTCTATGGCTTGTTGGAATGCCATCGCCCTAGGAGGACCAATTAATTTTTTTTCAAAGAAGTGTCTTTTATAGTCAGAATCTGACTCCATCCTTTCAAACACCCGACTGAATTTGATGGCACTTTCCAACATGATGTAAGTTGAATTCCACCTAGTTGGACAATCCATACTAAGTAGACTCTTTGAATCAAACTTCATTTTTCCTACAAGCACCTTGAACTTTCTTAACCTTGCAGGAGAAGATCGCACATATTTAACTGCATTCCGAATGGCTTCAATTGACTGATGAACATCCTTCAACCCCTCAGTAACTATCAAATTTAAAATGTGTGCACAACACCTTAAGTGTAAGAACTCACCATCGCATACCAAACCATTCCAATGTTTTAAGACCGGCTTCAACGTTGCCAAAGCACTATCATTGGAAGTAGCATTATCAACAGTGATGGCAAACACCTTATCGATGCCCCAACTCAACAAGCATCTCTCAATTTCTTCTGCAATTGTATCCCCTTGATGATTTTCAATAACACAAAAATTTATGATTCGCTTTTGATAACTCCAATCATCATCAATCCAATGTGCAGTAAGACACATATAATTGGCATTTTGATTGGAAGTCCAAGTATCTGTAGTAAGAGACACTCGAACTTTTTTGGTTTGGAAATGCTTTTTCAACTTTGCTGCTTCTTCAACATACAAATCGTAGCAATCTCTAGTAATTGTCTGTCTTGAGGGGACTTTAAAGCGGGGTTCTATGTGACTCATCATCACTTTTGAATCCTATACTTTCCACGGTTCGGAAAGGCAATTCATCCAAAATAATATATTGTGCCACACCCTGTCTACATCGCTCTTGACTGAATATATGAGCAGTCACACCTTTAAAATGCGCCAACTGAGCAGCTGCAAAAAAAGCCTGCTTCAACTTGTTGGCTTTGTTCGGATTCTTTGGACAAGTTTTCAAATGTCTATTCAACCCAGAAGTGCCATTCTTGTGATGACAAAGAATTGGCTTTAAGCAGTAATTACACTTGGCAAAGTGATTTCCGGCTTTGTCAACAGGTAATCTCACATAGTGGTCCCAAGCTGAGGATTTGGCCCTTTTTTTCGGTCTTTCTTCTCCTTCTAAATTTGTTTCATCCACATGATCCACTGCCTCATCTTCTACTAATTTTCCTTCTTCTTCTTCTACCACAATTTGGTCGTTAGGATCCTCCTCAATTTCTTGGATAGTTTCCATCTTTGATACTTTTCCAAACTACGAAAAAAACAAGACACCAATTAATTATATGGTTGCCCACCAATCTGTGAAAAAAACAAGTCACTATGAAAAAAACAAGTCACCAATCTGTGATCAGAAATCAATTCACATGAAAGCTTTGAATCAAACCCAAACACAGATAAACTATCAACAAGTGAAAAATTCAAGTTATAGGAAAGAGTGCTAAAGCCAAGCATTTCTGATTGTTTATAAATTTTTGATTGTTCATAATCAAGCAGAATAGAACATCGAACAAATAGAGGGAAGCAAAGAACAGAAATTCTAAAATATGTATAAATCCATACACTTGTTCTAATCCACCTGTATTATCATTTTATATTCATTTAACTCCTTAGCTCAAAAATAACAACAAGAACAGAACAAGAGTGTCCAGATTTCGAAAATCACCATAAACAATCACACATTAACACATCATCCCTTCATTATGCTCAAATTCCCCTTCACCCCCAAAAACCCGAATCACCAGGGAAAGAAGGAACAAAATTCTTCATCATTATCAGGGAATTTTAATTACACATTATGAAGCTCTAATTCAATCCTAATATCAACAAAATCTTCCTCCTTCCTTCACTGTAACACGCTGAACAGAATAGGGAAGCAAGAAAGGAAGTGAACAAAATTCCACATGCAACTAGGAATTAACCAAACACCATGAAACATCAATTATATCCTTCCTTAATCATATTCAAGAGCAAAAATCACAGGGAAGAGGCATACAATTTTCGGATTAAATAGAGGGAAGAGTCGTCCTCATCAATCGAAGGAATAAAGAATAGCATCGGATGGAGAAATCTTACTGGATTTTAAATCAAGTCTTGCAGCTCTAAATCGCGGCCTCCTCTATCATCAAATTTCGCAGCTTGTCGTCATCGGCTCGTCGCTCGGCCGGAGGAAGAAGGACGCAGGCAGCCAGGCACGACGTAGGACGCAGCTTCGCCGGACTTGAGGAAGAAATGGGAGGCGGACTTGAGGAAGAATTCGAAGAAATGGACAAGGACAAGACAAGGTTACTTTACTTAGGGTTAGGTGGGACTTGGGATGGGAGGCTGCAAACTATATTGGGCTGGGCTAAAGGGACAAAAACAATGAAGGAAGACAAACTATATTGGGCTGGGCTTTGGCTATTTTTTTTTAATAATACATATGTCCGGGACCGGGATCCCGGCCCCTTGCCCGGTTCCCGGTCCCGGTCCCGGGATTTTTTTCCCGGACTTCCCGGGACGGGAAATTCCCGGTCCAGACTTGCAGGGACCGGGACGGGAACACCGAGAACAGGACGCGTTGGACACCCCTAGATCCAACAAACGGTATCCCGCATTGTCACTTGATTAATCCTAAAGTCTTAATTCATTAGTGGTATCCCATTCAATGAATTAAGACTAAGGGATTGAAGTCCAATGCCTCTCATGCAATTAACAAGTTCATTAACAAACAATTTCTACTAATTCCATTAATATACCAATCCTCAAAGCCATCTTTGAGTCTTATATCTAACTAATGGACATCCATATCATTAGATATTGTTTATCACTACTTAGTAAAATTGGGTTTCTCTAAGTTTTCTAATATACCAAACCTCACCAATTGGCAAGTCTAATGCCTAAACTCATGGACCCATTCATTTAAATATTATTAAAACCTCTTAGAGTGTGATTATGGATTAGTAATACTTTAGGTTCAATTTCAATCCCACTTCAATTAAACTATCTAACAAACACACTTAATAGAGAGAAATAAATGAAACCATGATAAAACATATATAATATCTTATAAGTTGAGGAGTACAAATCCTCATCACAAATCCAAACCACAAATTAGCATTCAACATTGATTACAAATATATTCAAATGAATCAAACTACAAATCACAAAACCTAGACCTAGGAATTGAAAAACCTATAATTAGAATAAATGATGAAACATAAAAAACTCCCCTTTGAAGCTTAGAACTCATGTCTCTTCACCAATCTTCAAGAGTTGGAAACCCTAGCCTCCTATGGCATCAATAGCAGCCCCAAATATGGTGGGAACTTCGACTATGAAAGCTTAGGTGTGGAAGGAAGTGGTGGAAATGAAAGATAGATGGAAGAAGAGGAAGAAAATGGAAGGAGGTTGGGATGGAGAAAATGGAAGAGGAAGAGAATGGAGATAGAAATGGAGCGAATGGATAGGTTAGAAATAGCTAGGGTTAGACTATTTTAAGCTTAGAACCAGTGTGAGTCGGGTTAGAGTTGATTTGGGTCAGATCCGGGTGAAAAATCGGCAAAGAATCGCTTTTTAACGTTTCTGTCACAAGCACCAATAAGGGGCTTTTCTATAATTTTCAGAAAGTTCTAGGTCTTTTCTGTAATTTTCGCAAATTCTCCAGAAACTTGTATTTTATTTTTTTTCTTGAATTTTCAACTTCTTACCCCAACTTCCCCCCTAAAATTCCTACAATATAAAATAAACTCAAGTTAGATGAAAAGCTCTCAATAATCAATTAAATCAAGAGTAATCACAAAAATATTCAAAAATGTCCTTTTCACCACTAAGTGCATGTAACCACTCTAGAACCTAATTTCTTCACAAAATATGCAATAAGCCCAAATAACATGATAAAAGACCTCCAAAATGATATGAAATCAATGCAAATCTTGGGATTAGTGAAAAAACACAAGTTAAAATATCGATATAGATACTTATTAGAAGTGAAAAATTTGCAATCTAAGTATAAAAAAAATTAATTTCAAATCTAAAATAGTTTAGAGATACCTTATTTGTAACAAGAAAATTGGAAGCAATTTTTTTCCTAAAAATATCACATCTATGTTACTTTACTTCCTTTTGTTTTATAAGAGTCAATCGTCAACGATGGTTGAATCTAATGAAAGAGGCTAGTTCCTCACAACATGTTGAACCAAAGTTTAAATTTCATCTGCTCATATTTGGTGTCTGACTATGTCTTGAACAAGATTCCATCTAATATGAGAATACATGTGTTTATAAAAAGATAAATACAAGAGCTAGTTGAAAATGGTTGTTTTGACTTTAAATGTAAGATTTCAATATCCTTTATCCCTTTCAAATTTATATTTTTAAGCTATCCTTGTTGTTGCATGTTTCAAAAGAGTTTTTCCATCAATTAAGTTGTTTTCCATACAAATGGTTAGAGGGGTATTTTAGATAATTCAACACACATTTTTATCAATAACTAACTAAACTAATTTAATCAATGTAACTCTTCTATTTAATAGCATGAGGAATTCATTGTCAGTATTTCAACTTTTTCTCTCCTCTCTCAAGCCCCCTATCAATTCATTCATATATACACTGTTAGTGGTGTTCTATTATGTTAATAAAAATTAGGGATAAGTGTGATATGTGTCCCGGAAGTTTTACCCAATGTTCAAAAAACCGGACCGGACGTCGAACCGGATGAGGCAATGGTTTAAGGGTTAATGGTCGGATCGGGGTTGGACCGAGTATATTAAAATAATAAAATTTTATTGATATTAACATTAATAATCACTAATATCAAAATGTAAACATAGATAAGTATGCATGATTCATCAAACATGAATATTTTGATGTTTCTATAGAGGGAAAAATATAAAATATTAGTTGAGTACACGTGAAAATAAATATTATTCTACAATCCACAGACTAAAATACAAATACTAAGAGCAATAACAATTAAATACTAAACATATGCAAGTATAATAGCATTTAAAATATTATAATTTCCTTGTTTCTAAATTTAAGTGAAGTGAAAGTTGGTAATTAGGTGAATTATAACAAAATAAAAAAATCAAATTTTTTATAAAAAAAAAAAAAGAAAAAGAAAAGAAAATGAGAGAACCGGTTCAACCCCCCGGTTCTGACCGGGTTGAACCGGTTCAACTTCTCTCCCGTTCTAAATACTCACCCGGACCGAGCTTGTGGCCGGTTCACGTTTGAACCGGTCCGGTTCGGGTCTTTGAACCCTAGTTTTACCTAATGATCACTCGGTGTCCAAAAATTTTTTTGGGATTAATTTTGTCCCAAACGTTTAGTGCCCGTTAGGTTCACTAAATCATAGGGAATATAATGGTAATGTAATGATGGTTACATAGATTTGTTTTGTTCGTTGTTAAGGAAATATGGTGCATTTGTTTGGTTTGATTACAATGAACCTGAAAATATGTGAGAATAATATTGAATAAGACAAAATTGCCTTTGCCTGCATATTTACTTATAATTGACTGAATTATCGATTTTTCACCCAAAAAAATATTTAATAACATTATCTAATTATATAATAATAAATTAATAGACAAAATTTACCCCTCTCCATTTTGACGTGTATAATAATAAATTAAAGGTTAATGCATGTTTGTTAATTAAAATTGTATCTATATGTATAACAATAAGCAATTAAGCATTACTTTTATATAAGAGTTAATACAACTTTTGGTTCCTAAACTTTGTGCCATTTATAACTATAAAACCCTGATTTTTCAAGTATTATTTAAAGTTAAGGGGCTAAGAACAAAATTGACTGAAAGTTCAGGAACCAAGACCAAAATTGACTAAGAATTCAAGGATAAAAACTATCGATTTTAAAGTTCAAGGACCAAAACCAAAATTGAACGAAAGTTTAAGGACCAAAATCACAGATTTTAAAGTTCACGTATCAAAACGAAAATTGAATGAAAGTTCAAGAACTAAAAGTTGTATTAACCATTTATATAAATATGGAATTGAGCCAATAGGCCAATATATAAATATATGCTGAACCAATTAGTTAGATCATTTTCTTGGCAATTTAAAAAATGTCAAGATAATGTGTAAAATGTTCAACATGGAAACAAAAAGGACCTAAACATGCTACATATCTATTCCAAAAGACTAGAATACGACAATAAAAAGAGAATATTTAATAGTTAATTAAAATTGTGTATATTATATATCAATATTTGAATATTTGAAGTATGAAATCCTAAAATCTAATCTAATCAAATTTTAATAATCCTAATATCTTCTAGGATATGATATATATAGTCTTACATATTATTAAATATTAAAATGTTATAAAAGATTCTTAAATAAAATGGTGTGTCCATTCTATATATAAAAATGTGAAGAAAGAGCATTAGAATTCATGTAAGATTTCAAACTTATAAAAGAAACTTAACTATGCTATATATAAATGTATTGTTCATGTACAAAAACTCGAGCATAATCGCCAAGTGTAGAGCTATTAATCAAACCAGCACAATTGAATTTAGAATAGAGGCACCGCCGGTAATTTGGTTATTTTGTTTGCTAACTATAATAAAAATTCCATTTTCCTGGCAAAAATAATAAAAGTTCCAATTTTAATTAGTTTTCTCTTTTTCGATCCTCTCTTTGGCTAGCCTTCCATGACAAAGTTCCAGTTTCCAAGCGAGTTCGTAGTCAAAACAAGCAGTAGCACCTCCAAACCCATGAGGTAGGAAGCGAATGGAGAGGAGAGGGGAGGGAGGAAGCTTCAAGAGACCAAATGAGAAAAGAGAAATTAAGCATACCAGAAACGGACGGCGACAGTAAATAAGAGAAGTGAGCGTCGGGCAAGAGCAAAGAAAATAAGGACTTATTTCAGTACAAATTATTCGATTATGATCAAGCAGCAATAACTTTTGTTTATGGAGTGGCAACGATGAACACGAGAAAAATAGTGGCCGGGAGAAATAGGCAATTAATAAATAGGGTTTTCTTTAAGGGCACTTTAATCAATTTAAAAATTATAATGATAATATTGTCTCTTTACATGTTTACAAGATACATGTAATTGTCATTCATTAGTTCTATCAATATAATCCTCATTTCATTACAAAAGACCAACCAATCGATGTAATCAGTCCGTTGCATTAGGATTACCATTGTCAAAAAACCGGACTGGGTGGTTCAACCGTTAACCGCCCAATAGTCCGATCCGGCTGGCCATTTAAACCGGAGGGGAAGTTGACCCAGCGGAGGATTGGGTTAACCCGCCCAAAACTGGGAGGTTGGACCGGGTTGACTTTATTTTAATATAATTCACTTAATTACTAGCTTTCACTTCACTCAATTTTAGAAATTAGGAAACTATAATACTTTAAATGCTATTTTACTTGCATATGTTTAATATTTAATTGTTGTTGCTCTTAATATTTGTATTTTAGTCTGTGGATTGTAGAATAATATTTATTTTCACGTGTAATCAACTAATATTTTCTCTTTTTCTCTCTATAGAAACATTAAAATATTCATATCTGATGAATCATGCATATCTATCTATATTTGCATTTTGATATTAATGATTATTAATGTTAATATCAATAAAATTTTATTATTTTAATATAATCGGTTCGACCCCGGTCTGACCACAATCTGACCATCAACCCTTGAACCAGTGCCTCGTCCGTTTCTATGCCCAGTCCGGTTTTTTGAACCTTGAGGATTACATGCAATCCTTTCCCATGGAATCGAACCAAACCGGCCATTACAAAACATAGTAATTTCGTCTCACCATCATCCAAAGTTAGGTTTGACTGTTAACTCAGTCAAATATTCCACATGGCGCACCAACTTATCGTCTAGTCAATGTACTCATTTGCTGAGGTGACACATCATCATCTCTCTTCCTCATTCACTCTTTTCCTCAAAGTATGCTTTCTTCGCAGCAATAGAATCTGGTTTGAAGAACTTTTCAGCTTCTTCTACATAACAATTGTGTAAGGATTTCACTTGGGGTTGTTTGGTATGTGTATGAATTGGGAGGAAGGTGTAGGGAAAATATTTAGAAATTGAATTTATAAAAAAAATATACATAGAAGTGGTGTAACATCCTAGGAAATTATTGAGAGTTAGTGGATGTAATTAGGAATTAATTAATGGAAACTGATGAATTATGAGGATATTTGAGGTGTTTTTGAGTACTTTAAATGCTTAATTTCTTCCTTATTTTAAAGAAAATAATTTGGAGAAATTATTTTTGGGCTCAAAGAAGGTTATTGTGGGAGAAAATAATTAGAGAATATTATAAGTAAATTTTTAAAAGTGAAAAGAAAATTTTTCCTCAAAAGAAAATATCTTATATTAGGAATCTACGACCTAGTAGTCTATTTTTCCTTCTCCTTTTCCCTTTCATTCCATTTCATTATTCCTTCTTCGCTCCTCCTTCATTTTTTTGAATAGCGTAGCAACCCCCCTCAGTTCGTTGCGCCGCCGTTGAGGATAGGAGACTCTACAAGCCTTGTCGGAATCATCTTTCCTCTACCGCCTTCCCCTTCCCCCAACCTTCTTCTTCTTCTTCCTTCTCGTTCTTACCTCCAACTTCTCATCGGAAGCCCCCTTCATCTCGTGGCGCCGATTGGGCTTGGAGAAGAGAGAGTTTTCTGGCGAAAACTCGTTGGAATCCACCCCTCACCCTCGGCATTCTTCTCCCCCAACTCTCTTCTCCTTTCTCCTCTATTATTTTTGGCCACCATTGCTTAGAGAGAGAGATCGATGGGAAAGCTTTGTCGAATTTCTCAAGCTCGCCAGCGCCAAAGACAGAGGTTTTTGGGCCAACCGAGCAGATATTTGAACTCATGTAAGTATCCTCTACGCTCTTATGCCCTTTGTTTCTCTAATTTGTTTCGTTTCAAAAATAGGTCTTGTTTGAATTGGGGTTTTTGAGAGTTCTAAACCCATCAAATGGAAGCTTAAGCTTTGAATTTGAATTTCCTTAAAGAGATTTTCATCTTATTTGAGGTTTTCTATTTTATTTTATTTTTTTGAATTTTTGAGCTTAGGGAATATTGGAGATTTTGTGATCTGAATTGTTTGAAACCAAATGGTGGTTCCTAAAAGTTTAATAAGGCTATATTATGATTTTAATATGGTAAATTTGGTTGGAATTACTTGGAGGGATTTTTTATTGATAAAGTTTGGAAAAAGTTAGGAATCAAGGAGGAATACATTGAATATGTATATTTGAGTTTAGTTGGTGATTCCTGTAAATTCATTGATGCTAAATGATGTTTCTTGTTAATTAAGGAGGATTGTAATCAGAATTTTATGGAAATTAGGAGAATTTGCTTGAATATATGATGTTGGATATTAGGATTTTAGGTTGGATATGGACTGAGGATCTTAAAGGTTGGAATATGACTAATGGAAAATGTTTGAGAGAGAATTAAGGAATGTTTTAGTTGAGGAGAGGTTAGGTTACATTTCTTGAGGATGGATGTTTTTGTTCGAGAATTCTTTTTGTATGTGATTGTTGTGTAGACTGTTAATTGTCGTGAGTCAAGCATGGGGACGTTATTTTGTTACGATATTCTTGGTATCTTGCTTAAAGGTAATTGATTCTACTTTCTCTATGTGTGTATTGTTAGTAAAAGATTTTGAACTCTCTTTTAACCTTGGGTTTATTGAACTGAATATGTGAATGATGATTTCAAACTTGATTATGAACTCACTATTTTTTTTTGGTGAACACAGGGGAAAAACCCCATTGATTACACTTTTACACTACGGGGGAATTTTGTTCCCACTATATCCTCTTGTACGATTGTAGCTACAGTTTCTGGGGGTTCTTCCCATATTATCCTATTTTGTTGTTGCTTGTTGCTCATTTGTGCCAACTTGTCTGCACAGCGGTTACCCTCTCGAAACACGTGTTTAAATCTTACCTGCCAATCTTCTTTAGTCAGCTCTTCTATCTTCTTTGACACTAGGTAGCACCCTTTCACTTCTGCATGTTTCTGCAGTTCTGTCATCACCACTAGTGCGTCACTTTCCATCTCTACTTTCTTGAATCCCATCTCCCATGCTAACTCGAGGCCTTCTAAGATTCCCCTGGCTGGTGCCATCTTTGCCTCGCACATCCCAAGTTTCATAGAGAAGCCTTTTATCCAATCCCCCTGCTCCCCCCTGATTACTCCTCCACAGCCTCCATATCCTAGTCCTGTTGTTGCTCCATCTGTATTGACTTTGCACCATCCCTATTCTGGTTTTTCCCAGCCCACCATCTCAATTCTGGACTGTTTTTGTAGCATTGCTTCCCCATCCCAAGTTTCCTGGTAGTTTTGTAAAAACTGACAGATTATTTGTTTAGCATTTATGGGCGTGGCATAATTGTCTTCATGCACCCGTTTATTTCTCCATCTCCACATGTGCCAACACGCCACTGCAAACTTTTCAGGCCACTGGGCACCGTCTACAGTAGTATCTTTCATTGAGACGTTCCATTGGATCCATTGCTTGACCTCCCTTCTGAAAAACTCTGTCCGCAAATTGTTTGGTACCAATTGTTTCCAAACTTGTGCCACGTGAGGAAACTCTCTAAAGGCATGCGTAATAGTTTCTGACTCCGCTTGACAGATAGCACAAAGATCCGATCCTCCATCCCATTTACTTGTGATGTTCTTCTTTGTCAGACTTTGGTGATACAGCATCCACATGAAGCACCTTACTCTTTCTGGAACTTTAAGCTTCTAGATCATCCTCCAATAATTATTCCCACCTGTGTTTGATGTTCCTCTTAGCCATTTGTATGCACTTGCAGTTGTGAAATCCCCATTGCTTGTTAGGCTCCACCTTACTCTGTCATCCCCTGCTCCACTATCTGGTGGCATCATTCGCTGAATCTTCCATATAATATTCTGAACTCTTAGCCATTTGTATTCACTTGCAGTTGTGAATCATTCGCTGAACTCACTATTTTTATTATACATTGTGTTGTGGGATTCTTAGTTTGTAAAAGTAGCATGTGTTGTGATGATCATATTTGGAAATGATATATATGTTGGTTTGAAAATGTTGCATAATATGGGTTTTTGGAAACATTAAAAAGGCCAAGTGCCTAGTTTTAACTGCATTTCTGGTTGTGATGCATATATTGTGTTAGTTAGCATCGATGCATTGGTTACCTTCACCATCACGTGATGAGATACCATGTTGTGCCACATTGACTAATTATATTTTATCGGTGTATTGGGTATGGGCTAGAAACACACCAAGTACTACCTTTAATAGTCCTCGGTATGGGTTAAAACCCCATCAAGTTTCACTTCTCCGTGGTTGTAAGTACAAGTTGAGATCCCAATCGAGTTCTACTTTGGTTCACCTAGTGGTAGGGGACAATTGTAACGATTTGCAAGACGAACGATTCAAATGGTTGTGAAACATATATTTTGAACGGTTTTACGAAAGTTATGGTATATCATATATATACGGGATTTTGAAATAAGGGTTTTGGCATATTACATATTATTGGTACTTGCATTGCCCATACATGATGTTTCAAACATATATATTTTATTGTTTTTCACAGTGACACCTTGCTGGCATATACTCACATGTAGACCGGTAGTAAGCATATTACTTTAGACATTGTCTACCCCCGTTTGCTTACTCTTTGTGGGTACTAGTTTGGAAGTAGATATGGGGGAAAAGGAGCCATTGTTTGCTCACTAAGCTATAGTGAGCATTTATTTTGGGCTTTGTGCAAGAGTGTTGTATATTGTCATACTTATTTAGGCTTTCATATTTTACTTTCGCATTTTATGATTTGATATTTTGGGATAACTATATATTTTATTGTTTTAATTGGGCCCAATCCATTTTTGGCAAACAGCCCTGAGGTCTAGTGGTATTGGTTAAGTCTGTCTTGATTATCATGATTGGTCCTTTCATTTCTATCAGAGTATACATTTCCAAAAGCATTATTATTGGTCTCATTTAACTATGTTAGTTAGTGGGCTTCTAATTTAACATAATTAAGATTTGAATTGTTGAGAAAAGTTTTAGAGGTATCGATGAATATGGTTTATACATTTTAATGACCAAGTTAGGCGAATCTTTTCTAACATGGATATACTGTAATACTGGTTTTAGTTGATTAAATTTTAATATCCATGTTAGTCTCTTGATTTAGAATGTTTCATTTTTAACATGGATTGACTTGTGTTAATGGTTTGCTTTATTATCCATGTTAGTTTATGACTTAGTGAAACCCTTTTCTAACATGAATTCTCACTCGTTTACTTACGGAAAATCCTTTGTTAACTATATGATAGGATCATTTAATATTTTAGAGATTTTATTTCCTATCATAATAGTTAGTCAAAAATTTGATTTGACCCCAAATGCATTGTATGACAAAAGTTTTTTCTAATTATATTAGCTCACTTATTAGATGAGCTCTTTTTCCTAACATAATTATATTTAATTATCATAGGCTTTTATCTTACATCTTCTTTTCATTGAAATTTTACAATCCCATTTTTTCATTTTGATTAAGCTCATTCCGGCCGTAAAAATTTTACTTTCCCTCCCAATCTCTCTCACCAAATAGCCCTTTAAGAAGCTAAAAAAGTAAATGCCTAACGTGAATGGATTGTCCAGTCCATATATTGCACCATGTATTGCTTCCACGTAACGAAATGCTAAAAGCCTAAAAGTCTCTTTTTATTTGGTTGCTAAAAGCAATCATCTCGCTCTTTGCAATATAATGTTTGTTATAACAAACTGCTAAGCATTTTATATAAACTAAGGAATTTAATTTATAATTACTCAGCAATGCTTTTAAAGTTCTAGAATTATAATTATTGGTACGTTATATGTGCGTGCATACTTGTTTATTAATAGTATGTATTTCCCCGTTTTTAAATATAAGATTTAATTTATTTTTTAAATAATACTAATAAAATTAAATAAATTACTTATAAATTGATTTGGCTGAACTTTTTTTTAAAACTAATTTATTTAACTTATAAACTTAACATATGATATAATAATATATAAAATATGTTATGATTAAATTGCGTATTTAGTTTCCTTAATTTCACCAAAAAAACTCAATTCGGTGTTATGTATATTTAGTAACAAATGGAGTAATTTGTACTAGGTAGATTTAAACTTCATTCGGTCTGGTGAGAGAATAGTGTAGATGATTTGATAAATATTTTGATTAGTCAAGACATCGATTTGAAGAGGTTAATTAATGCCCAAGTATGTGGTGAGGTCAATTCAAAAAAATGTTGCTTCCACTTGTAACTCACAAGTCTAGAATTCAAGGGATTGGTCCCCTTTTACATCGCATCTATAAGTGGCGGTCGAATTATTTAATTAGTTAACATAAATAAAACTCGCGAGAGATTCAAAGCTTCGTAATTCTGCACAAACCTGGGCCACCAGCTCGTGCAGTTGAAATATTTATCAGAGTTGAAAGTTGAAACTCATAACAATATAATATATATAATAAAAAATTATGTTTTCATCAAGCCAACCGTAGAATGTGACTTTAATCAATCCGAGTAACAAAAAAAATTAGACAGGGATTAGTGTAGGTGTCCAATATGCCGGCACCCAAAATTAATTAAAACATACAATTTGAGTTCATATATAAATACAATATTATATAATACGACAATGATGTTGATGTTCTCGTGTTGATCATCTACATCCTGAGCTGTATCCAATTCAATTCAATCTCGTTAATCTCGTGCTGTACGATATATTATAAGTTCCCTTGTGTGTAATCTCAATCCGAGGTTTGGATAGAATTGGAATATTCTTCATTTTTTAAAAATTTTATTTTCCCTTTATATTATATACGCGTACACATATATAGATATGTGGTATTTGTGGAGCAATCATCAATAATTAATGGGTAGGTATCAAATCCAGACAGACTTCCAACATATTTAAATGAAATACATATATTATATGGCCATTTTTTAATTAACAATAAATAAAAAAACTATACTCATTTTCTAATTAACCAAACTCATTTTTAGATGAGGGATCTATTGGAATTTTTTTTTTTGTAAATTAAAGTACTACATTAATTATTTGTTACAATCTTTTCCTTTTTCCATATTCTTATATCTTTGAACAAAACTCTGTAATAGCAGACAAGGTCGTGGTGGTATAAATATTGTATATAACGCATGGGGAGATCGATTATTAAAGGGTCAATTTTGGTCGACTTAACGATCATACTATTTTTCACTTGTTTTAGAAACATTATGCGTTTTTTTACACTATTTTTTTAAATTACGTATATATTTTTTTAAAAAAATCAATTTCATTTGACTTAATTCTATAAATAAGGGTATATATTGGACCAGAGCACAATCAAAGTCAGCCTCATCATTTTCATAGTGGGTAGGGTAATATGATGTGCGCATTGGAACCATTTAATTTGAAAGCAGTAATAAGTGGGGTGAAATTTATCACATTGAAAGAATGTGTGTGGATTTCATCTGTATATGACTAGTTAGTTGGGGTTAATTTTTTATAAGAGGGAGAGGGTCTCCATAGTATCTTGAGGATTTGTGAGCCATATATTTTGTCACAAGTCCCACATCGGGGAGGTTTCCTTACAAGAGGGGCCTTATAAGTCCTTGGCTTCCCAACCCCAATGGCTAGCTTTTGGGGTGTGGTTCTCCCAAAGACTTGTGCTCGTTACAATGGTGCTTTCATAGAGAGACGGTCAAACGGAAATGGCTGACCAACAAAAGGTTGAGTGAAGCGCCGAGTGAAGTGCCGTAGAGTGGAGCCGCCGGGATGCCGTCTCGTCTGATAGACCGGAAAGGGCTACCTACGAAGGGTTTTGACCGGAGGGGCTGACCGGCAGAAAGGCCGAGTGAAGCGTCGAGTGAACTGCCGTAGAGTGGAGCCGCCGGGATGCCGTCTCGTCTGATAGACCGGAAATGGCTACCTACGAAGGGTTCTGACCGGCAGAAAGGCCGAGTGAAGTGCCGTAGAGTGGAGCCGCCGAGATGCCGTCTCGTCTGATAGACCGGAAAGGGCTACCTACGAAGGGTTCTGACCGGAGGGGCTGACCGGCAGAAAGGCCGAGTGAAGTTCATCCTAAAAATTAATTGAGGATTTAGTGTGAGCAAATAGGAGTTGATTAATGAGAAATGATGGGTTATGAGAATATTGGAAGGATTTTGAGGTATTTTTGAGGATTTTAAAGGCCTAGTTTCGCCCTTATATTGAGAATAATACTTTTGAGAAAATTATTTTTAGGCTCAAAAGAGGTTGTTATAGGAGGAAATAAATAAAGGATATTATGGGAAAATTTTGAGAGAGTAGAAAGAAAATTTTTGAATCAAAAGGAAATATATTTGAGAATTTTAAGGCATAGTAGTATATTTTTCATCTCTTCCTACTCGCCTGCCAACAGTTCTTTTCTTCTGCACACTTTCACTGTTTCAATTATTAATTCCTCAACCAATCACACTCAACTACTATTTATATATATTATATTATTAATATTATATTATTTAAATATTATATTATTATTAATTATATATACCCCCTCTCACCCTCCGTCTCTCACTCTCCTCCCCCTCACTCTCATTCTCTCTCTCTCTCTCTCTCTCTCTCTCTGTTCGCTCTCTTCTTTCTTTCTTTTCTTTCTCTTTAATTTACTTATCGGAGTCCGTTGGCGTAGGAATAGTAAGCTTTCCGGCAAACTAAGCACATTTTTGGAATCCCGTAAGTCTCCTCTACATTTCTATATCATTAGTTTTTTTATTTTTTATACTTGAAAAATTAGGCTTTGTCTAAATTGGTATTTTTTGGGAGTCCTAAGTTTAATAAACTGAAGCTTAGACTTTGATTATGAGTTCCTCTAAATAGATTTTTCATTATTAGAGTTTTTGTTATTATTGGGAATTTTTGGATATTTTGAAAAGGGGGGCTTTTGATGATTTGGGATGTTTATGGTTAAATGGATAAATTTTTAGATATTTATTAAGGTTATATGAGGAGATTTAACTAATGGATTCGACTGAAATTTGGACCCAAGAAAATATTGGTGGAAAGTTTGGAATTAATGGGATTTTATGTAGGTAATTCTGTAATTCCGGATGTTGGATATGGGTTTATGGATTTATGGGATTAGTTTATACTCCACAAAAATAATATTTAATTAATAATATTTATCATTTAGTGATATTTTTATCCGGAATAAAAAAAATAAATGTATGTATATATTTAGGGGTAGTTTAAGGTAAAATTGTGTTAGAATACTTTTAGGTAGTGTTGAGCATTATGTTAATAGATATTTATATTGATATTGTAGAGTCTCATTAAGAATTACGGAGTGACTTTGTGTGATTATCTGTGAGCTAAGGAGCAACAGGTAACTCTGGAAATTTCTTTCGTATGCTTGTGAATTATGTGTAGTTTTATTTTAATTAATTATCACACAATAATAAGTTTGTCACTTTTCAAGCATGCTTGCTTACTGCCTATTTGTTATGAAAAATAAATTACGCTTGTTTTATTTTAAGCATGCTTGAGTATGTTGAGTATATTTGGGCTGATAATTATTTATGAATTATTTATGGTGTAATGATGATCGCATTTGCATCCATGAGGGGTTAAGATTTGAAGAGGAGTTATATGATATCCGTACTACCACGTGGTAAGCCATCACTCGGTGCACAGTGGATGGCACTTGTCAGGGCCCCTCCTTACATGTTTTCCTTTGGCCAGGATTGCATTGGAGTTGTGGGACATGTGACACCTCCTTAGTGATTCTTTAAGGAGGGGAGCCATAGTCCATACATGAGCTCTGTATCTTTGGCAGGATACATCTTAGGTACTGGTGAGCTTGAGATAATTCAGTTGTATGAATTAGTTCTCTATTGGACAATATGTGTTAGCCTATGGCTCCAGTCAGCGGAATAAGGATGGATGGTGAAATAAGGAGTTGCATATTGCACATATATATATATATATATTTATTTATGAGTACAATTCATTGAGAATTTAAATGAAAGTTTTCCCTATGTTAAGTGTACCTAATATATATTTGAAAGCCATGAGTTGTACGAAGAACTACATGTGTATAATTGGTTAAATTAGAATTATACGTGATTTGCTTGTGTATGATAGGATTTTTCGGTAGTTACTGAGATGTCGATCTCATCCTATTATTAACATTTTCCAGGTGAATGACCTAATAGGAAGCAAGGGAAGACACTTGAGAAGTGAGCTTTGAAGGCTCTTTGTGCTACTTAAGTTTATGTTATGTTGTATTTATTTTGCCATGGACTTAAGACTTTATGTTTTATTATGTATAAATTATCGTGAAGTTTTAAGATTTTCACTATGACGTGGGACGTATTTGAACTAAATAATTACCTATGCTAGATGTTGGATAATTTTTAATGCTATAATAGCATTCTGGTCAAGTGCTTGAATATGAATTTTGGGGGGTGTTACAAAAGTGCCGTAGAGTGGAGCCGCCGGGATGCCGTCTCGTCTGATAGACCGAAAAGGGCTACCTACGAAGGGTTCTGACCGGAGGGGCTGACCGGCAGAAAGGCCGAGTGAAGCGCCGAGTGAACTGCCATAGAGTGGAGCCGCCGGGATGCCGTCTCGTCTGATAGACCGGAAAGGGCTACCTACGAAGGGTTCTGACCGGAGGGGCTGACTGGCAGAAAGGCCGAGTGAAGCGCCGAGTGAACTGCCATAGAGTGGAGCCGCCGGGATGCCGTCTCGTCTGATAGACCGGAAAGGGCTACCTACGAAGGGTTCTGACCGGAGGGGCTGACCGGCAGAAAGGCCGAGTGAAGCGCCGAGTGAAGTGCCGTAGAGTGTAGCCGCCGGGACGTCGGCTCTCGAGGGGGGTGCATTGTCACAAGTCCCACATTGGGGAGGTTTCCTTGCAAGAGGGGCCTTATAAGTCCTTGGCTCCCCAACCCCAATGGCTAGCTTTTGGGGTGTGATTCTCCCAAAGACTTGTGCTCATTACATATTTTGGGAGGTTGGAAAGTAACCGTAGGATTAATTAATTAATTAATTAATCACACATGACCATATCACGAAAGAGTATATATAAATCAAATTATTAGATATGTGCATTGGACTCATTCGATAATTCACATAATACAAGCCACAGAAACGATTGGGACTGGGATCTAATATTAATCAAGATAAGCCGTAAGGAAAAGAACATATCCAAGATATTAATGATAGATAGTACGTACAATATCTACAATATCTGAGCAAATCGTCCTTTGGATCATATTTTTGGTTGTCGTTTGACTGATTTCTACAAGTAGTAACCAGCCAAAACGCCCAGGAGCCAATGCACATACAGTATATGAAATTAATTAAACTAGATGTCGTATGTAGCCATAATAATATAGCCGCATTTATAATTCGTTATGTCGGGACCTAATTATTGTGTTGAGGTCATTGGATTTAGATACGATCGAAGCCGTTTGTTTGTGTCTCTTAGAAGAACGTTGATTAATAACTACTCCCTCTATCTTATAATATAAGGTCCATTTTTTTGAATGATCTTGTCCCATAATATAAGGTTCTATTTGACTTTATTTGAGTAATAAATGCTTTTTTTCCCCATTTTACCCATGCATTAATTTTCCCACACATTCTCTTTCATCTTCTTTTCATAATTACCCCCTCTCTTACTCATTCATAAATAAGGGCAATATGGTATATTTCCTATATATTTATTGTTTTTAACTAACTCTAACTAATTTTTTAGGAACCCGCAATTCGGTTAAAAATACCTTATATTGTGGGACGGAGGGAGTAATTAACTACTCCCTGCTGTCCTAAATATAATATCACTTTGACTTTTTCTTGTGGAAGTTAAGGAAGCAAATTAGACCACTAAATTATAACATACTCATCTGGTCCTATTTATAAGTCACTTCCAGCATATTTCACACAGACCAAGGAAAACCTTAAAACTCATTAACTTTCCACTAAAATCCAACAAATTTACAACTTTACCCATATTAAATATCCACTATACCACATGAAAATAAAGTCAACACATAATAAATGAAGGGTAAATTTGTACATTCACACTAAATATTTAATGAAGTGACTTATATATAGGACCAAATAAAACCTTCTCTCTCTGCCCTATAAATAGGACAAGAGAAGTATGTCACATGTAATTAGATTATATGTTAGTTTATAAGTAGAGTAGATTAGTTCTGAGGAAAAAAGATTACTATAAACAATTTAAAGTGATTAATTTTGTATCCTTAATTTTTTTTTTAAAAAAGTCAAATTGATCTTATAATTAGGACCGGAGGGAGTACTGTAGAAATGAAATAGTTAGAGGGGCAAAGATGTCATTTCATACATGCGTGTTTGTTGATTGAAGTCAAAATCAGCACGTTCGTAAGAGCAGAATTTAAAGGGAATGGGGAGCCCCAACTTGCATACCCCACGCAATTCACATTCTATTGTGATAGATCTCACTCGTTGCCTTGTGACCACTTTTCAATTGGATATATATATATATATTTATATATATATATTCCATCCGAGTCCACTATAAATAATGAGAATATTTATGATAATTCACATGCCTTTTAAACAGATACATATACGGATATACCTAACCTGATTAAGAAATAGAAAAGGGAAGGATTTGTTAAGGTAGAAAGCCGCCGAAGACCACTGTCTTGTACACTTAGGAATGATGGGGGCGCCGAATGAATATGAAGAAACATGTTGTGTGGTAATCAAATATATTTAATTTACAATACATGAGACAATTTTTGTCTCGACTGACATGAATTCCTTATGATAAGCGGCTAAAAAAGCATGCTAATATGTAATATAAGATCTAGCTTGTAGAAAATCAATTTAGCTATAAATGATGTCTTATATTAAGAGTTGGATTACCTGGACGCGGTATTATGTGTTGGGATCAATCAACGAAATTTCATACTCACTCTGTTCCTAAATGTAAGATTTAGTTGATTATTTGAAAAATCTTATGAAAGCTAAATAGTTATTTATTAATTTATTATACTGAAATTTTTTATTTAAACTAGTTTATTTGATTTATAAGCTAACATATAATCTAATAATACATAAAATATATTATGATTAAATGGTTCATTTCGCTTCTTTAATCTTTAAAAAAAAGTCAAATGGTTTTTATATATTTTGGAATTGAAGAACTACCAACTATGAATGAGGATGGCGGAGTCAAAGGAGTTTCCACACAAGTAACTGCCTTGAAAGTATCGCGTGTGTGAGAGAGAGAAGAAATAGTATGTGAACAAGATGGGTACAGCGTAGGGGTTATGTAATATAATTTAATTAATATTAAAAGAAAGGGTTGTTAGACTTAGAATGTTGAGGTAAGACGTAAGAGTGAGGTAATTAACACAACCAGAGGTTAGTTTGGTGACGACCATTTCATATGTCCCCTATATATACTTTGATTGCCTGTATGTTATTCATACACACATATACAAATATATAGCACACACATATATTGTATACACATATTTTGAACCACGACTCTCTCTATTCAAAGTCCTATATTCGGCTACTTCGTCGTCCCATCACCTTCTTTTTTCTGAAGAACAAAAAAGAAGGAAAAAATTCTCATGTGTGGCTTCCATTCATTTATATGCCTCATCATAACTAATCTCCAAAATAGGGTTTCTTTGGGTCTGATTTTTGGACTTCATTGTGTGCCATTCAGCTGGTTCCTTTGTATAATACTCCCTCAGGTCCTAAATATAAGAGGTAACATTGCAAATTTTTTGGTCCAAAATATAAGAGGTAATGTGTAAAAATCAAAGTAATAAATGCATGTTTTCCATTTCTACCCCTATATATTAATAAATGCAAGGAGGGAAGAGAAAGTGTGTATAATAAATGAGTGAGGGTAAAAATGTAAAATCAACCCATAATAAATGATTCCAACATGTTTTTATTGGTATGTGTAAAAATGTTGACTACCTCTTATAATAGGGACCAGAGGGAGTATATGTCAACATAGAAATGACATAATCAATGTAACCTTCATAACACCAACTTGCTTGCCAACTTGTGAAACCAGCAAGTGATCTGTTCCCCAAAAATGTGGGATTTTTCTTGCCCCACTTCAACAACAACGCTTGTATATACTGATACCCCATTATATTTAAGTGGCTGTAATAATAGCTAAGTCTCAACAGACTAATTAATGTACTATATAATACAATGACGACGAATTATCAACAAAATTATTTTAAACTAATACTATTTATTAATTCGTTTATACATTTTTAAAATACACACACAATTTGCAATTTGTTTAATCTATCGGAATATAACTTTTTCATTCTCCATATATTTAAATTCCATTTTGAAGCATGAGCCCAAACAATAATTTAACTTATGATGATAATCTTCAAATAATTTTTTAAATAGAAAACTACACTGAGTATGAGCCAAATCAAGTTAACTCATCTCAAATAATTTCTTGAAAAACATGATCTCACAATCTCAGGTATTTGACATATACGGAGATGATGCATGAATAAATACTTATAATACCCAAACTGTGGTTTATTAATTACAAAAACAACGACGAAATTAACTTGTTGGATTAATCACGACACGTGACGATCATTGAACCGAAAGCAAAGAAAAGGACAAGATGATTAGACAATAATGAAGATTAATTAGTAAAGTAAAGCAGATAAGCATGTGCTTACCGTGCTGCTACAAATTGTGAAGTGTGGCACATATAGTGAAATACGTGTAATTTGGCCGTAATCGTGAAATAAGCGAGCGATGCGACGTCGTATGGCGCATAGCGCGTTACGAATCCTTCTTGATGTGATGGCGTATGTATTAGTTATTACTGTGAAGGAGGCGGCTATTAAAACTTGAAAGTAGTAGAAGAAGAAAAGTGTAGGAAGGAACATTCTGATTCTAATTTCACTTTCAGGCTTTTACATTTAGTAGGTTTCTTCCAATATTCAAGAATGGGAGCCCCTAGATTCATCGTCCCCAAACTACTGCGACATGTCAGTTTTCGTTGCCAACTACCCGACATCTTTTCCTTTGTCCGTCATCCAATCATCTTCTTCCCCCTGTCTCTCTCTTTTTCTCTTCTTTCTTTCCCACGCCTTTCCCTGATCTTTCTTTTCCTTCATCCCCATAGCTGTTTCTGTTAGGTTTTTTAAGGTGATTTTGATGTATACGAGATAAGTATTGCTTTTATAAGTTGTTTCTAGCATGTTTTACAAAAGAAAAACCTTGAATAATTTGATTTTGCTTTAAAATTTGGCAATTTTTACATATTTCCCATTTTGATAGTACCCAATATGTGAAATTATATAGAGTCAAACATTTAATAAATGAATAGATAAATTATACTGCATTTACATATAAAATTTAAAGAAATAACTTATAAATAAGATCGAATAAAATATTTTTTCTTTTATTTCATAAATATGATCCTAAGAATATACGAGAGGGTTTTATCTCAACTTGAGTTACTTGAATTAACCTCTTAGAAGTGACTTTAATTTTCATCTGAGCTTCCCAAACAACTCTTGACTGAGTTGAATACCACCACCACTATTTTAAGCTGCTTATTTGTCATTATAATGACAACAACAAAAATTAAATACCAGTCGATATCATTCATTAGCCAAGAAAGGAATATATTTTTATACCCCGGGCGCCCTTACTCAAATGTTCCTAAGTATTTGCCCTCTTTCTCTCTTATTTACAATTAACTTACAATCTAGAAAGAATTGATTTATCTCTTACAATCTAATCTTGTTAAAATAAATAAAAGAATTCTTCCCATGATGATAAAAACCGGGCCACACCAGGGCGGGAAATGAAGACCTCAAACTTCCAGAACAGAATCCTCTGTCACAGTGTTCAAACTCAATTTGCACTCTGTTTCTTCCTTCAATTTCTTCTCTGCTTCCTCCTCCTCCTCTTCCTCTTCCTCTTCCTTCTCCTCTTCGTCATCACTAGAATCAGACGATGTCAACTCCTGAGCTCTCTGGGCTTGACCTACCCAGTTAGTCCGAGCCAACACAAACAACATTGTGACCATACACGAAGCTTGAGCCGCCATTAGACCAAGCCACAAGCCTTTGAAGTCAAAACCTGCGAAGAAACTAAGCCACAAAGCAATGGGCATTCCGACCAGATAAAAACATCCCAAATTAATGTTTGCTCCCAATTTTGGCCTTGCTGTTCCTCTCAAAACACCGCACACGGTTGTCTGAGGACAATTTCCGAGTTCGCAAAGTCCGATGATCGGCAATACTGCTGACGTCAGAGCGATAATCTCTGCGTCCTTTGTGAACATGGAAGCCCAAACTTTTCTCACAGAGATTGCAAAGAACAATGCTGAAAATCCCAGAATGAAACTGAAACAGAGTCCAACTATTGCTGCAGTTTTGGCTCTTTCTGGCTTGTTAGCTCCCAATTCATTACCAACCCTTGTGGATACACCAAAGCTTAAGGAAGATGGGAACACGTAAATCAAAGCCGTGGTTTGAATTAAGACTCCCATGGAAGCAACTGTAACTTGAGGATTAATTAGTAATCCGCAGAGTAAAATCATGATTTCGTACCACCACCACTCGAGGCAGACCGAAATGCAACTTGGAATTGCCAAATCCAAGAGTGTTTTCCAGCCTTTGAGGCATGAAGAGGAAATCCCAGGCCAGGTTTTACGATATATCCCAGAAAAAAACACGTAGATGATCAAAGATCCAACAAGATTTAAATTTGTCCAAACAGAGGCCAAAGCTATGCCTCTGATTCCCAACTGAAAAACAGAGACGAGGAGGTAATTGATGGGAATGTGAAAAATTATAGATAGAGCAGCACAGAACGTAAGAGGAAGTGTCACAGATTGACTTCTCAAATAGATTCGAAGAGGATGAAGCAGAGATTGAGCAACAAGATCGGGAAGAGAATAAAGAATATAGGATTGAGCTTCGGCGGCGATGTCTTCTTCTTGACCACAAATCATCAATAATTTCTTCATGTTAAACCAAAGAAATGCTATGGCAATTGAGGTAGAAAGAAGGAGAATTATGGTTCTTTGCATTGCGAGGCCCAAAAGTTTGAATCTTTTAGCTCCAAAAGCTTGACCACAAATGGGTTCCATTCCCATGGCGAGGCCAGAGAGAACAGAGTAACCGGTGATGTTAGCGAAGCCAATGGCGAGAGAGCCACCGGCGAGAGCAAGCTCGCCGAGACGGCCAAGGAAAAGCATAGAGATTAAAGGGCGAGAATAAAGAAGAAGACCAGTGAAGACCATAGGCAAGGAGATTTGAGATATGCAATGAGCTTCTCTGAGAATCCGGGACAGAAAGGAATCATGGGGCTTCTTTTGATTCGGGCGTTCGAATGTTGGAGAGTCTGGGATCAAAATCTCGTACATGTCGGGATCGTGTAGTTTTGGGTTGGGCACATGATGATGATGTTGTTGTTGGTTGTTCTGGGTTTTGATGAAAGCAGAGGAAGGTGATGATGATGACTGGCACATGATTTTGGAGCAGAGAGAATGGAAGAGAGTGAAACGGAATTTGAGAGTTCAGAGAAAGGGAGAGGGGTGAAGGAGGGATTTATAGGGGAGGGAAATTGGGGGGAAGTGGGGTTTAGTGGAAAAGGAGAGGGGTATTTATGGAAAAAAAAAAAGAGGGGAATGGGTTTTTGGTTCCATGGTTCTATGGTTCCATCATTCCATGCAACAACGAGAGTGGTTGGTTGCTTTCCAAATTCAAGCTTCTTTCTATGACCGACCAATCAATTACTGTTGAGGCCTGCAATCTCACCACATACATCTATGCTTGTTGTAGTATGTTCTTTTATACTCTTTTGATTTTTCGTGCTCCTCAGTATATCATCTAATTCATTGTATAGTGCACAAGTCTTTAAAAGAATTATATCTCAAAAGTTAGTCGTTATGATTGGAGAATCAATGACTTATTAGTTATTAGACCCTCTTTTAAGGGAACCTCTTAATATGGAACTTGTGACATTTACATTATGACATATTTCTAATTGCTTTTAATTCTTTCTTTCAATTTATGCATGTCACTCTTATGTAAGGTAGTGCTATACTTATATTCTGTGTATAGTTCCATTTTTATTGAATGTCTTGAAGGACTTATTTATCTAAGTTTTGTCAGCTTCTTCTTAAATTGTCTCAATTGATATTTTTTTAACAATTATAAGGTAAAAGAGAAAAATGAGGCATTAAAGAATATCATCAGGTTGTTTTAGAAAAAAGAACATTTTATAAAAATAAATTTAACTATCATTTTTAATATAATTAAATTAGGTAAATATGTCCTACATTTATCGTATCATTAGGTATCATATATTGATGTATTTCTATAATGATCCAAATATCTATTTATTTATTTTGCCGGAAAGATGCGAATATTTTGGTATTTTATATATAGTGTAAGAATTAAAAAAATAAGATAATACATACGTGGAGTTTTAGCCACGTTTTACTGGTCATGCGACTATAGTTGCAGATTGTGAAATAATTCTTGTCACGCAATGTGGTATTTCCAGCAACTAGAGGATGTAGATGATCAGGCCTTTGCTCCCATACTTGCACGTAATAATCAACCAAAAACACTGTTTCTAATTAGCTGCGTTCAAATAAAGAACTGTTAGCCAAATTCAAATAGGATTTGGAAAGTTATGAGTTTTGAAATATCTAATAAATTAGACAGTTACACTCACTCGAAGTTTTTTTTATACTTCAAATAACTTTTTTTTAACATAATTACTGGCCACACACACAGACACTGTTTTATACCAGTCATCTATAATATTATTTAATTAGTAATTTATTTTTAAATTTCCAATCTAAGAAAAAGTTAATTAATTAATTAACTAATTATTTCATTAGAAACTAGGTATAAATTTATATAATTAATTCGAGATAATGAAATTATTTTGAGGCAGTATATTTTTCTTCGTAATTCCACGGGTTTTTCAAATCTTGACTACACCAATTGTTACTTAATTTTTTTAAATTATATTTATTTTTTTATTAGTTTCTTTAATTTGTGTCAAATTCAATAAAATAAAAATAAAGAAAAATCAAAATTCTCACAAAAACAAAATAAAATTGATTATATCTTTTTGAGGGAAAAAAAAAAGTCCGTGACATGTGAAAGTGGATTAACTTTCTTTTATTTTATTTTATGTAGTGGAGTATGAGCATTGATTTTTGAACAGTCCAAGTCAAAATTCAAGATCACACGCGTACAATTGAGGAAAAGTAGCTACAGATGCTGTAAGAAGCGAGAACCAAGAACACCCATATTTAAATTGTGGTTTTTGTAAGTCGATCAAAAAAAAAAAATAGTTATATTCTATTACGTGATTAAACGCAATTGGAGGCGGGAGACAGATCAAGGGCTAGGGAAGCTTTTCAAGGTGGGGCCCATCCAAAAAACGGTGGATCTTGACTCACCCCTTTTAAACACTTTGCCTTAAAAATTAATGTGAATCCAAAGACTATGTCGGCATTCCTTACATCCCACTCCTTTGCCACTCACATTCTGCCAATTTTTTCCCACTCCAAACTTTGCCATATTCCCAATCAAACACCACACACAAAAAACAATGAGCATGCAACTTCTTAAAACATCTATAAACAACCAAAAATCTTATTAAAAATCATTTTTAACTAGAAAGAATGTGTTCGTTCTCATTATACCAAGTGTAATACTAAGTACATTTTTTTAAGATGGTCTCTATTTATAGTCTAATATAAATTTTTTTCTGCCTTTGTAGATGTAATTTAAAAATTTAAACAATGGTAAATTGTACAATTTTTTATTGACTACATTTCTTTGGTTCCGATGATAAAGAGTTTTTTTCATTTGGAAGAACTTAAGAACTTTAATAGGGGAGGGATCCGCATTTCCATCTCACATAGGCCCACCCTATTTGTGAAAACAGAGCATAGAACTCGTGAACTCATCTGTGAAAAGGAATATGTGGCGCTAATTGAGTTATACATAAATTATGGTGAAGTATTTGGAGGTGACTTATAACAGGTATAGAAGTGATGTGTGTTGGCTCTATGGATCAGTTTATAGAAAATTGCGAAAAACTGCCGACATGGGACCTAACCTTTTTTTAGTCACACATAGTAGCATTAGTTAAAATTAGAGCTAGCTAGTAGCAACGCACTACCTGCTTGACATTTACCAAAAGTCCGCATTATAAAGTAAAACTCCGTCCTACATACATATACGAGGTCGGATCGATGAATATTATATACTGCCCAGAATAAGAAACAAGGGCAAGATGAGGCAAATTGTTTCGATCGTCTCGTCCTGATGATAATCCAAACCACACTTTCTTCCTTCTGTCGCATTGTAAAGTCTTAGATAATACACTTGCTTCCAAATTAGTAATCGGTGATTTTAAACTAGTTACCTCAGGCGTAAGAGTACAAGTTAAGCCACCTTCATCGTCAATGCCCGTGACGTTAACTTCACCGCATGGGGTATTTTTATCCATATAAAAAATGTTGAGATTTTTCTAATCTATTTAATTTGCAATACTTCTTTGCATATGATATCTTAAACAGACTGATTTCTCGTTGAACATAGTTACAAATACGATGCTAATCGTATCAGTGTTTGGAATAGCTTTTGCAAGTGCAGAAATTCGGGGAGAAATTTTTTTTTTGTTTGGGTTTATCTGATAAGAGAAGGTTTTTTGAGTTAAAAGGACTTTTGAACAATCAAAAGCCAAAAGTAAATTTTTCTGGCTTCTTATGGGTCCCACGCCTTTTGTTATGTATTATTTAATAAAGTGGGTAGGAAAATTAGACTATTAGACCCTTAAAATTCTCAAATAAGATATTTTATTTTAATCTAAAATTTCCTTTTTATCTCAAAAGATTACCATAATAATCTTTAACTATTTTCTCCTACAATATCCTCCTTTGAGCTAATAATATTATTTTTTTTCAAATTATTATTCTTTAAAATATGGGAGAAACTAAGCCTTTAATAAGAATATATGTATATTATATATGTATTATTTAATAACAGTAATGTCCTTTTTGATAATTTTTCATCTAAATTTGCTTTTCAAAATAATCATCCAAACATGTTTCAAAAGTCAGATTGAAAAAAAGTTTTTTCTATCATCATAAATCCAAACATAAATCACTTCACACAATCTGACTTTTATCCAATCTTACTTCTAAAAACGTCCTTATGAAAAAGTCTTCTAAAAAAAATCAATACAAACACACACTCAATAGTCAAGTGAATGAATATTTTAATAGCAAGAGTTTAGTCTATACATATTTAATTAATGCGTGTGGCAATCATTGAAGGAAAAAAATGCGTATTACCTTAAAAATGGTGGGATAGATTGCAAGAGTTTGAGCCGTTCACTGTTCAATGTCGTGCACTGTGAGATTAATTGGGAATCCCTAAAAACGGTTGACCTTGGAAAGGGGCTCATGCCTGCTAGTTAGTGATGATGACCAAGGTTCAAAAAGCCGGATCGGACATCGAACCGGATGAGGCACTGGTTCAAGGGTCAAAGGTTCAATCGGGGGTCGGATCGGGTCAAACCGGTTATATTAAAATAATAAATTTTATTAATATTAACATTAATAATCACTAATATCAAAATGTAAATGTAGATAGGTATGCATGATTCATCAAATATGAATATTTTAATGTTTCTATATAGGGAAAAAAGAAAATATTAGTTGATTACACGTGAAAATAAATATTATTCTACAATTCACAGATTAAAATATAAATATTAAGAGTAACAATAATTAAATATTAAGTATATGCAAGTAAAATAGCATTTAAAGTATTATATTTTCCTAATTTCTAAAATTGAGTGGAGTGAAAGTTAGTAATTAGGTGAATTATAATAAAATAAAATTATTAAAAAAAAAAAAAAAAGTTGACCGGTTCAACCCGGGTCTTGACCGGGTCGGCCGGGTTAACCGGTTTTTCCCGGGTCAACCCTATTCGTGACCGGGTCAAAGGTCCCCTGGATTTTTTGTGCCAATCGGACCGGACCAATGGCCGGTTCACGGTTGAACCGGCTGGTCCGGTCCGGTTTTTTGTTCTTTGATGATGACGAGTCAGCTATTAATTACTCCTCTAAGGCTATACAAGTTTCGTATAAATCAAAGAAAACCTTAAATATAATTAATTATACCGTAGAATTTGACAATTTTTTAACTTTACCCATACTTAATATCTATTATACCATATAAAAATAAAGTCAGCACACAATAAATAAAAGATAAGACTATACTTTTATATGAAAAATTTAATGAGGTATTCTATAAATAGGACTGAATGTAGTAATCTCTCTATGTCCTATAAATATGACATGAGGAGTATTAACGTTGGTGGGTCTTAAAAAGAAAATAAAAAAAGGAAAAATAGAATGAGGTAAAAATTGTAATTATAATAAAAATTCCAATAGTAAGTGAGCTAAGTGAGTAACATGGACTTTCTTGCTTTGTCATTTTCTACTCTAAAAATTATCACTAATGCTAGTAACTTGTTATGGGACTTTAATGATAACATATTTTTAGTTATACTTTTGTGATTTTTCCATGAAAAAATGAGGGGGAAGCATTATGAGATCCGGAAGAATAAATGTAATCACTAAAAATATTCTAAAAGTAAATTAATAACATAGTTTACTGTCATTTGTTTTACTAGAACTTGTTGCATAACGTTAACTTATTGTGGATTTGTGAAGATTACAGTATACAATCCGTTATTTTGCCACAATCATCTGTTCCAAACAAAAAAAATACCACCATAAATCTTTAATATACGACTCGATTGACTAATTTAAAAAAATTAATAAAGTCTAATAAATTATTTGAAAACATGTTTATTTATACTTTTTTTTCAAACTAATTTATAAACTAATATTTTGTCTAATGATATATGCTGATAAGCATAACTATTTCAAAAGGATTACGCAATATACTGCCTCCGGTCCTAATTATAAGAGCCATTTATCTTTTTTCGAGGAGATTAAGGAAACAAATTAGACCCCTAAATCTTAATATATGCGAAATGTAATTAGATTATATGATAGTTTATAAGTAAAATAACTTTGTTTTAAAGGAAAAAGACAAATATAAACAATTCATAGTGGTGTATTTTGTATCCTTAATTTTTTCAAAAAAGTCAATTAGCTCTTATAATTAGGACCGGAGGGAGTATATTATAAGGAGGTAATTTATTTAACTTCCTTAATCTCTCAAGTTAGTCAACTCAACAATTCTTAATATACCACTTTGTTTCTTATTAAAAGTCCAACTACTACAAATTTTTTGTTCCTAAATATAAGTTCAGTTTGAGGTCAATTAATACTACTGTAACTATTTTACCACTATGTTAGAAATAGGGAAGATGAGAGAAAATGTATATAATGTTTAAAATATTATTTTAACACTTATTTTTAAATAAGGGCAAAATTGGAACTTTTAAAAAAAAATAGAACATATTTAATGTTATAAATCCCACTCTTTAGTACTCCCTCCGTCCCTAAATATAAGAGCAAAAAATTTGAATGGTTTTGTCCCTTTTTATAAGAGCCAAACCAAATTTGTCAAAGTATTTAATGAGTTATTTTTTCCCACTTTACCCATCATTATTCTCTCTATTCATATTCTCTTTCATACTCATTTATAACATTATTATCACATTTCTCTCTCTTATATATTCAACATAAATGAGGGCAAACTTGGGAAAACAAAATAATTTCATACATATTTATCTCTCTCAACCACTTTCTTAATCTGTGTGATTTCTTCTCTTTGGTTCTTATAATAAGGGACGGAGGAAGTATGTGGGAAGTAGTTAGAGTGGACTTATAATTAAGAACACACAGGGAATGTGCAACAGAGTGAGTGGTAAGATGGAAACTGTAGTGGTCTGGTCAAAGGAGTGGGAAGGGCGGTGAGATGAGTGACATATGGCTACATCCAAAGCAACCATCGTATACGACTCTTGTTGTTTGTCTCAAACACTGTCTTCCCCTTCGACACTATCCTCTAAAGTCTAAAGCGTGTCATTTTATACGCACACTTCACAAATATTCAATGAACACTTTTGTGTTTCGTTATGAGACACACTGCTCTTCCCACATGGCCACGTGTTCATCAGCCGTCTTAATTACTTACCAATCGTCTCCACTAGAATATTCCCATCCTCATAGTATTATTTTCTTCATATCCATTCGTTCAATCACTTTTTATTGTGACTATTCCTCTGTTTTGTTCCCGGTCGTTAGTGATGGAAGTATAACAGTATCACGAAATATGAAGATGCGATTACCTAATAATCAATGTCTCCTTTTTTGATTGGTTGGTTCCACATTTTTGTCTCTCAATGGCACTCTCTTCAAAGAATATAGAGAGCAAAGATGCAGTGTTGGGCGTGTTGCGTTGCTTTTGTTCTAACCTCAACCTTTTTATATAATATAGTAATAATTTAATAATTGATATTTATTATTTGTGAAAGAAAAGGTGAAATGCAACACATTCATCTTGGACTTAGTGTGCACGTTAAAGAGAGTGTCAAAAGTTGACGCTTATGCTCGTTGATAATTCAAAAGCTTAAAACATCTTTAAGGAGAGATAGGCGACAAATAACGATAGTTATGGCTTGAAATGAGCCCAAGCCTCAAAAAGTTGCATGATTAGTGCTCCATATATCCTTTTACCCGGAATATTTACCCTGTTCTCTCTCTTTTTTTAAGCATTGATTATATTTAATTATGCACTCTAGGGTTATGAAACACTAAAACTTTAAGTGATTTGTTGTAAGAATGTAAAATCGAATTATAATTTTGAATCGTAAACTTGTAAGAGTTATCTTTTATTATTAAATATGTATTTAAAGTATATTAATTAACCAAAAAATACATAATAATAATTTAACTTAAATATATTTAAAATATGGATAGTCGATATAAAACATATAAACGTTCATACTTTATCAAATTTAGTAAAAAAAATTCTATAAATTTATATATAAATTCATTGAATATGGTCAAATAAAAAAACTTAATATGAGATTTAGAACAACTTAATTGACATCATAAGGTAGAAATGTAAGAACATAAAACTTAATGTGTAAACTAGTGAATTTAACTGAATTTATAGTTAGTACAAATTTAAATGACAAGTGACTTTTTTGGATAGATAAAAACATAAAGACGATAAAATTAGAGAGTTAATTTGGGAGTTTGACAACAATGATGCACTCTCCATTTAGTTTGGAAGTGACAACCTGAATATGCTATATCTACAAGATCCTCTTGATCCATATCTAGCCTTTTTGCATCAAGATTTACTAGATATAGTGCATTGGGACTTTTTCCACGCGATGTGAACTGATTATTGATTTGTTGTAATCCTCAAACTTAATGCTTGCCTTGCTATCCAAAAAGAAGTGATTTTTGTTCATATATGCAAGACATCTTTTTATTTTCTACCGAGAAAGATGTCTTTCTAGTTTCTACTCCGACTTTGAAGAAAAGAGGGGGGGGGGGGGGGGAGGTATTTGAAAGTGGGAGTATAGGAAGCTTTTACCTAGTCAAAGATTTCACAAAGTGATCAATAAGAACCCACCAAGTTAGACATTGCTTTTGGCAATATATGGAGGCAGTGGGATGTATATAAATGACAAATAAGCTTATTCTAGAAGCCTTCCAAAACACTCATATATCCATATCCTCTCATTCTTGCTTGGCCAATCACAATTCACGACCAGGTCGTCTTCTCTAGTAAGGTTCTTGATTCATCCCAAAGAGTGCGATGACCGTTGCCATTATTGGTCATCTCAATGGAACAGTACAGCGACTACGCAATTAGTTTTCGTAAAAAGGGAAAGTTTATGTTTTTTAAATTCTTTTTTTGCTTTCTGTCTTTTCCTGTGTTTTGATTAAAAATAGTTGACCTCTTTTTTAGGTGTGAGGACATAATAGGGTTCAAGGTTTGTTAGATGAACAGTGGCCACGTCAGAATATAGTTGGCGATTGGCGGTCCAATCAGGTGAGAATTTGGGAACACAATCAGCTTAACAAGGACAGGCTGAATTCCATTAAGACCGAGTCGTTCGGTTGACTATATTCTTTAAGTCTGAATTTTCGGTGTGCAGGGTTTACTAATGATCTTTTTGTTACAGTTCCCCACACACACACATATAAATTCAAATTACCTAATTCCCACTTTTTTTTTTTTTTGCCCAGATACCTAATTCCCACTTATTAGGATTGTTAGTTAACACTGTTAACTCATTAAACATGACATAAATTATTAAGTTATTCTAACTTTATCTCATTTATAAATGAGTATTTACATAATATTTTATATATTGTGTTTCACCTCTTTCTCTACTCCCTACATTTATTAATAAGGGAAATTCTTGACTTATAAAATGGATCAGAGTGGTATATATAATTATACATCTCTATTTTTGCTGCAAAATAATTAAAAAAGGAAGCGCATTAATCTAAGTATTTTGGGGGATGATGACCTTGAATTCGATTCTGCAAATAGTGGGTGATCTAAACCAATCTCGCCCAATTTGAATTGGAACCCACTTGTAGTTTTGATCTTTAGCATAGATCTACTGGGCCGTTACATTTCGATGTTATAGCTGGGCCATATTCATCGCACGAAATGCCAATTTTTTTTTTTTTTTTTTTTAAAAAAAATGCTTCATAACCAAGATGAACGGTTACGTCTAGTGGAAAGCCTTGTTGATAGTTCGGTGATATAAAAGACGGGTTAAAACATAAAACTATAAACTATAATACTTCATCTCGTTTTAAATATAAGATTATTTTATTTTATTTTTTGTAAAAAGTAAGAAAATCAAATAGACTACTTAATATTAACGCATCTTACATATAATTGTATTATACTATAGTTTATAAGTATAAATAAATTAGTTTTGAGAAAAAAAGATAACTATAAAAATTTTAAAGTTATTAATTTTGCATCCTTAATTTCTTAAAAAAAAAAATTAAAGTGATCTTAAAATTAGAAATGGAGCTAGTATCAAGATAACAAATAAAAACCAAAACAGAATAACTCTGAAAATTCAAATTGTTCCACCAAATAGCAGCCGACAACAAGAATGGACTTGTTCTTTACTTCTGAAAGCTAAAACTAACTACAAAGGAAATTAAGAACAATAACAATGAGTTTGTTCCATCGTTTTGCCACTCAAAACACTCTAAAACGGAAATTAAAACTCTTAAATGGAACTGCAACGGAAATTAAGGACTAACAACATATTTGTTTCATACTTTAGCAATAACTCCGGGTGTTTTGGGTTGCACATACTTAGACCAATGTGGATGCTTCTCCCAGACACTAGCCATTTCTTCGATCGGAATTCCCTTGGTCTCAGGCAGATACTTGTAGATGAATATGCTCATGATCACCACAAAACAAGCAAAGAAGATGAAAAGACCGAACTTCATGTGGCAGAGCATGGCAGTGAAAACCTGAGCAATGCAAAATGTGAAGATCATGTTGACTGAGACATTCACACTCTGTGCAGCTGATCTGACCTCCAATGGGAATATCTCACTTGGAACCAACCACCCCAATGGGCCCCATGACCACGCAAATCCACACACATACACACATATTGCAGCCACCACCAAATAAGCATACCACGCCGGCAACACTCCTGGATTCCCATTCACCCCAAACTTCAACGCAATCGCAGTTGTTATCACCACCTGAAAAAAAAAACCAACATGCGTGAAATATGCAAAACTCCATAAACCAAAAATCAACAAACAAAAATTTTGGCTGTAAACCGAACCTGGCAGAGAAACATTTGAAGACCACCCTCCAAGAAAAGTTTGCGTCTTCCACATCTATCCACAGTGAAGATAGAAACAAGGGTGGCTAACATATTAAATGTTCCAGTGATGACAGCAGAGGCTAAAGATGCAGATGCACCAAATCCGATGGTCTTAAACAGAACAGGAGCATAGAATGTGATGACATTCATGCCTGTAAGCTGTTGGAAGAAGGGAATGGCGACTGCAAAAGTAAGCTGAGGCCTATATTGCCTGGTCCTAAGGGTGGCCCATGGGTGTTTGATGGCATGAGAGGCTTCACTAGCAGCAACAAGATCATTAAATTCTTCTTCAATGTCCTCTGTACCTCGAATTTTAATCAACTCTGCTTTTGCCTTGTCTTGATGACCACGTTCGATAAGAGAGTTTGGTGAGTCTGGAAGAAAGATGGCACCGAGAATGATCATAATGGCCGGAACTCCAGCTAATCCTAAGCTGTAACGCCATCCTTCCCCACTTGGTAATCCGGCAAAGTAGTAGTTCAGTACATTAGCCACCAATATGCCAATTGTGATGGACAATTGGAACATCATGTTCAACGCTCCTCTGTATTTGTATGGTGCCACTTCCGATACATATATTGGCACAGACTGTAAAAAAATTTTAGAAACAAACGTAAAGATGTGCAATTGGTTTCAATAATAGATTACATTTTATTTTTTTTTAAGAAAAAAGCTTTTTTATTAACGATATGAATGTCTGACTAATTAGTCAGCAACACGCAAAACATTGCAATCTTTATGCAGCAAATCAACTAGACTCCCAGGATAAATATATTTAAAGAAAACGCTTTTAATTTAAACATATTTTGAAAGAAAGATAGTTTTTTATCTGTCAATTTAAAAAATGATCTTTTTTTTAATAAAATTCATTGAGGATAACAAGTTTCCCTACAATTTAGTAACCACTATAGCTAATCAGATTTAGCTCTCCCTATCAACTGTTGTGAAACTCATTCGCTTAAATTTTATTTTAATTGTGCAAATATCACCTGTGATAAGCACTTACACACTGCAGATTCCTAAGAACATTAATACACACATAAATTAATTAATGTAACTAATTTGATAAAAGATGTTGGTTAAATTGAACAGTAGATTCAATCTCTATCATTGTGTGTTAATTAAGAAAAGAAAAGCGTAAGAACATTGATAAACAGAGGATGAAGAATTCCAATTACAAGTCCTAAAAAATTAAAAAGTAATTTTAAGGAGAACCAATAATAATAGTAGGAGAAAAATTGATAAAATTAAAATTCATACGTTTTAGACTAATACAAACTCCTTAATTAAGGTATGCATTAAAGAAAGGATTTTTACGAACTTAAACATTAAAGAACATATTTTTACAGAATCCCTATTGAGGTTTTACATTAAAGATCGGATTTTGTTTGTTATTTCGTAAGTATTGAAGCAAAATGAAGAAAAGGTAGTTTCACAAAAATAAATTAAAAATTAAAAATCATGCATTTAAGACTAATCAATCATATTGTAATTCTGTTAGGTGAGAAAAGAAGTCACCTGATTGGCACATCCGATGCCAAAGCCGAGGAACAAGCGACCGACGATGAGCATCCACACGGCCTCGGCGAAGCCATTGAAGGCGGCGCCGACGAGAAAGAGGATGCCGCCAGACATCATGGTGGTTCTTCTTCCCAAGACTCTGGTTATGGTGGAGGACAGAAGAGATGACGCCAAAGCAGCAAGGTAGAGGGAAGACGTAAAGAGTGTCAATATTTGACTGTCAAACTTGCAGTACTGATTAGTTGATGCCGTAATGTCGTGTTCCTTCTCATAAACTTTTGGGAAGAATTTCTTTAGAAAAGGATCCATCGACGTAACACCACCTACATTATATTATAATATCATATAATACGTTAGTTCAAACATTAATTAAACTACTGAATAAATATAAATGGAAAACCCTGTGAGATTATTAATACATTAATACATCATAATGATGATGAAAATAATGGATGAACCTGAAATTCCAAGGTCATAGCCAAATATTAAGCCACCAAAGGCAGCAACAACGCATGTGAATACAACTCTTTTAGTGAGTTTGCCTGGATAATTCTTGTTACCAACACCACCACCACCGATGTGACCTCCTGCCATCTTTTATCTTTCTCTGTTATGATTTTAAGATTGTTGATGGATGAGAAAAAGTTATAACTAAGTGCCTCCTTCTTGTTTTATTTATAGTGAGAGGTGAGATAGAAAATTAATATTTTGTTGTTATCCGTTTACTTGATACACCAGGGATTCAGATACTCGGATGATTAGATATTTATACATAGTCTTCCTTTATCTTTTATCTTTGAATTTAATTTTTTCAGTTAATTAATAATTTCCAATATGAAAATGGATATTCTATGATATGAGTAATTAAAATATCTTAGTTCTTTAATTGCAAATAAATATAGCTAACTTGACATTTGAATTTGAATTTTACTATTTATAAACAAATATTTATTTGCTTGAATTATTTTTTATAAAATTTGTTTAAATCATTTTAATCGAATGTATATTCAATGTTGAATTTGACATCACATTTTAATATTTATAATGCAGTGATTCAGAAATTTATTATTTCAAAATAAAAAAAAATCCTACTCAATAAATCAGAATCATGTTAATTACGGTTACTTCATATAAAAAAATATTATTTCAAAATATATAACTAAAGCTACAAGTTCGGCTCAATCCTAGGATAACCGTCTCTTCTTTTTTTTGATAAAATAAGCCGTCTCTTCTTTTTGATCAACAATAAGCCGTCTCTTCTGGATGACTGTATTTTAAAAAAACTAATTCATAATCAGATATTTCACGTCTTAATAATGTTAAGTATAGATAGTTACTCCATATATTTCCAACTTTCATTATAAGTGTTCGAGATTTTCTTCCTCGTATCTTGTTTTATTAATTTATTTTATCTAATTAAAATTTGAAATTATTTAAATTTAAATATGCGAGATGTAAATTCCTTATTATTTATATTTTTGGTCAAATAAGTGAGATGTAAATTAAAATTTAATATTGGTTGTTGAAAAATTGCTTATTCCCATAATCACGGCAGTTTCGTGCAATTCTCATCAGCGTTTTTTATGACCGATATGTTCGGGTTTCAGTTGTTTCTATACTAGCAACCATTCATATGGAGCTTGGTTTATTATTTTTTTTTTTTAAAAAAAAAACTATGAACTCTAGGAAACAAAATTTTACGGAATCAATGCCTCTTGTTTTGGGAGTTAAAATGATTTTCCCTCATATTTTAAAAAACTTTATCAATTTAATAGAATGAATAAAAAATTATCAAATTAATTTGGTAGAATGACACAAAGGTCCCAAGGGACAAAAAAAAAATTATTAAAAAGACTCACTAAAACGTTCCACTTATTATAAAGTCCCAAGGACTTGTCAGACATATATTCAAAATATGTAAAGACTAAATTGTCCTTATCCAATGAAAAATGTATGGTTATTGACCCGTGTTGTTCTGGCCATTGAGAAGTTTTGTTGTGAACATTTACTGTGATCATTAACAAGTATTGCTGTGTTAATTAAATTGTTTATGCTTGATAACTCTTGTTGTGTATGTTAAGAAAAATTTGATTGTGTTATGTTTAATTAGAATTTCTAACAAATACCTTGCTAGCTGAAAGCCTGAAAGTGATAACTATACGTTTATCAATGACATTTTTTAATGCTATTAATTAGTCATTGTGTAACCATTGACAAACCTTCCAGTGACCATTAACAACTCTTGTGTCAAATAAAATTCATTTAGAGTAAAAATATAATTGTATGCTTTGAATCTCTATGAGACATAGTCATCAGGAATATGTATAATAGGGATCCTCACCTATAATTTATTGAAACTTCACTTGGAACTTTTCAATAATTTTTTCAGCCCTTAAGACCTTAATTAGTTTCAGTCTCCCAATTAATTTTAGGTTATCCTCGGATTTTTTTTTTTTTAAATCTAACGAATGGAAAGGTTCGAGCCGTTTCTATAGGTGACAGCTTATTTCAATTCATTCTCATTTCCTTTTATTTTTCCTTTGAACTTTTTTGACCAGCCAGATGGGCAAATTAATCAAATACGGATAAGATGATCTGAATAGCGTGATCAATTGAAGTACATATTATGATATTAAAAAACAAGTCAAAGTTTTTGAGATTTTTTTTGAAAGCTTGCTTATATGATGAGGATTCTTTAATTTGGTGTCCTGACTCCTGAATAAAATCAGACTGAAAAGTCTATATATTTTTAATATTAGGCGCTCCTACTGATAGTCATGCACATAAAGAGTGTATTTTTCAAAAAAAAAAAAAAAATTAAAGCTCTTCCAACAAGAAAGATATAAATATAGTCAAACAAATCCTAATTTTACCAGAAAAAAGAAGAAGCCAAATCCATTGAAAATTAGGGAATAACAATAATAACTTGAAATAAACCTGGACTAACGAAGAATGAACATACTAGCACTACTATGCATAAGATATGCATATTATTTATTTGATATCAACGGGAGCTTAAGCTTCCTAGATAGCTAGACATTGGCGGGAACGAGCTGGAACCATTGATCACGAGGATCATCCAAACACATAGTATCACTGTCATCAATGCAGACACATTGAGCAGAGATAAGGGCTGATGAGTTGGTATCTTGGTGCAAGCACAAGTGATTTTTGTTGTCTTGTTGAATACCCAAATGAAGGTTCGAGAGAGACAGAGATTTCAAAGCACTCTTATTGGTTTTGCAGTTTTTGGCAGACACAAATACAGGAAGACCCTCCCCACCAACACTCAAGCACTTGCTTGTGCCAGCCAATTCGATTCCATACTTGCCACGATTCCATCTCGTTTTTGTGTCACAGCTTCCCAACTCAGCCTCATCGATGTGGTTCACAGTCACACACTTCCCACTCAGAGGGTGGTACATTATATATTGTTCGCGGTCTTGGTAAGAAGGATCTGCATCATCATTAAAAAAGTATTACTACATCTGCATCCTAAATATAAGACCTAATTAACTTAATTTAAAATATTAAAAAGGTTATTTACAAAGTGATCTGACTACTTTGTCTGACTAAACATATGATTTAATAATATAACATACTATGTTATGGTTAAGTGACTTATTTAGTCGTATTAAGATGAAAGTAGAAAGCGTATACCTTGATTGGTCCTCTGGAGAAGTTGCAACGTTTGAGTTAGGGTAGGATTCTTAACTTGACTCCATGATGAATCCAACACACCAAAGTTTTCAGAAGCATCGGTCTGCTTCTGGTCCTCTCTCACGTAATAAGATCCCTGCAGGGCCCACAGGGCCCAGTCCATATCTCTGGCGGCAAGGTATGTCTGAAGGCAAGTAATGAACTTTTGTTCTCCCTGAGAAACCCCAGAAGTCTGATCAAACCCAAACTCAGTGAATATCAAAGGAACAGCTTTATCACCATTGGTCACAAACCCAGCTCTGTAATCTATGCCCTGCACTGTCTGGGCACAGATTCTGTTTAAGGGCTGCATCGACCATATGCCCTGCAGTTTAAGGGTTCCTATGCCGGACCACGAGTAGAGATGTGTCTCAAACACCAACTTGTTACCAATGTCCAGTTTCAAGGGCTGGTTGCGCAGAAATTGAAGCTCAGTGTCGTAGTTCAAACCAGAGATCACAACAAGAACTTGTGGGTTTGCTTTATGTATGGCCATGGCTCCCTGGCTCATATACTTGTGCCAATCACCCACGTTTTGACGTGCACCGTGGGGCTCATTCCTCAAGCTCATTGCCACCACCTGTGGTATATAGTCAATAATAAGACATATTAGAGTATACATGAAAAAGAAGTCTCAAACCGAAAAATAAGAATATTAGAGTATACATGAGAAAAAAAAGAGCCTTATCAATTGGATTAAATCATTTTGAAAAGACAACATTTGGAAACGTAGCTAGACCATTTATATTTCATTTCGACATTCTATATTTGATTTTAAATTATGTATCTATTAAAATATTTTTAATATAATCAAATACAGACGATCTATAGATATAGATGGATATAATTAACTCTTCATATTCATCTTTTTGAAAAGTATAGAAACCAGTTACATATACAGGTAACAATTAATCAATAATATGGGGAGAGAGAGAGAGAGAGGATATACCGCAGGATTTCCTGAGAAATGAGTGGCAGCGAGGGTAAGGCCTTCTATCCATTCTTCAGGATCAAAGTGGCGATCATGAAAAAAGCCATTGTCATCATCGTCATTGCAGCACCATTTAGGAAGGCTGACATGGTTGTCAAGCAAAACCCTAACATTCTGAGCACCAAGCTCTTTAACCACAGCTTCAAAGACCTGAACATGAGTCATGTTGAGGAGGGAAGGGTTGTTTGTTTGAAAGCCTTGGATGGCATACGATAAGTCCTGATTAACAAGTCTGTTAGCGACAGACTCGTTGGCGTGACGAGTCCACATGTGAATGGCGTAAGTGAGACGAACACAGTTGAAGTTGTTTTTAGGGATCTGAGCCACTATGTCCTTTAGTGGTTGTTTGTGAAGACCCTCAGGTATCATGGGTTCAAGATGACCTGCCCAGTTCACACAAGCAAATTTGGCTCTGTGTCCTGTGGAGTCATCCATGATCCACTTTTTTCGAGTTGAGAGAGGGTAACATGTAGCAAGGCATGTGGAAACAATGAGAAGGAAAAGCAGGAGGATGGATTTTGAACTTAATGGATCCATTCTGTTTATGCAGATGGAGGTGCCTCTCTACTCTTTTGGACTGTTCGTACAATTGAGAGTATACCATATGTCTTTTTATGGAGTCATAGGAGCAAGGTGAGCTAAACAAATATCTAGAAAACCTGGATTTGACTAAGATGGTATAGTTTTGATTTTTTTTTTTGAATTAATGGTTTTTTAAACAAAATTATTTTAATAGATGTCAAATCTAATCTAAAATCTAAAATATAGGTAATTTCTTAACTATCAATCTATCATAGAGCCTTGGTAAAAAAAATCGGGAGCCAATTTGGATAGTTAAGAAATTACCTATATGTTAGTTTCGGCATCCATTAAAATAATTTTTATAAAAAACCATTAATTTGAAATTAACATATAACATTAGAATATGTTTTTACTATAAATTAGTTGATTTAAATATATAATGTTTAATTTCTTTTATTATACAAGATGTTTTATAATTTAACAATAAATGCTTACATGTTGTTGTTAATAAAAAAGCAACTATAAAAACTTGCTCCACTAATTCCATCTTACGATAAAGTAAAATAAAATTAATAGGAGTAAAAGTTACCGTACCACTTTTTTTCTGTTGCTGTATTTTGAAAGGTCAAACAAAGATATGAGAAAGATGAGGCTTTCGGTTAAGTGGCACTGTGGCAGTAAGATATTCGATTACATTTTTTGAAAAAAGTAATATATTCGATTATTCTACAGTTAGAAGAAAAAAACTCGGAACCTCCCAGGAAAACTCGCGATTTCATAAAAGGCTACGTGTCCAAGTGAGTTAAGGTTAGATACGATTTTTTAAAATTTCCGATCAAACTTATTATTTCAAAATATAAAAAATTATATCATTTCAAAGTTTTCAAATATTATTTGGGCACCCTCGAAGCAGCTAAATTTCTTTTTGACAAATTTTAAGGAGTTCTTGATTCATCGTTATTGGTCAGCCTTGGTTGAGATTTTGGTTTCAAAATATAGTATTTAAAAATTTTCAAATGTTCCTCTTCATATCTTTCAACTTTTAATTATAAAATTTTATAATTTTTTTCCATCTCCGTAATTATCGTAAATTCCATCTCAATATTAATTTTCAAAGTTTTAATTTCAAATTCTCAAAATCCTACGATTTTACTCTGCTGTAACTACTATAAATTATCGGCTATATGCTCTCCCTACTTTATTATTTACAATTTGAATTGCAAGTAATTTTATTTTGTCATAACAAATAAATATATTTATATGTTTGTTAGTCCATTATTAACTTAACTGAAATAATTAGTTAAATCATAGATACCATATTAGTACTAATATTATTTAATTTGCAAGCCTGAGTAGTTTCATTTGATTTTTAACTGTATTCCTATAATTTTTATCCGATCTTTATGGGTTTACGTATTTTAGATTGAGTCCACATGCCATGCCATGCTCATAGCATCAATGAGCACTATATGCTTTTCTTCTAAACTCACAGCTTTTACTAGTGAGCCAATCTCAGCCCTTAATTAAGAATTAATCTTGGCCGTTGGGTTTACTATTTATTTTCTCCATAAAACTTGCTGAGTTGTTAGGCTAATGAGTGCAACATAAAAGCTATTTTTAGGTTTACTTTAGATTCATAAAGAGAAGGTATTTTGTTATTTATTGTGAGAGTGTAATACTGTTCAAAACAATAATCCAAAGAGTAGATTAGGTGGGGAAAAAAAAACGTGCTGCACTGTTTATATACACACACATATATATCATGGTTTTATTTTTCTTTCTTTGCTTGGGGTTTTATTTTTCTCATTATGATGTAATTGATGAAATTATTTCATTTCCATCTCCTGTGGCACTTTTTAATTCTCCCTCACAATGCCTTTTGCCGCTGCCATGGTGGGAAATATTCAGTGGATAGAAAGAATGCCCCTACATGCTGAACAACACGGCAAGTTTCATGGAGAAAATAAAACCTAACATAAACGGCCAAGATTGAACCATGATTAATGGCTGAGATTGGCTCACTAATAAAAATTGTGCATTTAGAAGGAAAAGCATATAGTGCTCATTTATCCTATGAGCATGGTATGTGGACTCATATTAGATTAGATCCTTATATTTTAATTAGGTTTTGGATGCAACGACCATGGGGAAAGAGGCAGCTCGTGAGCGCTGATGGGAACTGGTCAGGAGGCGCCCGTTATTCTCGCGATTCTCATGCACAATAATCCCTTTTTAATTAGATTTGCCGCGCTGGATTCAGTTATGCCAGAGAAAAAAATGCAGAAATTTAACCGAGCTGGCATCTCTTATAAATTAACATATAATTTAATAATACACTAAATAAGTTACAATTAAACATCTCGTTTAGCTCACCTAATTTCTAAAAAAAAAAGTTAACTGATTATTTATTATATTTTGAAAAAACAGATGAATAAATAATAAAAGCAGATATGGTGAGAAGTCAACAAAGATGCAAGGGCAAGTTGGGCCGATTAAAACAAGTGGTAAGGAAAAGGAAAATGGGTTTAAAAGCCCAGTGGATCTTTATCAAGAGGCAAGAGCTAGAGTACAATTGGAGAAGCCTGTTTCAAATGAAATAAATGAAATGGCACGTCAGGTACCATCTTACCACAAGGGCGAGACAAGTGTGAAGATAGTGGAAGAGGAAAATAACAAATCCCACAGGCACATTAGAATCATATCTCATGCAGGTTTCATCGGCCCAAAATTCAAATGGAGTAGGAAGGGAAGTGAAGCTCGGTTCCATAGATCCATAGTAAATGATGAATGGCTTATTCGATTTCCAAAGTCTCAAATTACTCATTACTAAGATTAAATCTGGTCATATGCCTCTTATGCTTAACACTGACGGAGCGGAAAGAAAATGTAGCGGGGAACATCCATTTCGGTTTATCGCTGCATGCGTGTTGCATGAAAAATTTGAGAAGTTTGTTAAAGAAAATTGGGATGATAGGAATCCATGGGAGGTGAAGGTCGAATTTACAGATGCATGTCAGTGGTGGAATCATGAAGTGCTTGGGTTTACGGACTAAGGAAGCGTCAATTACTTAAAAGGTTAGAAGGTATTCAGAGAGATCTATCAAGCAAGAGAAATAGTATATGGCTGCAGGAGCTTCAGAAGGAACTGTGGCACGAACTAGAAAATATTTTTGTTCAAGAAAATCTATCATGGGCTCAAAAATCATGTGCTGAATGGAAATGTTTTGGGAGATAAAAATACCCGCTTCTTTCACACGCGGGCAAATGGTCATCGGAGACATAATCGGATTCTCTGCCATTAAGGATGAGTTTGGGAGCTCGATACTTGATGATGAGGTGGTAAAAGAGATGGCCAGTGAGTTTTTTTGACAGTCTCTTCTCTAAAGAAAATCAGTTTAGGGAGCGACTCTCATGTAGGGTGAAATTCTATCTGAATTGGCTTGATGGTACGTGATAAGGAAATCAAGAAGCACTGTTTGAGATGGAAGCATTAAAATCTCTAGGCCCGGATGATCTAAATGCTTTATTTTATCAAAGCCAGTTAAATCATGTTGGTACTTGAGTTATCTCTATGGCGAAGCATCTTTTTTCGAACACAACAGAAATAGCGTATGTCAATTGGACTCTCATAGTGCTTATAATTATTGCTAAAGAGGTGATTCATACTATGCGGAATTGGCTAGATAAAAAAAAGGCATGATAGCTATTAAAATTGATCTTGAAAAAGCTTATGATCGACTAAATTGGGGATTTCTTTATCAGTATCTTAAGAAGCTCATGAAACTACCATCTTCCTTTGTAGAAGTGGTCAAAAATTGTTTCAACATCTTCAATGTAAGTTTTGTGGAATGAAAATAAAGCTTACATGTGATTTATCACGGTGACCTGAAATCATGACAAATGTGTGCAATTTGTCACTGTTTGACAAAAATCATGACAAATGAAGGGACAAGCCATGCATAAAAAAAATTTGAGATATTTGTCGCGATTCAAAGAAAAAAAAGGGTGGCAAATCTGCAGGAAGCTTGGTGCCTCTTAGTGCGTAGCAACGGTTTAAGCATGTCAAATCGTGACAAAGATGCATTATTTTTTTAAAAAAAAATTCCAAAGCCTACTGTCACGGTTTGCATATGACAAAGGCTCACGATTATCAATAAGGAGGTTTGAACCACTACTAACTGTTTGAGCTGTTACTAATGGTTAGTAACGTTTAAACCATTACTACTAAATTATGACCGTTATACATTTTAGCTGTTGGGGAATGACAATTTGTAACAATTTAACACACAAAGCCATTACAAAAGTTGTTTTTTTTAAAAAAAAATGTACACACAAATGTTGTCTGTATTTTTTTAGAAAAATTCAAAATATTTGTATATTTGTAACACGTTATGAATTTTCTTCCTCAATTTTTGCGTACAAAGGCACTTTTGTAACCGTTGTTTAAAAAAATCCATTACTTAAACCGTTACAAACTACACGCTAACACATATATATAAACCCCCCTCTTATTTTACACAATCCTCTACCTCTCATCCCCTTCTTCTCACCCTGTCGTCTCCTTCTCTTGTGATATTTCTCTCATCTTTTCCCATCTGTCTTAGATAGTAATATTTCTTTAAATCATTTATACTATTTACTCTATACATTTATAATTCAAACATTATTTAAAGTATTTTGTAGTTTTATTTTTATTATCTTGCTTGCATGCAGGATGCATTTGGAACAATGATAATTATTCTTCCACATAAAAAACATGAAATTACAACTATAATTTAAACCCCAAAAAAAACTATTTTTAAACATGTTAAAATTATAATTTAATGCAACCCAGAAGGATCTTTTGTAGGAGGGTTTCTGCATCGTCTTCATCAAGGTAACAGTTTTGGTGCTGAGCTTTGGGCTTGCCATTCTAGCCTGAAACATGCATGGGACCTAGGCCATAGACATGCGATTCTATAAATCAGATGCTGCTGAGGTGATTCATTCGGTGAGATAAGGTTGCCCATCATCTCATAAAGAATTCAACTTAATTTATGAGTTAAGAACCTGGCTGAGAACGGACTGGGACATGATTTCAAAGCATATATCTCGATAGGCTTATGAGGCGGCAACTTTTTTAGTAAAGCAAGCACTTAAGTGCTTTCTAGGTCTTCATCTGTTCTTTAGAAATTTTTCAAAGTTAGACACTTAACTGAATATACTACAAAAATACGCGGATTTGTAACGATTAAAATCATTAATTTGTAACGGTTTTAACTATTACAAACACACTTTGTCACGCTTGCTAAAACCGTGACTAAAACACCCGTGACAAACCGTTTTATAATGGTATGGAGAAACCGTTACACATAAAAAAAGCCGTTACAAGTGAGCAAATGTTTGTAACGATTTTATTAAAAAAAATCATGACAAATTTGGTAGTTTTGTCACGGTTTTTTTTGTAAAAACCTTTACAAACGTCATTAATAGGAAAAAAAATTATTTTTTGCAATTTATTAATTTCAAACAGATTTAATTGATCAAAATATTAGTTATTAAAAGTTTTTAAAATATTTAAAATCAAACAATTTTTTCATGTTGCCAGTGCACCTTGCAAGGAAAATAATAAAAAAATAAATTAGAAATTACTTTAAATAATATTTGAATTATACATACATCAGCAGAGCCTTCATCCTACTAGATGGGGTCGGCTACATGAATCACACGACACCAATATACTCTATCAATAGCCATGTCTCGTGATAAATTATTGATCAGAAAATCTCGTTGAATAACTTCGTTGAGGGTTCTCTTCGGTCTCCCTCGTTTTTTGGAAGAATTCCACATTTATTGATCAATTTTCCTTACCGGCATATCTAATTGTTTTCTTTGAACATGCCCAAACCACCTCAAGTGACTTTCTACCATTTTCTCCACAATCAATGCTACCCCGACTCTTCCTCAAATATGATCATTGCAGATCCTATTTTTTATTGTAAGACCACACATCCATCTCAACAGTCTCATCCCTGCTCCCCCATCTTATGTTCATGTTGCCCCTCTAATGCCCAACATTCACTACCATATAACATTGCTGGTCTAATGGCTGTCCGATAAAACTTCCCTTTTACCTTAACATGTACTTTACGATCACATATAACCCCAGTAGCTTTTCTCCATTTAAACCACCCGGATTGAATTATATTATTAACATCACCACTAATTTCACAATTCTTTTGTATAATCGAGCCCAAATATTTAAACTTATCCACACGTGGTACAACCTGGTCTCCCAATTTAACATCTATATCCCCATGAGTTTGTCTCTTATCAAAAGAACAGTGCATATATTTTATCTTACCCCTCCTCAGGTGAAAGCCTTTCAACTCTAAGGTCTTTCTCTATAATTCTAGTTTCTAGTTAATTTCTTCTCTTGATTCACCTAAAAGAACTATATCATCTGCAAAAAGCATGCACTTAGGAATTTCTTCTTGGATATTTGTAGTTAGGACGTCCAAAACTAGATTGAAAAAATATAGACTCAAAGCTGAACCTTGACGCAATCCAATTGTTATTGGAAAGTCATTTGATTCTCCTCCAGGTGTTCTAACTCTAGTCATTACCCTCTAAACATATCTTGAATGACTTTGATATACCCAACACGAACCCCTTTCTTTTCTAAAGCTTTCCAAAGTATTTCTATTGGCACACAATCAAAAGCTTTTTTCAGATTGATAAAGATCATATGCAGATCATTTCCTTTACTTCGATACTTTTCCATTAAACCCCTTAGTAGATAAATTGCTTCTGTAGTTGACCTACCTAGCATGAAATCAAATTGATTCTCCGAGATACAAGTCTCACGTCTTAACCTGTGTTCAATCACTTTTTCCTAGAATTTCATTGTATGACTCATAAGATTAATTCCTCTATAGTTTGCACAACTTTGAATGTCTCCCTTATTCTTATAAATATGGACGACAATAGTTTTCCTCCAATCATCCATCATTTTTTTAGACCTTAGAATATTTGAATTATATATGTATAAAATAAGTAGCATAAATGATTTAAAAGAATTACAACTTAATAAAGATGGGAAAGATGAGAGGAACTTCAATAGAAAAGGAGATGAGAGGGAGAGGAGAAGGAGATGAGAGTGTGAGGATTGTGCGAAATAAGAGATGTGAGGGGTTTATATAGGAGTCGGCGTGCATTTTATAACGGTTGTTTTAAAACAATCGTTACAAATGCGCCTTTTTACACTAAAATCGAGGACGAACATTTGTTACGGTTTTAGAAACAAAAATGTTACAAATGCACAACATTTGTAACGTTTCCCAACAAAAAGCCGTTACAAATTTTGTTCGAATTTTTTTAAAAATTTTGGAACATTTGTAATGGTTTTTGGAACAAAACCATTACAAAATCTACAATTTGTCACAGTTTGCTCTAAATGGCTTGCCTTTTTGAAAAAAAAATTAAATGCTTTGTCAAATCGTGAAAAATGCCTTTTTTTAAAAAAATTTAAAATGTGACAAATGGCTTGCCTTTTTTTTTTAAAAAAAATGGTTAAGGTGTAAATTCACTCCGGAAATGTCAAAAAACGTAGTAATGTAACCCTGAAAGTACCCAAACCTAACTTAATGTAGTCCTAAGTGCTCAGTTAACAAAGGAGGCATTACTACGTTTAGGTACTTCCAAGACTATATTGCTACGAAAAATACTTCCGGAGCAAATGCAAGATGTTTTTGACACTTTAAGAGTGGCTTTGCACCTTAACCCATTTAAAAAAATTAAATCCTTTGTCACAGTTTGTAAATGTTTTTTTCTTAAAAAAAATTGAAATGCATTGTCACGGTTTGTCAAACCGTGACAAATGACTTTTTAAAAAAAATAAATAAATAAAGATGTTCAAATTAATTTTTCAGGTAACTTGTATGAAAAAAAATTTAGTTTTGGTGGAAATTACAATGCTAGTTACCTTTATCATCTTCATGTAAGCATGTGTTCAACATATCTGTTGAATGTAGTTTGGTCCATAAAATGGCACATAACTAAAATTTGGAGCATGTAAACATACATTATAGTGATTTGGGACTTGGGAGAGGAAACTATTTACGAATAATCAAATTGACGAACAAGTGAGACAATCCCAAGTAAAATTTCGCAAACAAATCTAGCAACCAAACACAACCTTAATGTAAAATGGTATAATAAAAGTGGCATATTTAGGTGATGTATGTCTATTCAGGGAAGCAATAGAAGGCAGAGAATTAATGAGGCGTGTGAGATCACTGTTCAAAGGAGCCAGCAGTTGTTGCAGCAACCAAATATACAGCTTTTAACTTGTTGGCCAAATATGGTCCATATAATATTACAATTTAACAAAGCCAACAAAACAAGGTTTTATAACAAAGAAACTTTGAAGATAATTCAAATTATGTAATTTTCTTTTTCAATGTTATGAGAAAGTAAATTCTTTAATATATGGGCTGCATGCATCTAAGAAAGAGTAAAAAAAAGAGCTGCGGCGTGGATTTAGAATATCCTGATTCAACTATCAATTTCTATACTCTATATAAATAAAGGGAAGTTGATTAAGCCATGGTTAATAATTGTTTTGTTGTCATTGGAACATCAACACCTTCTAATTAAATGGCTAAAATTAGTTGAAATATCCATCCGAAGAATAGTGCTACTAATTTCGTGCGGGTGTTTGTGTGTGACCACTAACTGGACATATGAATAATATTATTGAAATTAAAGGTCAAAGTATACAAAAACAAAAAGCATCTGAATAGGTTGATCAATATATAAGAAGTAATAAAAATAAATCGTTGTTCACAGAATTTTAAAATATTCGTTGCATTTTACATTTGTAGCAATTCATATCCCATTAATTATAGTAAAATGAACTTTATTAGCAACTAAATAAAAAAGGAAGAGGAAGAATATGTAGACCAAAAGCAGTAGCTAGATATAAGATGGGAGTTCTAAGTTCTGGATGTAATTTAGTCTGTCAAATCTTTTTAGCAAATGTCAGCTCCTACCACATCATTAATTTGGGTAAGTATAGTTGGAGTTCTATCTTAGATGAGATAAAAGTATAGAGCCACTCTTTCTGGTTCAGGAGCGTCTAACGAGAAAGACAGTGGGCCTTGATTTGAGGTTGAGTAGCAAAATGGGGGATGGCTAGCTGAAAAGGTTAGTTATAGTTCACATGGGAATAAGAAAATAGCTACCAATCATAACCACCACATCCGCAGAGATGACAAACCACCTCGAACGATTTTCTAATACATTCAACAATAAATATATAATCATTTAAACATGGTAATATATCTCAACCATTAAAAACAAATCCAATGATAAATATCATAAGTGGAGAGGAAGCGGAGAATCTAGTCAATAATGGAGAGGCCCCTGGTGGCAGAGATGGTACGAAGTGCCAAAATTATTCTGGGTTATCTTCCATTTCATCCTTGTGGAAATTCCACCTGTTTATCAGCTTTACGGAGAAACTTGGAGAATGTTTGGTAAGGTCCCATTTGGAAGATCTCAGCCTAGCTATAGCTTCAAGAGGGAGAAGGTATGATGGGATTCTAAGATCTGTGGACAATTTTCCAAAAATTTTAATGCACTCTTTGATGAAACCTTCAATCTCCTCTTCCAGAGAAATATCTGATTCTGAGGGGTCATCTGAACAAAAGTGGAAATAGTCCCTCGTTAAAATTCTCGTGCAAGAAGATGTCTTGACGAAGGAATTCATAAACACGATATGCCTTCTGTGTAGCAAAAACTCTGATTATTCTGGTTGATCCTCTACTCCAGCTTCAAAGCTACAATCCAAAACCGGCCTCGACCAGCCACAAAATTGAAACCTAGGAAGATTTCAATGGTTGTAACATGGCAATATGAGCGACTTAAACATACTTTCAAACCTACATTCAATCCAAATTTTAGCTCCAGTGTCTAGGAGAGCACGAATGTTCTAGACTAGAGGGAGCTTGGGATCAATAAGAACGCAGGCTCTAGAAACTGGACACAGACATGAAGGGAGATCGATTGCAAGGATTACAGAACCATATTTGCTTTCTAATGACCTACAACAAGCAAAGAGATCCACATCTATACCAAGGGCCACTGTTAACTACAAAGTTCAAATCCTCTTCAAGCAGCCAAATTTCCCTACAACAAAGGAGTTGCGAAGCGTCCATAACTTACAAAGGCGTGGGTGCATTTTTTGGATAGAGAATGTATGTACATGAAGTTGGGCAACAATCGCATGTGAGTCATGGCTTTCCTTCTAAGAAAGGGGATTAGAAAATGATAAGTTAAGATTTTGGTAGGGCCACGTCTAAATGACGCATGCATCTTCAAATCATGTAACCCCAAGAAAGGAAAGGAAAGTAAGGAAATAATACAAAAGGAGTGAACCGTTTTTAAAAAAAAAAATCATAAAAAATTTGAAAAATAATAACAACCATAAAGTTGGGTGTGTTGTTTTGAATTTAATTAGAATAATATATCTTTGAAAAATCATAAAAAATTGAAATTGGATATTTTTTCTCCTATGATATCAAATTGTTACACATTTATTGAATCTCATCGTCAAATTAACCATAAAAATACATTCTTGAAGCCTGAAGGGCACCACATCTAGTGCGCATCTAAGAATGTATAGTCGACACCCCAACTCAAGAGAAGAGAATGAAAGAAGCATGTGGGAACCGGTTTTTGTGCCCATAAAAAATATAGGTATGACGAGTTGAACATATCTAGACTGTATAAATCTTATATGAACAGTTTATATTTAATTTTTTTTTAAAAGAATTTAGAGCTAAGCATACATAAACAAATCAAATCTCATCTAGACTATATAAATATGTTTACTTCACCTTCAATTTTTTTATAAGCTGGAAACCAGTTCCAAAAGATGCTAGTGTTGGTGAGTGATTGAATATTTCATAAAGTAAAAAGGCAGTCGTCCTTTTAATTAATCAGCGTCCTATGCGTGTCACGACAAGAAGATTTGGGGTATGCACCACTGACTCTCAGGTCCCAACTATGATACATCAAACATCATATAACTGATTCAAACGTTGTCATCATCATCTCTCTCTCTCTCTCTCTGTGGTCATTTCTTATTTAATCTTTAATCCATCTAACCCCAAATTAAACCCTACATTAAATGGAGCCCATCTAATTAATTAAGTACGATATCACTCACACTCAACTACACAAGTCTCCCCCACGAAATGCCCACGCTTTGTGGCCTCATATATAAACCCCACCTTCATTCTTTCCTTCACTAACCAGTCTAAGCAAATCTTCCTATATTCCCTCTTACCTCAACCTTATTATTTCACTAGCTAGATACACGTACTGTGCCATTAATTAATGTTGAGCCTAAACTAAACCTCACCAGAGGCCTCCACGTGTCAAGACCAAAAGCCAATGTCGTCATCATCTTCTTCTTCCAAGAGTAACAAAAAACACCCATTGTACCATGGAATTCGATGCCGTGGAGGGAAATGGGTGTCTGAAATCAGAGAGCCACGTAAGGATTCTCGCATTTGGCTCGGAACTTTCCCCACGCCGGAGATGGCCGCCGCCGCCTATGACGTGGCGGCGTTGGCCCTAAAAGGCGGCGACGCAGTCCTCAACTTCCCCAGCTGGGTCAATGCTTACCCGGTGCCGGCGTCCTCGTCGGCCTCCGACATTCAAAGCGCCGCCGCCGCCGCAGCCGCGCTCATGGCGCCTCAAGAACAGACACAAACCAATGAAGCGGCAGGTAATAATGCTGATCAATATGGGAATGAGGGGAATAATAATAATAACGTTTCGTGGTGTGAAGCAGATGATAATAATAGTAATAGTTACCAGTTTGTGGATGAGGAAGCTATATTTGGCATGCCGAATTTGCTGGTGGACATGGCCGGAGGAATGCTGCTTTCGCCGCCGAGAATCGACCCTCCTACCTCCGATAACTCTCCCGACGACCCGTCTTCGTATGGAGGATCGTTGTGGAACTATTTTTGATGAGAGCTTTATTAAGGATAACATAAAGTCCCATGTGGGAAAGAAAGATTGGGAAATGAATTAAGGGCATATAATATTAAGGTAGTCCTCCTATATTGGCTTAAATTTTTAAGATGGAAAACAAACCTTATTACAAATATATAATTAATTCATATTTCAATATGATCTCTTCGAGACCTTTCATGTAGTATGAGCTCAAGCTTTTAATGAAAATCAATGTATTGATCATATATATATACATATAAGTTATATAGATTTTATATAAACGGTCTACATTTTAATCTTATTGAAAATATTTTAATGAACACATAATCTAAAATCACCTTTATGAGTAGGAAAAGGTTCCGTATATGTTCCTCGGAATGCAAGCGAATTGGTCTCGGAGTAGTAGTGTCCTGAGATGTTACTTCGTTGTTTATTGTGAGTGCTATGTTACTTATTATGGTCCATCCTGAGATGCTTTCATTTTCGTATATGGGTTTAATATTTTATTCTTACTCCTTTTTACTCAGACATGTGTCACTGTGCTTTGCCAAGAATAAACAAAGCCACACAATGAAAGGGACTTGGCGACTCGAGTTATTGTAATCCAGTTTAATGATTACTATTACTATTAATTAATGCTCCCTCTATTAGTATATATATAAGAGCTTAACTAGCTAAATCACGCAAATTTTTTTAAAAAAAAAAGTGGTTGAATATGATAAATATGTTTGGAATAATATTATTTTTTTAAATTTGCTTTTATTTATGATGGAGTATATAAGAAAGAGAAATGTGATAATAATGATATAAATGAATATGAAAGAAAATGTTAATGAAGAGAATAATAATGAGTAAAGTGAAAAAAATTCATTAAATATTTTGATAAATTTAATCAAATTCTTATAAAAAATGGACAGATTTATTCAAATTTTGGACCTTATCTGTAGAGGCGGAGGAAGGAGTATCTTAGTGCTTGTTATATTGAGATGATTTTGTATTTTGATATATTAAATCAGGAGGGTTTTACCGACTCCAGATTAGTGGGTCCCATTGGACACATCTATATTAGTAGTAGTATTGCATGTTTGATTAAGATTGACATTGGACGGGTGATTCATTGGTAAAAGATATGAGAGTCAACAAAGTGTCTATTTTGTTGGCAAAAAAACAAAGTGTCTATTTTGATTAAACTTTCGTACTGTTTGGTTTTTCTGAGTTTGTAATCATGTTATCATAACCAAGATTCGTCCCCCTTGATGCATTTTCTTTCCAATCCATGCCATCATAGTCCACACTCCACAGTTATTAGCGTATTAAATAAAAGTGGTAATAAAAGCAAACCCATGTGCTTTCGAATAAACATAAAATCAATACTCTATCCATTCCTAATTATAAGATCTAATTGGAAAAATGAGATTGTTTCTAAATATAAAACATTCTATATTTTCTCAACTTTTCTTCAAATAATCCCAATTGATACGTTCTTCAAAGATAAACAAGTAAGAATTGAGGGTGAGAATAAAAGTATAAAGTTATGGTGTTTTATTAAAATCATGTGATTTTAACTAACTTAACTAATCTAATCAAATTAGGTAATTAGATTTTATATTTAGTATAAAATTTATGAATAGAATAATAAATTATTCAGGATTCACCACATGCTATCGTATTAAAACAAATACTCTTTTGGACTTCATTCATTTCCTGCAAAAAAAAAATGAATTTATATATATTATAATACATTAGGTTCCTTCAATGATTAGATGAAATAAATTGCAGCGGCTTTACGAAGAAAAAAAGGGAACGGGAGAAGTGATCAAAACTGCAAACCAAAACATGGTAAAAAAGCCACCATGTTCCTTTTTTCTATAAAGCAAACACACCTTAATGCACCGTTAAAAACATCTACTCTCTCTTTTCTTAAATATAAAACATATTCATTTAATTTGATTAAATTAAAAATCTTAATTAAATTAGTTTAAAGTACATGATATTACTAAAACACTCTAAATATCTATCATTATTCTAACCCTACATCTCTTACTTGTTTGCTAATAAGAGGCATCAACAGAGATATTTTGGAGAAAAGTTGAGGGAAATTAGAAAGAGGTCTTGTACTTAGGACCAAACTCACATCCTCAAGTAAGTCTTATATTTAGGACTAGAGGGAGTGCTTTCATTTCCAACAATCTCTGCCTCCATGTTCCAAAATTATTTTGAATATACTCCCTCTGATACTAAATATAAGACATATTAATCTAATTTGATTAGATTAGAAAAGTTACTTAAATTAGTTAAAATCACACAATATTCATAAGGATAATTTGAAAAAAAAATAAAAACAGTTAAAAATATGTATTATATTTAGGATAAAATTTACCTCCCAAATAGGTCTTATATTTATTACCGAATGGAGCATATTAAGATGACAAGCCAGGTGACACGTCATTTACGTACTCTAACACAAATCATTATACTCTCTGCAAGTTATACATACATATAGATATTTATATATATATACATATAAAGGATAAATAAAGAGTTTGAATAGTTAAATAGCTCGACTTTATGGCAAAAAAAAAAAAAATAGCTCGACTTTCAAAGTAAAGGATAGCATGGGCGACATAGATTAACTAACTGTTCTAATAACAATAATAATTGATATATAATAATCTCTCATTTTTTAAATATAAGATTTAATTGACTTTTTTAAAAAAAACTCTTAAATAAATAAAATAAATCACTTATAAATTAATTTGCTTAAATTTTTCTTTGAACTAGTTTATTTAACTTATAAACTAACATATAATCTAATAATACAAAAAATATGTTATGATTAGGTGGCTCATTCAACTTCTTAAATCTCTCAAAAAAAATTCAACTAGATATCATATTTAGGATCGGAATAAGTATACAAATATTCTCGTCGAGGCCATATGTTAAGCAGGATCAAATTTTAATAATGCCACCTGATTTAAAATAAAACTAACGTATAGCTCGTACCATTGATGTGTAAAACTCACCTTTGGCAAATCTTATCATTTATATAAAATTGATTATATGTGATGAAGCGCCTATGGTTCAACGCTTCTATGTTGAAGCCTTTGATGGCACACCTAAGAACATCATGCATTGTGATAAACCATTTGTAGGAAAATGCATTATCATGGGTGGTGATTTTAGACAAATATTACCAGTCATCCCCAAGGGATCTCGAAAATCTATTGTTGATGCATACATCAATTTGTCGCATTTATGGGAATATTGCACGGTTTTCTGCTTGACACGAATCATGAGGTTGTGTTCTTCGTCATCCTCTGACAATTCAAAGGTGAGATGGTTTTTACAGTGGTTATTAGACATTGGTGATGGGAAAATAGGAGAGCAGATAGATGAAATACCTAAAGTCGAAATCCCAGATAAGTTGTTAATACCCCCGGTGGGGATCCAGTTCGAGCTATTGTTGCGGCCACATATCCAAATCTTTTGGATAATTTAAATAATAATTAATACTTCAATGATAGGGAAATTCTTGCTCCAACATTAGATATGGTTAATCATATTAATGAATATATGCGTTCAATTTTACTCGGAGATGGCCAAGAATTCTCTAGTTGTGACTCGGTTGGTAAGGCTTCTGATGAGATTGACAACATTGATGATCTCTGCAATACTAAGTTCCTTAATACAATCAATTGTTCTGGGTTACCTCCTCACAAATTAGCTTTGAAGGTAGGAGCTCCCATAATGCTCCTTAGAAAGCATCCGGCCTCTGTAATGGTACCCGCCTTCAAATCACTCATCTTGACAAGACTGTCATTGGAGCTGTTACACTAAACAGCTCCCATCTAAACGAAAAGATACTGATTCCTAGGATGGATATGAATCCATCTTAAAATTGTTGGTCATTTCAGATGCAACGAGGGCAATTTCCTATATCTCTTTCATTTGCAATGACCATTAACAAAAGTAAGGGGCAATCACTTAGACATGTTGGAGTTTATCTCTCAAAGCCGGTATTCACTCATGGCCAGTTATACGTTGCATTGTCAATGGTGAGAAGCATGAATGGTGTGAGAATTGTTATTTCGAATGGAGATAGTGGCACAAAAAACACAACAACAAATGTTTTTTACGAGGAAATTTTTAGGAATGCTTGTGGTTAACTATAAAGTTGTACCTTTGTATAAAGACTTTATGTTATTTGATGCGAGCATCCAAGTTTTGTAAATTCAAAATTAAATTCCTAACTCGTCCTACCACAAAAGACAGAGTACGCCAACATTTTCATTAAGTATAATGCTATCTCAAATCCCAAAAAATGTTAATGTTATTTGGCAATTGCGTACATTGATGGTATAAAACTAATGCTCCCCATGTAATGCACGAGGAAGTACAGGCTTGTTGATGTACAAAAGCTGAGCTACAGAAATTTTAAAACTTAAAATTATGCAATATACATTTACAATTCATTAAACATGACAGTTTTACCCAATGTTTCAATTAAGGCTTGATTAGTAATCTTATCCTAATAACTTTTTATTTCAAAAAAATCATTCAAACTGATCAATTCTAATCGGAGATTCGAAGTTTAGCATGAGGATGCCTCCCAGTTAATGTAGCATCTTCATTATTTCTCGACGACTCTCGTAAGAACGTGGTCACTACTTTTTAACCCTTTACTTAATTTTAAGATCCTATAATATAATCAAAGAAGTAAGCAAGTTCGTATATATGATCAATTGGATCAAGCTGGCCTAGTGGTGGTCGGTTGTTGTTGAATTTCTAAATTCTAAATATCTCATAAGGAAACTGGACTAGTTAAGTCGGGTATAAATATGATGAGTCAAACATTGAAGCGTGAGTGGGAAATAGATAGCTAATTAAGTCGGCCGTGAAATCAAAGAGTGTGAGTATTGAATTATACACACATAAAATCTTATAATTAACGTTGAAAGACATTGTGATTGTAGTTACTTTTGTCGGGCCCAACTTCATTCATCCACAAAACCAAAAGAAAAAAGAAAAGAAATTTAATTAGTAGTCTCCAATGGTGGGGCATTGTGTCTCTGTGTACCCAAAAGACCAAATCATATCCATTAAATGATCAATACTCACTGCCATCATTATCAACGAATTCGTCTCCCTATAACTTTGAACTACCTCCAGAAATGACCAATTATTTCTTCTTCTTCTTCTTCTTCTTTAAAGTTTGACTAATTATGAGAGGTTGACACAAATCATGGCCGACATCTATACCTTTCCATCTTCTTTTCCATCACCTTCTTGCTGCTCTTCAGTTGTTTTCAAAAGGGATAAGGATCAATTTGACCTCAGAAGTTTTGTCTTAGGATCACTCTGGACCCGGAAGTTTTTTTTTTATCAATTTAGCCCCGAAAGTATGAAAAAGGTATCAATGTAGCCCCTCTTTGATGGTACCTCAGGGTTAAATTGATACATTTTTCATACTTCCGAGGTTAAATTGATCCAAAAAAAACCTCCAGGTCTAGAGATCCTAAGGCAAAACTTTCGGGGTCAAATTGACCCTTATCCCTTTTCAAAATATTGGTTTGAACTGAGTATGACTCGTGGGTTGGTGACCTCTCCCTTTCTCAGTCGCCTCTTTTCCGCAACATATAAATGTATTCATATGTATATATTTCGGCTAACCTAATTAAATCGACTGATGTATATATTTGCACGTTCTATACACACACACACATATTACAGAGAGGGGTGTCAGTGTATTTGTGGTGGCCGACATGCTTGGATTTAAAATTTATAATCACAGCCAAATCTTGGGGACCCCACAAATTGTCACAACGTAAAGTACAGTGCCATGCTCACGTTTCTCTTGTATTTTCTTTGATTCGACATTTTCCCCGAGTGCTATCATCATTAATCACTTTAGTGTCCATAGGGCAGAGAAATTCTTGCATACTCTGATTGTGCCAGCAAATTCATACACTGACCAATGAAATTCTGCCAATTCAAAGGGGTTTTGTCCTATGTGTCAGCCCACATGGCACTCATCACTCTCCCCATTATTTTAATTGTTCTAGAAATATGTGCTATTTTTTTAAATCTCCCACCTCTTTCATTCGTCACTCCTCCCCAAAAGTACATCTCTTCCTCTCACCCAACTCGCCACCCCGCCCCCTCCTGGCCTCCTCTCCACTAGTTCTCTGCTCTATCTCACTCTCATATGAACAAAAATAATATAATTATATAAACATATTGTGAAAAAAAATTAATAACATGTGTGTGATGAAAAAAAGTGTATAAATGAAATAGATTTTTATATATATAATTAAAAGTAGGGAGAACATAATAACGCTAGAGGACCTTAGAAAAAATATTAAGTAAGAATACCGTAAAATTGCATTTATTTATAAGGATAAATGTTAAAATATTAATTTTATAAAGACTATATTATATATAACTACCCTTTACATAATACTTATACCCTCCATTAATATATAATATTTACAAGAGAGAATGTATGAATTGTAGTTATGGACAATTTTATCATTTCAAGACACATACCGTGCTCATTTGCAATCAAGTGAAATTTCCTTATCAAGCCATAACTAAACAATTAATTAAAATATGAAAAACTCTAAACAATTCATTAAAATATGAAAACTAAGGTAAAATCCTATATTAGAATTTTTCTTTGCAGAAAATGACTTGTTAACTTTTCATCACACATTAGTAGTATTTTTACTCAAGAAATTTTTTTATACATAGCACTAATCTTCTGATTCATTATTCTTACTGATTAAGTTTTTAATAAATAATTTTACCTCATATTAAAAATTTGATTAGTAAGGAAGTTTATTTTGATCTTATTTATAGGGTATAGAAAGAAATTTTTTATATAAATAAACAATTATACATTCATTTATTGTTAGAGCAAGATACTGTGTGATTTACCCTTAAAATTGTTCATACAATCTCTCCTCTATTTTTAATTGCTAATGGTATTAACATGTTCGATTAAAGTGTTTTGTTGATTTTCTTCATAATATATATTTTTACGGTAGAATTACTTTAGAAGACATGTAGGAAAAGATATTTAGTAAGAAAGACCATAAAAATTGTACTCCCTTTGATCCTATATATGACCTATTTAGGGAGTTGGTTTTGGTCTTAAATATAGGACCTAATTTTAATTTTTGTTAATTTCTTTCTAAATTATCCCTATAGATACTACTCCAACAATGATCAAGTAAGAGATGAATAAGGGAAGAAGGAAATATGGTTGGGGTATTTTAGAAAAAAAAAACACATTATACTAACTACCATAACTAATATCCTTAATTTGTTTAAATTAGTAAATTATGTCTTATATCTATGACAGAATGGAGTATTTATTTAAAAGGACCAAACAATAAATTATTGTTTTGAAATGACAAAATTGCCCATAACTACCATTCATATATTCCCTCTTCTAAATATTACTCTTTCCTAGGGGTGAGAATAAGCCAGGCTTATGGGTTTCAACTAAATAGGACTATGCCTGATTAAAAATGTAAAACTTAAACATGGGCATGAGCCTGTACGTAAGCTTATTTTTATGTCTGATAAGGACCTAACCTATTCCCATCCCTAATCTCTCATATCCTAAATATAAATACTTTCAAGTGGTTAATTTTGCATCCTTCATAATCCGAAAAAAGTTAACCTGATCTTATAATTAAGACTGAAGTAGATATTGATAGACGGTATATGTGAGGGGTGGTTATATACAATATAATTAATATATACTTTTATGGTATTAAATTCAATTTTATGGTATTCTTACTAAATATTTTATGTATAAATATATTTCATTTATACATTTTATTCATCACACCTGTTATTAATTTCGTTCACAATATGTTTATATAATTATATTATTTGTGTTCAATAGTATTATGAGAGTGAGATGGAGGAGAGAACCAGTGCACAGAGAGAGGGTGGCGGGCATGTAGGTGAGAGAAAGAGATGGACTTTTGGGGAGGGGACAGGAGTGACGCATGAAAGAGGTGGAAGACTTAAGAAGTAGCACATATTTCTAGAACAACAATTAAAATAATGGGGAGAATGATGAGTGCCATGTGGGCTGACACATGGGACAAAACCCCTTTGAATTGGCAGAATTTCATTGGTCCGTGCATGAATTTGTTGGTACACCCAGAGTATGCAAGAATTTCTCCCATAGGGCATAGCTATGGAATTAAATTCATGATAAGGAAACACTTTATATGTATGAATAAGTCTATTGTCTATTAGATGCTTTTAATGAGAAGGGAGACTAAGTCCATCTATATTATATATTTATATTGCTATTTCCTATATGAGGTAGATATGCTCCCTATTTATTTGAAATAAGGGGATTTAAGAGATAGTAGTAGATAACTAATTCATATAAATTTAAAAAATTAACTGAGTTAGTTATTATTTGTT